>PDLN01000004.1:1305256-1907010 GCA_003369635.1 Coleophoma crateriformis
ATTAGATATCCGTAGTACGATACTCTACTTTTAAGGTTACTTTTAACCTAGCCTAGTCTTAAATAAGGAATTTATTTATAACTTTAATATACTATCTAACCTTTAGCTAATAGTAAGAAGAAATCCTTATAAGTTTCTATAATAGTAGATAATAATAAGTATTATATAATTCCTTATATCGCTTAAGAAACTTTATAATATTATATCCTTAAAAATAAAAAGCTCCTTAAGATCCTAGTAATAGTATAATTAGTAAAGTTAATTAAAATTAAGAGGTCTTTATATAAGATATCCTTAGAACCTTTATAGTATTATCTTTATTAGAATTCCCTTCTAATATAGGTAGTATTACCTTTAGCTCTATACTAATATTACTATACTTAGTAGCCTTTTTAGTATAGGGTAGTAACTAATTAAATAATATTAACTACTATTAGTACTAAAATAATATATTATATAGACTTCTAATTAAGTCCTAACCTTAGGAGCTATCTCTTATAGATATTATCTAAGCTTTCTAACTTTAATAATAAAAAGCTATATCCTTATTAATCGTTCTTACTAACTTCCTAAATTTTCTCTAACTTCTTTTTCCTTATTATCTTCCTTGGATAATACCTTAGCGGTACCTCTTATCCTATATATTAAAATACTAGTTAGCTTTTAACTATATTACTAAAAAGAGGAGTAGAAGTAAAGTTAAAAAGAACCTTTTTATAATAACTTTATAATTAATAAAAACCTAAAAGAGATATAGTATAATAATACTAAATATTATATCCTAGTAGTACTACTTTATATATATATATCCTATTACTTTTATAGGATTTATTACTAATATAAGGTATTTATACCCCTCTTTTAATATTAATACTTAGTAATTATAATCTTTATAGACTAAATTATAATACCCTCCTTCCTATAAATTATAGGATATCGTAGGTTACTTATAGTATTCCTATATACTAACTATAGCTTAGTTACTAATATCTATTTATTAAAATAACGACCTCTAAGGTACTCTTTAAAAAGTAATCGTAGATAACTAAAATAATATAATAGTATTAGATAGACCTAATAAATACCTTCTAAGTTAAAAGGTTATTCGAGCCCTCGTAGTAATTACTAATATAGAAGGGAATATAGGGAGTACTATACAAGTATAGGTTTATTTAAGCCTATCTAATACTAATATAGATAAAAGATAGATAATACACGATAATTATTAAAGAATAGATAAAAGGACGTTTGATTAGGCCCTTAAAGGCTCTATAATCTAAACTATAGAATCCCTTCTAAAGTGGTATCTAGTTCCTCGTTATCCTTTATAATTCTATAAGTCTACTATTTTAAATACTATATAATAAGCTTAGCTAGGACGGAATAACGTTTCTCCTATTATATAATTCCTTTAAAAATGAAAGCCATGAATTCCCTACTATAGTATAGTAGTAGAAGACGTAGTAGGCTAGCCAAATAATATATATACTACTGTCTTTACACTTCGACTTAAGTCGTAGCTTAATCCTATACTAAGGGTTATATTAGGTAATCTCGGTTAGGACTTAAGGCGGCTTAAGCTAGGCTATAACTAAGACTAAGCCGCGACTTGAATTAGGCTTAAACTAGGTTTAAACTAGGCTTGAATCCGACTTAGGCTTGACTTAAGCTAGACTTAGGTTATATAATATAGTAGTACTATAGTTCTAGATAGATTTATCTAAGTTAATACTATATTAGAGTTAGATGTTAACCTAGTACTAGACTTAGGTTATATTAGAATAATTATCTAGTATTTATATAGTATTCCTATACTACTTAGTTACCCCTTAGTTATCTACCTACTTTCTAGGTATAAAAAGGGATAAAAGGTATCTAATTAACCCTTTCTCCCTTCGTATAACGTACATGTATAGCGAAAGTCCTAACTAAGTAAAAGTCCTAAAATTTTATACTAGTAATATTTCTTTGTTTAATATATAATTTCTTTATAAATATAATATACCTTAAAAAAACAATGAAAATTAAGTTATTCTAGTACTTTAAGCTTTATAAAATAATTCTACTCTTAGTCTTTAAGCTATAAGAAAGATCTTTAAAGTTAATTACGAAAAGCTTAGTTAACGAAGATATAGTATACCTTTACAACGCGAAATCTAACCTAATTTATATAAAATAATATACCTAAAAGAATTAGTACTTATTTAGTATATCCTTGACCTAGCTACTAAAGGATTTCCTCCTTAACTTTCTATTATTAAAGATATAGCTAATCGATTTTTTATAATATATAACGTACTACGCGTTAAGACGCGTTAGGCCTCTAACTTTATTAGATATTACTTAGAGCTTAAATTACGTTTCTAATATAAATATAATTACTAGAGAACTAAGTATAAAAATCTAGAAGTTATTCGTAGCTAGTTTCGGTTTATTTAAAATATAATTATAAAGTATAAAATCTATAATATAGATATTTATAATTTTAACGAGACTAGGTTTATAATAAGTTAAATTAGAACTAGAATAATTATAACTAGTTTTAATAAATATATAAAAATAAAGAAATTATAACTTAATAACTAGGAATAGGTTATTATAATCTAAGGAATAAGTTCTAAAGGCTAGTATATACTATTATTTATAGTTATTATAGTATAAAATTACTTTAGATCTTAGTCTAAAAATAGTAGATTCCTATCTAGTTAGAAGACTATAATAACTAATAATAGTTAGATAAATAATAAAAAGGGTATAGAATAGATTAAGTACTTTAAAGAGTATACTAAGGCTTAAACTATAAATGGTTTTTACCTATTAATCTTTAATAGCTATAAGAGTTATTACTTAGATAAATTCGAAGAGTATTATAAAGAGTATAATATTATTACTTTATATATACCTACTTATTCTTCTTATATACTTTAGCTACTAGATATTAGTTATTTTAGCCTTTTAAAGAAGACGTATAATTACTAAATTAAAGATATAATATAAGTTTATATTATTTATATTACTAAGGAAGACTTCTTTCTTATCTTCTATATTATATTTAATATTATAATAACTAAAAGTAATATTCGTAGAGGGTTTAGAAGGTCTAGACTTTACCTAATCGACCTTGAAAGGGTAATATCTATACTAGATCTCTAGTTATAAACGCTAACGCCTTTAAGCTTATATCCTAGGACTATCGAAGCTTAGGTTTCTTAGATACTAAATAACCTAATTAAAGCTATATCGTAATCTACTTTTATTAAAAGTTAAGTTATATATTACTAGAATAGCTCTCTAACCCTTATATATAATACTATTAATTATTTTATAAAAGGTATATCTAAAATTATATACTAGCTAGTACTCTTACAAGAAAAGAATAAGAACCTTTAATAGGTAAATAAACTACTAAGTAAACGTCGAAGAGCTAAAAAGATACGTTTATAGTATAAAGGAGTACTTATATAATAAGAAGTAAGAGACCTATAAGATAATAAGGATATTAAAAGTCAAGTAAAGTAAGAAACAAAGGCTAGTATAGGTTAGAAGCTAAGGGAAGAATCACGTATACGACGTTATAGTAACTATAGAGAGACTAGGTATAATATACGTACCTATTAGGTTATAATAGAGGTATCTAAAGAAGAGGATTCTAAGTAGTTTCATTTAATTATAGGCGTTATAGTATATTTATTATAGTTTGAAATATAAGGGTTAAAAATTTTAGGACTTTCGCTTAGTTAGGACTTTCGCTATACATGCACGTTAATCTAAGAGGTATTTATATAAATATTTTAAGCTATACTATCGGTTACCTAAAATCCGGTCAACCGATAGGTTGACTTAGTATAAGACTTAGGTTATTAAGTCACGTGATCTAATAAGAATAATCGTTTTCTCTAAGTCCCTTCTATATTATATATAAGCTATCCCTAGTAGTGAGTTTTAGTTAAAGAACTATTATTAAGTTATTTTTATATTAATATTAGTATTAAGGCCTAGGGAGACTTAGTAGGATTAAACGAGTACATTATATAATATATTACCTAATTCGGGTCTAATTTCTTCCTTAACCTTTTTGTTTTTATATCTATTATACTTAATACCTAATACTAGATCCTAATACCTAAACCTGATATAGAGTTAATCTAGAGTTAATATAATATAGTTTAACCTAAATTTAACCTACAGAGTATTAACTTAGAAACTTAATATTTATTAGATTAAAATTCTAGGAAGCGGCCCCCTAAAAGATAAGTACGAGTATTAATACTAGGTAGCATCACTACTTACAGCTAATAGTACTAATTTGCCTCCGAAGTAAAGGCATCGTAAAATTCAGAATATGACCTTCGTGATAACAGGTTCCCTACTTTGTCCAGGCGATAGTGACAGTAAACCTAAGAGCGGAAGTCTACAAGTTCGACAGTGAGAATCGAGATTGGTATTATTTCCTAGAGTCAAGTTGCCGTGGAAGCTAGCGTTAGTAGAAAATTTTGAGAAGGAGCCTCTATTACTCCATAGGATAGCGGAGATATCAATCCGAAATGAGGCATTGTGAAAGAAGGACCTTTATTGCCTTCGTTGATACTTGTTAATCGCCACGTCTACGAACCCGACTTGTTACAATCGTGGATGGCAGGCCGAGGTCAAAAGGGGGCTTGATTTGATGGTACCTAACTCGACTCGTAATCATTCCATAATCGAAACTCGGCTGCTGTCGTGCTTCACTCTGCCTGTGCTACCCATAATATATTCCTTTAATGGTTAGAGTAAGTTGGCTAGACTTATTCTTAAACAAGTTAGGACTAGTATACCCTCCACACATCTCAGAGATAACTAGCATCCTACAGGCTAACCTTGGACGTTATCACCTTATATTATTTCCAAGTGAAGAATTTCGTATCTCAAATCAGTACAAAGTGAGCTAATACAAGAAGACACCCCTAATAAGAACCTCTGTGAATTATTCGTCCATAGTGATTTTTGATCATAGAGCAAAAATCGCCGTGATGCTAGCAATTAAAAAGACTCCTAGTACTTGAGCAGTAAAGTTCTTAAGTGTAGCACTCGTCTTAGTAGATGTTGTACCAGAACTAGTTGCTGTTGCACTTCCACTTGTAGTTCCACTTGCAGATGTGCCATTGCCACCCGCACCAGCCATGAAGCTATAGGTAACAATGCCTTGTTTCATGATCGGGACAATCATGAGACCACTCTTATCATCAACAGCTACTGCGTGTGCCGTTACATTGTCCGTAGCAAAGGTCTGCACCAGCTTACCACTGGATGCATTGACAACCGCAACTTGTGGCTGTGGAACTGTACCATTGATCATATTCTGGTACGCAGCTGCGAAAAACAAGCCCGAGGAAGGGGAGTACGCAACTTGGTCACTTCCAGCAAGACCAGATATATTTGCTACCAGCTTCCCCATAGAAACATCCAAAATATACGATGCTGCATATCCAAATTCAGTGATCTGGGAAGCGGAACAGGCGATGAACAACGCGTTCGTTGGCCCAAAGACAATGCCCGCAGGTACACAATCTGGGAGTGGGTAAGTCTTAGCAATAGACATATTGGCAATATTCAGCGTGGATATAGCACCACCGGGATTTGCTTTCGAAATAGGGACAGAAATATAAAAAAGACCATCTGCAGGATTGAAGGCAGGTTGCTCGAGGCCGGATGCGTCTGAGAAATTGATTCGTCCGAGGAGTGTGCGATTGGCTGCCGACATGACAGAAACATAAGGCGGATTCTCGTTTGGGTTCGTGGCCACCACAATGTCATTGGTTGGATCGTACGCTAACTCGTCGGCCCGTTTCGAAGACGTTGTATTTATAGTGGCAGCTATGGAAGATCCGAAAAGATCGATAATTTTGACAGTGCCATCGCCATCGCCTACCCACAACTCATTCCGCGAGGGGAGAACTACTAGGCCATCTGGGCCGGAGATAGAGCTTGAGATGGATCCGTTCACAATGCCGGTCGTGAAGCCAGTAATCAGCTTGGAATTGGTGGTGTCGGCAAGTGAGATGACATGAACCTAGCGAGCTCTGAGTAAATAGGCAAGTCAACTGTGGGATAGTACTTACGCCCGCGTTGGAGCGGTCAGCTAAGTAGTAGGTGTCATTATATACCAGGCTTTGGTCAACTGACGAGGGAGCTTTTGGAGTCCATGGGATGGTTGAGGCCAGAGAATAAACGCTCTGCGCAGACGCGAGTCTGAATATGACCGCGACGGTAACAACAATAATGAGTTTCATGTTTCTGTTGAATGGAAAGTAGGGCGTTGATAGATCTGGAATTCGAAGGAAAGCAGCATTGATATAAATTCCAGATGAGATTCCGGTATTCCTCTTAGGAGCGCTCGAGAGCTAAGGTAGCACGGCGCACTAAGCTTCTCCGCATGCCTCCCTAACCCCACAGCGGGGAACCTCTGATCGTTTCTCCTTTGAGGGTATGATCCTGTAGACACAAACAACTCTCAAGGCCTGAATACCGAAACCCGAATCGTTTTCGTCTTTGAGAGCTAGCTAACCCAAAATCTGGATAAAAAAATCCAATGTCGAGACTGCCGTGACATCTCGCTAAAGTTGTGACGAGTTGGAATCAGGGCCTGCAGTACTGTATCCAGCTGTGCCATAAATGGGGGGCCGATGCTTACGAATGAAAGAAATAAACAGATCACAAATGAGATTGCTTGATCCTACCCCGCGTGCGGAGGAGAGGCTTGCAAGGCAAAGGTGTGCAGTGCCAACTTATATGACGCTACATCGTATAAGTTAACGTAAGCTCGGAAGAAGGAACTGTGGCTGCTCGTTGCAAGCTCCACTACACCTCGACATCGAGACCTGACGACGAACTAGTTGTAGGTGTCGTTCTTAAGGCCTGAGTATTGCCTGTCGTATGACGTGGGTTATGTATAAATCTGTGAGTTGTTTCCGTTGATCTTTCAGTATTATTATAAGATAGCTTAGCCTTTGTTCCATCCTAGCCCAGGAGGCGAATTCTAAAACTACCCCAGATCGTCGCTGTACTTATAACTACGCCGCCCCATAAGTTATTTCGGAGTATGACTAACCGCTATTGTAAAGAATCGCCCTCAGGGTGAATGCCTTAGTCTACTACCACCTTCTAGCCATGTGATTTCGATTAATAATTTAAGCTAAGACTATCAGATTGGTAGTAATCCTACCTTGGTGCCCAGTAAGCGAATAATCCCTGGGAAGACCATGGTGATCTTGTCTTTATATCTAGGCTACTTGACTCTATACTAATCTGGCCTTAATCGTCCCTGGACCCGTCAGGTTATACGTTTTCAAAAGTGCCCTGGGCCTTTACCAAAGTATGCCCCATGCGGCACCTTCAACCATGGTACCGATTTTGAGTCATCCGTGTTGGAGCCAACCGTATTACCCCACCATTTGAAGGTGATACCATTGTAACTCAAGCAAAAGAATATGATAATCGTAGCAAGCGCGGTACCGGTGTCCATAGCGGCCTGGAGAAGGTCTGAGTAAGATAAGAATTAATATTGATCGATAAATCTAAGGGGTTTGGGATTGAAGAGGAACGAACAATTATAGCGCTTCCACCAATCAAACGCGCGGGATCGGATATGGTAGTTGAATATGAACCCGAAGATGAACCAAAGCGAGTACTGGGCTGTATCATGTCAGTTCGGGGTATAAGTGCAAATAGGAGGAACATACCGGTAGTTGCAGGAGGAATATTACCTGCCGCATTGAAGAAGATAGGGACGTTAATATACCGTATCCAGCTATTAGGATATCTTCGATAGAGTGAGTAGACTAGAACAGTCACTACCGGCTGCACACTAGAGTCAGCACAATCTAAGCAGCCTCCACCATTTCACATGACATACTCCAAGGATAAAGAAGTACATAATACCGCTATAGACCTGTCCGGACTGGAACATCCTTTGCGGGCCAATAGAACCCCAGATAAGGGACGCGCTGTAAACCACCTTTGCACCGTTACATGTGAAACGTTGAGTGTTGGTTGATTTACAAAGATTTGGGATATTGCCAATCATCCATCGAAGCACTATGTTCTTTGAATTAGCTTGTATAGCAATGGCGAGGACGATGGACCTACCACCAGTTTGGGTTGCTGTAGCAAGAATTGTCGCGTAGATCTGACCGACGAATAGAACCCGAGGGGGTATTTTCTTTGTGAATAGGTCAGTGGTCGGCTCCGGCGTGAGAAAAGCTAGGCATACCATATACTGAGCCAGCTTCAGATCCTGGGCAAAGTCCATACCGTGTTTGACAGAGTTATAACCGTAACACTTGACCATCATATTTGCAATTGGCTTTCCAGGCCACGCGTATCCTGCAATAAGTTCAGTGATAATGTTAAGGAAACTGCATGTCAAATGGTGTTAGTGACAAGGTCGGCGCAAATATGGCGTAGGAGATCCGTAAGGACCGCACTGACATTCTTTGATTGGTTGTTCCTTCCAAGATTCCTTCTGGAATAATCAGAACTACGCCCATGCCGAAGCATACTACTATAAATCCCCAAACCGGCAAGCCCGAATCCCAGTATCTAATTGTGAAGATACCAAGGCCTAAGACGCCCACTGTCAAGACGGCGTACCACCAATCGGGGACTTCCTTATAGCTACGCATCAGTCGCTTGTGTATGTCTTCCCCACCGTGACGAGAGTTTTTGAACTTGGCCCAAATCTCGGTGCCGTTGTAGAGATATGTATGCACAACAATGGCGGTCACAGCAGCAAAAGATAAGGCGTAAGAAATCGAGTAAGACATGGATATGTACATTGGAGAGTACGCCTCATATTTTTCCAGAACAAAATTGAGGTTCGAATCAACGACGCGAGAGATATTATACGATGCGCCAGTGTTGTCGAATGTGCTTGAAGATAAAAGGGGTAGGCTGTGTGTCATTAGCCCTTTAGATTTGAATATCACCCAAAGAGTAGGCAAGTACTGGAAGTACGAGGAGAAGATGTAGGTAACACTCACTATGCACTATACCATACATTCTTATAGTATAGAATTGGCGACAGGAAAAGATAGAAAATCACAACGACGGCAAATGCATTACAAGTGATGTAGAAAGGTGTCGTCAGAGGGGTGCCTGCATAGTTAATTTGTGTCCAATCGATACTGATGGGAAGTAGTCCCAGACCGGAGTTCATCTACAGATGTTCTTCTGTCAGCCTCTGCAGACGGCGTAACTCTCCAGAACACATACCCCGAATATGGTGTTGACCTTCTGGTTATGTGGGAAAATCCACGTTATGAAGGCGAAAGTGCTGAGACTTGTCCAGATGTAGTCTGGGAAGAAAAAGAGGATGAAAGCAAAAATGGTAAAGCATCCAAAGAATCGGTATCGTGTAAGCGTCCAACCACTAACTGGGGAGGATTCTTGCGGTTCATGAAGGGCACGGAACAGGACGGTGCAGGAGAGCGACGAAGGCCAAATGAGAGCAGCAGGATAAACGAGCCACCGGCGGGATAGGCCGGCGAGACCGAAGCTATGAGAGGATGTCAGAGAGCACGATGAGATTATGGCGAGCCTTTGATGCGACGAAGAAAAGACAAACTCACCCAAGCATCTGCGTAGTTAGCAAATAGAGAAAGGAGAAGCCTGGCCCATAATCACGATTCCAGTAGACTGGGCTGATGATGGCCACCAACGATCCAGAGGCGTAAGCAACGCTCGCACTGATATTGACGCAAATCACAATCAGGGCATGCTCCTTGATGCTAAAAGGCCCCGGGTTGACGTCGAATGCCAACTTGCCCAACGGCACCCGCCATCGAGGGAGCCGTTCCCACGCGCGACCGACGGGAAAGACGAGAATTTGGGCGACGACATAGCCGATCGTGAGGGACGGCTGGGCGAATTAGCGATCTGAAGGCACGAGAGAGACGGGGGGGGCAGGACCTACGTAACGCAGCCCAAAGAACTGGTTGACGCCGGAGAAGAGGACCACGAAGAGGGTGGTCAGGACCCATGCTCTCAGAGCTACAGTAGAAGTGGTTATTCAGAGCACATCGCAACCATCGGCATTGCACTTACTATTGCAGGGGATGCTCGGGTCGTCAGTATTCGAAACACATGCCGCCACCTCGGGAACTAAGAGCCGGGTCAGCCTTTTGAGCTTAAGAGGATCGAGCAGCGACGACGTACACGGCGACTGGTCTCCGTCCACGTTCCGCCTGGCCAGAGGTTAGTGGCGGCCCCGACTGGCAGGAACCATCCGAGGCTTACTGGAATGCTTCTGCCGGCGTCAGCTCGACTCGGTCCGCTCGATACGGCAAGTCCTCGGTGCCATCGGCATCCGCTTCGACATCGCACACAACAATGTCCGTTTCCTTGAGGGTCTTCCTTTCGTCGGAGCCCATGCGAGGACGTTCGACCATCATGGCTGGGAGCTGCTTGTGACTGGGAAGTGAAGCTGGCGCGAGAGAAAGATGAAGGGGCGGTGCCCGCAGGGTGGTTTTGTATTGAAGTAACGAGCGGCCTCGCGGCCCCTACCATACCATTGCCGACACTGCGTACATGTTGCCTTGCAGCGACGGACGGCGTATCGATCACGAACAGAAGTCGCGATACGATGCAGTTCTTCTGGAATAGGTGCGGAGATATGTCTGATCGCGAGCAAGCAGTGGAGTCGCGGCAGGGAAGCATGGTGAGGGATGCCTTGATTTGGGAACCCGATGGGCATCACTTGACGCAGGCGTGATGAGATCCTTACTATCACTCTCATTCCCACTCCTGCTCCCACTCCTGCTGCACCTCGAATTATTCCTTCAACTCGCACAACAAATCGAGTCTTTCCCTTGGAATCCTCGTGGCAAGGTCGGGAAAGGCAATGCAAGATAAGGGCGGACGTGGTGTAAATAGCGACGCTTCCTTCCCTCAACGCTGCCCGGCCCCGCCACGCTCCTTCGTTTTCTCGATTCTGAAAGCTGCGAGCAACGATGGCTGGCTTGCGCTCTTATCTCCTGCTCGTTGCAGGCCTCGCCCACGCATCACAGATCATCCTGTCTCCTCCGATCAAAGGCAACGTTGCCTACACTCTTCCTACTGAGCGCACATTCCTCCTCAATGTTCCAGAAGCGTATACCCATGGAGAGCCCCATCCGCTCGTGCTCTCCTTCCATGGTGGTCAGTCTCCCTCTCATTTAGACCACAGCAACGTGCCTTCACCAGGATGACTCCACAACTCAGAGGCAAATGCTAAAATCTTTAACACCCGCTTCAGCCGGCGGGTTCAGCGAGAAGCAACAGCGTATCACCGAGCTCTCCGATCCATCACTGAGCATTGCCGGCAAACCCTTCATGACTGCGTATGCACAGGGGGTCAACAACACGGATTGGAACATGAACCACATTTGGAAAGGAGCGCCGTACGAGAACACAACCGTCGATGATGTATGCTCGATTAGCCCTAAGCTTATCCTTCTATATTCCTTATCTGTACTCTTATCTCCCACATCTCTCAGGCTGACCTTGTGAAAGATTGCTTATGTGTACGATATAATATCCACCATCTCCGCGACCTACACTGTTGATATATCGCGCATATATGCGTGTGGCAAGTCTAATGGTGGAGGTTTTACTGCGCTGCTCGCATGCCGCCCTGATACTTCCTCTATCTTTGCTGCTTTCGCCCCTGTCTCTCCAGCGTTGTATCAAGGCACGTATGCATTCCACAACTGCTCACCATCCCATGCTACTCCTATCCTCCACTCCCATGGAGTAGAAGATACCATCACACCTTTCTATGGAAGGACTCCCGAGGGTGGTAGTTTTGGCCCTGAGCCAGACGTGAGATTATGGAGGAGGATGTGGGCGGAGAGAAATGGATGTAGAGGAGAGTATGACGGCGAATGGCCTAGGCCAATTGTCAGAGAGGTGCACCCTGGTACCTGGTTGGAGACTTGGGATTGCCCCGGAACAGAAGTTGAGGCCTTGACTATCGAGGGGCTAGGGCATGCCTGGCCTTCAACGCTGGGCCTTGACTTGGCAGGAAGTCCAAATCATACGGCAAACTTCAACTTCACCAGTCAATATTTAATCCCCTTTTTTTCAAGGCACCGACGTCTGTAAGGAGCGTCTCTGACAACCGTGCTTGGCAGCCCACGGACAGGTCTTTAGAATAAGTGGCACAACTTCCACAAGTGCGGTGGAAAATGATGGCGGTGAAACTAAAATTGAAAGGATACCAGCCGGTCGCTGAGGAAATGGGCGTCAGATACAAGAAGGGGGTGAGGGGGTTCGAAGAAAACTACTAGACAAAAATGAGCAGCCTTCGAGGAATTAATTACTTATTGTTACCTTCGGGCGTAAGAGGACCCATCGGGCCATTAAATGTCACCAACCTGGCCTGTTGTTCTGGCATGTTCCCGGAAAAAAAACACAGTCGTGTCAAACAAGAACGTAAAACGATTACAGCATGGTAGATATGATAGAAAAAGAAGGCATGGAGGTGTGTTGTAAGCCTCGTCCACAGCCCTGGACCCTCTTAAAATCACAATCACTACATTGTTCTCTGGTATTCCCACAATCATTTGACCAATATCAATCCATTCAAGCTATCTGGAAGTCAAGCTGCAGATCATAAGAACTTTAGTGACGAATGTAGTGGCATCACAGTCCAGTCACAGAACTTTTGGAAATGACTGCGCTATAACAATTATATGTGCATAGCAACACACAGCCGAATAACAAAGAGCTGCTCCCTTCAACCCTTCAACCCTCTACGCTCCTCAGGCTCTCAGCGATGGCTTGCTTCAAAGCTTCCTCATCTGCTTGGCTCTGAAAGTCTTCTTCTCTCACCTTTGAGGCTTGCAAAGCTCGTCGGTGTTGTTCTTCTGCCAGACTTTGCTTCTTGATGTACTCTAGAACAATATCTTCCTCAGTCTTGTTTCCAGAAGCGCTTTTCTGCTCATTGCTGTGCGTCGATTGTGATGCCTCTATGGCCTTCCTCAGATCTTCAGCCTCACGATCTGAAACCGTCTCTTGTGATCTACTTGCAAGTGGATCAGAGATTCGGTGCTCACGTAGGCTCTGCTGAATAGCTTGTTCTAACATTGCTTGATGCTCAGCTTCCTCATCAGTCATTGTGATAGGCCTTGCCTCAGTAGCAGTCCCTTCCGGTCGACCCTGACTAGATTCTTCGATACTTGCTCGTATAGCTTGCTGCAACGCCTCAGAATCAGACAACGAAGATCCTGACGCCTTCTGCAGCTCCCTCACGCTGGCCCTGATTGCGCGCTCAATCATCGAATCCTCCTCGGCATCACCGCGTGAGGTGGCCGCAACGGAAGCTCGGATTGCTTCCTCAAATTCCATATTCTCGGAATCTATAGTAACATCGGTGAAGCTAGGTTGATCTTGTGTAGGCCGAGGAGTATGATGCTCGCCTTGCGTTTCGTTTCTCTCTTCTCTCTTCTGCCGCTCAGCGTATAGCTTCTTGCGTTCATCAAATGACAAGTGTCGGGTTTGGAAAAACCCCTTTGGAGAAGCTCCCCTTGTATTTTGCCTTTCAAGGGGTTGGTCTTTTGTTTTCTGCTGGCTGCTTTTGTAGTCTGCTTTATGTTCCTGCCAGCCGGCCAGAATATTCGGTTTCTCCTCACTGGACATGACCTTAAAGTCTTCATAACCTTGCGCAGTCTGAGCTGCTATGATGTAGTTCATAACACTGGAGCCAAAGAGCTTGCGAACTTCTTTGTGAATTCCCATGAATGTATAACCCGGCAGACCCCATATTGCTGTCAGATATTAATCCTTGATGTGATGTAAAATTCGGAGCTTATAGGATGATGAATGACTTACCAGCTCCTGGCTTTAGCACAACACCAGCTATGCCCTTCCCAATTCCCTTAAGCAAACCTGCTGCTCCTTCCTTCTCAGCTCCGCGCAATGGTTGCGTGACCAGACCAGAGATACCATCATAGAATCCATATCCGAACTCCTAAACACTGATCAGATGAGGATGGCAACAGAGGCGCCCGTTGGTAGCATACCTTGCCCGCAGCCTTTAGGCCGCTCTGAAAACCAGTTACTTTCTCTTGAGGCCGTACAGTGTCATCTCCGTATAATTTTGGAGCATTATGAAATCCTCGGGCCAAACCCAATGTAAAGTCCATTGGAGACTTTAGTCCAGCACCAACAATGCGTGAAATACCTTTACCCGCACCAATGGCATTCTCAAGAGTCAAAGTGCTTGGGTCAATCTCCTTTTTGTTGCGAGATGGAGAGCATCCTCTTGACCCAGATCTCCTCTCCCTTGTGCTTGAACTTGATGAAGATCTCGACAGAGTCCCGCTAAGAGCCTGCCTCATTGAGCTTTCTTGCTTGATAGAGCCGGCTTGAGAAGTGGATGGCGATGTCAGACTGGCTACGAGTGTATCGCTTGAGTCGCCGGAGTTAGTAAAGACTCGATCGCTATCGTATGATGCACCTGTTGAGAGACTTTGTGACATTGACTTGGAGGAATTATCGGCATTACTGAACCCTTTAGTATTGAGTTGAGAACCAGTTTGTGATGATGCAGAGGTGGGTGTTCTGGAACCAGATGAATTGTCCTTGCCGCTGGCCGAAGTCGAAGTCGTTGCTTTCTTGCTTTTCATAGCACGGAAGATCTCTATTGGGAAGTCTGCCACCCCCATGCTGAGACTTGCTATTGTCCCAAGTAACGCAGAGGCACCTCCTGATATTGGGTCCCATGGCCCATCATCTGTCTCATACTCCCGTGGCCGATACCTTTGAGGATGTAAGTAACATGCTCTGATAATTAGCCTTTATATGGACTTACAAGGTCAAATCCCCAAAATCCAGCATATTTTCACTTGCTAGAACTGTTGCTGCGAGCGCGCTGAGACGGGTTTCAGTTCGCTTAATCCGCCAGACAGCAACTCTACTTGGTAACAGAGAGCACCGGAGATTGTTTACTTCAAGATGATCATGGAAACTCTTCCCACCTACTTCAGTTCCCTTTTCTTCGCGGATCGATTCACCAAGTTCCTTTGCTTTAGTTGACGTTTCTGGCTTCAGTGCCTCCAGCAATGCTGCAGCCAACTTATCCGACGTCAGTTGCTTGTAAGGGATAGGTAATGGACCTGCCCCGGCTCTTGCCACCATGGCTCCCCAGAAAGGTTGATCCCCAAAGAAGGGCACAATAACTGTTGGCTTACCCAGAGCAATACCCGCAGCAGTCGTGCCCGCACCACCGTGGTGAACTACGCAGGAGACATGTTTGAAGAGCCAGTCGTGAGGAACATTGCCTAACATAAAAACTCCTTCCGGAATTGCGAGTGCATCGCCTCCTAATCCTCCCCAGCCTTTTGATACCAATGCCCTTACCCCTGTCTTCTTGACAGCATCAAAGATGAGTTTAGTCATTGCATCTGGATCATCCACGACAATAGACCCGAACCCTATGTAGACAGGGGGAGGACCAGTAGCAAGGAAGGAAGCAAGGTCTGGTTCTGGTGTGTATGATGAAGCCAGGGAGAGGAAATAGAAGCCCGAGATAGAGATGTGTTGTGCCCAGTCCTTCGGTTTAGGAATCAACGCAGGTGACCTAAGAGTTCATCAGCTACATATGACGACCGTGGAAGTTTACGCCATTTACCAACAGTAAGTATAAGGCACTCTGAGACGACTAAGCATTCCCGGAGCCCAAATTAAACTTATAGGATCTAAGCCAAGAGCTCGTTCTCTAAACCGGTTGATAACGTCTCCAAGTCCCTGCCAAGTCATCATCTCAACCAGAGCATAAGATATAAAGTTTGTCATGTTGACGTCTGCGTTGGATGACTGAATATTGGCAAGGGGATGCGGGAATGATTGTGTAGGGGACCAAGGCATGGTGAACATCAGGTGCAGTGGAATTCCTCTGGCTTCTGCGATGTGGATATGAGCAAAGCTCGGAGGGTTAGCTATTATTGCATCTGCGATGAATGGCTTTGCAGAAGGATCCGCATCCATATTGATTCCATCGGAAGAACTGTCTGGAGGAGGGCCAAGTCCGTTTCCTGCCTCGATACAGGATCTCCAGCAACCAAGTACGATTTCCTCCATTCCTTTGCGGCGTTTGCCGACATCACCACTCTTCAGAGAGTCAAAACCTGGCATCAGCCCAGGATTTTTTACCATAAAGGCCATTAATTCTGCCGGATCGCCTCCAATGCTGAAGAATTCCAACCCGTTTTCMTCCACGAAGGTTTGGAATGTTGGATGAGTGGCCAAGCGGACTCTGTGTCCATAAGTTTCCTTTAATGTTTTGCCCAACGCCACGAAAGGCTGAACATCTCCACGAGAACCAACAACATGTATGACGACATTCAGCTTGGGTGGAGGTGTTTGTCCTGGTAGCCCTCCTAATGCTGGCGGTATATAGCCTGGTGGAAGTGGGTGGCTAGCTTCCTGGGCAACAAGGGAAAGCTGGTTCCTCAAGGCCGGCACCAGAAGGTCTGATAACTTGCGCGTTTTTTGATTGATGCTTATGTTAACCCGGCCATCGTCTGCATTCAGAATGTCAGTGCGCCCATCCAAGAATATTTGATTTGCAGCCTAGCAAGCATACCGGTGACATTTGCTTTTGTGTCGAAGCCGTCCTGGCTCAGCTCTAGCTGATCGTGCCTGCTTCCATAGGCGGGTGGAGCTTCGGGAAAACCATCGATGTTGAGGATATTAGGCACGCCCAGGTAAGATGCAGCTCCAGTTCTTCAACGATCGGTCAGCTGTATTTGGTTCTTGTGATATTACTATACTTGCATTTTTGAAGGACCACTGCTTCGTGCAGGCTGTACTGTACTCGCGATTGAATGTTGCCCCGGTGGTAATGTGCCGCCATTTGCAACGACTGCAGCCTCTGCCTGCGCGATGATAGCTGGTGGTAGACCGCTCTCTTCAGCATCATTGCGAGCCGCACTTCTGGCTGGTCTTGAAGAAGACATCGTGCAACGTTGAAAGACAATGGGAAGGACAAGGGATCGTTATGTATAGAGTCATGAGCTTCTCAAGGATATCTATTTACTTCGCAGGACTCTCGCTTGGCCTCCCAGGGATAACTAGCAGATGGTAATTGTTCGTACTAATGGCGATCATAGGAGGCTGTGCAATTAGTTGAAGCCTGAGGGGGTTTGCATCATGGTAGTAGCCATGGCGGTGCGTGAGGGGAGAAAAGGATTGGGGAAGGCGAATGTGACCTTTAAGAAGTCGTCATAATGCTGTCCAGTTTCCTGCTCGCTTGTTGGTTGGCAGGATAGCAGTCGATAAGCACTGATAAGACGAGGCTGAGACAGTGCGGGCGGGGACGGAATAGCCCTGTCACCATGTTGGCTGTGGATATCTTAAGCACGACTGACACATTTCCCTCCAAGCAAGCCAAACCATCTTCGCCAGACTCCAAGATACCGTAGCATCTGCAGCGAGTCCTGTTGAATCTGAAAACACCCGACGCTCGTCAATTATCTGCTGTTATGGTATGAAATGCCAAGAGGATCTGTCGCCGGCGGCAAGCTGCCTAGGAAAGCACAAGGATGAAGAGCTTGTGTAACTGCACCGGCGGAGCAAGTTCAGCTTCCAGGATTCGATGATGCTCAGCAGGGCAAAAGTGGTGGTGGTGTACAATATTGTATGCACCGGCACCAGCTCCTATCCTCAGGAGGGCTATAGTTATGAGATCGAGAAAGGCAATAGTTTGCAGACCTCTCAGCTCTGCCCAAGCGTCGGAAGCATCATCCTTGTAACTGGCCTTGTGACAGTACTTAAAGTCCCAAAAAAGCACAACAAGCCTCATTCGATGGAATATCGTACGGTCTGCTGTCATAGGGTCTGATTGTTGACCAATATATTAGCCCCCAACACTCTTATTCTGGGTTTCCAACGCAGCATTCGAGACGCTCTTGGATTCGTAATGGGTAGAAATTGCCCAGGCCTTCAGCAACTTGTATTTCTTTCGGCCGTGCTACTATAGCCTTGATATTGTGAACGAGCTCTGTAGGAAATGGAGAGATAACACCAAGTACAAACTATGCCGTAACTAGTAGTGGAAAGCGACGAGGCGATCAATCTGTCGCCGCCACGACTACTAAAATTGCTCGTTCTCAAAGACTATGCTAAGAGCAGGCTGCCGGCTGAACAGGTTTTTTGGACGTCCTTCTCTGGTGTAGTTGATCATGTCTCCGGTATCCCAGCAGCGTATGTAAATAAGAGAACATGGAAAGCTAAATGATCATCATGCCATAGCAGGTGACATTTCCCCCTCTAGGATCTTGGCGCCATTATGTAGAATTTAATGGCAAGTATGGCCTCATAAATAGCCTACAGGTGAAGTCGTATCCAAATTCGCTCTCAATAACATCAGTCATGAGTCGTTTGAAATACATCATATCACGACTAGATTGTGGTCTGATTAATTGAAGTAAACTTGAGAGAGTTCCACGTCACCACAGAAGAGTCTCTACGATAAGTAGTTGTGAGATGTTTATCTAGTGTAGTGCAGAGATACCTTTGGTGGGCAGACCGTCTGGACGGCTGATTCCGGTAGGAAAGCCCAAGCTGCAGATGCTACATAGTAGCTCACACTATGTGTCAACCATAAATGATATCAAACACTCAAGTCGTGATGAAATTCGCTGAAATTGAACGGTCCAAAGTGGAACCTTGCCCTGCCGACCTTTTATAATACAAGAGACATAAATCGCAGGCTTATGTCATTTTGGGATCCGTGTCCGAAGTCGAAGTCTTCTGGAAAACACTTTCCGCCCTGTTTCTGTCTCGCCCCGAATCCCTCATCAGTTGTCTCCACTATATAGAGATCCAGCTCCTTAGCTAGAAAACTTGCGGGTGAGCTTAGCAATGACTGTGGTTGACTTGTTAACATCTGCTTCAAATGATTGCCGTCTTAAGACTCACTGTGTAAAGCAACCACGCTGAAAATGAAGACTAAAGAAAGCACCAAAACGACAACAGGATCGACCTTAAGACCTGGCGACTCATCCGTATAGAGCTCTGTAAAGGGGTCAGTATCACATCTGGTATCGCAAGTGCTCGTCCATCCTGGGTTGCACGAGTCCCGACTCACTCAGCATCGTGCTGGTGCTTCCACCTGCACCTGCAGCTCTCGTGCTACTTGGTCGCGCATTTGCAACCTTGTCCTTTTGGTCTGCTGCAGCTCTTCTTCGAATTGCGGTCTTGGGTCCTCCTGGTGGAGTAGGGGATGAAGGACGTCCTGTACTAGAGCCTGAAACTGCACCGGGAGAGTTGACTGGAGATGAGGGGCGTGGAGAAGACTATTCAAGCAAACAGATTAGTTCTTGATGCCAGTTTAACTCGACAGGAGAAGCAACGTCAGGAGGTGGCCACGCGCGTGCCCATAGAGGCAATTGCGCGGGAAAGAAGACATAACGTGGCATACCATCTTGAAAAGAGATTGTTAGGAAGACAATCGAAAAGCGGACTCAATGGCAGACGAAGGAGAGGATGTGGAGAGTCAATTGCGAGGTATGCTACGATTCTGGAGATAGAATTCAATTGCCTTGAGGACAGCGATGCACCGGTTCGCTTAGAGCAGCTCATTTGTCGTTAGGTAAGCCGCCAAGTCTGGGGACTAGACTCTAGAAAGCTCGGGCAGCTAACCGTAGCGAGGCAGCCCTGATCACGAAGCCATGTCACCGCTATGATTGCGAATCTCACATGCCTGTAGAATAGGTTGAGGAGGAGCGAGAGGTCGCGTTCATCAGACTATCATAGGGTTACTTGCGCTCTTGTATTGCGACGATCAGAAAAATGCTCAATTATTTTGAGGTGTTCATATGCATGTACTACGAATGTTAGTTGTACCATCCGAGGTCGTCTTCCCAAGCATAGCACGTCCTATCTTTGCTCTCCAATGCTTTGATACAGCTGACAAATGAAAAGGAACCAAGAAAATATGCCAGTCAGGCCAGATAAAGTGGTGCGAGCTCCGTCACTGTGCTCCTGAGCTTCCAGAAAGATCCCGTTCTTTTACCGCTCAAAATGCTCCTCCAATGTTTAGGACAACCCTGGCCCAATTATACAAATTAAACAGTACATTCTACAACGAAACCAAAGGTATCAACCGAACGCCGTACGCTATGCGAGCGTATGTAGAAGTGGACAGAATTGACTATAAGGCAACGTCTAAGACGAGGCTTACGTCTCGCACCTGCGAGCCAGCCAGGTCTTCGAGAACAGGAATGAGGTCCAGCAGTTCGTTGTCGTGTGCATCTGAAAACCAGCTGCTTATCGGCACGGCGTGTTGGGGATGAAAGATGTATGAGGTTGGTGAATTGTCAATGATGATAGTTTCTCGTAGGTCGCGTCCAACTTGAGAGAGGTCTTTGACATAGTTTCCTTGATGATTGTAGCAACTCTCACGAAAGAGCCGGTGATGGACTACGTGGTGGATGTCCAATTGATCGAGCAATGGGTCACCGTACTAATATCTGTTAGACCGCAATTGAAAAGTTCAGGAACTTTAACGAACCTTAGAGACAGAGGCTGTGAAAACAACTACTTCGTACAGTTCTCCAACCCTCTTCATGAACTGGTCGACTCCAGGCCGCTTGATGACGTACACATTGTGGTACTGGCCCTCAATTTCGACAGGAATCGTAAAATCGGCTTGGTGCAGAATCTAATTCACGAAAGTTAGAACAAAGAGTCCTACTTGTGTCACAATGCACGAAATACCTTGAAACTACTGTGCACCAATGTTTCGTCTAGATCAAGGACTAAACACTTCTTGCCTTGGAATCTAGGTGTAATCGGCGGCAGAAGCCACTGTTGTTTCGACTCAGCTTCATCGGGCGCCACAACCTCGTCAACGGCACTGTTCGAAGGTGCAGGTGCTGTGGGCACGATAGGCATACTGGTTGTGGATGAAGGAGCAGTCGATTCTTCCTTTTCCGTCTCCAGAGGTAATGAGTCCTGCATCTTTACATCGCCGTCACCATCCTTTTGCAATACATCTGTAGGAGGGCTGTCCGTCTGAGCTTCGGCTGAGTTGGCGGAGGTTGCAACTACAACGGGCAGGGCGTTGTAGCTAGGAATAGATGGTGACTCGTGCTGCTTAGGTGTTTGTGGTAGAGGTTGATCACGAGCTTCAATAGATGATCGTGCGGCGCTCCCATTTACGGGAGATTGTACCTCCTCAGCCTTTGCGACTTTTGCATCTTTCTCCGATTCATCTCTAAACGTATCCTTCTCTGTCTGCACGTCGGTAGGATCATTGCTGTGGTGCTCAATCGGTTTGGATTCTGGCCTGCTCGCTGTTGTTGGACGACCAGGAATCTTGGTCACTTTATTAGCTGGTAAAGCTGTTTCGTCCAGAACATTGGCATGATCCGGGACGCCACAGCAACTGAGAAAGGACAGGAACCCCTTCTTCTTGGACTTCTGCGCCATGGCACTTTGGGGAGCCAAAGATCTTGAATTGGCAGTGGTATCAGCGGTAGGATCGGTAGGTGTTATCGACATTCTGCTGCTGCTTGCACTATCATTCCGCCTTTTCCCTAATATGCTCACTTTGGACTCCTTAGATCCGCCTCCAATGCTGTCTCGTGGATCACTGGCCGTGGCACCACTCAGACCTGTCGTTGTAGGTGATGGCTGTATCTTTTGCGAAGATGATCTTGATGGTACGTGAAGCAAGCTGCGGTTTCTTTTTGGTACTTCTGGAGCCTCATCAGCTAGATGCAGATCGTTCTCGTCCTGTCGGGCCGATAAGACTGGGGTTTCCGAGCCCTCAGTACTGGCTGTATACGGAGCAGTCGAAGGAGCTTTTATTGACGAACTTGGGGGCTCGTTGTGATCTGCCGCTGCATTGTGACATTAGCTGATAAGTCAGGGTAAGATACAGAGGTAGGAAGAGGATTAGCGCAATTGAGAGAATCTTGGAATACACACAAGCTGAGGTATCTATCGTGGGAGTCTTTAATGCTTTTGATTGCTCCAACGAAGTCGAGCGTTCAGGGTCTTGCTCCGTCGGTTGAACAATCTCATTACTCATAGAGGGCAATACAGATTCTTCAGAGCCCTTGGGGAGAATTGGCGAAAGTAGCTTCCACGACGCAATGGCCTATTGCTGACGCGTTCGAAGGTCGTTCCCGTCAGAAATTCGAATGAAGGTCTGATCGATCAGAAGCCGTATCTGGCGCGCGAAATGGAAGATGGCTGGTCGTTCGAGACGAGGAACAGGCGGCTAAGACTCTATCAACCAAAAGACCAGAGGGTCAATACTGAGGCTGACGCAAACACCCTTCCTCCAGCTGCTCCGTGAGACGAAGGTAGTAAGGTTGTAATGAGAGCGAACCTCTATCGCAGCTGCTCCTGGTCGCTCTTGATGCGAGAGAGAGAGAGAGAGGAGAGAGCGCGAGAGCCAAGGTCGGAAAGCAAACTAAACCAGGTAGGGAACAAGCGAAATTAGGTGAGAAGCCAATAGCTGGCTGGTGTAGGTGAGCAGGAGCTTATGTAAAAACAACGGCCACAGTCCAAAATCAGGATCAGATGAGATCAGATCAGATCAGATCAGTTTTCAGGCCGAGGTATGAGACGATCAGAAACACGATAGATATGTTTGGTTGTGGTGGTAATGGTGATGGTGGGTTGGGAGGTGGGAAGAGAAGGGGTAGCAAGTAAACTCCAATGACCAGAACAGAAGATGGGTGCCGTAGTCAAATCAAGTCAAGTCAGCCCAAGCAACAATACTACAGCAAGGTCGGTGTTAGGTAGCGGACTTTGAGAACACGAGACTCAACGTACGCCCCAGGTAGAGGGAAATGGTCGAATTAACAGCGACACCTACAAGACGAAGCTGGTTGATAGGCGATGGCCTCATAGATAATGTGACAAACACCGATGAAGAACGCGGAGCACGGAACGGCAGTAGAGGTGTGCATTTCAGACAGCTCAGACCTGCTTGCATCGATGGCCTCAACCTAGACATTTGGAACAAGAGGAAAGGCTTGGACCTGGAATTAGACCCCCTGAGCATGGTTTACAAGGGCGCCTACGTGGGAGGGTTCGATGAAAACGAGCCATACACAGCTGCTTCAATAATGGCTGAGAAAAGACTAAAGCCACCGCAGTAGTACTTGCAAATACCAGCGCCCGCGCCCAGAGCCAGCGCTTAGTCTATAAGTAGAAGAAGTACAGGCCACTTTACTTCTGGTCAATCGATGGCTCAGCTGACAAGCAACAAGCAGAAGAGATACTGCAAGTAAAGTACCGGAGCTGAAATCCACGAAGGCCACGACTCTTGTCCCTACCCACACAATCCTGCGTCACATGCAATAATAATCCACAGCACAGGCATATATCGTCATAACGGTAGATGTGCGCAGAGGCTGACAAGCTGCATGATCAAATTGCTTTCCCCATAAAATGATGAAGTTCGTTGTCGAGGGAGGGGGCGGCGGTTATGTATGCGCAGGTATTGGGTCCGACCGAGGACCCACGTTGCTGGCACTGGCAAGGCTCGTATGAGTTTCGGATGCCGAATGGAAAGTATTCTATTTCATTATTTCAGGGTTCGAATACGACCTTAGAAGCAGAGCCCATTCAAGAGCACGTAGGTCATCATGGTAACAAGTCGCATCCAAACTCGGAGGCGATGCGAGCCGGTGGAGACGAGCACCTCGGCAATCAAACTCGATTCACATGTTAGGCCACGCGATGTGCCCTTGCACTTTGCCGTGCTCCAGACTTCCCGTTTCCGGGGAAGAAGGAGCTTGTGCCATCAGTCAATACTCAACATCGCCGACTCCAGACATCCAGGTGCGCTACGCTGCCCGACTTCGTCCTCTCCGCAAGACGATGAAGTAACGTCCGCATCCTGGCCATTTCGATTGCTCTGACGCAACTCAACCTCCCGCCGACCGTCTCTTCCGTCCCCGGACATGAAGCCAGCAGGACAGCGTCTCTAGACGGTCTATCTAGTCTCGGGGGTACACCAAACAGCTATCCTCCTGCAAAAACTCCAGAATCCCCGGCTCATAATGGCTGTCCAGTCTACCCTTCAGCACCAGGATCCTGTGGCAGCTCTCTATCACCGCTATATTGATCTTATGCGTTCTCGCTTCAAAGGGACAACGAGAGCGACCAGACTTGTTGGCACTATACTCCTTGCCATTACCATAATAGTTACTGGGACCGGAAGTAGGCGATGGTGGTTGAAGAAGAAAGCAGAGAAGGAGCAAGGACGGCGCTTACTGCGAAGAAATTCAGGGTTACGGCTTAAAGATGGTATATTACTCCTCCGCCCTTTCCAGTGTTTGACTCTTGAGGAGACACCAGGCAAGCCGTGCTAATGGTGAGGATATGTAGGCTCTCGAGTTATCTTTGTTCCCTACGGAGACTCGACTTCCAAAGTCACTATTCATCCTACGAAACCGACAACATTCGATGCCCATCGCCGACTCTTCTTGAATCCCCCTCGCGCTTCAGGGTTGACCAACGGACAAACGACACCACAGATACCTCCACCGCAAACTAAGCCCGGTCTAAACTTAGCATTCTTGCATCAATTCTTAAGTTTGCTGAGTATAATGATACCACGATGGCGAAGCAAAGAAACCGGACTCCTGCTCAGTCATGGGGTGTTCCTTATGCTCCGCACATACTTATCGTTGGTGGTTGCTAGACTAGACGGAGAAATTGTCCGTGATCTTGTTGCTGGAAATGGCAGGTCTTTCATGTGGGGCATAGTCAAGGTAGGCAAGCATTAGTTATCGCGGCTACCCTGTGATATGGCATTTTATATCTTCTGCTAACTATTGAGCCAGTGGTGCGGGATTGGTGGCTTCGCCTCTTATACAAATGCGATGATAAAGTTCCTTCAGTCCAAAGTGTCCATCGCATTTCGAACTAGACTTACGCGGTACATTCATGACCTTTACCTGAATGATAATCTCAACTATTACAAGCTATCAAACCTGGACGGCGGGATTGGACAGGGTGCAGACCAGTTCATCACTCAGGATCTGACGCTATTCTGTGCATCCGCAGCAAGTTTGTACTCCTCTCTCGGAAAGCCGTTTGTAGATCTCTGCGTGTTCAACTATCAGCTGTATCGATCCCTAGGACCACTAGCGTTGACTGGTTTGCTGAGCAACTACTTTTTGACCGCTACGATACTTCGAAGGCTTTCTCCGCCCTTCGGGAAGCTTAAGGCGGTGGAAGGGAGAAAAGAAGGTGACTTCCGAGGATTACATGCTCGTTTGATTGCAAACGCTGAAGAGGTTGCGTTTTATGGAGGCTCGAATATGGAGAAGATCTTTCTAGACAAGGAATTCAGGAGCCTAAAGAAGTGGATGGAGGGTATCTACACCCTCAAAATTCGTTACAACATTCTTGAAGATTTTGTTCTCAAGTATAGCTGGAGTGCCTATGGGTACCTTTTGAGCTCGCTTCCCGTCTTTTTGCCTGCATGGGGCGGTCTGGGCGGCCGGCAAGAAATGATCGAGACTTCAACGAGTGGAGGAAAGGAAAGAGGTCGAATGAAGGAGTTCATGTGAGTCACTATTCATCTAGGAAGGATCTAAGGACTGACTGTAAAAGCACCAATAAGAGGCTCATGTTATCGTTGGCTGACGCTGGCGGGAGAATGATGTATTCAATCAAGGATTTGTCAGAACTTGCAGGCTATACCAGTCGGGTTTACACGTTAATCTCGACTCTGCATCGAGTACATGCAAATGCATATTTTCCACCACGGGGAACACATGCTGAGCTCTTCTCCCTTTCGGATGTACAAGGAACGATCCAGAAAGGCTTTGACGGTGTCCGGTTGGAGAATGTGCCCGTGGTGGCGCCTTCAGTTTTCCCGCATGGAGGGGAAGATTTGATAGATTCGCTTTCAGTGATTGTACATTCGGGAGAGCATTTGCTGGTGAGTGTTCACGCAATGGCGCAACTATATTCTTACTAACCGGAATACAATAGATATCCGGGGCCAATGGTGTGGGAAAGAGTGCCGTGGCTCGTATTGTAGCAGGCCTATGGCCTGTTTACCGTGGACTTGTAAGTCGACCACGAAGTATAGGTACGGACGGAATCATGTTCTTGCCCCAAAGACCCTATCTCAGCGTGGGTACTCTCCGAGACCAGGTCATTTACCCTGATGGCGAAATGGAAATGCGCGATCAAGGTCGCCGGGATATCGAACTTAAGCGCATCCTAGAAGAAGCAAGACTCGGGTATCTCCCCGATCGTGAAGGCGGCTGGGACACTCGCAAAGAGTGGAAAGATGTCCTGAGTGGTGGGGAGAAGCAACGAATGGCCATCGCTCGACTGTTATATCACGAGCCCAGGTATGCCTTCATTGACGAGGGTACAAGTGCCGTGTCCAGCGACGTCGAAGGTCTCCTATATGAGCGAGCGAAGGAGAAAGGCATTACCCTCATCACCATCTCGACGCGAGCGTCACTGAAACGCTACCATACCTTCAACCTGACTCTAGGCCTGGGCGATGATGGAAACGGGTGGGAATATGAGCGAATTGGCACAGAAAAGGAGAAGATGGGAGTTGAGCGAGAGCTGACAGAGCTTCGAGAGAGGTTGTCGAAAGTCGAGCAGTGGAAGGCGCGAACGGAGGAGATTGAGCGTGAGCTCGCGCCCGTTTGGACTGAGCAAGGAGTCCTTAGCCCTCCTCCATACTCAGCAGAGCTTGAGCATGCAGGTAGATAAGGCATGGTGCCTCAGTTGCGATATTACAGTAATACTGGTCATGTACCTGAGATATGGCCCTTGTCCATGTCCTATCAATGCACACCTTCACTTAAATTCCGAAGTGCGACAGGCTGCAAAGTAGAAAGTCATACTCCATGATAGCTTGGCCCCTTCTCGAGCACCGACTTCACCCTACAAGACTAGTAGAATTGCCACTGGACTTGGGTGGTCGGTAAGGTAGAACGATCTTCATTGCGGCAAGTTGCTGATGGGCCAGGATCCTAGTGTGTATTTTAGACTATTGAGGGGCAGAGACTGGCGGCGAATCAAGATGCCTTGTAGGCTTGCCTCTTGGAGTCAAGCTACGGTTCGCTGGACATCCGCGCCTGAACGGGAGAGCTCCTAACGCAATGGAGGATCTTGGCTGGCTAGCAGCACGGCCGAGGCGTGACCTATAAGAAGTGTGGCCTCCTAGGTGTAGACAAGCCATACATATGTAAACCTACATGCGTCTCTCATTCGTGACGTTCGAGGCTTAAACATGTGCTGTTGCTAATTTGTTGCCATCTTACTTTGGCACTCCATCTCAGCGACGCCGGATTGCTTTGCGTTGTTGCATCACCACATAGTAGTAGCAGACGCGAGAGCGAAGCACACGGCATCTTTGCACCACACAACTTCTGCGCAGAGAGGCAAGTCTGGGCGGCCTGGACTTGCATCACTTGACTTCTGCTTAACTTGAGGCTTTTATGGTGATGTGGAATTGTTGAAACATCGGACCGCGGGAGAGCGCTGGTGATCTTTATCGCTAACACGAAGAAGAGAGTACTGTCCGGCGGAGATAAGATCACGAACTCATCCCTCAATTTCATGGAACTTCCAGCACACCGGAGAATGTTCGATCACCGAGCTGCTCCGACAGCTGCCCTGCCTGCGATTCAGGAGGATGCGAGCGATCTTCAGGCTCCTCCAGTACCTTCTCGTGCTCCCGGCCGCTCAAAATTCAGTGATGACTCGAACGTGACCCCACCACCGGCGTATGATTCAAAGACCCCTCTTTATCGCAATGTCTCCAATCAACCTGGCGACGAGAAGTTGGCTGCTTTGAAGAATTATAAGCAGGTCGCTAAGCGTGGTGGATGGAGACGACTCGCTCTCGTCTTACTTCTTATATTACTGTTTATTGTTGCATTAGGAGTAGGATTAGGAATCGGACTGAGTAGAGACAAGTCGTGAGTGCTTTTACGATCCCTTTGGTGGAAATATTTGCTGACTCTTTTGAAGCAGAAAAGCCTCTTCTGGAGACAGTTCTGGTGGTGCCGTGATGCAGACCCCGATGGTGAATACCACCTTCCCAGCTGGAAGCTATAATATAGAGACATATTTGGCGACTGCCAACACAAACTGCACCTCTAATTCAGCGACTTGGCGGTGCTATCCTTATATGACCTATCCGCAGTCACATACCGAATCAGCAGCAAACTTCACCTGGATCATAGACTACGTCGTGGGAAATGACAGCTATATGATATCATCTACCGACAACATATTCTCGATTGTGTTCAGTAACCAGAGCCTGGAACTAAAGGACGCGGGTCTAGCTACGGAGCACTATTCCTTCCAGATGGCAACGCAGAAGGCTGTAATTCCTAGTGCTGCGTTGACCAGCGAAAACATTGCAGCCACATGTTATTTCAACCAAACCATATTCAATGCCATGCTCTACACAAAGATGGCCAAGACTTATTCTTCGACTAGTAGGACAGGCAGCACTGAGTCCAAGACGTTCGCCCCGTGGCCGTATGCAGTGAGAGTCGAACAGATCGCTCAATCAGGACCCAGAACACCAAGCTGCCTTGATGCTTCAGGGATATCTTTAGGCGATTTCAGTCTTTCTGAAGCTGGCGATCCGTGCGATTGCCTATATATGAATACTGGCACTTGAATTTTCCAACAATTGTGTTGTCGTCGCTTACGGCAGGCATTTGCGCAATGAGCTATCCAAAGACAGCTGAAGGTCACCGCATTGAAGAATGCATGGCCAAATATAGTCATTTAATTAGTCTAATAATGTTGAATCCATGGTTTGTAATCCTAGAAAACAACTAAATGCGTTCCGAACACCAGTGATGCACACCAGGTATTCTGGCGCGAGGCATTTGTTTCAATGATACACAGTTCTGCTTGCATGAACAGGTCAGTTTTGTTGGTAGCAGATTTATCGAACTACTTCAAATGAGACGTCTAAGAGGACCACACTTTCCCTATCCTTTCTGTCGGCTTTGTAGGCTGTTTGGAATGCGAATACCACTCGACTATCAAGCATAAAGTTAAGCGCTCCCGTTGTGACATACTGGTGGTTGTGAAGGCAAGGTAGGCCATGAATGTGACATTTAGGCTAAATAGAAGCGCCTAATTATATTGGATTTGCGAAGCATGACATTCACCTGCGATATGTCAAGTTCAGTATATTTAACGTATCATCCAGGAGATTCAGAAATAGCACGACAAATAGCCTTAGGAGAGCAGGTGGCCCTGGAGCATATGATCATCATGAAACTGTAGCAGTTGGCAAATCGTCTTGAACAAGAGGATTCAAGCTCCGGAAAGCAACGTGGGCAGGGGAACGACTGAATTTCTGCACAAGTCAACTCCGCAGGGTAAATAAAGTTGCACACTGAGATGGCGGGGTCAGTCGTCAAGCTCTTCCCCGTGTAGGCGCGCCTGACCACTCACAGCCTCCAATGTCCGGCGGAATGTCCTTCATCTGATATTATGGAGCTATACATGTTTGTCCTAGAGTAAGGTAAAAGCAGAGTAAAGCCAGCCATAGCGGACCATCTTTACCTTTCATTTCTTTTGCCTATTGACACCCCATGGTCTTTTTCACTTTAGCCTATCCTTGCCATACAGCTCATCTGAGGAATTTGCTGCGCTCTCTTCTTTCCTCCACTTCTTCTCTTCTGTGATCTTCTCCCCTCCAAAGGCAGCACGGTATCATCCAGGGCACCTTGAGCAACAAAGATTCAGGTATTTCCTCCGTATATCTCTTTCCAAACATCCACCAGCATGGCTTCGCCAACCATCAAGCTCAACAATGGCTATGAGATGCCGCAGGTTGGCTTTGGTTTGTGGAAAGTAGACAATACTACTTGCGCTGACACGGTCTACAATGCCATCTTGACTGGATATAGACTCTTCGATGGTGCATGTGGTATGCCTTGACTCATACGTCCAAGTCTTTACGTTTGCTATCCAAAGCTAATAGGTCCTCTTCAGATTATGGCAACGAAATGGAGGCAGGACAAGGAGTGGCTCGTGCTATAAAGGAAGGCATTGTCAAGCGGGAGGACCTCTTTTTGGTCAGCAAGCTTTGGAACTCCTTCCACGACAAGGAGCAGGTTGAGCCGATTTGCAAGAAGCAACTGGAAGACTGGGGCATCGACTACTTTGACCTGTTCATTGTACACTTTCCAGTCGCTCTCAAATATGTTGACCCCCAAGTTCGATACCCACCGGGATGGCAATACGACGGTAAGGATGATGTACAACTGAGCAATGCCACTATCCAAGAAACATGGCAAGCAATGGAGAGTTTGGTCGAGAAGAAGATGGCCAAGTCAATTGGAATTTCGAACTTCCAAGGCGCGCTAATCCTCGATCTTCTGCGATATGCAAAGGTCCGCCCCGCAACTCTTCAAATCGAGCACCACCCATACCTGGTCCAACCCACCCTTCTCCAGCTCGCCAAAGCTGAGGGTATTGCCGTCACTGCATACTCCTCATTTGGCCCTCAATCATTCATTGAGCTAGGATGGGACAAGGCAAAAGAGACTCCCGTTCTCTTCGAGCATCCGGTGATCACCACCATCTCGAAGAAGTATACCAAGACCTCAGCTCAAGTCCTGCTCCGGTGGGCAACACAACGAGGTCTCGCTGTCATCCCCAAGAGCAACAATCAGACCCGTCTTGAGCAAAACTTGAATGTGACGGACTTTGATTTGGACCCGAGTGAATTGGACGCCATTTCTGGCTTGGATAGACACTTGAGGTTCAACAATCCTACAGATGTAAGCTTAGCGCACACTAGTCTCTCGCAGACTTGGGCACAGCTAATCTCTCTTACAGTATCTAGGAACTCTTCACATCTTTGCTTAATTCGCCGTGTTGCAGGGCGGTCTCGAGAAAGACCCCGAGAAACTTGTTCCTATTTGCATGTACGGTGATTTATTGGCCAACGAGATTGATCTCAAACCAATAGATGATCCATGATTTTGACAATACAACCTACACGTACTGGACTTTGTCCTCCACCTTTGACTTATTGCTGCTGATATTCTATCAACATACGTTCCTTTGTCTCGGATGAACTCTTCACTTCCAGGAATCTATCACCGCTAGAATTGAGTATACCTGTATGTCGTCGGGCTGTGGTTCCAAGATCTCCAACTCCGTTGCTATGAAAACCCTCAACCCAAGACTTTCTTACGATACTCTCACAAAAGTAGCATCAATTTGCTGGACTTGCGGTAATGTAAGCCGTACTTTGTTTCTGTACAGGGTAGGGTTTCGAAGTTGCAGAGGATTGCCTTCGAAATAGACTGTATTCAGATTTTTCTTGTCTTTCAATGCCTTTTCTACATCCTGGAATTCCGAGATCTGGTTGTAGCTTGCCCACAATTCCTCTAACTCCTCTAGTTGCTCGATGCCTTCCAAGCTTGGAACTTGATTGTTGCTGATGTCCAAAACTCGCAGTTTCTTGCTGCATTCCAGACCAGCAAGAGAAGTAAGCGCGTTGTGCGATATATAAAGCTCTTCGAGGTTCTCCAGAGCCTCTAGTCCGCTGATATTCCGGATTCGGTTCGACTGTATGCTGAGGATCTTAAGATTTGAAAGTGTTGACAAACCCTTCATCTCAGTAATCTTGTTCTTGCCCAACCACAACTCTTCCAAGCCCTTCAATGTTTCCAGGTTCTGTATTTCCCTGATGCGATTCGCTGCCAACTCTAGATTGCGAAGCCTCTCCAGCCCATCAAGCCCTTCGATGGTACTGATCTTGTTCTGTACAAAATAAATGTTGACGAGTTGTTTGAGATGGTTGACCTTCTTGATGTGCTTGATCTTGTTGAAACTGAGGTCCAAACTAGTCAGGTTGACAAGGTCTTCCAAGCCCCGAATATGAGCGATGAGATTGTCATATAAATCGAGTTCTACTAGTGTGGAGGCCAAGGAGCTCAGTCCCTCGATTTCGGTGATCATGTTTTGCCGCAGACATAGATTCTTGACATTCGTGAATCGCTCGAGGCGCAGTGATGGAATGGCCGAGACACGAGCATGTATACAATCGATATCTTCCTCGTCTGGAGGATAATCGTCTAAAAGATCTGGAAATGGTTAGATCTTGTGCCTTTTCAGACCCTGCCTTTGGTCCAGAGCGTTGACTATGCCAGCTTTAATACCACGCAGGAAGTAAATTTGCTCACCTTCATCTGCATTGATGGATTCTCCAGGGACGACATTCTCTTCGTCTGAATACTCGGGATCCGATAGTGCCTCTGGATTCGCGAGCGTCAGGTTCTTCTCAATACGAAGCTTCCCATCCCAGCCCGAGCTGCTCCTCGGCGTTCCAGAGGTCGTCTTATTGTCTTCCGCAGTGCTCTGATCGTGAGCAGCAGCTCCTGGAGGGGTTGAATCTTCTGCGGTGGGCATCGTGGGGAGACAAGAGGACATGGTGGTGTGTTTTGTTCTGTTGAAAGTTGCGGTGGGGTGCGGGCAAAGCATTGATAAAGAAGGCCTCCAATTCCAGAGTCGGGAACCGAGAAGCGACGACGCGACATCATCCATTTCCGTCACCGAGACCAACCCACCGCGATCGTCAACGAGATACTGGGAATTTGAGTTAGGCAATGCTTCGCTCAACCATTCTTCAAAAATCGCATGTGTCCATGCGCTTTGGTTCCGTGACTCAGTATTTCCCACGCCTTTCCTATCGCCATGGCGCAGTCCAGCGCCGCCCGTTTTGGAAAGATGTCCTGCTTCCTCCACTTGTGTTTTCGAGCCTCGTGATGGCTTTATTTACATGGAAGAGTATGATGATGGTATGCATCGAGCCGCTCTACTTGGGCTTTCCCCCTGAACAATCTGCAGGTCCTATTCCAGAACAAGATCATTTACATGCCTGGTCTACCACCAAATGCCCGCAGGGAGAAGATTTCAGACTACAAGAACCAATGCTTGGGTATTTTATGGCACGAAAAAAGAACCAAGTCCTGTGATGGCATAAATCTCAGTCTCTGTGTGGCTAGGGTACGTAGTCCTGGGGACGACTCAGCACCCGTCAGGAGAATTTACATTGTCTATTTGCAAGGTAAGGTCGTCCCTTGGGTTGGGCGACTTCCCCAGGATCCCCGCAATTGGGTTCTATATACACCTGCAGCCTACAACATCTAGGGCAAACTCAGGCTTATGTCTTACAGGAAATGCGTCATCAATTCCACCAAGACTTCCCTCCTTGTCTATCGTGATGAAAATGCTGAAGGATCGCCAGGTTGCCACAGAATATGTTGTGGAGTATATCATGGTCTGTTGCAGCTATCGCGGATACTGGAAATCGCAAGGACGGCCCTCGGAGAAAGGTATTGCCAGAGATACTGCGGCTACAGTAGATTGGATAATTAATGATTCCAAAATCGTCAACGGTGACCCAAAGCCAGTTGCCGTTGCGCTGTGGGGCCAAAGCATCGGGGCAGCATTTGCTACAGGCCTGGCTGCACGGCAAGAGCTGTTTTCAACCAAGCTCAGTCTGAAGGCTCTGATATTGGAGACTCCTTTCGTCAGTATTCGTGCAATGTTAGTGACCTTGTATCCTCAGAAGTGGCTTCCGTATCGCTACCTGTGGCCATTCCTACGCAACCATCTCGACAGCTGGACGGCGCTCGGTGACATGAAGGAAGGCGCACGTCATCATGGAACCCAGCTGCCCAAGATTCTCATCTTGGGAGCCGGCCGGGATGAATTGGTGGACCGAGAACAAACGAGAAAGCTTGAGCAGCGATGCATCGGCTTAAAACTTGCGGTCCAGAGGAAAGATGTTGGAGGTGCACTGCATACAGAAGTCATGGGATATCATGCAGGCAGGATTGCTGTTACAGAGACCATCCAAAGCGCAGTTGTGCAGGACGACGACAGACCCGAGTCCGGCCCGCATAATACCAGCTAGCGGGTGCATTGGGAGCGGAGGGCAAAAGGACGATTGGTGCACTTTGGAATGCCTACCAACGCTCGACATTATTAGTGCAAAGGGAGGGTGCCGCTGAAGTCGCAGAAGCAAACATGAATGCTACTGCTGCGGAAAGGGGTATTTCCCATCCAGGACTCGGTGCGTCAGGGAGCAGTTCGCCAAGAAGTTAGTGCTGCTGTTCCCCGAAGGAAGATCCAAGGGTTCGTCGAGTGCTGCGGTGGCACTACCGTACTGTCCGCTCCGCACTGGTGAGGCGAACCAACGCCGTCACTTCGCGCAAGCAGGCACCCTTGCATGCTTCTGTCTCAGCAAGACTGTCCGTCGCCGCTTTGATGCTCGTTGATCAAGGCAGTCCCTGGCCCAGCCACTGGGACGACCGGAAGTTGAGTGAGGCCACGCCAGGCAGCCAAGGCATGCACTGAGTCACGGGGGTTCGTGGGTTATTCGTGTAAAGTGCTGGCTGCCTTTCGCGTCTCCCAGGCTCAGGCCGCGTCTTGCCTGTGCGGAACCTTGCTGAGTATATATTCTCTGCACCACCCAGTCAATCTCTCCCTCTTTCCCTCCCTCCCATTCACTCTCGTTGTTAGAAGCCTCAGGATTCTGCTATCTGTCCTGTTCCATCTGTTTCCATCGTGCTTTTGGATTTTACGACAACGAGAATCTTCGGGTTATGAGCGCTGAATTCACCACTTGAACACTGCGATAAGGACCATGTTCAGTCGGAAGCCTAATGCATCGCAATCTGAGAGCTTTTCCAAGACTCGGCGATCTTCACGATCAGCAAAGTCCTCCTTCCGAGAGCATGCGGTGTCGAAAAATCGAACTCGCAGACCTCCGACCGATGATACTCCATCGCCAGCTAGGTAAGCTGTCTAGAGCGTTACTCGCCCTGATCTTTACTGACGCCCGAAGTACGTTGACTGCATCGATAATCACCCTAGTCGTTGGCCGAGAGCAAAGGCTATTCGCAGCCCACGAAGATGTACTGTGCCATTCACCATTCTTCCAAGCTGCGTGCAGAGGTCAGTTTATGGGGGCTTCTAATAAACGCATCTCCCTGCCTGACGAAGAACCTGAAATATTTTCTTCCGTCCTCGAGTATCTCTACAAGGGCGATTACTATCCACGGCTGGTCCACAATAAGCGGAGAAACTCTTGGGAATTGGAAACTGGAGACGGTGGCTCGGGTTCACCCGAATCAACCGTCTATCACCATGGCGTGGATGGCGAATTATTGAAGGATACTGTTATTTACTGTACTGCGCAGAAGTACGGATTAGAAGAGCTGAAACGAGTTGCCTTGCGCAAGCAAGGACTTCGTGGGTTTTCTCTCTGGTTACAGCCCTTTATAACAAAGCTAATCCTATTATACAGAATCCGGCATTCAATGCAGCACAATTCTATCTTCGGCTCGTTACGCTTATGCTAACACACCCGATACCGACTCGAAGCTCAGAGCACACTACCTTGCTCTAATCATTCGAAGTCGAGGCACATTCAAGCGAAGTGGAACAATGCAGTTGGAAATGCAAGCCGGCGGTTCGCAACTCTTCTTCGACCTGTTCGTTGCTCTTTGCAACCACGTTGACGATGTAGCGAGTATTGCGTAAGTCCAGTCGTCGGCTGATAGCCTGATTGACATTTTATAACAATGTCTGACTCCTTCTTCAGGTCGTCGCCTCGCAGTCTTCGTCACCACTAGGTGGCCATGTGGCTAATCACTTTTAAACTTGTATTCTCTACTTCAGTATCTTTGAAGCATCATACGGCGAATCGCGGATATCCTTAATGTTGTCTTTGATACCAGGCGTTTTTAGGGAGGATTTTAGGACTGTATCACTACTCTTTTCTTTGGCTGCTGACAACTTGAAATGATCTTTGCCTCCTTGTTTCCTTGTTAGTGAATTTTCGCCGAAAGTCCTTCAGTGGCCGCGATCCTGGTTTTAATGTCCGAGAAAATTCGGAAAGATGGCGTGGAAACTCAGAATGTACAATTTTCAAAATGTTTGGGATTTATTGGCAGGGTACAAGCAACGCAGATTCTTTCATAGTCAGCAATAGACTTATCAACTTTCACGCTTTTATTAGTTTGCCAGAAGGACTGATACGTGAGGCGAGCCTCATTCCCGGACTTGAGCCCGGCATCAGTTTCGAATGCATAGTACAAACACCAGGATCTTCGGGAGCGGGAAACAGATCTCAAGTGATCCATAAAGACGAGCACCCAACATCATAGATTCACTCTCTAACCAAGACCAATACCAAATTTTTAGCGGAGATTTTGATAAAACAACAGGCACTGGCTGCTAGGGTGCATGTTCCTACAAAGTCTAAGTAAAGGATTGTTTTAAGAATGCTCAAGACGTTCTACCATTCGTCAATGGCATGCTTGCCCCAGGCACCCTGATAATAATGGCGTTGGGAACTGTGACTCACCAACGCTCGGAGATGGTGCCATCTTGCCTGTATCCCTCCCGCCGCCCTACGAGATAGTAAGGCGAACGGCTTTGCAGCTCATCCATCAACTCAATTTGGTAGGATGGCACCTTGGCTACCAGAAATTGATGAGCAATAGTAATCGTGACTTTGTTGGTATACAGCGCATTATGACATGTTCTCTCGTTCTGTGGTCTCCCAGTATTTGACAGAGACCTTGCCTCCATGGCACCCAGGTAATAAAGCCTACAAAGACTATTTTCTCTGCCGTGCTCTAGTTGCTGAGCCAACGCATGGACCGTCTCAGCTGAGATACAGTTCCTAGCTCATACATTGGTCCCTGGAAATGCTCCGCCTTTACTGAGGACCACTATGCCTCGCTCCCGGGCAATGTAACCCTTCATCAAATTCTTTGGTGCTGTCAGCATGTGGCCAACCAATCCCAGGCTATGTCGGGAGGTCAACCAAGGCCTAGAAGAGCAACTTACTTTGTATATCATGTTGGCCAACAGGCACTCAACCTCGTCATTTTCCATGGTTTCCTTGCTTCCGATACTGATTGCCGCGCCAAATTCAGCGACGGGAACTCTGGTTCGTCTAAGCGGGGCTGTATTTGTATCCTTAGGCTCCTCGAAACCACCAGCGACGAAAACTCTACGAAGCAGGTTTCGTAGTGCAATATCCCGGCCTCGCTCAAGTGTCAAGTAGATACGTCGCTTGACAAACTCATCCTCGCCAGCTACCAGGGCTGCATCAAATCCTTGTAAGTCACCGGTTTTAATACAACGCGACAATGGTAAAAATAGCTGTTGCAGTCGAGGATAAGGCTCCAAAAGAGCTCGGGTGGGCAGAGTGTGGGTGGTAAGAAGATGACAAGGAATTAAGTACGTCAATATGAGTCTATTATACCATCAGCATCGACACGTACTCATGCTTAGGAGCATGCATCACTCACTCTTTGTTACGCGTTGACTTTTGATAACAAAGCTTCCATGCCTCTGTAAGGTGCTTCTCCGCCTATCATTCTACTTAGCATTATTCGCTCTTCTGATGCCAAAACAACTCACCTCTACATAGTTTTCCTCCAAGAAACATATGACACCAACGTAGTACTTGAACGTGACCTGGTGAGCTGTAGGGAAAGCCTCAAGGCTTGGCATGTCGCCTCGATACGCTTGGATCGCATTGAGAATATTCTTTGATAAGCTGATAGAATTCAATTTGAAGTATGTCTTGAAAAGCAGATTGATAATGTTGTAAATTCCCCATTTTCGTGATTCTTCAAGAGGTGCTCTGTGTGCATGATTAGTGCGCGGGATACAACACGCTGAATTCTACATACCTGTCACTAAGGCACAGTTGAAAGACTCGATTGAGGACTCTGGCTGCATCCTCGAGCTTCTCGTTCTTCTCGGCTTCAGTATTCATGTCATCGCCATAGTTCGTGGAAGCATCAGGATTGTTCAGATTCTCTTCATCGGCCTTGATTGCGAATACCCTCAAGTATTTTCCACTGACATATAGGCAAGGCACTGTCCACGCCTCAAAATTGCAGTTGTTGTATCCCCGAATTAGTTGGTTCATGAGCTCTTTCCATGTCTCATACACGGTTGACCATTTCCCCTATAGAATACATCAGCTTCCAAGGCAGATCAAATCATTGGGACAGGTTCGTAGCATCTCCACATCCTTCATAGAAGGTACTAAGAAGTCTAGATAACTGTTATGCTGTCTTAGAAAAGTCACACCTTTGTCTTTGTGCCAGCCTCGGCACTGAGTATCTCGCCGACTGCCTTCCAATAGAAATAATAAATTTCCACCCAAGCATTTCCTTCGTCCGCTGGAAGTTTGATAGGCGATGCGTTGTCATAGAGTATTCTGTATTTGAAGTCATTCCGGACTGCTGCGTGGTTAGTACTCCGCTGGAAGGCACGCAGCCTGTCTGGCTGCGAGGGAGGGTCTATAGGCAAGAGCGTGCGGGAGAGCAAATAGCCATCACCGTTCAAGTAGGCATTCTTGAAGTCCTCAAAAATAGCATCCATCGCTGCCGTTACTTCGTACCGTAAACACTCAGTATGAAGGTAGTCGGAGAATAAAAGATCCCTGTCAGGCGGCCGAAAACGTGATCTTGCTTTCAAGAGAAGGTGAGGTAAGGCTCAGATCTAAAGCAGATGAGAGTGGGATACAGATGACGGAACGCCAACCAAAGGTCGGTTTGCTAGTATAATCTCATAAGAGAGAGACCTGCTCATTGAATCTGAACTGGCAAGGAAATGGAATCCGACTGAATGGCATTGCGGTTTCTTAAAAGTCCTTGCTGTTCTAAAGACAAACGAGAACGAGAAGCTGGAGCGTGAACGGAGCGGCAGTAGTATATGCCGGGCCAACCCTTAGTCCCACTGCCCAAAATGGGTCTAGTCAGAAAAGCTGTTTTAGCGACACACAATCTTGAATTTTCAACTTTCGTGAACTTCTGAGGTGAACAGCGACAACTTCGACAACAAAAGTACGGCCAGTTATTCACAGTATGTATTCTACATTGTATGATAGTTCATTGAGCAGATTGGCTAACACAAAACAGATGGGTAAGCTAGATAATTCTTTCTCAATCATCTGCGTTTTTGCGATATTCCGATCTTCAGCGAAATCCTTCCATAGCATAGGACCGAGTCAACACACCACGACCAGACCGTTGGAAGATGAGGAGACTTCGTAGCGCAAGTGGCTGGGAATTACAGAGACACGATTCGAAGACTGACAATTCGGGGTCGCTCTGAAATGCTATGCAACATCGCGTGCGAGGTCCCACGAAACGGGAAACTCCCTTTACAACATGACAGCAGGCCCCCGAGATACCCATTTCTTAACTGGCCGCAATCGAGACCTTGATCAGAACCGATGTGGTAGAGTCTACCGGATATACACCCGGCGATACTCCGATCAATTTCGCTCCTAATCGAACATGGCCATGATCGAGCGCAACTTATGGGGAATCTATGTAGAAGCGTGCAGCAATTGAAAGCTGACTCGTTTTACAGGTCGTCTCACAGAATACCAGGTCATTGGCCGCCACCTGCCCACCGAGGCTAACCCAGCACCAAAGCTGTACAGAATGCGCATTTTTGCACCAAACACCGTTGTTGCAAAGTCCCGCTTCTGGTACTTCTTGATGAAGCTGCGAAAGGTCAAGAAGGCAAACGGAGAGATTGTCAGCTTGAACGAGGTTTGTCTGCATAAATTCTTGCAGTGGCACAGGATATTGACTGTTCTCAGATCCACGAGAAGCGCCCATTGAAGGTCAAGAACTTCGGTATCTGGATCAGATATGATTCTCGCTCAGGAACCCACAACATGTACAAGGAGTACCGCGAGATGTCAAGAACAGATGCTGTTGAGGCTCTGTACCAAGACATGGCTGCCAGACATCGCTCCCGTTTCCGCTCCATCCACGTACGTTTATCTGTCGTAACTCAGCCCGTCTTCTGTACTCACAATTCCATAGATCCTCAAGGTCGTCGAGCTCGAGAAGACTGAAGACGTCAAGCGCCCATACATCAAGCAACTCCTCACCAAAGACCTCAAATTTCCTCTTCCTCACCGCGTTTCCAAGGCTGCCGGCACCAAGATCTTCGTCGGCAAGCGTCCATCAACTTTCTACTAAAGTGTTTCGTGGGAGCTGGGTATTGGGTGGTTTCTAAATGGGTTTGCAATGCATACGGGTTGTCCTTATAGCCTTTGCTCTTCTGAGCCGGATCACGAATAGCAAATGCATAGAGCAAAAACATTGATCATGAACTCTTCCACATGCGGTGAATACATGTTTTAGTTAACTGGAAGAAAAGATGGTTACTGGATCATATTTTGAGAACTGCCATAGTTTAAACCCTCCACAATAAGGCCATCGGTGAATGCTGCATGGGTGTAATGGGATGGCTATTTCGCATATCACGACCGTGCCGGTGCGGAATAACGATTTTCATATGTCAATATCCTGCTCTGAGTCTTCTGTATCCAGGTAAGCTGTAGCAGTATGCCAATTTATTTTGGTGTATTCGAATGCTTGCCGAGGAGGCAGTGTAAAGTTGCCTACATTGCAAAGTCATCTAGATTACCCGATAGAGCATCTTGCAAACCTACCTTCGATGCTCGCTACTAGTTTTGCATCCTAAGAAATTGTGACCACGGACTGTCTCCGGTAGAGAAATGTGCACCAGATTGAAAGCCGAGGCACATAATGGCTATCAGTAAATCAAACGGAAAACCGAAGCTCAATCTCCAATGCCAAGGTCAACGAAGCGAATAGGGTATTATAAGTCTCGAATAATGCACTGTGTAGTTCTTCTGGGCAGCTGGATTCAGCGTTGTTGATCAAGTTTTCAACGATGCTTCAAAGTCCAGCTTTGTATCTGTCAGGAAACAGAACAAAAGCGTAAACAAAGGGCCTGCCTGGCACACCGATAAAGAAACTGTGAACAATGTACCACCTTTAATACTCATAGGAATTGAAGAGAGGAAAAGAAAACAAAATGTCAAGTCTGAGAGTCGGAAGGTAATAGAGGCCACCTGCAAGACTTGAGGTATATTAAGAACCTCATTTAGAACTGCCTGGATGTTGTAAGGCCCGGGAAGAGGCGACAGAAGAAGCACCGTTACTACTTGATTGAACTGCGTACTAGAATCCCCGCAATGACCTTTTCTTCACACATTGACGTATCATTTATCAAGAAACTATAAGTGCCAGCTCACAGTCGAGGCTTGATCTGTATCCTGGGGTCGGGAACATTTCGACTCCTTGCGAAACATCGGAGCTGCTACTAGAAAGGAACTTTATAGACTCGCGTGGCCATCAATCTATAGATCTCAAAACGGGGATGAGATTTTCATAAACAGGATGTCTTGGACTTATTGAGGACATGTGATGAGTTGATGATAGCAATGCTCATTCCTTTAATGTCGACTTGAGTCAAGCTTCTGGGGGTTGGACATCGTGAGATCTAATGACTACACCTAGCTCGAAGACCAGGTCTGCAAGTTTACAACCAGGTGCATTTCAGAAACCACGATTCAAGAACCAAGCATAATCCGCGATGCCAGATTATCTTACTTAGGTCATCCATTAACTTAGAACTCTGTTCGGACCTGTCAAACCATATCGGGTTTGTAGTGTTTTCTCTAGAAGACTTGCGGGTAACACGCGTGTTATGTGGGAAGAAATAAGTGGAGATCTGCTCAATTGCAAACTAGGTAGTCATCATTCATATAACGTTACAGGTGCTGTACAATCCCTATCCTACACATCGGGCCCCTTAGTACTCGGCCGACTCCCCAGTCCTACAACATTTCTCAGGGAGCCAAACGCCAGTACATCACTGATCCTGCTAGCACCGGTGAGGAGCATACACAATCTGTCTATTCCACAACCCCATCCTCCAGTGGGAGGCAAAGCATACTGAAGAGCTTCCAGATATCCTTCATCAATCACCGCACGGTTTTCCTCGTCTTTCCATTTACCCTGCTGCACGAACTTTGCTCGTTGTTCGAAAGGAGAGTTTTCTTCCTCGTACATATTTGCGATCTCACGTTCTCCTATGAAAAGTTCAGCTCGTGCGGAGACTAGCTGTTTCGTCGTAGGATCGAGGAATGACTTTGCTAATGGTGCCATACAAGCTGGATGATGCAGAATGAATGTCGGCTTAATACAATGTGGCTCAATATAAACCCCAGCTAGCTTGTCAAGAAGACGAGGCAGAGTAGGTGAGGAAGGTAAAGCAATCGAATGCTTTTTAAAAATAGCTTCGAGGCCTTCGGTTGCATTGTCGGCTGCTAGATCGGGTAGACCTTGACCAATTTCCTTTTCAATGGCTGGGATAAACTCGATTCTTGCGAAGGAACTCGAAAATTGTGCAAGATCCAGTTTAGGGAGAGATGTGAGTTTTGTATCCTGCAGTGAGCTGACAAGCTGTGCTAACCCCGAAACCAGGTTTTCAGTCATGAGAATAAGATCTTCTAGGTCTGCAAAAGACTTATAGAATTCACAAGTCGTAAATTCCGGGTTGTGAGTAGCGTCAAGCCCTTCGTTTCTGAAAGATGGACCAATCTCAAACACTCTTTCCATGCCGCCTAGAATAAGTCTTTTCAGCCATATCTCAGGAGCAATTCTCAGTGCTAATTGTTTGTCTGGGAATTCCGTGGCAGCCGTAGTAAAGGGTCTCGCAACAGCACCACCAGCTCCATCAGCTATGATCGGCGTCTGGACTTCCAAGAAATTGTCTTCAAGAAGAAAATCCCGAAGATACTGGATAATATGAGATCGTGCGCGCAATGTGTGAGCTGCAAGGTCGTTGACCAGTAGATCAGCATGCCGATTCCGAACACGAGTTTCTCGGTCTTCCAGTTTTGTGGGCAACCTTGCAAGACTAGGCGATAAGAGCCTAGGTAACTCTGTGGCACTTATTGACAATTCTCCACGCCTTGTTCGTTCTGGAGTTCCCAGAACGGCTGACTTCATCAGTACATGCCTTCGCATAAAGGGCGAAGAACTTACATATAACGTCTCCCCGTCTAAAAATGTGATAGAAGTTGCGGAAGATGTCGGCAGTCACACCACTGGCTTCAAGCTTGGCTAGGCTACAAATCGCTTGAATACGATGTCCGTCCTGAATGATGTCGAGAAAGACCAACTTCGACCCCGATATACGAGCAGATGTGAGTCTCCCTCGAACAACCACAGAATCCCCTTCATACACAACATCAGCTTGTATATGTTCGAACTGGTCTCTAAAGTCCAGACAGCTGATAGCCTTCCTATCGCTCTTGATTCTTGGATACACTAAAGCATGGGCTGCCTTAAGCTCCTGTACTCGTTGTTCCAGTGCTGCGCCAAGAGCTGCCGCCTCCTCAGCTGTATTGTCCGGAGATACGCTCTGCTCACGAGGGTTGTTCCCGACCTTCGAGCTGGTAGACTTTTGTGCTCTGGATTGTTCACTATTCGTTACAGATCCGAGCGCATCCGTGTGGAGACTGCGATATACAGCATGAAACTCCCGAAGTATCTGTTTGTGAACACATTGCCGATGTGCAGCTCTCGACTGGACAGTAGTTGCGTAAAATCTTAGGTAGGCAGATTTGCTGGCAGGTTGCAGACCTTCGCAGAGATATGGCCGCAGGAAACGTAGGCCGTGATTAGCGGTCATTCTATCTCGTGAGACGTCAGCTTTTTGCCCGTGAAAAGCTTCAAATATATTCATGAGATGAGGAGGATTTTCCAAAGTTCAGATCTATTGGCGTTTATGATCAAGCATCCGAGGATGTCATTCGCAACGGTTCTAAGGTTATAGCGGAATCATCATGTTGGGAATTGGGATTTCAGCGAGACAGATGGAAGTAAGCACAGTTACTTACTCTTCAATTGACTATGTAAAACATTACATCATGTCAAATAAGGCGGAAGATAGGTAATTGTGTGCTGATTCATGAGAAGAAGAGAAGAAAAGAACGAAAGATGAAAGAATCGGAACACGAAAAAAAGTCGCGAGAGCTATCAGACGACATTTTTGCAGGGATTCAGCCTAGCGCGCCTCCGAGTCCCGGTGCAAGGTCCTAAGAATTTCCCAGTCGGCTGGAAAGCTACATCATTCTGCAATATCAAAGTCAACAACACCACAGATATTTCCATCAACACTCAAATATCACTCATAAGCCACTCCCTCAAATATCGCAATCATGTCTATGTTCGGTCTTGGACGCCCCCAGCCTTCATCGGCAGAAAAGATAGCTGCTGCTGAGCAGGAGATGGACCTAGTTACAGACATGTTCAACAAGTACGGCCGAGTCGCAAAACTCCGAGTGCGCCTTATGCTAATATACTCGTTCACTAGACTCACTCAAGCATGCATGAAGAAATGTATTCCAAAGGAGTACCGCGAGGGAGAATTGAACAAAGGAGAAGGTGTCTGTATCGATCGATGCGCAGCAAAGTTCTTTGATGTTCAAATGAAGATATCGGAAATATTACAAAAAGAGGCTGCCTCTAAGGGCGCTGGAGGAGGTGGAATGGGCTTTGGGGGAATGTAAGCTTGGGTATGATGGGGTCTGCGATTGCCACAGGAGCTTCAAGGGAGATTGACTCCCAAAGCGTTGTATTAATTGTCCAAAGCACAAGTGGATGTGATCTGTTATATTTTTGGGGGACTATTGGGTATGACACCTGGGATGGTAACTGCTGGCTATGCATGGACAAGACAAGACCAGTTCTTGCCCATGATCATGGATGTGTATTATAGGTCTAACGCAAGTGGTGATGGCTCCTGGCCACTCCATAACATCGATATATGCCTCGCTTTGCTCTACTTCAATGTCCATTATGTTCCCAGAGGGTATGTCCAAAACGCCCGCTGCAACCGGTTTTATATACCACATAAACTTTCAGTCAATTTATCCTTGATGCTGTACTTCATTCGGTGGTGGTGGTGGCCCGGAACCAATGCCCGTTACACTACGCACAACATAATGCAGCCAACTTTCCTTCCTTAGTTGGGTTTCGAGTTCGTCCGCGCGGATCTCGAGATCATCTACCTGTCGCTCAAATTGCGACACACCGTCTTCAGCATCTTGCACCTTGGAAACAAGGGCATTGATCTCGTATTCCAGTTTGGCTCCTAGCATATCAATATCCTTGACAGCTTCTGTAATATGGGATCTCTCCTCTAAGAGCGTGTCTTGTGAACTCTGTTTGATGGCTTGGTACGTTTCTGTGAGCTTGTAATAGAGCGATTGAAGATCCTCAAGATCCTGCGCAGCCTGCTCGTCTAAAGCTTCGACACCAGCTACTTTCTGCTCAATCCACGCGCCGACGTTGTCCTTGACTCGGGATACACTTTCGTATAGATGCCGGAAGTCTTCAGAAATGTACTGCTGTTTTCTAAGAGCTGCCCAAGTTTCTCTCTCATCCGAGATCTCATCCATAGCACCTATCGGTACCCAGCCAAGCACTGCCTCTTCGGCGTTGCTGAATGACATTTGACGCGGCCACCAAGCCTCGTTACGAATCTTCCTTGGATTTTCTGAGGATGCCGTGATACTGTGACGTCTATGAAGGAGAATTGCGAAGTTGTTCGGGTCACGCTCTGCGTCCAAGAGAGGACAGTCCAGGTCACCTTCGCCGACGACTGAACCGGCGATAGATGGATCATTGGGAATCAGATCGCGACGAATTTCCTTCACTTGAGCTGTCCACCGGGCCTCGGCCTCTGCATCATCCTGCTCTGATTGTATCTCAATGGTTGGAAGACTGATCTTAGAATCCATAGGCGCCGATTCTGGTGCCTGATTAGGAGTAGCCGATGAAGATTCTTGGGCGAGAACTTTCTCACTGTCCTTCCGATGACCATTCAGATACTCCTCCGGTTTGGTCTTCCAAGTAAATGCTTTCGCTACCACAGCTGGGCTTGATGGGCCAGCAGCATCCATTGGTATACTGCTAGTCGGACTGAAGAAGCCTGAGAAACGGCCATCCTCATTTTCGTCTTTGGAATGCTTGCTTGCATGTCCGCGTAGCCCAACTGCGTCTTTAATGCGACCAAATCCAGATTTGGCGTCACTCATTTTCCCAGTCACGCTCTTGAAAACGGCTTTCCTTAATTGAAGCTCTTTCTCAGTGGAGCTTTCAGCCATACTCAAAACGGACCCTGGAGGTCGGCTGGAGTAAATGACATTTGGGGTTTCCTTTCGTGGACCTTCGAGTTCGTCCTCCGGGGTAAACGACGTGACCTTCTTGTTTGACCATACATAGCCTCCATGGTCATCTTTACTAAAAGTCAAGTTGCTCATTTCTGCTTCCAGCCTCCCAAAGTGGTCACCAGGAGCATGTCTCCTCGCTTTGCCATACCAGAGCCATTTTGCCCTCTCGCCGTGGACGAGACTGACAAAACGATCAATATCAAGTGTTTCAATATCTCCAATTCCAGCCTTGTCTCGGCCTCCCACCATGCCCATGACCATCTCTCCACCTTTGCCACTAAGTTCTGCAACGGTAGATTTCACAGCTTTTGGAACGGCCCAGCCCTCACCAGCTGCAGCCTTGGCTGTGACTCGATGTAGACGATGTAGGGTATGTCGATCAAGTCTCCTTGTACGTTCCATCTTTTGTGACTTCTGAAAATACGCGATTCCGCGCTTCAGACTAATAATATCAAAGACGTCTTTTGACACCGGCGCCCCGTAGTAGTTCAGTCGATTCCTGGCTCCCATTAACATACCAAGCAGTGCCGCCACCGTTGTCGGCCCAAGAATACCATCTGTGGGCTCGATGTTGTAATATTCAGAGCCGATTTCCGTCCACCAATCGTTTACAGCCTTTTCTGTAACATCGCAAAGCAGGCCATCAGCATATTCTTGTTCCAGTCTGCCAAACATCATCAGAGCTACTTGGCAAAGCTTGACAAGCTCGATCACCGCTCCATAAAGAGGGATTCGATCACTGGTTTTGTAAAGCTGGTGGAACTTTGCCTGTGTAGCACCAGCAGGGGTTGAGAGACTCATGCCAGATCTACCGGAACAGCCTAGTCGCTTCAGGTCTTCATTCACAATGAAGTCTTCCCGATGCTTCTTAACATCGCCATTAGGCACTGGTATCACTGTCAAAGCAGAAGGAAAGCTGCTGAGGTTGGTGACCATTAGCATGCCCTGCGGTGTTTCCTTAGGCCGCGCGTGAAATTGAGAGATGGCCTTAAAATAAACTCGCAGCCTTGGGGACCATGCTTCTTCATCAGCAGGTACTCCCAGAACCCCAATTGTAACCGAATGGCTGGGATCTCCGGTATATGTAGTGATGACAAAGGTAGGATGTACTCGTGAGCAAGCCCATTGTTCGACGAGGTAGAGCTCGTAGCCTTGGAGTCGGCCACGACGCTCTATAACAACGGTGGAAGAATCGTCTTCGAGATACCTGGAAAGTTTAGCCTCGCACGAGCAGCAACAGGGCAGAACCTTAACCTGAAAGCAACCGGATCTGTAAAGACATAATGACGACGCTGAGGACTGCTCTGTGCGGCTTGCGTTGACTGCGAGAGCTGCTTTGACTGGGTCATCGTAGGTTGCGATCGCGGTGCATTGCTGTTGATCTTGGGGCTGCCAGCTTGCTGAGATGCGGTCCGTGACAAGGTTACAAGCTCTTCACGATGCATATGTGGCTCATATGCATGTGGAAAGCCAAACCGAGAAGACATTATTATGAACAGGCGCTCTAATGGGCCCTGTCATGGAGTGACGTCGGTTACACGAGAGACATGATCTGCCAGGGAGTCAAACTGGAGAGACGACGAAAGGTGCTTGAAAAGAGCACGGCCATACTTGAAAGTGTGCGTCGTGAACATACGTGCAATTCCACCTCGACATACGGCAAGTAAGAACTGTAAGGTGACCAGTATGAGGGTAGGTAGGAGGATCTAAGCACGATTGGAACATGCGCATGTGGAACTAACTTCTCATGCCTGAGGTATGGACCCAAGTCCAGTTTATGGGGAACATCGCGAAGCGCCCGAAGCCTTAAGCAACGAGCACCCGAGAGTAACGTGCTCGTGCCTCTTAAGCCGAACATCCTCTTTACAACACACCACTTGCGTCTGTACAACACCACCTTTACCTACGTCGCTCTTCGACGCTCTGCATTAGTTGCAATAATAATGAGTCCCTGATCTTATTTTGCCGGAGGTCATCGAAGCTTCTATCCCCGCTTCCCATGATCTACCGGAAGAGATAATCCAAGTCGAACCACCTCCAACAACTGTCATTTGGACGGGGACCGTACGAGCAACTATGGACGTTCTCCAGACTGAGCTGGCGAGATTGCGTAGGGATGCCAATCTTACAAAGAGCATTGAGGATGTGGACAAGATCATCGAGCAGCTTTGCGAAGCTCGAGAGAAAATAGTTATTGGTATGCTTTGGCAATCCCAAGCGATATACAACAGCTATGTTCAGACGTAGCTGTCTCGTGCATGGGAAGTTAGCTGACACTGTTGCGTAGATCCCAAGTCCACTCCAATTACTCTTGCGAAGTTACAGAATCCGATCAAGCAAAGTTGCGACAAAGTCCATGATGATGTCAAAAGAGTTCATTCTGGTCAAAGCAAGTATGGCAAAGCTTTAGACAAGGTATATGACATCTTTCCATGAGAATATTTTTTCTAATCATGCGCAGAATTTTCCAACCAAAGCTCTTCCCATGGACATCGACGCATTGGCATCTCATCCGTCCCTCATAAACAGAGCTATTGCCATGCATCTATTGAGAGAAGGGCAATTCCAAGTCGCCTCAATCTTCTTGGAAGAGGCCCAAGACAATCCACCTCATGCCTCACCAACACCTGGCACACCGAACCCCTCAAATAATGACGAAGGCGACCTGACATCCTTGAAATCACAGGAGTTGCAGGCCAAGTTTGCGAATATGTACAATATATTACACGAGTTGAAGGGCAGGAACCTCCATCCTGCAATCGAGTGGGCACGGCAGAATGGTCCTGAATTAGAAAGACGTGGTAGTAATCTCGAATTTGAGCTTAGCAAGCTTCAATTTGTATGGCTCTTTCAAGGTCCTGAGGTGAATGGCCTACCGGACGATATCAACAACGGTCTTCTTGGAGCCCTACAGTATGCGAGACAGAACTTTCAGCGATTTCAAAGACGTTTTCCCCGGGATATCCAGCAGCTGGCTACTGCCATGGCTTATAAGTCCAATCTTCGGGATTCCCCTTATTATCGCACGTTCGACACCCAGACCGCTTGGGATGATGTGTCGGCATCATTTACGCGGGAGTTCTGTTCTCTTCTTGGTCTTTCTGCTGAGTCACCGCTCTACATTGCTGCAACTGCAGGTGCTATTGCACTCCCTACTTTACTCAAACTCGCAAGCATCGTGAAGGAAGTTCGAACGGAATGGACTACTCAGGCCGAACTGCCTGTAGAGATTGCCCTCCCGAGATCTATGATCTTCCATGCTATCTTCGTATGTCCAGTCTCGAAAGAACAGACTACAGAACAGAATCCTCCCATGATGATGCCCTGTGGTCACGTCGTTGCAAAGGAGAGCCTACATAGATTGAGCAAAGGAGGCAGGTTCAAGTGTCCATACTGTCCTAACGAGAGTCAACCAAAAGATGCGAAGCAGATCATCCTGTAGAGAAATGAAGGCCGTTTGTTGGTTTGGCTTGAGATTCATATATAGCTGAAGAGCCATTCATGTCGAGGACCTGGAGGGGGGGGGGGTCATCGCCTTACTACTAGGCGTTATCTGGAAGGGTTTTGTATGGGCGTTTGGTATTTTGAGGTTGTCGGACAGGCTGGAAATGACGCTATTGGTGCATCGACTGTGGTGCTACTGCTTCTAGAACAATTGCCCTTGCTTAATACGTTGACCATTTGAACTTAGTAGTACTTCTCGTGCGAACACCAGGTGATATAGTTCTACACTTGATGCTACATTGGGGGGTTTTTGGTCCCTTGATATGGAACCTTGACCCTTTTAAGCGCAGATGTTGATTTCCCAGATACAGAGCCCATACCATTATATCTCCGCAACTTTCTTTTAATCCCACGCACACGATCGCAAGCATTCATGCCCTGCATGTCTGATATCAAGCACTTACTACTACATGAGGTCGCCTTGAATGGACAACATATTAACATAATGCTCCTGACGCCGGGTCGCAATACTGCCATACCACCAGAAACGCCAAACATTCCGCTGCTGCTTTTAAACAGTGCTGCTATCAACTGCATCTGGACCAATGTTTTCGTCATCTTCTCCAACCTTCTTTTCTTCCTCAGTTTTCCCGTCAACATCCACCATATCTACGTCTGGTGATTTCCTCTCTTCCTGATCTTCCTTGATGCGCTTTTCTTCTGGTCCTATATCCTCCTCTGCCTCGCGCTTAGGTGTGCCGGCCTCTTCTTTTACGTTTTCCTCTCCTTCCTCTTCCTCTTCCTCCTCAGTTGACTCGTCTGACGTCCTTCCCACAGCTGCTACAACATCGATGGCCTGTATGTTTTTTGCGGAACCACTTCCCCGCTCCATTGCAGTGCCTGATGCCTGCGGGCCCATATCTTGCATGCCAATTTCCTCTGGTCCGCGGGCATGTGGTACTTCGTCATCTTCTCCCATGCCATCACAATCTCCCCTTCCATGTCCTGATAATTGTGCCGCCGGCACGACCCCAGCCTTCTGTTCTTGCCGCAGAAGTTCACCCTGGGTAACCCCGCCCTCTGCTCTTAAGCTTGCATTCCCATTGTCTATTGTCGCAGCTGTAGTTGAAGAAATGCCATTGACAGAAACGGTGACGGTCTCAACACCTCCAGGACCGTTGGGTCCCTCGATGGTCTCAGTGCTTTCCGTCCTGACCTCCCCCTCCAAATCACCCACATGGTTGTTGGCACTTTTATTCAGCCAAAGAATAGGTGTGAGGAGCGCCCCCCCAAGACTTTCATCACTTCCCAGTGTAGCTTGTGCGGTAGATGTCGGATTGCCCCAGGATATTGAGGCTGGGTCTGTTGTGCCAAGTCCGTTGGATAGGACAGAAGCAGCAGAAGGATCAGGGACCGCGGGAGGCAGAGGGAAAACGTTAGCGCCTGATGTGACATGCACAACTCGGTCAACCGCATGAAGGTAAGAATAAAGACTTTTGTAGTGTTGCCTTGGATTGAGGATGAGCTCCGAAAAGCGCTGTATTGTGTGTGGGGGGTATTCTGTGAACAGGGTCTTCAAAGTAGTGATTATCGAGTCGAAGAGAGACTGTATGTGGGGAGGCAGGCTGCTCTTTGAGCTGATAGATTCAGGAGGGGCATTCTCTTTGTTTGGTGCTTCAGTTGATGCTTTACTATCTTGGCTGGAGGCTTCGGCAGCTGGAAGAGGATGGAGGGAAGCAGGTAGTGGTGGCGATGAAGGTATTGGTTGTGATGAAAGGAGGATTGGAAGTTGACGTGGAACTGGCGGTGGAGGAAATTCATAAACGATCTATGGTACCATTAGCCTATGACTAGATGGAATTGCAAGAAGCGCATACATTCTCCAGTCGAGTGATGATCCTGTCTAGAAGTTCAGGCCATTTTGAGCTGCGTCCAGTCAGTCGCATGCGCCAAATGAGATATGTCTCCTTGTATTAACATACTAGTCCATGTTGTCGCCATCTGCCAGTACTCTTAGGACCTCGTCATCCGAATCTAGCTCCATGTTGAATATCTGCGACGACGTTGAAGGTATGTATGGCAGAATGTCGCGTTGTTGGCGATCTTCAGATGGGCACTTTGCCGAGGTTGCCTTATGATTTAGTACAAAACATCTTGTCACAATTGCAAAAGGGAACCTCCATGTCCATTTGGTCTAGCCTATTGAGGTTCTTCGCCTTTCTCCCCCGCAACAATTCATCTACAGTGTGTATATGTGATTAATGGATGATCTAGACGGCTGCCTTTACTGTAATGGTAGCTCACCGGATTGGTCGCGTGTGATCATGGGAGACGTAGTTCAATGCTACCTTCATCCCTGAGCCAGTGTGCATGGCTGAGGTAACATCTTTGCTGAACTCAGCTTTGGCGGAGTGCACGTCTGAAGATTGAGGGAGGCTATTGTATTTTGAATTATGTATGGTATAGCCACCGGATTGTCACAGCTCTGCCCTCTCTGTCTTCGTCCGAACTGCTAGCAGAACATAAGGCAGGATGCAAAGAGTAACAATTGGTGAAGTAGCCAGTCACACGCGGAGTAACAGGGGGTGGTGTCAACAGCCACACAAGGCGCACCGGCCATGTTTGCGCATGCTCATGCTCACACCCAGCACACATGCTCAGCCCTCCGCAATAATCGTTGATGATGTGAAGTGACCATAACGGAGTAAGGGCACGGAGAATACCCTTACTGTATCACAGTGTTGGACCAGCTCAGCCTCTCGTCTAAGCCTCTCCTGTGGTTCTCACATTGGCGGTGGAGGCCGGTCGGTCAGTCTGTCAGACCAATGTCAGCAATAGGCCGTGCGAAATTGGACGCCAAGTGGACTTGTACTTGTACTTGAACTTATTCTTCCCTCCCACCGACCGACCATACTCCGTACTTTGCCAATACACCTCTATCGACTCAAAGTCGGTCTTCAACCAATTGTTGGCAGGAGATCTGGTGTCAGGAGGGATTGATTGCCAGAGTCGACTCTCCAAGACCAGTCGCGTTAGGCTGGCTCTAAATATACCCACCTGCACGCGAAGTTATACCCCAAGTCTCCACCTTAGTCGTAAGGCCATCCAGAGTAATAGTATTGTCTTCGTTCTCGACCCGGAGCCCGGACTTTTCGTGCCATTATTATTCCCTCCTTCGTCCTCGACTCGATTCTACCTACTCCATACCTACCTATCCTACACTCGCCAACTCGCCCTCGTATCACTCGTTCGACGACCCTTCACTCGTTCTTCATCCCCTCCGCCATCTCCCTACGAATCAAGTGCGGCTGAGGACCATTGCCACAGCAGCGTTTCAGAATCAATTCACCCCGTCACCAAGCCTCGAAATCCTCCCATTTCATCCCATCTCATCCTCACGAAGAAGCCCTTTTACCAGGCCATCCTTCCAGGTCAACTGTATAGTTATTACGACTATTCGCCAACAATAGTTTTCCTGCTTGTGTTCACGTCACGTCGCATCACTCCAAGCTTCCACCCTCGACGTCCTACACTCAACCCCTCACCTTTCTCCTCGTCGCTCCGCTAGGAGCAAGAACACCGGCGAAGTGGCTTACAGGCAGGAATCACGGAAATCTCTTCTCAACGAGGACCCAGGCTATCAGCCCTATCTTGGGGTCGGCGGATACCATCATCGTGAAGGCCTTGCACCGGTCGCAGGCGCTGTGCCGCGACGGAGCACCATGTATCTCCCCAATTCGACCTACACTTGGGCATTCTTGATCACAACATGTTTTCAAGCTGCGATCAGCATAGCTCTTGAATCGTGAGCTCAACCCCAACCTTGACGGCGATTTCATGTTCTAACGCTCTACCAGTTATGTTTTCGCAAGATTCCAATTGAGTCAGGCAGCCGGACACGCATCTACTCCTACGAGCAAGACGATCCCAACCTATCTTACTATCTTCATCTTCGGGTTCTTATACCAGCTTGTTCTGGTCTATGACTCCTTGCGATTGAAGAATACCATTCAGGTTATCGGCCTATGTCTGTACAACTTGGGTATGCTCATCTATGCTGCCATCCAGTATGATCAGATCAAGTCCGCTATAGGGACTTTGCAGAGCACCGGCTACATCCAGGCGAGCAAGGACGTCTGGCATGATGTGCAGCCTTATTTAGTAGCAGCCCCGATTATCATTGCAATTTTCACCTTGATTCTATCCTTCATCGCTTGGAAACTCTATGACGAATTTGCTTGGACCATTTACAAGCATATCAGTGCTGATCTCCGCATGAAGCGCAGGTTCCTTACTTTCCAGGTAAGTTCTATGGTCCCGTCTCCGTGCAGGCAGTGCTAATCTACTGTCAAGATTTATATTGCTCTCCTGAAGTTCGATTTTTTCTTCTTCCTTGGATTCACAGTACAATTCCTTGTCATCGTCACAGGACTTGCAGATGTCGAAAAATGGCTAACCGTGGCTGCTGTTCCGGTCACCATTCTCATCTTGCTCTTCTCCGCCTTCTGGACACGACGCGAGTACAAACCAGGAATGATACTTACCATTTTCCTGTTCTTTTGTGGCCTGGCCTACTTTATTTTTAAGCTCGCACGAATGTATCAGCCTAGCCATGAACAATTCTACATGCCAGTGCGGAAGAATCTTACGAGCTTTGCGGTCATTACCATTGTACTGGTCGTTCTTACTATCATCAATGCATGTGTATGCACCAACAACTTCGATAAGGGGCTGAAGCCTCATATTCTCAAGCGAAAGATTGGTGGAGATGAGGAGGAGAAAGCAAACATGACAGAGTTACCAGATCTCAAGCATGGACCTGCATCAAATCGGATGACGATTGACTGAACTGCTGGATTGTTAGCTTCTGAACATAGCGCACGCAGACTGGCTGGATCAGATACCAGACACGACACGAATTTTTCTTTGGTTTTCTTTCAATCTTCCTTGGCCGGCGTGGCATACAAGGCTGCTCATACCCTGGGGCGTTTAGAGGTCTACGGAGTATATTGGTGTTGTCAATCCACTTCGCGAGAGTAGGAGGTGGATTTTGTTAGGTTCAATAGAATGATTTACATGAGAATCTCAAAGTGCTTGTGCTACATGGAAATTACAGTTTCGCCTTCAACTTTACATCTTCCATAGTCATTGGCACCGCGGTATTTATAGGCTCCCACCACGGCCATGCTACTGGTGCGTCTCTGTCCATACTTGCCTTAAACTCCGGGGCACGTTTCTGTAAGAAGCTATCAATGCCTTCCTTTTTATCCTTGCCCTCAAAGAGCTCCAACAAGATCTTGCTATCCAACAAATGCGTTGCCTCGGCGGTGCCAGGATTCCTCCACATAAGATCCTTCATCAAATGTGTACTGACTGCACTAGTATTCTTTGCAACATCATCTGCGAGCTGTAAAGCCCGCGGCAACACTTGATCAGGCTCCACAACTTCAGAGAAGAGTTCGGAGAATAGAGGATGCGTAGAGGGATATACGGACCCGGTGGTGACGAGATGCATAGCTTTACTCAGGCCGATCAGCTTCGGCAAGAAGTAGGATGAGCAAGCTTCCATCACAATCCCTCTCCTAGCAAAGACAAACCCTACTTTGGCTTTATTTGATACAATCCGTATGTTCATCGGCAGCGTCATCGTAATGCCCACTCCGACCGCTGAACCATTAATCGCAGCAATGACCGGCTTCGTACACCGGTGAATTGCAAGAGCTACACGACCACCGCCATCCCGATGCGTTCTAGCTGTGTCATGAGTATATGACAAGCCAGCATCGAGATCAGCTCCGGCACAGAAGATCTTGTTCGGTGCATTTGGTGGCGAGTAACCCGTTACAACGATTGCCTTCACTCGGGGATCCAAAGAAAGCATAATGAAAGCTCGCTCCAGATCTTCTGTCATGATGTCTGTGAATGCATTGTGGTTTTTGGGCCGGTAAAGTGTGATGAGGATTACTGGCGTGGGCGATGGAGCAGATTCTGGGACATGGAAAACTCGAATATGTTGAAACGATAGACTGGAATATGAGGATGGGAATGAAGCCATCTTGTGCGGTGGTTGTTACAAGAGCCACAACAAGATATAGATTGCTAAGTGCTAGAATTGAAGGTATGAAGCTGTGTTTCTAGAGTCGTTGAAGTTGCTGCCCTAGGTAAATCTACTTTGAAGCTTCACTTCTTGGAGGTCGAGACTGGAGACTCGATAGAACAGATGGTCAAGTCCAAATGATATGCTATTGCACCAGAACCTTGAAAAGAGACACCCCAATATCCGGGGTATAGATCACTCAAGTTCAGGTGCCGAGGCAGATTGCGGGGTTCAGTGCGAATCCGGCTAATCACTCACCTTAGAGCCTCAGAATGATCTCTCTGCTTTCTTCCTTCGCCGTGTCATTATTTCTTCGGGTTCGAAGATCATTAACACGAACAAATTCGGATCTTGTCCTGATCGAACACATCAGGCACGTAGTACATACATCCACGATGACGATGGGGATGTTGGCGATTTTCTAATCTCTAAGACGTTTTTTTCGGGGTACCCTTTGCTGTACCTCTGGCTGTTCTACCTACTATCATGTGTACACCGTCACGAAGTTGAAAGAACCCTTCTTTTGCTCACCTTGTTGGTGCATCCCACGTGGGAGTTTGATATAACTTATCCTGTAGCCGCAAAGCGGCTTTTCCGTCAACATCCCACCCTTCAGGCGCGCTTACTCGCTAGCCACCTCTCATTGCAAGCCCTCCCACGTATGGTGTAGAACATTCTCAGCTACACATATACACATATAGCAGAAATCACCTCTCTTCTCCATTCCATCCTTCATTCTTCCAAAGTCGCCCTTTACCATCATGTCTCTAAAAGAAGCTGTTTCCACGGACAAGGCTCCGCCACCAATGCCTTTTTTCTCCCAGGCCATCAAGTGCCAGGGAATGGTTTACTGCTCTGGGAGCATTGGTATGGATGCATCCACCATGAAGTTGGTTGAGGGCAGTGTTGCCGACCGCACTGTGAGTATTCTTGGTTTGAGTGGAAAGGTAGCTAACAGCTATGCAGGAAGTTTGCCTGAAGAACCTGGCTGCCATCCTTGAGGCCGCTGGAAGCAGCATTGACAACGTTGTCAAGGTCAACGTCTTCCTGACTGACATGGCCAATTTTGCTGCCATGAACGCTGTTTATGACAAGGTCTTCCACAAGGCACCAAAGCCAGTATGAACAACCCCCCCCCCCTTGTGCATGAGAATTGTGTGTGCTCATAGCCTTGTTAGGTCCGAACATGCGTTGCCGTTCACCAACTTCCATTGGGAACGGATGTTGAGATCGAGTGCACTGCTCACCAGTAAGGTCTCCCGGTAAGTCTGCCGTAAGGTTGGACTACAAAAGCAAGTACTAACCCGTCTGCAGAGGCATTAGTGCCAAGTTGTAGATGAGCTGAGGCCAATTGTTGCTATCAAGCCCAAAGAAAAATAAAAATACTATTGAATAACATCCATCTTCCTTGAGATCACAATGTCTTACACTGACATGTCTCCCTTCGCTGTTTCTGCCTTGGTTTCATTCTTTGCCTCGAGCCAAGAATGCTCACTTAGCGAGCACACCTCCACTTCTTTGTTGTTTCCATTCCTTTCATATGTTGAGTTGCCGTACATCTTGAGATTCCGGTATAACCCAAAGTTCTCTCAAGATACAAGGTACAATCCCCTAGTTGGTATCACGCTTCACCCTTACTCGAAAATCAAACCCATCATCGAAAAACTGGCAGGATGAGTTTCCCACCGCCTCCTCCGGATCCAAGTCAAAGAGGCTCAAATGCACAGAACCAGGTGTTAACTCTTCAGTCAAGAATTGGCCTTATCAAGACACAGGCATCCAATTTCAAGTCTCCGGTCAACAAGGCAGTAACAAGCATACAGACTCTACCGAAGGACAAGACTCTGAGGGAAAAGGAGATGAAAGCACTCATGAAACACACGAGGTGGACACGAAAGAAGATAGAGCCTACACTTCAGAGGCTCATCCAGGATAAGCCACTCCGGAGATTTTATGGTCCTCATGCAGACTTCTCGGACGATGCCTTTGAAGAACACTCTAGGAAGCTTGTTTGGGCCCTCAGAGGATTTGTGGAAAGATGGTACGCGGCAACGGATCTCCAAAGGGACAAGGCAAGAGCTCACCACATCTGGCACCTAATGACACCAACATTCGTGGAATATGCTCTAGCTGTTGCCGAGAGTGATGATGCCACAGGTGGTTGGGACAGTATCTTGCAAAACAGTGTTCAGAGAAAGTGGCTCGTTGCAGGCATATTAACCTGTATTTATGACAAGTGCATCTTCCAGAACCCCAATCGAGTGCTTTTCGGTTCCAACAAAGGAGAGGAAGAACTCCTCCATAAGATTGATCGCAACTTTTTCGATTCTAGCAAAGGAGACGGTAATCGATCGCCTTCATGTAGTTTTCCTCGAAGTATGACTGACTCAAAAGCTAGGGTTTTCCCGCCAGAAGTTACGTGCCAAAGCTGTCAAGGATATCTTGGGTAATGCAGGCATAACATGCGACTTCTTCCCTGAAGTCGAAAAGCTCACCGAGCGAATCCATCGGGTACTGCTGCCATTGACACGCTACCTCTGGAACGATTATGAGCCGCAAGGACTTTACCAACAACTTTTTGATCTGACCTCGGACTTTGCATATTTTCACATAGCAGTTCGTTGCTGCCCTGACATTATCACCATTACCTCTCTCTGCCCAGGTGCCCCGTATGACCCACGAGAGCACTATTGTCTCGACTTGGAAATTTGGCAGCAGAGTAAAGCGGCTATACAGGAGCAACAATCAGTCGTCACAAAAGTCATTGCTGGGACTACAGAAGTAGGTTCCGCGAATCCGGCTAGCGACAAAGACACATCGGTTTCCTCGGTCATTATCCCTTATCGTCCATATACCAAAATATGTGTCTTTCCCATCATTAGAAAATACAAAGCAGGCAGTGGCATGCCAGGCGGAGATGCAGATGGGTTAAGACAGTATGACATCAACAAAGGTGCAGCTCTGATCTACTATGGGAAATTTGATCGCAGTCTACCCCCAGAATGCTTGAGAGGGAAGATAAACAAAGAGCTGGAAAGACTGCAATCCAACGAGAATGTTGAACACGGTCTTGCCCTGGCTCTTCTTCGTGTATCTGGATGGAAGACTTCTACGCAACGGCGTGCAAATAAAGCATATGCCAGAAGAAGCCTGAAGCCTACTGGCGTGCAAAAATCCAAGGGGACGGGTAGATCCCCACAGACAATCTTCGGACGTCGTAAGGCAAGAAGAGATCCCAAACCTCAAAGGTCTATCTCATCTAGTCTGATTCCTGTCTCATTGGCGATGCTTGCTGGGGTTGTTTACATTGCGCGTGACGCTGTGACTCGAGAGCACCATGATCTGGCGGCTGGGGTATTTGAAGTGGTCAAGGAAAATATTGTTCAACGCGTTCTTGCCGTGCCTATATATTTCCAGGAACACTGGCTTGAAATTAGAGCTTGTGCTTCTGAGGTTGTAGGAAGGATAAGGCTATGAACCTGATCAGTGGTTCCGGAAGCGAGACAGAACAAGAGGCACAAAAACTGAAGAGCTGAAGCTATTTGTCATTATGCATCTTTGTTCCAACCACAATGCTATTCAGAACAAATGGACTTCCCGAAGATTTGGGACCTGGTATCGTAATTATCAAGTTTGCCCCCTCTTGAACACCTGCTAGCCGAGAAAAATCATCCATTCCAAACAAGGATGCTGTTTTCAATAACAATCATGCGCCATAAAGTACTCATTGACTATGCAAATCAAGTGGTCCCCGTATTGCCACCAACCGCAGTTACTGGTGCCTTCTTCTTCTCCTTCTTAGCCCACCTTAAACCACAGGCATTGCATAGGGTCTTTGGCCCACTAGGTCCTTTGCGCCATTCGGGTGAATCAAGCGTGCCTTGGAACGTTAGCTATCTGATTTCAAAGGGGAAAGACAGGAACTTGCCGCAGTCGGTGCACACATATTCATCAGGTAGCTTGTTCTTCTTCTTCTTATCTCCCGCCCTCGAGTCCTTGTCTACGGGTATTGCGATGCCAGCATCGCCACGAATAAGCGCAGGACTCATATCGCCGGTACTGATGCCCTGGCTTCGTTCTCCCTCCTGATACCGTAAGCCTGTGAGCATCTCAATTGTTTCAATGTGTGTCGCCCCCTCATATCTGGCCATTTTGTCGTTGATCGAATCTGGTTTGCTACTGGCGTTGGCATCCTCTAAATTCTGTCGAGTCAAGGCAGTATTCATTACTGTCGGCTTGGCCGGCGGGGGCATTGCAAGGACGTCAGGGTTCGTTGGGTTAACTGTTACAGACGCCGTATTTGTTGTGCTACCCTCCGTATCTTCGGTGGGCGTCATATCTGATCGTCCCTCTTGCTTCTTGATCCAATGCCTTTGAGCATCGCGAGCTTCTTCGGCCTCTTCTTTCTTGAGATCGTTTATACGCCTTGTTAAGCGTTCATTCTCAATCTTATGCTCTAGAAAGGAGTCCAACAGTGCCGCATTTTTGGTTGGATAAGGACGCGCCATCATGAAGAAACCTCGACAGAATCCTGCCGCGTTGTTAGGCCCAAATGCCGCGGCCTCGGAGGTAAGATGTGGGTGTCCATGAGACTCGAAGATGGTGTAGGTGTCATCCTTCTTACGAAATCGATAGAAGAATCGGAGAGGATTTCCTGTCGCTATTGACTCATTAAATTCGCGCACAAAGATACCACTGTCATCTGGATGTATAAAATCAACGATGAATTTGCCAACCAGCTCATCTTGAGGATACCCCGTGAGGAGATTGCTACTTGGAGAGAGGTACACTATTCGGCCATCCGGGGTCAGAATATGTAAGAAATCCTTCAGTTCTTCCACCACACGTTGTGACCAATTCCTCCTCTTCGTGAATTCTGTAAGTGTGCTTCCACCACCGATGGTAGACTGTGCACCAAATCCTGTTGGCAGTGGACCCGCACCAGCACCACTCATAGGAACATCTGTGGAGTTACGATCTGCTGCTACCATGTCGTCCATATGTTCGTTTCCATTCATAGTCGCGGCCATATGGGAGTATGATTTGGAGTTGATTCCGTCATCGGCATTGACGTCCAGGGAGATTGGAAGCGCGTCATAATCGTCTAGTAGATTCTCCTCAAGAATCCCAGTCATGGAAGGTTCCTGCCCATTGATTCCATTCTAGTACCTGTTAGACAAGAGAGTGATTTGCCGTAAAGTGCTCTGACCTGCGAAGCCGAAAGAGTGCGTTTAAGTCCACCCATACTGGCCATGGCCCCAAAGTACATGGTGGAGGGATCCATGGCCATGTTGCTCATGTCCTGAGCCATGTTGTCGCGCGACTATCGCAGGTTATAGCATCGAGCTCAGGGGAAGCAGGCTGCATTGTAATCAGTTCGCAACGCCGCATGCCGTCAGTATTCTGGAAGTCATTCTATCACGTGATCACGTGTACCTTAGTCGCGGCTCTCGATAAGGCTGCCGCTCTTCCTTATCCATAAAATACAACACGACGAAGGACTGATCAACAAAACGTATTGCGTAGCACTCGCACTTCGCGTGCTACAGTAGTCAACTAGGCAATATGTAAGCATTTCATTGTAGCTTGCAAGTCTTCACTACAGCATACTGACGAAGCTTAGGTGTGAGTGTTCTTACATTGAACTGCACGAACTCGCGCAGTCTTCTAACATTGTCTGCAGCGAAGATAGACAAGTTGTCCATCATAGGGTTAGGCAAAGACAGGTTTTCTACTGGCACTCCTACTAATACCGTCACAGAGTGCGATCATTCTCGAACCAGAACCACGAAACCATTCAATTCCAGACGCCTCTAACCCTGATTGTTGGATACAACGGCTCTGGGAAGACGGTATGAGGGCCTATAAAGCTAAGTGAGGGTTCACACAGTAACAGTTATATAGACAATCATAGAATGTCTCAAATATGTCACGACAGGACAGCAACCACCGAACACCAAAGGTGGTGCTTTCATCCACGATCCCAAGGTACCAAATCTTCAACAGACGCAAGGCTGTTAGCTTACTTTGAGCAGTTATGTGGAGAGAAAGAAGTCATGGCACAGGTTAAATTGTCCTTCAAAGGCACGAATGGATCACGGATGGTTGTTACCAGGAACCTGCAGCTCACGGTGAAGAAGGCTACGAGGTCAGTCAGGAACCTTGAAGGTTCGCTTCTGATGGTCAAGGATGGAGAACGAACAGTCATATCTTCGAAGGTGGGAGACTTGGATAGGATTGTGCCTCAATATATGGGAGTCTCCGAGGCAATACTGGATTCTGTTATTTTCTGTCACCAAGACGAGTCATTATGGCCAATGAGTGAGCCATCCGCGCTGAAGAAGAAATTCGACGAGATTTTTGAGGCACAGAAGTATACCAAAGCCATCGACAACCTGAAAAGTTTGAGAAAGAGCCAAGGTGAAAAATTACGGGAACTCAAGATCAGGGAAGAGCACGAGAAGTCAAATAAGGCCAAGGGAGAGCGCGTTATGCAGCACTGCACAAAATTGGAGGCAGAAATTGAGGAGCTGCGAGAAAATGAGAAAGAACTATCTCAAGCAATGGCTACAGCGATGAAAGATGCCGAAGAGAAGCGCAGCCGATCTGTCAAGGCAAATGGTATACAAGAAGAGCTCAAAACTAAGAAGCTACGTCTCAAGTATGTTCTTGATAACATATCTGATTTAAGCAACATCGAGCAACTTGCGGAGTCCGATCAGTGGCTTGAGGATACACTGGCAAAGTATGAAGAGCGTATGGCGCAGATGCACGATGAACAAGATTCTTTGAGGTCTAGGTATGATGAGATTCAGGAACAGATTGAAGCCTCCAGGAAAAAATTATCTGCAAAGCACACTGAGCAAGGACAGCAACAGGCGGCAAAGGAGAATCACGAAACCAATATCGCCCAGCGAGTCCAATTGGTCAAGCAAGCCGCGCATAAGCATTCCATTCGTGGTTATGATGGTGACATCAGCGAGTCACAAGTAGTTGACTTTGTGGACAGGGTTGGTAAGGCCTCGAGAGAGAAGGACAGAGAACTTGAGCGCATACAGAAGATAAACGAAGACGAACAGCGTCAGACTCAAGCTGCCGTTAGTGAAGTCGACGTACGGCGCAGCGCGCGCAGCCACGACAAGGTTCTCGCAAGGCAAGCCATCACGGCAAACGATAAGACCATTGCTACTTTAGAGCGACAAATGAGTGATATAAAGGTTGATGAAGGGGGGCGAACGCTACTTGAAAGTTCTCACCGCGATGTTGAAGCGCGATTTCAGCAATCCACAGCAGACTTCGAGGCTGCGGACTGGGACAAGCATTTACGTACTGAAAATAAGCGCTTGGCTGAGCTTGAAAATGATTCTCAGCGACTGAGAGACGACCTTGTTCAGATCAGCCGTGTTGCTGGAGCTCGTGCTGCACTTGATCAGAAGAAGAAGGATCTCAAAGCCCGGAGCCAAGGCCTCGAGACTTTGATGTTAACTTACGGCGGCCAAATCGAGTCGATCTTAGGAACAACCTGGCAGCTAGAATCCTTGGAGAGAGAATTCCAGCTAGTGCACGACGAGCGTGCTCGCGTCCTCGAGGAGGCAAAGAAAGATCAGGAGAGTGTCACTCGAGAGCTGTCAAATATAGATTTCAAGCTATCGTCTCTCGGCGACACCCTGAAAAAGAAGAAATCTGAAGCCAACGCTCTCGAAACTGCTGTACTCTCCTCAATCGAGAATGAAGAGGGAGAGCCTATTATCAGTACCGACGACTATCTTGATGAATTAAGCAAGTTACAAGACACTTATGATGAATCGCAGAGAAGCTTTGAAGGCAATCAATACGTGTCGGACTTCTATAAGACCTGCATCGATACTGCAAACAGACAGGATAAGTGCAAGCTTTGTGAGCGAAAGTTCAACGATGGCAAAGAACGAAACTCTTTTATGGATAAGTTGCAAAAGAAAATTGCAGCTCGCCAACAGGAACTTGTAACGGAAGAGCTGGAGGAATTGAAAGCCACCTTAAAAAGAGCTACAGATGCCAGACCAGCATACGAGAGCTTCCAGAAAGTGTCTAAAACTGAGATTCCTGCTCTAGAGCAAGAGTATAGAAAACTTGAAGGCCAGCGAGAGGTTGTACTGACCCGCCTCGAAGGCCGAGACACTATAGTGAAGCAAAAAGATGCCGGCAAGAAAGATGCAGATCAGCTGAAAAAACATGTCGAATCCATTGCACGTCATTACCACGAAATCTCCGGTTATGAAGAGGAAATCTCCAGATTGTCTACACAACAAAAGATGTCGGGCAATTCTTTGACCGCAGAAGAGATCGAGGAGCAAGGAACACAATGCGAGGATCAGATACGCGCGCTTCGAACTAAGATTAATAAGATGAAAGACGAGAAAGATCGTGCGAAAACTCGTACTAAAGACCTGGAGCTCGAGTTAAGCCATGCAAAAACAAAACTTGATCAAGCGGGGGTCCAGATGGACAAGAAGAGAGAACTCATGAGTCGTATTGAGGAGTGCCGCCAGTCGAACGAACAGCATCGAAACGCTATGCAGCGGGCAGATTCTGAACTTGAGGCATGCATTTTGCAGCTGGAAAGGGCAAAGGCCCTGCACGATGATACTAAGCAGCGTGGTCGTGCAAAAGAAAACGAAGTACGTACGGAGCAAAAGAAACTATCCGAAACGGTCCATGCATTCAAAGTCAATGAACAGTCAATACGCAGCTACATCGATGATGGCGGTCCAGAAAAGTTGGCTGCTTGTCAGAAAAGTATTACAGCCTTTGAGAAAGAACAGAAATCCCTAAACAACGAAATCGCAAGCCTCACATCGACACTTAATGAAATGACCAAAAAGATCAGTGATAGCGAGACCTTGAAGCGGAGCATTTCCGATAATCTCAAGTTAAGGTCTAATCATCGCGACCGTACTTCCCTTGAACAAGATGTTACCGAGCTGATGCAGTCGTTCTCTACGGAAGACGCTCACCGCCTGGCGAATGAGGTTATCGATGCTGATAAGCATTATCATCATCTTTCTGCAGAGAGAGGCCCTATAGTTGGTGCTATGAAGAGTAAAGACGAAGATTTGGTCCGGTATCTGCAAGAATGGGAAACCGATTATAAGGATGCAGCACAAAACTATCGCGAAGCACACATTAAAGTCGAGACCACAAAAGCCGCAGTTGAAGACCTCGGTCAGTATGGATCCGCTCTGGATGCGGCGGTGATGAAGTTTCACAGTCTGAAGATGGAAGAAATTAACCGCATCGCTGGAGAGCTGTGGCAAAGCACCTATCAAGGCACTGACATTGATACAATTCTGATCCGTTCTGAGAATGAAAATGCAACTGCCGCGAGTACAAACCGGCGCAATTACAACTATCGTGTATGCATGGTCAAGCAGGATGCTGAAATGGATATGCGCGGTCGTTGCAGCGCTGGTCAACGAGTCTTGGCAAGTATCATCATCCGGCTTGCTCTTGCCGAGTGCTTTGGTGTCAATTGTGGCGTACGTTACTTGTTCGAACTACTATGAAGGGAAATCTGCTGACTGTTCAACCCAGATCATTGCACTTGATGAGCCTACGACCAATCTTGACCAGGACAATATAAAGAGTCTCGCAGAGTCTCTCCACAACATCATCAAAGTGCGACGTCAACAACAGAACTTCCAATTGATTGTCATCACTCATGACGAAGAGTTCTTGAAGTACATGAAATGCCCCGAGTTTACTGACAACTATTGGCGTGTCAGTCGTGATGGACAGCAAAAGAGTATTATCGAAAAGCAATCCGTTGCAGAGATTATGGGTTAGGTCTTGCAAGCTTGCACGCACTATTCGTTCTCTTTTTTGCATTGGAAGCGAAGGAGTTATAGGGGTATGGGAAGAAAGAACAATCCGGTGCATTGCTCTGAAGCCTGAGAAAGTTCGACCTATGGCCCTGGCTTACTATGGCATCATCGAGTCAATGGTAAGGGTTGGCTCGTAAATAGCGTCACCTTGCACCGTACAGGCATCTTGTATCCCTTCGCAGTTGTGATTTATGAGACTACAACATATTCGCGTTGCTTTAGTCCGTACTAGTGAAAGCGAAGTCTTTGTAGCATTGTCAGCTTAACAACGCTACTGGCAATTTAATTAGTAATGATCGCCAGAAGATCATTGAATCGAATCATTTGACCAAGGCGCTATTTTCGATGCTCTTCTATTCGACTATCAAAGACCTCCAAGCCCCTAATGGATTCATATGCCTTGGGACACATTCTTCCAATGTATTTATCATTGCTTCTTCTGAATGACGTGGTAGATATTCTTGAGCAGTACACAGTGATTTCATTGTGTATCATTTCAGGGCAATATGAATCGAGAACATTCGAGGCAAAATTTTCAAAGCATACTCTCGGAGCACTTAGCAGACATATCAAGTTGGGGCATGTGTTGAATGATCTGTAGTGAAAGAAAGCAGAAGAGAATGGTTTCCTAATCTTCACAAGTCCAATATAAGAATTTTGGGTGATGTTTATATGTTACCCATTTAGAAGTCCTAGAATTAAAAGATCCACGTGAAAGACTCTAGCACTTTAAATGAAATAGTCTCCCTGTAACAGAATCAGCTGGATAATTTTGACGTCGACACTGGCTAGATATAAAAAAACAAAAACTTACCGAATATCTACAGAAGAAGCACCAATAAGCACGTTGAAAATGCCTTCCTCGGCAATCCAGCTCTGCAAGTCCGTATCATAGTACCCTACCGAGTATTTGTTTAGAACCAGAGTAGCAGATTTCGTCTCTCCTGGCTTGAGGAACACTTTATCAAATGCTTGGAGTTCCTTTTCAGGTCGCGGCAATCGAGATTTTTCATCGTGAATATACGCCTGGACAACCTCGGCGCCCTCAACAGTGCCAGTGTTTGTTACCGGAATGGTGATTGTAATTCGGCTAGACTTAGTCAAGACTTTGCTGGTAATAGAAGGTTTACCATAGCCGAAGGTAGTGTAGGAGAGGCCATGGCCGAACGGGAACAGAGGTGCGATGCCGGCTCGGTCGTAGTGTCTATAACCTATGAAAAGGCCTTCACCGTATATCACTTTCAAGTTCTCGCCAGGCCAGTTGTGGTATGTCGGGTTATCCTCAAGTCTCATTGGGAATGTTGTCTGACTCACAGTTAGCTCCTGATCTATCCTCACTCGGCCATGTTAACGCACGGGAAGCTTGCCGCTAGGGTTCTTGACTCCAAATAGAACATCAGCCAAGGCATTTCCTGCCTCCTGTCCCTGATACCATGCTTGAATGATAGCAGGCACACGGTTCGCCCATGGCATCGTAACAGGTGACCCTGACTGATTAACGATGATGGTATTCGGATTGGCTTCCACAATCGCATCAACAAGTCGATCTTGGCTTCCGTCTTTTGGCAGGTCCATGGATCGGCGATCGTAGCCTTCCGACTCCCATTCAGCATCAAGGCCGACAATGACGATAGCAACATCGGAAGTTTTTGCCGCATCAATTGCTTCTTGAAGGTAGTCTTGCTTATCTTCTTCCTTGTATCCAATCCGGCAGCCCCCGGTCTTGTGTGTCTCGTTCAGAAGTTTCTGTTTTGCCAATGGCCGGATCTCGTTGGTTGTCTCAGCAATCACCTCAATCACTTTTCCAGCCTCAAGGTGAATATCGACTAAGATGTCTTCTGAATTGTCGAACATGGCTTCTCCTTGCTCGTTCCAGTCCCACAAATCGATCACCACTTTCCCATCAACTAGTAGCCTTCCTGGCCCGACACTCGAGAAACTGATCGTGTGTTGTCCGGTCGTCTTGGGAGTAATATACGTCCTTGCTTTTACCGACCATGGTCCACCGGCCACTTCTAGGGGAACAGAGTCCCATAGGAACAGGTCTGTATTTGTCCTATGCTGCACGACTCTTGGCTTACCTTCAAATTTGTCTCCGGCATAGAAATCGAGGATAACTCCTTGTTCGCCAGAAGCCGTTGAACAATATTCAGCTGCCAGAGGAAGCCATTTGTACGTGTGGCATCCCATCGAATATATAACTTCCTTCCCAGGCACTTCTCTAATGCTGTCAAGTGGAATGGTGCTGTAGTAGGGGTTTAAGCTCGCACTTCCACCACCTCCTGCAATGGCCCTGTTGGCATTTGGACCAATTACTGCAATTTTCTTTTGCGACGCCTTGATCGGTAGAAGGTCACCTTCGTTTTTCAGCAGCGTCAATCCCTCAGTGCCAGCAGTTCTGATCAGTTGACGCGTTCCTTCTCGGTCGTCTTCCCTCTCGGGTGCTTCTCCTGACATATCCATACCTTTGGTGCGCTCGGCAAGGTGAAGGACATTTGCAGCAGCTCTTTCAACCGCTTCTCGGCTGAGGAGACCCTTATGTACAGCGTCAATGGCTTTTTCCCCACGCCACTTTTTAGACACTGGCATTTCAAGGTCGCATCCAGCTTCAATAGAAGCAGCCACAGAGTTAACTCCACCCCAGTCTGACATCACAAGGCTGCGAGGTATTAGTACTAGTCATACCAGAAGAAGTAAAAACTTACCCATCATATGACCACTCGCCTCTCAAGATTTCTTTGATGGTATGTTCATTCATGTCGGCGTGAACCCCATTTACAAGGTTATAAGACGACATAAGGGCCCAAGGCTTTGCCTCTCGCACTGCCATCTCAAACGGTCGAAGATAGAGTTCTCGGAGTGGACGTTCTTGTATAATGGAATCTATTGTGAGCCTGTTGGTTTCCTGCTCGTTGCCAACGAAGTCTGCAGGAGTGTTAGGACTTTACAGGAAGATTTATAGGCCAGACTTGCGCTTGATGGTGGCAGCGACTCCATTCTCTTGGAGACCCTGAATGTACGATACGGCTAGCTTCCCTGTAAGAAATGGATCCTCGGAGAAAGACTCAAAATTGCGTCCTCCCAACGGACCACGGTGTAAGCACACGGTTGGTGCGAGAAGCACTTGCGCTGATCTTGCTTTGGTCTCCTCCGCAAGATGCTGGCCAACCTCAAAGAGCAGGCTAGTGTTCCAAGTTGCAGCAAGGGAAGTACCACAAGGAAAGAGAGCGGCCTTGAAAGTCTTCAGAAATGGAGATATGTAGGGCAGTGAGAGAGTCTAACCTTGGTTCCGGCCTTAAAGATAGCCCCTCGTGCTCCATTAGGGCCATCGCTCGTTTTGAAAGCTGGTATCCCCTTTTCTAAAATGGAGGTTGATCTCCAGAAATCTGCCGCCCGCAAGAGAGAAACCTTCAGCCGGTTAGCAGGGCTTCTCAGAGATCGTGGGTCACAGTACCTGCTCTCCCAAAGAAAGGGACGCAGCCAGGCCACGCGCATGAGCACGGCTAATGTCAACCTTTGTTGATACATCATTATTGCTTGGAGGGCTACTCGGTGGTGAGAAGTTGGAGATGGGTGTCGTGGTGTTGGTGCTTCCATTCACGGCTGCTCCGGACTCGTCTGGGATATTATCGAAGATAGGGTCACCCTTTTGACTCTCCGGAGAAACCGACATGGCAAAAGAAGCACTCGTTGGCACAATCACTCAAGAAATGCCAAAGCTAAACCCTCCCAGCCTCTCTGTAGCTTCTCTACTGGTGTTCAACCGACGAGCCTGCTCAAGATGGAGCCGTCGTTTCTCTGAGCTCAGGCAATGGATCTTCTATCCAAGTTGAAAATGAGAGAGCTGGGAAAAGCAAAGTGAGCTGTTGAAGATGTCGAGTCAACCCTCCGTAGGCAGCATCCTATATACAAAGGAGATCTTGGGAAGGAGCACCAGGCACGAGAGATCCCTGCACATAGATGTGGTGCTTTCTAACCGACGACTATGCGGATAGAGAAGGCATCACCCGCCGCGCGAGGCAACAACAGCTAAGCAGCTGGTCGAGGGGCGGCGGCTGAATTGCTGGCAGTGATGAATGACCAGGGGATACACGCTCGCGATAAGGGCCATGGCCTGGAGCACATGCCGTCAGATATAGACACAGAGTCAGCGATCGGATGGCTGGCCCAGACGATGAGCAGCACCAACCGCATCGGCGGACCGCGGCTGCGGACTCGCAGGAAGGGCGATCAGCATGCCATCCATCCACGCAAATGCTGGGTCGAGCTCGAGGCAGCACGAACGAGGAGGTATCGAGGCGCTTCGGCACTGAGCTCGGGTTGTCCCTTTGCGGCTCTCCGGCCCGAACTCGCCTTGCTGGATTGAGCGGATGGACGGGACTCAGCATGGTTGATGGAGCCAAGAGCCGGATCTGCCTCCGCCCTGACCGTGCCCATAGTCCGAACCCAACGCCGATAGCGACACCCCCCGGGCATGCCGGGCTCTTCGGTTCTCATCGGCGTTCATTCGACTTCCCCATTCGGCCTTGTTGGCCATGGAGTGGTTGATACCACAATCTCACGCATGGGAGCGCAATTAATTCCATGTATCATCCGTCGATTCAGCCAGAACGCCCTTGCATCCTACGCTCGGAATTGCTCGTTTACCATGCCGATACCCTTGCCAGCGCCCCTGCAGTAGATATACGCAACCGACTCTGGGAAAGGCGTCAACATGACCGGCCCTGATGACATTGCCACCGAGACTTCTGTCGATGCGACGGCCGACGTGCGACCACCACGCTCACAAGCAGTGGCGCAGGAAGAAAGCATTCAGCTAGAAGCCACCGAGTTGGCCCAGGTGAAAAGCAACTATGAGCGTGCCTCATCAAACCGCCTTCCCAGCACGGGGAATGTGGCCACGCCTAAGAGACCTACCAACCCGGTAGCTCTCTTGCTGTATAACGTGAAGAACTTTTGGAGGCATCAAGTCTCCGTCACGGTGCCACACGAAGCTTGTAGAGATCATCTGGGTAAGTTGAGCCACCCCTCAGAGGCTAATCCAGAAGTCTGGAACTGAAAACGGCGAGGCTGCTTTGCGTTGCTATGAGTCGGCTCTCCGATATTGCAGTCAATATACATGCTTCCTCAGAAGCATATCACTCGTGCATACATTTGAGGAGGTGGTCACGAATGCCTCACAACTTCTTCCACCAATACACGACAGGAATCATGCCGCTAACTAAATGTCTTGTAGCCTTGGAGAGAACGTTTTTAGGCTATCTCAGGACCTCGTTGGCTTTATCCATGATAGGAATTACGGTTGCACAGCTCTTGTAAGCCAAAAAAAAGACTCTTCAACTTACCTACATGCTCATCCATTTCCGTCAGTCGACTCCAGCACTCTCCCACCCCAAATCCCACTTTTGGCTACTTCGTCCTCGGTCAGCCCCTGGCGTGTATATGTCAAGGAGCAGCAATTTTTACTCTTTCGGTTGGAGCATTCAGGACTTGGAGACAGCAAAATGCAATCATTCGAGGTAAAGCCGTTGCGGGAGGGGCTGAGGTTGTGCTCATAGGATTTGGGGTCTTTGCGGCAAGTCCTTTCAGCTCAATGATCCGCATTACTGGCGCTGATCCTTCCTCACAGATTCTGCTCATGTTCTTTGTGCTCCTAGTAGCTGTGGATATTACCAAGGAGGATGAGAACTTCAGCCAAATGACGTTTGTCAATTCAATGGAACACAGCTATGAGGTTTAAGATTCAAATCTTAGCTATTAGATGTGAGAACCTTCTCTAGCATGTTAACCAAGATATCGGTTATGGTAGTAGTTTGGAACCCGGTTGATGAGAATGTACAAATAATATATGGATGGTTAGCTGTAAGTACCTACCTACGTATGTAAGCGTTGCTCGGTAAAGTGGATATTTGGATTTGCGGCTTCCTGGGGCATAGAAGGTCTACTTCAACCACCAAAATATGACGGAGCTACATATATCTCAATATCCTTTAGCTTGAATACAATCCCAACCTCAAATCCCATCTTTATTCGTCCGAAATCCCCATAATTCCTTTGTCTCCATCACGTGTAATCATTCTCCTGAAGTAAAACCTCGCTTAATTCAATATGGCGCCACTTTGACAAACTCTTCCTATATTCATCTCAAGTCATTTCTATCCGACTTCTCCAACTCCCGAGGAAAATACAGTGTATACTCTCAATCTAAAAGCAAACATGCCGCCCAAGAAAGTGGTCGAAGATGTGACAAGCAATGTGGTAGCTTTCGGTCGGGTTCGCAAGAACCTCAAGATGGGTTGCGTTGGCTTGCCGAATGTTGGCAAGAGCTCGCTGTTCAACTTGCTTACGGAGCAGAGTGCGCCAGCAGAGAACTATCCGTTTTGTACCATCGAACCCAACGAGGCCAGATGTGCAGTTCCCGATGCTAGATATGTATGTTTCGAAGGTCTTTCTTCTCTTCAGATTCTACCTTTTTGATGCGGTTGTATCAGTTAGAATTGTATAAGATACATAGCATATGATTGGCTGACCACGTTCACGGCAGGATTTCCTCTGTGACTTATGGAAGCCTCCGTCCATGTATCCAGCATATTTGCAGGTCACAGATATTGCCGGCCTGATCAAAGGTGCATCTCAGGGCGAAGGATTAGGCAATGCCTTCCTTAGCCATATTCAAGCAGTGGATGGCATGTTCCACATTGTCCGGTATGCAAATTATCTTAATGTCCAACGCCCATACATGAAATCCTAGGATTGACAAGAAATTTTCTATTTTAGTGCTTTCGACAACGATGAAGTTCTCCACGTCGATGATTCGATTGATCCCGTCAGGGACTTGAGTCAGTTTCACTAAATTTCCATGAACTTATTTATCAGTATTAATCAATGGGTGTATCGGCTTTAGACACCATCCAGAGCGAGCTTTGTAAAAAAGATCTTGGTGGGTCTTTTCTTTTTTCTTTTCTCCTTTTCTTTTGGGATGGGCGGGAGTCAAAAGAGCCACGCTGACCCAGACCCTTTAGATATTCTCCAGAAGACGATTATAGCTGAAGAGGCCATCGTTAGAAAGGCCGGCGGGAAGTATAAGATGCTACCACTATTTACTGAGACCACAACCAAAATCAAGGCAGTAAGCATCGACCAATTGACTTCTAGAACCCTGAACGAGAGACTAATCACTCGATTTGAAGATGCTGGAGACCGATAAACCAGTTCGAGACGGATCCTGGACCCCAGCCGAGATCCTCTTGATCAACGAGAAGATGCAACTGATTACCACCAAGCCAGTGATCTATCTGGTAAACCTGACCATGAAGGATTACCTACGACAGAAGAGCAAGTATCTCCCACTGATTGCCAAGTGGGTAACAGAACACGGCGGAACGCCACGAGACATTGTTCCTTTCTCGATCGAGTTTGAGGAGAAGCTTTATGCGCTGCGTGAGGAGCCTGCTAAGCTAGAGGAGTTCATGAAAGAGTGTAAGGTAAAGAGCAAACTAGACAAGATCATCACCGAAGGATTCACCAAACTTGGTCTGCAGTATTACTTCACAGGTACGCTTTTATTCCTTTGCACCCTGAAATCATGCCCCTTTGCACTGACACGCCTGTTCAACCACGTAGCCGGCGAGAAAGAAATTCGCTGCTGGACCATTCAAAAAGGCTGTCTGGCACCACAGGCCGCTGGAGCGATCCACGGCGATTTCGAACGCGGATTCATCAAAGCCGAAGTGGTGGCATACCAGGATTTCCACGATCTTTGCGAGGGCGGCAAGTCTATGGGCCCAATCAAGGCCGCGGGCAAATATAGACAGGAGGGAAAGACTTATGTGAGTGGTTATAACCCCTCTCTTTTCTCATTTCTCTCCTAGTTTATACCTCGTTATGTATCGTGTCTGGTGGTCCATGTTGAAAGGATTCTGGATTGCTAATGAGTTTTTCTCTTTTTGAGTAACATAGGTTGTTCAGGATGGTGATATCATTCATTTTCAATTCAGTATGTTCATTGCCTTCCTACCGAGAATCAAGCGCCTGCTCCTCGCTTCCGAGATCATCTCTGCTGTGCTAAAGATTGCAAAAGACTGACATTTTATTTTCCAGATGTGGCGCCTAAAAAATAGAACGCTGGGCACGAAGCTTCAAAAGATAGAGGCAGGATCTGGAGCGAGATCCAAGATGGATGGATCTTTTAAATATAGACATAGATCAATGCACCATATTCAACACCCTAGTTTCCATGTGCCAAAGTGCTTAGACGGCGAGGCTGCTGATTCTCTACAACCTGAACACCAAAAGTCAATGAATGAGCCTCTCTCCCTGTCACTAGCCTACACCGGCTAATGGGGCGAAAAGAAGCAACCTATTATGAGAATAGATGACGATGGACAAAGCGAAGAGCCTAGACTCAGACAACGAATATTTCTTTGGATGTATGTACTAATCTACTAATTACACCACCGCTGATTACCATAACTGTGCTGCAGCACCTCGCTAATTGACGTGACACCTCCCACCTATATTGGTCATACATGTCACCTCAAAACAAGATTCAAAAAACGCCGCCCGTCCCACGATATCTAGCCTTTTTTCTTTGGTGGCTTAGATCGTTCTACCTTAGCACATGAATTGCATGGAAATAACGTAGGAAAAGAAACTGAATTGCAAGGAGAAGTAAAGTCTAGTGAGTGTGTCCATCATGGTCTGAATGGTCGTGTTGTGCATCAACTTGCTTTGGTGCTGAGCAACATCCTCTACCCTCGCAGTCATCGACACAAGCCAGGAGACAAGAATTCGTCTCTGAACCGCACTTAGATCCGTCAAGGCCTGTCGACGGTCCTTCAGCGTGGTCATGATCCTTGTCAAGACAGAACTCAGGCTGGATTGTTGCACTGTGGATTCCATATGCGTGGAGACATTTCCGTGAGGCTTTGGCAAGCTCCATATATTTCTCTCCGCCAGCTTCGCTAATGGCAAACGCAACCTGAATATGCATCGAGGCTACAACCTGGGTATCGCTGAGTTGCCAGATATGAACGTGATGGCAGCTGATGACTCCAGGTATGTCTTGGATGTCCTCTTTGATATCGTTGACGTCAATGTGGTCGGGGGTTGCTTGAAGCAGGATTTTGGCGGTTGCTGATGTTAGAGGAATACATGACTTCAAAATAATGAGTGTAATGAAAAGAGAGACCGCCGGGTCGGCGTAAAATCGGTAAGGAGAAGTCGTAAGCCAAATAACGAGAGCAGACACAATGACACCAACATTTCCCAGGGCATCTCCGATAACGTGAAGAATCATTGCGTTCATGCCCATATCATCATGGCTGTGTCCGTGACCACCAGCGGAAGGCTTCTTTGGCTTGTTGTGATTGTGCTCCGCGTGAAGTGAGTTGCGCCTGGGGATCTTGGAGTTCGAGTGTCCATGGCTGCTGTGGGAATGCGAATGCTTGTGAGCACCATTACCGTTTGACTTACTGAGCAACGGAGATCTCTCGGTAGGACCATCTTCTGTGACGGCCTCGTCGTCAGACTGAGAATAATCTTCGCTTTCAATTCCTTCCAATTGCGGTTTGCTTGCAGCAATAATATCCTGTCTGAAGCTTGCTGGATGAATACTAATATCCTCGAGGTTGCTAAAACGACCTCCTCTTCCACTGCTTGCTCTTCGGCGATGCTTCTTGGATGATGCTCGGCTCATGGATCTGCCATGCGATAGGGTAGAGTCCTCGTCGCCGCCGTGGAATTTGAGATGTTTGGTCTTCGATGCCTTTCCAACTAAGGCCTCGGTGAAGATTTCTGTCGCAGGTTCGCTCTCGAACGCCTCAGCTTCGTGTGAATGGCTGTGGCCCTCCTCCGCATCCCTGATCTCATCGCCGTGCGAGTGATCATGACTCTCTCCTGGGCCATGAGAATGGCCATGACCTCCCAAAACAAAGAATCCAGCAAGATTGGATGCCAGACCCAAGCAGCCGACAACGAGGATCAGAACAGGGTTGCTAATGTCGGGAGGGTCGAGGAGACGCGTGACAGCTTCGAGGACGATCGAGAGGCATAGGGCGATAAGGAAGACGGCATTGAAGAAGGCTCCCAGGATTTCAGCTCGCAGCCACTGTAGGGGTTTAGTCAACGGATTCCAGGCGATGGGGAAAAGAGGTACCAACACCAAAGGAATACTTATCAGTAGTCGCCTTCTGTGCAGCCTTGACAGCCCATAAACCGACGGCAAGAGAGATGATATCGTTCAGCTGTGCCGGTGTTAGTGTTGTGCAGTCTCCAGATGTGGCGTTATCCATACCATGTGAAAAGCATCGGCCATCAAAGCCAGGGATCCAACCACCACACCAACGCCCAGCTCCAGAAGGAAGAAGGCAGCATCGATGCCGAGCATCACCGTGATGCGCGTTGACTTCGACCACGCCATACTTGAAGCTACTTGCAGACGTTGGGCGTGATGGAGATAGTCGCAAAGTAGGTGTTGTAAGGGCGGGCCTTTGGACAATTTACTTTGGAGCCGAAAACCTGCGGGAAGCCCAATCCGTCGGTTTACGCCACTTTCGTGAAGTGACGCGACTCTTGCCTCCGCAACCACGTGCTTGTGGTACGATCGAGTGGGCGCTTTCTTGAATGTTCGTACTGAGCGGCCTTTACATCCAGCGGGTTGGAGACAAAAAGAACAGAGGAATTATTGACAACGGAAAAAGATGCTATCTCGAGTCAGATCCGTGAGAGAAAGGAGTTCGGTTAGATTTAGGACGTGAGATGCGAGTGGCTGGAAAATAGGAATCTTGATCCTCCAAACTCTGTATTGTCCAGGACTTCCTTGGTACCGGGAACAAGCCCAACGGGAGAACAAGCAGTGGATTAAGGGCTTGGAAAAGAGCGCAGGCCTTGTTTACTGAAGTGAAGCAATTGCACTGCGCAAGAGACCTGAAGTCAGGCTGGTGGACTACAAGCGACTTTAAACCTTCGATGTGCATCGCTTGTCAGCACGGCTAAACACGACCCTACCTTAGATGCTGGCATAATAATAATAAAGAGACGTGGGTCTTGGCCAGCTCACCGTGACGGCAGCAGCTGTCACGTTTCTACCGGCGGAACCTAGCCAAAGGATGATAACTTGTGGAAATCGTTAGGAGATTGCCTTGATAAGTAGCACCCAATGCACAACCGGCTAGTAACCACTGGACAACGGACTAAGAACTACAAACACTGCTACCTCGTTTCAGGCCAATGGGATTGAAATCAGCCTTTGCATAGTCCCTTTCGGTGACCTACATCCTGGCAAGAAAGAAGGCCAATGGATGGGAAACAAATGAACGCATTCTGCCAGAAGTCTGTAACGAAGCTTTCGTTGCCCTGTGCACTTCTGAAGGCTGTCAAATCCAGGACCGGAGATAGAAGTTCAAGGGAAGAGGGAAGAGCTAAGTCAAAGCTGAAGCCGGGGAAGGAAACTTGACCTCTTTTCAAAGCAGTGCCTCGGGCAGCAAGGGTGTAACACCGTCTGAGATTACTACCTACGATATAGCGTTGAAGCTGAGAGCATACAAGTGCTTTGAAGTGCTTCTGGAACGAATCTGAGCAAAAAAGACCGGTTTTCTCGAAGTATGCACTAGAGCTACTTTTGGCTAACGAGTATATTTTCATCTCATCATAATACCAGCAAATGTTCTTACGCGGAGCCGAGCCAGTGGCGATCTTACATGAACTTAGAAGCAATGCTCATCAGGCCGCCAGCGTTACCTCCCTGGCTCTTCAGGTACATCTTCAAAGCCATCTCGCCAGCCTGCTGGATGGCAGATTCCTTGCTCGCGCCCGAAGCCACGTTGCCTTGCGCAGATTGTTGCTCGAAGAGCTTACTAGCCTCTCCCATTGCCATGCCGATGAAAGCATTCTGTGGTTGGTCTTAGTACCTGTGCGAATAAGTGGAAAAATACTGGCAAGGCTTACTTGGCTGTTTCCTCCAGATGAATTGCCACTCTGGCCACCAGCGAACATCTTCAAGGCCTGCATCGCAGCAGCCTGGCCCATAGATGAAGACTAAAAGAAAACGTCAGACCTATCTACATTTCATTACCCCTTTATTGGAGCTCAGCAAAGTGACTTACCTCGGCAGGTTGGCTATTTCCACCGCCACCTCCAAAGAACTGTTGGTGAGATTGAACAGCCTCTTCCTCGTTGACATGGCCCTGGCCAATATTTTGCTTGTTCTGGCCGAGCATGCCTAAAACGCTGGAGAAGATGTTCCTGTCACCCTCGTTTCCGGCATGCTGTTCTGCGTGACGTTGTGCACCGCTCAAGTCATCATCATCGCCGCCAGCATATCCTCCTCCCCCGCCGTAATTTTGTTGTGGGCGATGCTCTTGACGTCCACCTTCGTAGCCCTCATTGCCACCTCCGTGTCTCTCATTGCCGCCTCCGTAACCCTCATTGCCTCCTCCGTAGCCTCCTCGTCCGGAGCCGTAATCTTCTTGGCGGTCTGGAAGTGCACATTAGCTCACAGTTCTTCCGGTATTCAGGACAGGAAATAAGAGAGGGCGTTTGGAGTACTGACCACCGCCGTAGCCACCTCGGTTGTCGTCGTAATCTCTGCCAGACATAATGAGTTCTCGAACTAAAGATGTTAGCGGGGTCGGTGGTCGAGCTCTGAGCTTTCAAAACAAGCCCAACTAAGGGAAGCTTACGAATATCTTTGGTGAAGTGGATTGGGAGTCGAGATGAAAGATATTTATGTAGATGAGAAGATGAGAAGGTGAATTGTATATGTAGGTGTTGTAATCTTGTGTTATGCAAAAAGTAGAGAGAGGTACGTTACAGCTGGTGAGGGGTGGCAGCGGAGCTCTCACTTCAGCGAGTGATGACGCTGAAGTCACCAACAAGTGGAGGTCGCTTAAATTCTGGAACGGGACCCTGACAAGCTGAAAATAGACCCACAGGCATGCTCGGCACGTGACGGCAGTGACATGCTTTGCGCCGGCCAGACTCTTTCAGTGCAGGGGCGGATGTATCGCGACAAGGCATTACTTCTATGGTTTGCTGTACGTGAACTCATAGCTCTTGCAAATGAGGCAAGACAGGAGAAGTTAAACGCTTATAATCATGATTAATTGGGAGCGACTTTTCCTTCGGTCTCGTACATTGTCCCCTTTCTTACTTTACATAACCCTAAGCTGGAAAATACGAAACCTCTCATCTTTATGCCCAGCGCTGAAAACCAAAACCAGGAAAAGAAACAACCAACTCCGCAACTCAGTTCTGTTCATCCGAAGAGGACGAACCTGTGGCCTCAACCTCCGATACCTTTTTTTTCCACCATCGAAACCTTGGAGCGCCTCATATTCCTGGACAAGCGAGTAGCTTTCGTAAAAAGACTCGCAATAAGAGCTTGCGGCGCTCCATCCGAGCATGGCGAGCCAGATAATGCCGAGGGCATCCGAACAAGCTTGAATCAAGGCTGTTTTATCGGAACCTGCTAGTATGGACTTGGTAATCGAGACCAAGGCAGTAGAGTCCTTGCTATACTCGGCGGCCTTCGACGCAAGAGTCGGGTAAGCCATCAGCTTCCGTTTGAGCTGGTTTTGGAACACAACACCCCCAATGGCTACACCAGTTGACTGGCCAATGACCCTCGTGAAGGCGTAGAAAGCGGCGTTGTGATCCGCGTCTCTTGATCTACCGGCTTCTTTTAGTGCGAGACCCAAGGCTGGGAAAAGCATGCCGGTGCCTATAAATACGGCAATATTGATGAAAACCCGCTGAACGATGGTTGTCTTGGGACCAAGCAGGTAAAGTATATCACAGCCAGCTGTCGTGAAGACCCAGCCAGTTCAGATTGCCCATCGATATGGAAGTGTGTCGGCGCAAACAGCGCCCACGATCATTTGACATCGCTAGCAAAGTATCAGTATTGTTCCCTGGTTGACTAGTGAGACTGACAGCTATAAACCTAGTTTCACGTAAGACAGCAACGCCAGAGATAATAGGTATGTATTACTGAACTCCCTCGTAGCATAAGGGAAGGTGATACAGGAAAGACCAAAGTACCATGCCATGAACCACGGTAATGAAAAGGGTAAATGTAAACTTCAATGTGTGCTTCATCTGAAGGGGTAAAAGAGACTTAACTTACTTCGTAGAGTCCAGTTGTAAAAAGTGCTCAGACAGACAATAGACTCGACGCGGTCCCCGGGAAGCGGCTTTCCGTCCTTGTCAAATGCTCTCCTGGATAGCCTGAGTGCCAACATGAGGATCCACCAAAGCTGCCATACCAAGTAACAATGGTGAGATCACGCGCCATGAGTTCCAAGGAGAGTTAACACCACCCCAAGTAAGAGGAATGAGGAATGATAAAGTGGCTGCCGGGAAGATAACAGAATCCAAACAGTCAAATCTTTTAGCATTGGAAAAGAGGCTTCCTTCTGTCCTTTTCAGCTATAGCTATAGGAAGAGGGCGATCAAGACTGCACCGACACAAGCAATAGGCAGATCAAAAAATAGAAGGCTGAATAAAGTTTTCTTCGTGGCAGGCTCCTCTACAGCTCCTGCCGCTAACAGAGCGTTGCATGAATGAGCAATGGCTTGCAAGCCGCTCTTTAAGCCTTCTCCCGATGCTCGTTGCGGGACGAATCGTCGCTTCTCTGCTCGGGTTAGCAGGGTCCATGGGTCGTTCTCCTGGCGCCATACCAATTATTTCGTTGATAAGAAAGACAGTGATAAGACCATTGTAGTTGCTATACGGGCTTGACAATTTTTGGGGGATGATCAACAGAGAAGATGTGAACTTGGAGACTATCGACTGGAGGATATACGTGGACCCTAATAACAATTGATTTCGTCTAGTCACGATCTTCTAGTGGATCATCTAAAAGAGGTCCTGTTACGCCATTTAGGGTTACTTCATGTACTATGTCTTAAGCTAAGAACTTTCCATTAGTCGTCCAAGTTCCGTAATAGTATATTTCTTGATTTCCTGCGCCTTACTCCGAACACAGGCGAGGAATGTTTAGTCTTCAAGGAATCTGGGCAAAGAATCTTCCGGTGCAATTCTTGCTGAAAAGAAAAAGAGGAGATATATACTAGACTTTGGTTTTCTAGTAAGGAAGGACGGCTGTCTTGGAGGTTGAAAAAAGAGGCTCACGCTACTTTGTTTAGTGATGATACCTGGAGTTGGTTTATATCTTTGATATCGTTATCTTATTGGTGTTTGTGGTATCGGTTGAGATTCTATTAACAGTCTAATACGAATTCGCATGGCTTGTATCCTCCTATCTAATATATATATATATATATATATATATATATATATGTACAATACTGGTATGTGTATTTTTGCGTACTTGTAAATGTCTGTTTGGAATAGAACATAGCCTTTGGGAACATGTATTTATGTGAAGAGGAATGTCGGAGAAAGATAGTGCAAACAGTGACGATATATACGGTAAGGTCAGGTCATTTTCGACAGGAAAAGTAGAGTGTTTGTATTGTGATACAGGGGAGTATCTCCTGAACTATCATCAAGTAAATAAAGATGATTACTGCCGAATCAATGACGACAAGCGGAACAAGCCAAATCCAACTTACGAATTGCATTAAACGTGGCTTAAACACCGCTAAAGGAACAGTAATTTATCTCATATATCAGACAGCGCACCAGAAGTAAAATTAATCCCCCTTTCATACCCCTTTTCTAATTCACCCGTAGCTCTATGCAAATTTGGCGATTCTTACTCGAACTTCCTGCTTCTTCTTTCCCGTCTCTGCTTTGGGCTTCGTTACAGACACTTCTGCTCTTCGTCACGAAGCTCTTTCTCTCTCTGCTGCAGTCAAGCTAGATCATCTCCAGAAGGCGCCTCATCATTGCTATCAGAGACCTGCAAGTCGCTCGTAAACCAGATGCCCTCATGGCCAACCACTGGCACTGAATAAGGGAGTGCAGGCCCGTGTACGTACGAATCACCTGTCTCGGGTTGACCGCTAGACCAGCATCAAAATCCTTGGGTGCTATATATCTGTTCCCTTTCTCACCTTCCGCGTCTAAGGCAGGTTCTCGTGCAATTGGATCAGATTGTAGGAATTGAAACTGGGCACAACTCGTCAGACCCAGCTAGAAAGGTATGGAGAAGGCTTACCTGTGATTAGTATTCACACTACGGACTTCATACCTACCTTATGTAATATAAATTGTAATCTTTACCCTACCTTCGTACCTTGATAAGCGAAGAACGAGGGATAGATAATAGCCTGAGCTGCATTGAGGTCAGGCAGTGAGTGAGTGGCATTGCTCGCTTATGGTAAGAGTTTCACCACTTCTATAATATACGAGGAGCCGTCAATTTTGACAGCCAATTTACACCGCACAAGAAGATTGCACATACCGAAGTCTACCTGCAGCGAAGCTGGGGCATGGAGCCAGTTGTCTGATTGACTATCTCAGCGAAGGTGCGCTTGATGTTTGTAGCCAGTGGAAAACACTTTGAGATCATTGACACATTGCCCTTGCCGAGACATGTTTGATTAAATTCCTGTGAACAATCTGCGCTTCAAGGTATTGAAAAGGTCGATCTGCCGTGGAATAAGTTTTCTTGAGCTACCATCAATCAAAGAGCTCGACTTTGTATGACAACTGCAACAAACCAACAACAACACTAGCAAGTCCAGTGAACGACTCCTTACTGCTCGTAGTAAGGCCTTGTTTCTTGACATGGTAACCTCATCTAATGCGTCCGGAAATACTCCCAATCCAGAGGACCATTCCATTGCAACCTCAAATGTCTTCCACCAGCGCCAACGCAACATCACACGTCCACCCGATGTATTCAGCCCCTTCCAAAGGTACAGCTCCAGCATCCATGATTTCAACGCACTCTGCTTATACTTTGAGTCTGGAGTCTTTGATACAGAGCAACTCTATCGCACAGTCAAGGATAACCTGATGCGTGAATTTCTCAAATTTGCCCACGATCTGAACGATTCAAGAATCGTTTCTGACATCGCCCAAAGCCAGCGACGCCTCCCAGAATTCTGCCTTGCGCGGTTAATAGAGCTTCGACGAAGCGGTCTATCAACAAAGGTTGCAAAGCAGAGCATCGCGGCTGAAGTCAGGGAGGGCAACTGGGAAGTTGGACACTTTCTCTCCTCGATTCTTGCCGATGGAGACGCAAATCTATCTTGGATAGATCGATATATGAGCGCTTCCTTGAGGCGTGCTTTCATCTTCAGAGGACTTGATGCATTGTCCAATTAAATGAATAGCATCATTTTCTGTCCATATCTCTGTTGGAAAGCTTTTTGTTTCTTGCTTGTGGTACCAATTCTGGTATGGATCTTACCATCGTCTGCTCTGATCTTATCGGACATCATTTCTGCTCTTGCAAACCGAGCTTTCGTGCTACCTCAATCACCATCCAAGGCCGTAGGACGGGCATCGATGCCTGTGAAGGACGGTATAGTTGCGACAGTAAATGATGCTATTTACATGTCTGAAGTTTCCATAAACGTTACAGCTCTGCCATTACTCCTTCACCACTCTCGAGATAGCATCCTGGGTGCGTCGCGACTTGTACGGGCCTCGTCATTTGAGAATAAGGACGCTCTCGCTCATGCCTATGATGAACTCACAGCTGGAATCGAGACCTTAAGGAAACAATTGACCAGCTACACCATTGGGGTTCCTGATTTGATTAATACTATTGACCGGCAACTGTCTGACGCACTCTCGAATATTAGAGCGGTCCATACACCATACCTAGACGCACTTCAAAGAATTACAATCCTATCCCTGATCGGTAGTACGTCGCTTATGTTCTATTGGTCCTTGCCGATTTATCCAAGGAGAAGATGGCCTATCGTCATGGTACTCGCCCTCTCGACCCTGTCGGCGCTTGCGTATTGCAAAATATCTCTGGTGGAAGGCGAATGTCTAACAGCTCTTTGCAAGCACGTCACATCCGTACCAGTACCTGTACCAATGTTTCTTTACTCCAAAAGGATACACTATCGATACGAAGAGGCTGCTATTAGTCTATGGCAGTTTGTTTTCGAGACGCACAGAAAGATGCGAGCCCTCTCAGAGATTACGCTAAGGGGGATCACAGCCGCAGAGGCTGTAGAGAAACACTTTGATATCGTCAATGTCCTCATGTTACAAGACCAAAATAGTGCGCAGAGAAGGCTTGACATAATAGCAAAGTGGAAGATTGCACTGCTTGGAATCTCTATTGCTGGATTGGAGATGACATCTCAGTTAATCAACGAAGAGAGCAGGAGGTCTCACTTACTATCGATCTTAATCAGCTTGCTTCACTCACGCATATGAGTACGACGGCTTACCAATCATTTCGCAATGCTCAGTGGACACTTGACATGTGGCAGAGACGTCTAGAGCCTATGATTGAGACGCTACGGGAGTTCAGAAATCCAGTTGGACGCTATACGTATAGCAGAGACGATGAATATCTATGGCATCAGCTTATAAGGGATGTTGAACAGCTACGGCCGATACTTCGAGCTTTACATGAGGCATACGAAAACCAGAAGTTGAAGAATGTTGCGAGTCAGAAGTTCTGGGACAATAGGTCCTACGAATGCAGATTAAGACAGGATGACATGGCTCGAGAAGGCAAGAGGGTGGACATGATTGACTGCATGCTTGATGGTCTACAGGTTGGATTTATGTAAGTTTAGCAACAGCTGATTCTCGTACTATTTGTTAATAGTGCGTAACTTATCTTTATGCAACCTGAAAATTCATCACGAACAGTTCCTCCGAAATCTACGAAAGAGTGACGATTGTTCACCCTACTAAGGTAATTTAGGTAGTTGCATACCGGGTACCCCCAAGTACCATGACATCAAGAAATCCGGGTTGCGTAGGGTAAGTGGAATGTGGAAATCGTGTTACGCGATTTTGTTCAAGATCCCTACTTATCTTATCTATACCACGACAACTTCATACCTTAATGATTACTTCTCGAGTTCGTGCGATTAAGTTTGATTAGTAAATACGAATGATGATTCATTTGTGGTATTAGCTACTCAAAGGCAACGACAGTCCCGTGTTAGCTAGCGTGGACATTCTTCTACCTTAAGCAAATCGATAACTACGACTTCTGCTAACGCTAGAATTCCACCACCACCAATTCCCTGTATCGTCTGGCCGGCTAGCCTTACAGTCTATCATCAAACGACCTTAAAGTATCAAATAAGACATTGTCATATTCTTCGCAACTACAGCAACGAGAGAACTGACAGCAAAGAAGAGTTCCGAGCATAGTAGAAGCTGTTTCCTCCCAATGACATGGCCAAGGCCAGGGATAGTAATATGGAAGACGGCCGAGGTGACCAAGAAGGATGTGCCTGACCAGAAAGCTTCGATGGCTGTTCCGCCAAGCTCCTCGGTGACTATAGGCAAGGCTATGCTGAGAGATATTGCATCCAACGCGGCTGCAGGACTGATGACAGCTAGGGATGCAAAGGCCACCATGAACGCTTTTGTTGGCTTGAAGTCTGCAGATTCGTTCTCAGGAGGGAGGAAAGTCACATCTCCTTGGGGAGGAGGAGGTGCGCCTGAGATTGAAGCCTTCTCCACCAACGAGGACGAGGAGGTCATTTTGGTGAAATTCGTCCTGAACGAGTAGAGAGAACACACAAGTGATTAAGAACCAAGAGGAACACAAGAAAATAAACACCTACAGAACATCCAAGACTTTCTTATAGGAACATAAACAGGAGAGAAGTCATGCTGGGCCGGTCCTAAATTGAGTACCACACAATGGTACAACCAAATCTAGGTCAAGTCATCTTTGTATTATTTACATAGTCAGCGCAACATTATCGGTCAATAAGTTCCTGAGACTGAAATGCACGGGAGATTGCTGTACGCGGTGTCAGAGAGTCTAAGGGAGTCGGCAAACCGTCAGGCCGGAGGTTAAACTGAGTGCGAGGACCAGCACTTCCTGAATTGAAGAACTCGCAGTCTGTCTTCAAAATATACTCTGCTGGTCAATGAGTTTTCTTATTAAGACGCATGGTGGCAATAGGCTGTAGGCTTAGACAAGGAAAGTGCGTGTGGTAGGTAGGCTTTCCCCAGCGGGTGTGAAGGTGTTGGCTCCTTGGGGTAAAACCCACGGCGCTCTGAAACGGCAACAATTTGTAACTGCTTTTGATTGATGGCCGCAGATATCTGGCGCTGCTTTAACTATACTGAATAAGCCAATCAAGTACAGGAAATATCACAAGGCTGCACTGCAAGGCTCTATTGATTTCACGCATCTATGAGAAGCTGTCGTCCTCAACAACAGCATGCCATTCTCTCTACAAAAATTTGCGGTTCCAGCTGTATCAGGGCTGATATGTTTCATCGCATACACACCCATACTTCTATTTTATTTCATCGAGCCTGGACCACTTTCCCGAAAGCAACTCCTCTGGTTCAACGGCCTCGTATTTTGTCTGTGGTGGAGCTATGCCCAAGCTGTCCGAATCGACCCAGGGCCGAAGGGATGGGCTAGGAAGTACGGCGATGAACAGGCGAGGGAGGATAACGAGGACGAGATCCTGAAGAAGGGGTTGAGATGGTGCAGAAAGTGCGAAACTATTAAGCCCCCTCGAGCACATCACTGCCGAACATGCGGACGGTATGCTCCTAGACCCCCCATTTCATACGCTGTAAGCTAAAGACAGCGATAAAGATGCATCCCAAAGATGGACCATCATTGTCCATGGACTCAAAACTGCGTCTCGCACACAACATTCCCACATTTCCTCCGTTTCGTGCTCTACTGCGTCCTTAGCACCAGCCTACTATCCTATTTCCTCTTCGTCCGGATCCACATCCTTTGGACCAATCGAGATATGCCCAGCTACCTCGGGCCCTCAGTATGGGCAATAGCCCATTTGTTCGCGGTCTCGGTCGCGAATGGACTCGTGCTCTTCGCTCTCGCCATCCTTCTAGTGCGCGCCCTATACAGCTTAGCAATCAACACGACGATGATCGAAAGCTGGGAGATCGAGAGACACGAGGCTCTACTTGCTCGCGCGAGAAAGAGTGGTGGCTACACGTACGGGAGTGGTGGGCAGAAGGTGTACATAAGACACCAGGAATTTCCATATGATATAGGAGTCTGGAAGAATCTGGTGCAGGGGATGGGCACGCGTAACATCTTCATGTGGTTTCTTCCCTTTGGGAAGACACCCCAAATATCCAAGGCTGGGACATGGGAAGTCAATGGGTTTGAGGCTGAATCGACTACTTGGCCGCCTTTGGACCCTGATAAAATGCCACGGGCAACAATCCAGCACTTGGCTGAGAAGCAAAAATTGTTAGATGAAGGCATTGAGGCTTTCAAAGCAAGACAGAGAAAAGACTACGAGAGATTTGCAAGGCTAGAAAGTGACGACGACGGTGACTATGAGAGCGAGAGTGAATACGAGTATGAAGAAGGCATTGATGGGCAGCCTGGGTGGACGAATTCGGAAGGCGAGCGATTAAAGGATTTTGGGGTGGATGAAGATGCGGACTTCATGCTACCCGTTTCTGCTGCTGTTGATGATGACGATGATATACCACTTGGTGAGTTACTAAGAAGGAGGAAAGCTAGGCAGTGATATACAACGAAAAGGTCTCCTAAGTAATGGGTGAAAGCCCTAAGCCTTTGAAGTTACCAAGATGCATCTGCACTATTATTCCTCAACCGCTCAGAAAAGCAAAACAACGATTTCTCATGTCCATGTCCAGAGTATATCTCAGACTTGGGACAACGGCCATGCTCCGTTTACTCACGTTGTATCTTAGTGAATCCCCTGTACCATCATCGTCCTTGAAAGGCCCCTTGTCTGTATATACAGTCTTCAACCCAACGGCGTGACAACATAAACGTTCCTTCCCGAATCTCAAGAGTATCTAGCCATTCAATAACTGCTCGATGGCACCCTGGACGCTGCCGCCACTTCTCCTCAAAGCTGCTACATTCCGATCGAAGTCAAAGAAACCCATATCATTCAACTGTCTTAGCTGATCTGCATAAATCTCCTCTGGCGGTCGGTTGTCTGGCGCTGCTGGAGCTGCTGGCGCTCCACCGCCAAACCCACCCATTCCAAATAAATCGTTCATTCCACCGCCTCGAAGCATCTCCATAGCTTGTTGCATCATCTCCGGTGTCATTGGCGGCATGCCTGGCATCTGAAATGGATTTGCTCCAGCACCGGCACCAGCTCCAGCACCAGGCGCACCAAACAATGAAGCAAATGGATTCGCTTGGCCGGCTCCAGTGGTAGATGGTGTTCCTTGACCACCAGCGGATGCAGGTGGGGGTGGTGTGCCTGCTGGTGTTTGGCCAGTTGCACCCGGGCCTCCAAACAATTGTGCGAACGGATTCCCGCCTGCTCCTCCTCCAAGACCTCCGGGCATAGCAAAAGGATTGAACGGCGCCTGGTTTTGCGTTGTGTTAGCACCTGCTGCACCTTCTGGTGTGGTGTCTGTAACGCCTGGTGCTGGAAAGCCACCAGCTCCTCCACCACCTCCCATCATTCTTCGCAGTTGAGCAGCTTGCCGAAGAGCTTGAGGATTGAGCATCATTTGTCTGAACTCTGGTGACCGCAACATCTCTCTTGCCTGTGGGTTGTCTCGTAGCATGGGATTTGAGTTAATCATCATGTCGATCATCGCGGGGTTGTTCATAGCTTCAGTGATCATTGCTTGCGTGTTTGGATCTTCCAGCATTTGTGCCATCTGGTCCTCATTAGGGGGTGCTCCCATCTTTTAACATGTTAGCTGGCCCTTATAGAGTGTGCCGCAAAGAAGCACTCACACCACCATCCGCGCCGAACATCTCTGCCCCTGGAAGTCCCATATGTCCAGCATACCGCGCACCTGTTAGTCCCGCCAGAGGGTTATTCGCAGTACCAGCAGCCATATTGGTCGGCACAGCTGCTGCAGCTGGTGCGGCAGGATTGGCTGGGTTCTGTGCTGCATTACTCTGCGCACTCTTCACCATGTGTATCGTGTTGCCCGTCTTGATCTTATATGTGCTAAGCGGCTCTTCGTTCTTCATTACTCGACCAGAATAGATCAGGCGCTGGCGCTCGACTGGAATCTTTTCATAATCGTCTCCAGCGAGCTTCTTCTTGAGATCCAGTACTGTCGCCGTCTCGGCCATAGTGATCTGGTGATTGCCATCGGCGGAGGTTTTGACCTTGAAGGAGACTTGGGGATCTGATTCGTTGTTGATATTCTCGTCTGCCATATTGACAGCGATGCGAAGTTGATGTGAGAAGGTGTTGAGGTTCAGTCAAGAGACGCGCGTGCGGGTGAAGGTGGGTGTTGGTGTTGGTGTTGTTGACGAGGTGCTTTATCAGACAGGCGACTATGGAGATGACGTTCCCAGGCGACCACAATAATGCAAGGGTCCGATGGACGACAAGAACGTTCTGAAGTCTATTTAATGTATATTTCACACCGTGTAAAGGGAGGACGTGCTATCTTGAAGAATACAAATCGTAGATCTTGCGATTTGCAGATGTGTATGTGCAAAAGTGAAGGGTCTTGACTCTGTACCACTATCTGCCAACGGTACTACCACCTTCTATTGGCATCGAGCATCTTCTAAGCCACACGAGGCTGAGTCGCTGTAGTGACACTCAGGCCCCAGATCATCCAGATGGGGAAGTGGAGATCTCTTCTCGCAGACAATTCTTTTTGCGGTTGATGGTCTTGACAGAATACTTTCCTTCGATGACTGGTCTCCGACCAGCTTCGTGGTGTTTCCTGTGTGAAGCAAGTCCAGTAGGGTTGTTGCTGTCTTCTGCAATGCGATAGGACAGGGATTGCGACACGGAGGGAGGGCCGAGGTACTACGTCCCCCGCGATTCGATAACCTAGGTCATCACAGCTAAGTAAAGGTAAAGCTGGGGCGTCTTCACTTGCTCTCTTGAACAACCACTTCTTTTCCATACTTTATATGTACATATAGACTCAAAGCACAAGTCACTGCTCCTTCTCGTTACAGCAATGCGAGGCATCCAGATCAAGGAATATGTCAAGGTGAGCTGCCTCTTGCTGCCGCCATCTGCATTCTAACACCAGCTCCCAGGGCCCAGACGAACTCAAAGTCGTCGACCTCCCCGATCCAGTACCTGCCAATGACCAATACCTGATAGCTATCCATGCCTCAGCGACCAATTTCTTCGACCTACTTCAAATCGCCGGCAAGTATCAGCACCAACCGCCTCTGCCTTGGGTGTCTGGAAGCGAGTTCGCAGGCGTGATCCTCTCCGTCCCAAGCCGTAGCCCAAACCCGAAGTTCAAAGTCGGCGATAAAGTCTTCGGCGCATCGCAAGGCGGATATGCAACGAAAGTAGCAGCCAAAGAAGAGGCGCTGAGGCCCGTCCCACGCGGCTGGAGTTTCTTTGAAGCTGCAGGCCTTTTCGTAACAGCACCAACAAGTTACGGCGCTTTGGTTACCAGAGCAGGTGTCAAAGAGGGCGATTATGTACTGGTACACGCCGCAGCTGGGGGAGTCGGGCTGGCTGCTGTGCAGATAGCGAAGGCATTTGGAGCGACTGTGATTGCGACAGCGGGCACGAAGCATAAACTTGACGTAGCAAAGTCATTTGGTGCAGATCATACCGTGAACTATACGGATCCAGCCTGGTCAGAGCTGGTCAAAAAACTAACACCAAAGAATCGTGGCGTCGATATTGTCTTCGATCCCGTAGGCATGATTGACAAGAGCACCAAGTGTATTCGTTGGAATGGGCGATTGTTAGTGATTGGCTTCGCAGCCGGATCGATTGAGAAGGTTGCAATGAATAAGGTGTTGTTAAAGAATATCAGTATAGTCGGTCTTCATTGGGGCGCGTATACAATCAACGAACCTGAGAAGATCCCGGAGGTATGGGATGGCTTGTTCAAGCTGATCGATGCCGGAAAGTTTCGGGGAACGGTGTTCACGGACCAGGAATTTGTAGGCTTGGAAAGTGTACCAGCTGCATTAAAGAGTCTGGGGAGTCGAGGTACTTGGGGGAAGGTGGTTGTTAAGGTGCCGCAAGAGAGTCGTAGCAGATTGTAGAAAGTATTATCGAAGAACGAGATTGGCTTTGCGCTTGCGTTACGTATATATTCTAAAGGAGTGACTAGATTTATAGATCACTTATAAACTAAAGCATAAAAAGCCACGCGAACCGTTTGTGTGAAAGCAGGGATAAAGGACTGTCAACCGATACACATGGCAGCTGGATACTGCTAATATGGCCCATCGCAGAAGATGGTATAATTTCATAGAACTCCGCCCCCCTGAGGATGGATACTCGACATCATCCATAATACCTTCAAAGGTAGATTTGCGGCACCACTTCTACAAAGGACAAACTCCCACGCCGATGATTATTCCCCAAAAAGTCGTTTGATTTAAATACGTAACACACGAAGAGACATGTCGCATACATATGTGTATATCCCCTGCTTCATCAGAATATCTTCATGCACCTAGAAATGCTCCTTCCAGAATTGAAAGTTGACATCGTGCGTCGTAACTTTCTTACACGCCTTCTTGATATCTCTTGCCGCAGCATTAGGACCTAAGGATTGTGAATTAGTATATATGCTTGGTAAAGTGCGTTTTAAGCAAAGATCAAGGGCTTACCACAGAAATAAACACCAACTTTCGTCTTCATAGCACCCTCAAGACCAGTCAAATATGTGCGGTCCTGAATACCATTGCGCATTGTCTCGAACAGTCTGGTGAAATCAGGACGACCAAAGTTGGTTCGTGATTTCAATTCAGTAAGTGGGTCGACTTCAGCTCCAACGCTGTTGAGCACGATGTTGTTGGTTGTATCGATGTCAAGTTTTTGTGTAAGGTAGGTGTGGATTCGCAAGAACTCGTCACCCTTGGAGCCACCGAGTCTGTTGGCGGCTTCTTGGCTTTGAGCTTCAAGCGAAGAGAGGAGGACTTGGAACCATTCAAAAGAGGTGGTGTCCTTGCAGACCCAGATGAACTCTACACGGCGAAGGCGAGTAGGTGGATTAGGTCCATTACGCATGTGCCAGATATTTTTGAGAATAGCAGCCCAAGGAGTGACTCCGATACCAGTACCGATAAGAACAGCAATTTCATTGTCAAAGACATCTTCGGCCGGGGCTCCATAAGGGCCATCGATTCTCAAGGCCGGCATCGACTGTCCGTTCTGAAGAGCCACCTCGTACATAGCATTTGGATCCGCTCCATCGTATAACTTCGCTTGAATTGGACCAGCTCCAAGAGCATTTCCTAGGTCACGAGTGAAATCACCGACTTGGCGAACATGAACAGAGATGTAAGGATCGAAAGGACACGATGTTATAGTGAAAGGATGCCATTGTTGACTAGAGACCGATGGAACGTTCAGGAATAGCCACTGGCCTGCCTTGTACTTCATAGAAGGCTTCTTAAATTGAATCTCCATTGCATCTAGCAGAAGTCAGTATCAATGCACACAGCGAGATGCAGAGAATACGTACCGTAAGGGTGGCGGACGACTCTCACAATTTGTGTCTCTCTTCTAGCCCTGACCTCACGATAAACGCGCTCGAAGAAGTAGAGACCACCAGCCCAGAGTTCCCATCGCCATCCTTGGTATCCGATGCAGTGTGTCCAGAAGTTATCGTGATCGAATGGTGAAAATGCGTTGGCTGTATCGCGCACGAAACATCCACTGGCGTGAGTATACAGTGCCAGCAAGAAAGGAATAAACAAGTGATGCGTGTACCAGAATGTCTCGAATGATTGTTGTCGGATCTTGGCGTGGGCTGTCGTGTACATGAGCAGCATACATAGTAGCATGGTATGACCAGTAATGCCTCCAACCTCAGTGTAGTGGATCTGAAGAGCCAATACAGGCCGGATCTGAGACTTCTCGACGTTGAAGAAGTTGACGTAATGGGCACTTGTGTGTACGATAGTCCAGAATAACAATGAATACGCTACCTGTCGATGAAACCACTGCGACTCGTCGAGAGGCAGAAACTTGACTTTGGGTCTTAACCACCTAAGGAGATTTCGGCACATAGGTAGCAGGATCATAGTTATATCGACAGATAATACCAGACCTGCTCCTCGTGAGAACCAAACGGAGAATGTAAGGCTATTAAGGCCCGATAATCTCGGGTCTGCTGCCTGCTTGTACCTGTAAGGACCATTAGTATTGCGACTTTTATCTGTCGATGATGTGGTGTATCTTTACCATCCTATTGCAAACAAGGCAACGTGGAACCCATGGAACAGGAAGTTGAACGCGAGCTTCGTTCCTGTCACCTGCTTCTTGACATATTCTAACCCCATCGCGTCCTCGCACAAGTTTATCGCCCTTCTACTGGATCCGCGCTGTAATAATGTCGACCTGCGACTGCTGAACTACTTCGTGATAGTCGACGTGCGGGCGCTGTGAACGAATGAAGGCGCCTTAAGCAATCTGCCCTCCCAAATTAAATATTGTAGTTGTCGTAGAGATCGAAAGGCAGTTCAGCAAGAAAGGAAAGATCTGAACCAGCAGTTGGTGAAACCGTAAAAAGGACAAAAATCCAAGCCTTTCGTCCAGAGTAAATAAGAACGAGGGGACTGGGGTTGGGGGATAAGGGTGCTTGTTAAAGGATCTGGATTGGGGCTAGCAGTTCGAGCACAATACTGTCTCTGGACTCCTGCAAGACAGGATCCTAGCCGGCCGTGGATGTGCCGGGCCAATGCGGGGCGAGAGATTCGTTGCGGATGTCCCAATTCTCTTGAAACTGGAAGTCGTGTTGGTGAGGCTCAAGGTAGCGCTCGTAGTCTTCTGGGTTCACGGCCCTCAGTGAGCTGCCATCTGAGCTTCAAATGGCAGTACTCTTTGCGGTCTCCTCTTCTAGGGCTGATCAGACGTAGCAGCCGGTTTCGAGGCACAGCAGTCCCGTATCAAATGGACTCAACGCCAATGATATCGGATGCCGTGACCAGTTTCGCAGGGGCTTTCTCCGTGTCAGGAAGAGCTTGGATGAAGGTTGAGACACGATTTGTAGCAGAAGTCGTCGGACGCATTGATAACCGAGGTCTTCTCAGGCGGCTAAGCTGATCCTTTCACTGATGAAAATGAGATGATGCGTTGGATGAGCCGTTAATGATGGGCTGTGGAATCAGAACACCTTTTAGTATGAGAATGCAATTGATATCAGTCGATGTTCAGATGAAAGGAAAAAGTGCAGTTGATATCCAGAGGGGCATGGAGACAGCGAGCTGGAGAGGCTGCAGGTTGGCCTCGCCTACCCCTTGGTTGGCCAATCGCTGGGCTCATCGAAGCGCCGCGATTTTGGGACAAGGCCGGCAGACGTGATATCAACGCTGGCTGGCTGGAGGGCGCCTTCATGGCCGCGGCGACAGCTTAGAATAACCCGCAGTGACAGTGACGGTTTGGATGATTGAAGGCATTGAAGCTGGCAGTGGAGCTGTTCGTTGGAGCTGGCACGGAGTAAGCTGCTAAGATCAGATTGTTCCGTGCGCCTGCAAAGGCTGTCGTGTCAAGACCCCTGTTGACACCTGCAAGAGGAAGCACCACGCCTCCAGAAAGCTGAGGCCGTAAATGTCACGATCCGCGAGGAAGCCAGAGATCCGAATAAGCTTGTTTGCATCGTGGAGACTTCAGCGGTTCCCAAAGGGATGATGGCTGGATCATTGTCACCGAAACGAACAGCGTGCCTGCTTTAGGTAGCACGTTGCTGCAGCGGTTGTCGATTTCAACAGCAACCAGATCATTGGCCGCCTTGCCTTGCCGACGCGAGGATGGGCGGCTATCTCGAGTTCGGTGGTATTCGCGCGTACTCAGGAGACAGGAGGACTTGTGGACTAGGGGCAGGGTGCCCTCTCGCGTTTAGGTATGGTAAGGTGGAATAGAGGTATAGACGTCATGCCGATGGGTTGCGGAGCCTTGGCCCTTGGATCTAATACACCATCAAACATCATAGCTTACCTTATCTTTAACTTTACCCTCGTGGGCCCTCTGTCGGGCAGCTCGGGTCCGGTTCGTCTTTTCCCATGATACCCGGTCCATGAATTCAAGCACGGCTTTGCTTTGCATAGCAATTTTAAGCATGTTTGTTTCAAGCTTCTTTTGACACGGCTTCTCTCCCTAAACAGGGACAGAGTTTTCCGAGGCGAAGGATGAAAGCTTGTCATTCCACTACACGTGCCTGCCAATTGAGATGCAATAAGATCATCCTCCCAACAGAGAGTGACTCTGCTCGAGTCAAATAAGGGCTTCCCCACGTGTCAAACTCACATAAGGATACACTCTGATACCTGACATTGGGCAATTTATGGTTAGGTATAGCTAAGGTAAGTAAAGATCACCTTGCCTTGGAGACTTCTTGGGTTTGAAGCTGATACTTTCATCCAGACCAATGATACCAATAACTTCAACGTAGCTGAATACTAATTTGATGCAATAAGTGAACAGAATGGAAGCTTTGGCACTTCCAGGAAGAGGTAAGTATTGCAGGCTGCTACCCATTCTTTCTACCGCTCGTCGGGTCTTTTGTTTTGTCAAAGGAGACCCCTTAAGTGATGTAGGAGGCTGAGAGACAGGAAACGAATGGATGGACATAGGCCTTTTTAGAAGTTGTAGGTGTTTAACTTGACGCGTCTTTAGTATGGCCGGAGAACACGGCAACTGCGCTTCCGGATGCAGGCGTTTTATCTGCAATTGCATTCGTGAACTGGGGAAATTGAGCGTCTGGCTTGTCTGGACATTTGCATCACAGAAGGGAGTAGCAGTCCACGACTGCACTAAAAAGGACAATATCGCCTCCTGCTCCGAGGATATTTTTCATATCTTACTGCGTAGCAATAGAAAGCTGAGGCGATGACATTTAGATATCCATGGGATTCACAGAATCTGTACCAGCTGCCTTTGGTAAGACGAGCATTACATATTCCACTGAAGCTTAGTAATGTGGGTACGGAGAAATGTAGAGGGGACTCCTACTTGTTCTCACTTGTTTAAGTGATACAGCTCTTTGATAGGTACGAGATTTAGTTGACAAACAAGCTGTATGTTTGGAGCTGTGGTTATGGTAGCTGTACATTGCCACATTGCCACTTGCCAAGGAAGACTCCATCTTTCATCAACATGGCAAGCCGCGCGGTCCGGGACAAACCTGCACAAGCTTTTCTTCTCCGCCTCTTTCCACTAAGCCTACATTGTGCTAGGTAATGTTATGGGCATTGCTGTTGCCAAAACACTTGTAGGAGAAGATACCATTGCTTTGCGTTCTGCCATCATAGTACTGGTCGAAGATTCAGGAGTTGAGCTGCGGGGAAGGCTGATTAAGTAGAATCTGTTGTCGCGGGCCGGTGCTTTGCCCTTAGAAGGACAAGCTGTGAGCCCAAGTTGCTGCCTTGGCTTGCTATCTAAAAATAACACCTTCGCGGCAGGCCTAAAGAATTTGTTCGAGTGTTGGAGGATGATAATTCTTCAGCCTTGTGTGTGATGACGAAGTCACCGGATTAACGTAGTGCCGGCGTGGCTTAGATGTGCCAGTCCAGCTCCCCGATACTACTGCAACGATTTGCCCTTCTGCTCAGACTTTGTTATCCATACATACATCCGCTGCCTCTTGCTTATTATCACGTCGCTTTCATTGCGCTGCGCGAATCTACAAAATCTGCTCCGAATTAGCCGGTTCCCAAGCAGCGCGCGAATTCCGGGATAGGGTTACAGCATGGTGAGATCGACCTCCCCTCCCCCCGCCCACAGCAAAGATTCACTGCATGCGCCGACATGACTGACATTCTACGGTGTATAGGGCATCAGTAGGAGGCCAAAGGGCGACAAGAATGCCCAGTCAGGGGGGCGCGCCGATGCGTCGGGCAGCAGCAAACCAAATATCAAGAAGGCCACATTCGACACGACCAAGAAGAAGGAGGTTGGAGTGTCCGATCTTACGTTGATAAGCAAGGTCTCAAATGAAGCCATCAACGATAACCTGAAGAAACGGTTTGAGAATGGGGAAATCTACGTAAGAATCTGGTAGCATAAGGGGAGAATGCGCTGAGATGCAGATGTTTCAGAAGTCAAGTATACTGACCGTTACTGTAGACATACATTGGCCATGTGCTGGTCTCAGTGAATCCATTCCGAGACCGTAAGTACTATGAATCATCCGCACAACGTTGAATTGACGCATTGTAGTGGGCATATATACCGACCAGGTGTTGGATAGTTATAAGGGCAAGAATCGATTGGAGGTGCGTCAGGGAATCGACCATGAAACCACGAACTAATTGAAGTAGATGCCTCCTCATGTATTCGCGGTCGCCGAGTCAGCGTATTATAACATGAACGCTTACAAGGACAATCAATGCGTGATCATTTCAGGAGAGTCAGGAGCGGGAAAGACGGAAGCTGCAAAGCGCATCATGCAATACATCGCCAACGTGTCCGGGGGCAGCAACTCTTCGATTCAGGAAATCAAGGATATGGTTCTGGCCACCAACCCTCTGTTAGAATCATTTGGAAATGCTAAAACGCTACGAAATAATAACTCATCGCGTTTCGGAAAATACCTACAATTGCAATTCAACGCCCAAGGCGAACCCGTTGGCGCTGACATCACAAATTACTTGTTGGAGAAGTCAAGAGTGGTGGGGCAAATTACGAACGAGCGAAATTTCCACATCTTCTATCAATTCACAAAGGGTGCATCCCAAGAATATCGGAGTAGCTTTGGGGTGCAAACCCCGGAAACATATCTCTACACAAGCAAGTCAAAGTGCTACAACGTAGATGGTATCGATGATCTGGCAGAATTTCAAGATACACTCAATGCTATGAAAATCATTGGCTTGCCTAAATCTGAGCAAGACGAGATATTCCGAATGCTTGCTGCAGTTTTATGGACAGGCAATATCCAATTTAAAGAAGACAAAGACGGCAATGCCGAAGTAACGGATCAGTCTGTGGTAGATTTCTTGGCCTATCTCCTCGAGGTACAGCCTTCCGACTTGATTTCTGCAATCACGATCAGAATTCTCACCCCTCGTAGTGGAGAGATTATTGAGTCACCTGCAAATCCTGCGCAGGCGTTGGCAACCAGAGATGCTCTCGCAAAGGCTATATACAACAATCTCTTCGACTGGATTGTAGAGCGTGTCAATGTTTCTCTGAAAGCTCGTGGCGTACCTGCAAACTCGATCGGTATCCTTGATATTTACGGATTCGAGATCTTTGAAAAAAACAGTTTTGAGCAGTTATGTATCAACTACGTCAACGAGAAACTGCAGCAGATCTTCATTCAATTAACGTTGAAGACCGAGCAAGAAGAATATGCACGAGAGCAGATTCAGTGGACACCAATCAAATATTTTGACAACAAGATTGTGTGCGACTTGATTGAGAGCGTAAGACCTCCTGGAGTTTTTTCAGCATTGAAGGATGCCACCAAGACTGCCCACGCGGATCCAGCAGCCTGCGACCGGACATTCGCTCAAGCCATTAACGGCATGTCAAATCCTCATCTTACTCCACGTCAGGGAAACTTCATCATCAAGCATTATGCTGGTGATGTCAGCTACACAGTTGATGGTATCACAGATAAGAATAAAGACCAGCTTCTGAAGGGCCTTCTTAACCTTTTTGGGGGTAGTTCTAATGCTTTCTTGCACACTCTCTTTCCACATGAAGTGGACCAAGATAACCGCAAGGCTCCCCCTACCGCAGGTGATAAGATCAAGGCTTCTGCAAACGCTCTTGTAGAAACCCTGATGAAGGCTCAGCCATCGTACATCCGTACCATCAAGCCAAACGAAAACAAATCTCCTACCGAATACAATGTTCCAAACGTCATGCATCAAGTCAAATACCTTGGTCTTCAGGAGAACGTCCGAATTCGTCGGGCTGGTTTTGCATACCGTCAGACTTTTGACAAGTTCGTGGAGCGGTTCTATCTATTGTCCCCACAAACCTCATATGCCGGTGATTATACTTGGACAGGCGACGCAAAGTCCGGAGCCAAGCAAATCATGAAGGACACTAGCATTCCTGCAGAAGAATGGCAAATGGGTGTTACAAAAGCGTTCATTAAAGCACCTGAGACTCTGTTTGCATTAGAGCATATGCGAGATCGCTATTGGCATAACATGGCTATTCGTATCCAGCGTGTGTGGCGAGCCTTTTTGCGCGTTCGCATTGAGGCTGCTCAGCGGATTCAAAGGGTATGGCGCAAGAAGCGGGTAGGAGCAGAGTTCTTGAAGCTCCGAGATCGTGGCCATCAAGTTCTGCAAGGCCGCAAAGAGAGACGCAGGTTCAGTCTTCTCGGATCAAGAAGATTTATGGGCGACTATCTGGGAATTGGCGCTGCATCTGGCCCTGGCTCCCGAATTCGAAACTCTACCAACATCACAGACAAGCCCGTCTGGTCTTGTAGAGGAGAGGTTCTTGAAACCAAGTTCGGTCGGTCGAGTAAGCCTAGCCCTCGGGTTTTGATCTTGACGAAGAGCAAGTTCTATATTGTCACGCAAGCTGTTGTCAACAAACAAGTTCAAGTGACTGTAGAAAAGGCGATACCGCTAGGTGCTATCAAGTTCATCGGAACGTCGACTTGCCGGGATGACTGGTTCTCTCTGGGAGTTGGCTCGCCTCAAGAAGCAGACCCACTTCTTAATTGTGTCTTGAAGACGGAACTCTTCACGCATATGCAAATGAATATGCCTGGCGGGTTCAACCTTAAGATTGCTGATTCAATTGAGTATGCCAAAAAGCCTAACAAGATGGCTGTTATCAAGGTTCTCAAAGATTCGACGGTTCGAGAAGACTTTTACAAGAGCGGCGCTGTCCATACGCAGCAAGGTGAACCACCAAACTCTGTGTCGAAGCCAATGCCAAAGGGTAAAGCTGTCCCAGCTAAACCCTTTGCCACCAAGGGACTTATCAAACCTGGTGGACCTGGTGGAAGACCATCACGACTGACGAATACGACAAGAAACACCAAACCTGTCTCGACAGGCACTAGAAATGTACCCCCTGCTCCTCAACCTATTGCTGCAGTATCTACAACAATACCCAGCCACACTCGAAACACTTCAAGTATGGGACGATCTGTACCTCCGCCACCGCCACCAGCAGCACCACCTGCCGCATCCAGAGAACCGCAGTATCTGGTGATCTACGACTTCGCTGGACAAAGCGCAAACGAGCTTACCTTGAAGAAGGGCGAGCTTGTCACTATCATCCAGAAGGAATCCAATGGTAAGATCATACGTCCAAGACCATGAATATTACTGATTGTATGAATAGGTTGGTGGCTAGCAAAGAACAATGTAGGCCAAGGATGGGCACCATCAGCATATCTACAAGAACAAGCACCTCCCCCGCCTCCAGCTGTGGTACGACCCCAGCCACCTCCCCCTCCTCCAACCAAAAATGGAGTGAATGGTGCAGTAGGAGGAAAGCCCAAACCACCAGCACCGCCAGCCAAACGCCCTGCTGCTGGTCGCAAACCTGCGCCGCCTGGAGCACCTCGACCCCATGACTCCGGTATGAGTTTGAACGGTGGCAGTGGTACCGAAAGTGGTCGTAGTACCCCAACTCCCAGCTTAGCAGGTGGTCTTGCTGAGGCACTGAGAGCTCGCCAGAGCGCTATGCAGAAGGGCAGAGATGACGATGACGACTGGTAGATAACAAGTCTATACTGCATTGCACTTACATCAAATCTTAGATTTCTTGCATTTTGATACTTTTTTCCATCATTCTCTTCTCTTGTTTCTGCTCTTCTTTAACGCTTGCGATGTTAACGAGGCCTTCACGACATGACATACAGGGGATAGGAGGGAGTAAAACAAAGTCTTTTCTTTTCTTTTTGATTTCATCCATCGTCAATGCTCTGCGTGCAAAAGCTTGTCTTTGGCTTTCTTCATTGCAATTTGGGCGGGGTAGGTCTTCTGTGGAAGGCCTTTACTCTTTATATTTCGACTCCTCCAAGATGCGAACACATGCGAGAGGAAGGCTAAGATGGCTGCCCTTTTTGCGGAGCTTACCTTAGTTGTTAGGGTTTTGTTGAGAAGTGCAAAATAGACTTTACCTTCCAATTTCAAAGAATTGCATGGCCGAGAATACAGGGAGTATTCAGGAAAGTACCTTCGCTCGCAGGTCGTGATTGTGTGCCCTTATCAGCTGGCTTGGATGGAGGGACCATGGAAGTTTCCTCTGCGGGCCTTCTGGAAGCATTTGGCCCAGGAACCCAAGATGCTTATTGCCGTGCATTACCCCCGGAATGCTGAATCGGGCCTAAGAAGCCAAAGCAAGAGGCGAATATCGTGACGTTGGGGAGCAAGACAAGCTTAAATCTGATTTGGTAGGTGGTTAAGCTTAAAGGTGGTCATACTGCAGAGCTGCGCCCCCACCGTCATCGCCGTGCCGTACAAATCATACAGTACTGTATTGACGGGGCGCCAAGGCTGAGTACAAGGCGCAGTATTGTTTCCGTGCTCGGCTGCCTATTGGTGATACCAGAGAAACACGATGTTGTGATGACACTGAGAGGGGCAATCTAATCAGCCTAACCCAGTCTAATCCCAATTGATTCCATCTAATCAAGCGTTCGCCTGCGCATCTTACTGTACACTCCTCGCCGCCTGCGCATCTTACTCGGGACTACTACATGTAAAAGCCTGCCCCCCAATCCTGAAACACGGCATCGTTCCATTTCGACTTCACTCCATTGACATTTCTCCCTTACTTTTTCATAACTAGACATCAACATGAAGTTCCATCTGGGTGTCGCTGTAGCATCGCTACTCTTCTCCACATCATCACTTGCCCTGCCCCAATCCATCGACCGCGAACTCGTTACCCGCGACCATGCTGACGCTCCCATCTACATGCGCGCTGCGGAAATCTACACGGATTTCGACAGGATAAAGGATCTGTGGAAGCGTAAGGGTGGAGGGGGCGGAGGAGGAAAGGGTGGAGGTTCGAGCTCTGGAGGATCCAGCTCTGGGGGCAGTTCCTCGTCGGGAAGTTCAAGCTCAGGCAGTTCCTCGTCCGGCTCAAGTTCATCAAGGTATGGCAGTACATCTTGGCCGCCCATCGTCCCTGGCTTTGATCTTGGGACTGGTCGCTCGTCGCGAAAATGCTAACTCGGTATACAGCTCAGGAGGACGAACAGGCCCGGGTTCATCATCTTCTTCAACTGGGGGTAAAACAAAGACCGGTTCCGGAGTCACCCCCAATTACGGCGGAGGTCGTTACTACGGTGGAGGCGCTACGACACCATACAGTTCCGGAGCTCGTAGTCCTCTAGGCATCGCTCCCGTCTTCTTGGGTGTCGGTCTTTTGTCAATTTACCCAGGTCTCTGGCTCTATGGTGCCTACAGCTATCCATACCACAACGCATACACATTCCGCAACCACTCTGCTCACAACACCACAAACAGCACGCACACCAAGCGCGACCAGGAATTCGTCACTCTTGTCGTTCGACAGGATGATAGCGTCAACGAGACGAAGCCCGTTACATGTTTGTGCGCAGCATACGCCGAGTGTGGCTGTGACGACAACGACAACTCCACCTTCTTGGACAGCTTGATCGGCACTGGCGATTACTTCTCCCTCAACCAATCTTTGGTGACTGTCGCGGATGTCAACGGCACAAGCACGATCCTCATCAATGGCACGTTGCCCAACGGCACCACCGCCTCAGGAGGAACCGAAAGTGCCAGCGCAGCAGTGCGATCATTCGCCGAGGCAAGCGGGTATTGGGTTATGATTGCTCTGGTTGGCTGCACTGTCCTCTTGGTTTAGGGTATCTCTGTCATCCGCCGAGACGAGAACAGAAATGATAGAATGTATATGCTCAAGCGACTACTAATGTGTTATTGATTAGGGAAATGGGCCGGGAGGGTGATAATCGGCGTTCACTTCATTGGAGTCGGAGGGGTTTTGAGCTGCTTTTTTTCGATTTTTAAAAGCAGAGTAAGTTGTGGATTTGTTTTATTGATACCCCTCACGTTACATAGCGGGTAGATATGTAGAACTACGTGTCACTCGACGAAGGGTAGTCTCTTTTACGTTGCCTTGGTTCTGCAAGTTTAAAGGCTGGATAAGGCCGCAGCTGAACAGGGTGCTTTATCTCCGGTATTTTTTAGCTGCTTTAACAGCCAATACAAATTGCGACTTCGGAGTACCGTTATGCCACGTTCATGTTGTGATATCAATGTCGTTGTTTCGTTGCCTGGAGCTATTTGGAGAAGAACTGGGTGTCCCAGCTCCATCAACAGGATTCTGTTTTCTGCACAGGATCATAGCTCTGTTCCTACCACGAATCCCGTAACCAGCAGATTAAGACGCGGTAAGAGAAACAGCATGTACTCAACCTATGCAGTCCTACTGCATCCCCTAAATTGAGTGCCTTGTCAAGGAAGCAGGCCAAAGTCGGGTGGGGATTGGTCTGCCTTGCCCGTCACTTGCTTGACCATCCAGCTTCAGGGAGGCGGTGCTAGATATGCCAATTGCTTCCCTGTCTTCCTGTTCGGCTTCGCATGGGCGTACCCTTAGGCGCAAAAAAGTGAACCCGGCCTCAACTTACTTCATCTGGTGAGGTGAAGCACTTGTGTATGGTTGCCGGAAGAGGTATATCGACATGTCCTCCCCTCCCGCGGTACATATATTATATATAAACACACGTACAACAATAGAACAACAAGCAAAACGGCATCGCGCCACCTACTACCCCCATACCAAAGAGACTCTACTCAAATGGACTCTTCCCGTGGCATTTTCCTTGGGAAAGAGAACTTTAAATCCTTCGCGAGGAAGTGTAAAGCTCCAAGGTAGTCTATTTTCTTTTCCATACTGTTATACTTGCCGCCCTTTATCCAGAGCATCATGATGTTATAGGACGTTCAAAGGCAAGGTTGCTAGGAAGGGAAATGTTCAGCAGGGATGAGAAGAAAGTTGGGCTGTTGGGTTAAGCAGAATCTAACGCCCAGGGTATGCCAGGGGTGGATATTGGCTGGAATTTTAGCCTATTTCTCTACCATCGATTGAATGCCCACCTAGATTTTGTTTGAGATCTTCGAGAGGTATAGTGACGTGGTTTGATGCTCACAATTGGGATTTTTCACTAACGAGGAGCAAGACGTGGAATGCATAGGATGAGAACAGCATCGGAGACAAGTTGGTTGTAAGACTATCTTTAGATATTTGGTTGTTATATGTACAGTGAGGTATAGCAGAAGACGCCGTCCGCCCTGTGATTGTTTGACAAACTCCATTCCATCCGTAGCCACTCAAGCGAGCAGAACAGACCATTTCCCATGCATCGCTCAAATGTGGTATAGAGTGTATAAGAGAACAAAAAAACAAATAAAAAAAACAAACAGGATATTATATAAGAGATGTATAATACCAGCCTGGATCAGAGTTGTGTTGGGAGGAAAGAAACGGAATGATGGTAAAGGGTTGGTGAGCAAGGACCATGTAGTAATCTTGTCATCGCCATTGCACCTCATCTTGAAGGAACAATCCAATATTCTCTCTTCCATACTCGCGTGAAATACTCTGACTACAGCCTTCATACCTGTGCCTTAAATCAGCATCTTTGAAGGTCTCTCTCAACCGGTCGATGCGGAAGTAATTCAGGTTAGCTTTCATATTGCAAAGCCGGAGATGAACGCCACAGCCAGCAACCCACTTGTCTATGAGTTCTGCAATAGTGTGGAAGCCTTCGGTATGGCCGCCTTGCTCTCGAGCATGAAAGCCACAGCGGATGAAGAGGTAGCAGTGGACGAGTTCGTGCAAGAAAGCTGAGAGAAGAAGTCGTCGGTCGTAGCCCGAATGTCGCAAAATCGGTGCCGAGAGAACAATAAGAGTTTCGTATCCACCATCGCTCGCAGGCCGCAACGCCGTGCTGCCGATCAGTTCGTTCTCGTAACGTGATTGATTTGGATGCGACCATTCCCACATGACACGACCCGAGAGGGTCTTATGGAAGAAGGCGGTATCTGCCCCAGCCAAAATACTCTCAAGATCCCGATCTGAGAGTTCCCCATCGCCTTCGATAATCTGTCTGAAATAACGAACGAAGTTGTTATTGTCGTCTCGCGACTTGAATTGGTTCTGAACGCTGCGCGCTGCTTCCGCATCGCCACAGGTTAACGTAGGATTATGTCGTGGCTCGTAGCCATGATCCGCAATTATCGAGTTGCCGGATGGGGTACGCTCCATCGGCAGGCTTCGGGAATCATCTATTGGTGATAATAATGAGTGTGTTGAGTTTCCCGGAGAGACTGGCGGTGTTGGTTGTTGTCGAATTCTTGGGGTCTGATATGCAGGAGACAATCGGTGTTCTCGCTCCCTCTCCTCGCACTGCCGTCTATGTTCCCTCTCGTAACGACGACACGACTCGGCCGGCCGTCGCTCATACTCGTAACGTTGTCTGGAGACTGGTCTACTGGCTGGAGGAGTTGGATTCTCCCATGGATACGCAGCCATGCTTGCAATGAAAACACAACCCTAAAGAGAAAGACAAATTGGACCCTTCCCAGCAAGTATCCGGGACTTGTGAGAAGCCGTAGTTAAAGAAAGGGAGCGGAGCCAGATCGGGACCCAATGATGGCACCAAGCTCTTTTCCCTCTTCGCAGAATGAGGCGGAGGGCAGGGCTCTGAACTGAAGCAGCCACGAGAAGCAAACATGCAAAAGACTATAAGCACGCTGCGTTGCTTCTAGCTCGGAAGCACCAATGGAGCCCGCAGCGGTGGGAATGCGGGTGCATGAGGCGTGCCCAAGCTTGACCCAAGGACGGGCGCATTGCTGGACCAGGCCGTGCTCTACCCGCAAGTGGGCGGCAGGGATTGGCCGGCCGAGTTGCGAGAAAGCAAAGTTGCCACTGCCCTCATGCACCCGTAACGTGAGAAGTCGAGAACCATGGTTGAGTCGACTTACTTCGCGTGGCAGGTAGCGGTGAGAATGGAGCGACCGTTCGCCTACGCCTTGATTTGGCTGATTGGCTGTCAGCCCGCAGCGAAGAGACCGTCGCCAGTTCCGCCCCTGGGGTCCCCCTGAAGCGCTCGACGTCCCTCTGCATCCGGTCTCCACCAGCTATGGCAGTCGACATCGGATATCAACCTCCCAGCACCCAACCGTTGCAACGTCGATAAACAACGGACATGCCAGGTGTTCTGTGCTTATAAGAGCAAGCAGCGTCCCTGCCGGTGCCGCAGGCTCTGCTGGAACGCGACGTGCGCTCGTCGAGATCGTCATCTCGTGAACAGCCTCGAACTCTGTTGGCGATCGACATCCACCTCAACCCGGGAACCTTGTACCGAGTCGGTCGACGCTGCCACCGACTCACCACTCACCATGACAGCCGCGGGACTAGGTGCTAAAACAGTGCCGCGGCACACACTTGTCACTCCATCTGAAGGGAAGGGCCCAGAAAAGCTAGCTGGCTGACAGCAGTATCACGGCTTTGGATTTCCACGACTCGTTGCTAACTATGGAGCCACTTGAACACATCGTCTCTCGTCAGCTCACCGGCGGCGAAGACTCTATCGTTCCTTTTGCTGGGAAACACAAATTGCCTTCGAAACCGAAGGGTGTACATGAGGGACAGGTGATGTCACTTCAGTGGAAGTGAGTGCACTGCCAGTGTCACCTACGACCGTCCTTGGGGGGAACACCCGCACGGAGCATGTCATCGTCTCGTCTGACCATCGTGAAGTGTTCTAGATCTTTAGGATTTTGCGGAACCCATTGCCTATCTTCCTGGATCCACGTCTTCTCGAAGATATTGGTGCGGCTACACGCGTTTGCAAAACAAGCGGTCCGCAGATTCAAGCGAGTCGTCTCACGTTGTAAAGCAACTTCAGACCCAGACTCCAGAGGTCTCTTCCACGCTGGGTCTCGTGTCGGCACACCAGCATAGAGTTTACTTGGCCTAAGATCCGGAGAGGTCGGCCACGGACACCAGCGAAATGATGCAAGGGTTGAGTTAACTTCACTCGCTAGTATTGCGCATGAACGATATATGAGAGCATTACAGTTGTATATGCTGCCACCAGGCTCCTGTAAGATACCTCGCTTCATCGGCTGATTGCTCCAAGGCCCGCCTCATCTATGAGCAATGGTTGTTAGCAAATCGATCACCCGACGCAACGCATGAATGCATACCGTTTCCCCGTATACACGTTCTTCTCTTTCCTTATGAACTTCCTCTGCAGTCTTGGCCAATCCTTCAAAGCTCTCGGCTGTGAACCCTGGCTTGTTCGAGAAGTTTAGTAGTCCAAGTTTTTCTCCGGTCCATAGCAGAAGGTCATCATCATTCACAGCCCGTTCCGTCTGCCCATGCTGCGTGTTCAATATCTTACGCGCAATGTCTCCGCTGCCAGAATCCATATACGAGTCTCCCAAACCTCCCCATATTCCACGTGGTGCTTCAGTCGCCTCATGAGCAATGTTCCATCTTCGAGCCTCCGTGAACCCATCTCGTTCGAGCCACTTAAGATTCCCACCTCCGTCCGAAACGACAAGACGAGTTCCATGATTCGAAACGGAAAGGAGCTTGGAGCTGGAAGATGTCTGCCGGTTCTTCATGGTTGAATTCTGCAGCCGCCCGGCAGTTGAGTCCGAAGAAATCGTTGTTAACTGAGGAAGTGGGGATAATCCGTACATCTCCAGTGAGCCCTTGCTGTTGTACTCACCACAGGCAATCAGCGTCTTGCCTGGAAGCGTCTTGGCTTCGAGGGCCTGTTCTAACGACAATTCACCTCTTCTAGCCAGGTCCTTCGCCATGCTTCCGAACGGATATGGCAATGATGCCATGCTACAGAGCCGTGCCCCGGAGTATATAGTACCTCTTGTCTTTGGAAAGTACCTGCGATCATAGTTTAGAATACTCGAAAACCTTCCAGCAACATATATGTCACCATTGCCATCCCATTCATCGCCGAAACTCGGCAAGTGTAATATGCTCAAAGGCCCTGGCTGATATAGGCTCGCAAAGGCGGGGAGTTTTTCTGGACTTAGTATGCTCCGGAAACTCGAACCTGAAGATCCAAACATTGTATCAAAACGATCAATGCTATCAGAAACATCACTCGGTTTGTAACCCCTACTCGCGCGGTAATCGTGGAGGTATAAGGCCAAATTTGTCCCAACCGTGATTGGTACTGGATGAGTGGCACTTGACAAGGCTGTGATAGAAAAAGGAAATTTCTCATGGCTGACGGCAGATAGAGTTTCAAGGTCAACTTCCACAAGTCCTGTTGTATCACAGTTAGATTCCGGTCAGGGAAATGAAAGAGGTCTACGTTGCCAAGATAAAGAAAGAGACCCACCACTTTGAACGGCAATAAATGCCTTTTTAAGAGCACTATCAATACTGATACATTCAGTAACTCCAGTGTTGACCATCTTCGATCGCTTGCTCGCATTCTGAGATCCTAGATCATCCTCCCACAGGATGCCAGACTTGCTTCGAGCTACGATGCTCCCCTTCTGTCCACGCGTGCCACTAATATCCCAAAGACAGACGCTGCCATCATCTAAGGGTGCTGCCGCCAGAATAGATCTTTCCTCTCCTTCTGGTGTATATAAAGCCATTCCACGAACCTCTAGATATTCGTGTTGCGGACTCTCTCGGTGTCGGGGTTGTTGCAACCATGAGATCGAGATGGGCGCATTTCTTGCGATGTACTCGTCGTACCAGCGGACTGTTTCTGACGGATAACTCGGATCCCAGTTCGCCATGATTCGGATTTTTTCGTTTGCCTGTGCTTTGAGGTCTCTGGCTTCCGCTCGTGGTCTGTCGAGCCTTGACGTGCCAGCTCCATTTCCCGTTGCAAGTGCTCGTGCAAGGTCTCTGAATGTCGATTCTTCGCTAGTCAGAGACGTAAGTACTTCCTGTCGCTTGCGGAGGGATTCTATAAATGAGGAATTGAGAAAGCATTGCTCCCGCCAGAGCTTATCGTCTCGGCCGATGCTCAGGAATCTCTTCGAAACCAGCTGCAGGTTGACGACGTCGTGAGGACAGAGAACTAAATGGGGGGGTCAGCCGGCAGTCTCAAAACCGCGGCCCGCAGAATATTCTTACAGAGACATATTTGGAGAACGATCTCCGAGGGTAATTTGTCCATCTTGACATGGACTTTTGCTGGTCAGCGTGAGGGAGATCTGCTCTGCTGGATGGTGCACCGTGCTGGAGAGCTACAGATTGCGGGACGATTAGCAACCGATAAGTAGAATGCGGGCTCGGCGGCACGGATCTGCAAGCGATTCGCCCTGGTCTAACTGCATCGACACATCCGCATCCACATCCACATCCCGGCCCACGTCTTTCGTCCCTGTGACGGCGTGTCCACTTTGTCTATTTGCCTCTAGTCCGCTACTCAGTCTTTCGGAGTAGAGATGCGGATTGCTTGCTTGCTCGCTCATTCACGTCGCCCAACCCCCAAGTGACCAGCGCCTTCGCTGAGATTTGTCGTGGCCTGATCCCCTTGTCGATCTTCCACCTAGTCATGATCTCATCCTGCGTTCTTGTAGTCGCCTCGAACAGTGCCCACCGAAACGGATTGCTGTCAGGACCGTTAATTGCTGCATTTCGACGTTTGTCTATATGTCTATGTGCACCTGGCAGGACACCTTTGTCCTTTATCAACACTGGCTGCTAGTTCTCGTTGCAAGTTGGTATCGTGAGCAAGGAGACATGCAAAGTTGCAGCTGAACTAGGGACAGCAAGTCTCGAAAAGGTAGCACAGACACAAGTGTACCTGCTTCATCATGTACCCTCTCGACATCACTTAGTCTTGCCACTTGCAACCTATGTTGAAGATGTCCCAATTTGGACGACGCGAATACGCAGCATGGACATAAGTGTGCCTGCTTCCAGGTAATACGCTTGGTCGCCCCCTGATCTGAGTTGATGTTGTATCAAATTCATGGCAATATGCAGCTTGCGAGTTTCTGTCGTTGCTTTGAGAAGATAGTGCCTGCCCTCAGCACTTGCTCTAGCGAGCTCTTCCCATTCGATTGCAGTACGGAGCCTGCGACTTCCAGTCATGGCTGAGAGGATATGCGATCCTTAATACTTTCGTTAGTAATGGTCTTTCCCTATCGATTTCACGGAATATGGTCAGACTTCACTCAGCCTGGTTTTCTTTGGACGCTCTCCTCTTTGTTAAATCTGGGTTGGATATGGGACACTTGTCTGCTGCTTGTCCGTAGCGAGGGACTGTATATTGACTACAGGTGTAAGTCGTCCTGACCTAGATGGAACAAACAATGCTTGTGGTGTGGACACAGCCTCGGTCCCTTGAGGATTTTATCTTGTTCCGTCTTCCTCGACAAGTATTCGCTGCTAGCTCGAGCCTGGGACTAAAATTCAAGGCCATCAAGTGGCTCAGTTGTGCACACTGCTGGGTAAGCAAAGCAAGCAAACATCAGCAGGACCAAGATTCTACTTCACTGGTTAAAAGTCGTTCCTCTGTGGCTCCAATTAGGCTCGCCTGACTTTCCACATTTCGCTCTGCCTACACAGTCAATATCTTCACTTTCACAAGCATCAGAAATTCATAATCTGCCACTTACCTCCAACCTCACCGGCAGGAGAAAGAGGCATCACCATAACTGAACATCCACTAGAGGAAGGATGTCGCTGTGAGAAACTAACTATCAAAGTTTCAATCGGCTGTAGCAGAATCTGATTCGCAATTCATGCAATTCAACGCTTTCTGCGCATGACCACTAGATCGAATCAGTGCCGCGATGGACCCTTCAACGCGTCACAATAACGACGCAATGCCGAACGTGAACCCAAAGGAACCTCACCATCCTTCAACGCGTCACAATATCGCCGAAAAGCCGAACGTGAATCCAAAGGAACCTCACAATCCCAACTCACAACCACCTGATACCACCGATCTAGCATCGTCCATGAAGATGTCAAACGAATCTTCCGATGCAACTCCTGATCGCGTTCCTCCGCCTAGACCAGTTTACAAGGACCTCACAACTGCACATTCCTCCATCACCACAGGCTCTAGGAGAAACAGAAGCCGATCTTCATCTACTGATGCAGTTGGTGAGCTCACCGAGATGCACAATTTGGAACCTGCCGCTACACCTACTGAAGCCACTACCAAAGCAACAGTCCTTCCAGCGCTTCCTGTTCTTGTCTCTCGCGAGAAGTATAATCTACATCCAGGCGTGTTCTTTGAAAAGCCAAAGGACAACCTTGATTCGAACGATAATGGGGGGGTTGATAGGAAAGCTGGTACGCCGTTAAATACTTGGGAAGCATTACAGAACGTTGATGTGCCCGATCCCTTGTTTGCGGCACCAAAGATTCCATTCAAAACTAAACCCATCCGATCTAAGCCTTGGCCCCGTGACAGCTTGGATTTGAACAGGAGTGACAGTGAGCAAAAGCAAACTCCAGCTGAGTACGTCATTATGTAGTCATTCTGGATTCGTTTACTAACTCAACGAGTAGGCAAGTATCATATTCTCGAGCTCAGGATATGCCACCCCAGACTCCGCCACAGGATACGCCTGAAGGAAACGATCACCTGTCAACTGGAGTTCATTCATTACCCGGCAGCAGTACTATTGACAAGATCGTTGGGACATATATCCACTCAGATGTTACTGCTGATTCTGAAAGCTTTGGAGACAATTACAGAGAGCCAGCGAATGCGGCTGAACCCGCTTCTGGTGTCTGTCGCAATGTCTCTAGAGATGCCATAGATACCAATGCTGTCAAACCGCGTCGTGGAAGACGATACGCAAATAAGGCCTCTGGTAATCCACCGAATATAGCTTTGCCAACAGCACCAGGGCTTACTGTTACACCACTGGCGACTACTTCCTCTACTAACCTCAACCCTTCGATGTCGTACGGTGATACTAGAAACCTTCTCGAGATTACGCAGAAGTCGTATCAACCCGTAAAATCTAGCGGGCTTAATCGTGAATACTTCAGACAAGACCTAACAGCCGGCGACCCTGGAGAGTGCAGCAATGCTGCAACAGCAGCATCTAGTCTCTACAGAACTATTTCAACTGAAGATAGCGACCACTTCGAATATGACGATGGCCAATTCGGCGACACGCGACGTGGCAGATTGCCTCTAGAGCGAGATGTCAGTAAGGCTCTGCGTCGGGAAAGCGCTCTTAGTGATGAAAGTGGTGGTACCATTACCTCCTCCATTCTAAACCCGCCCAACATTTCACAGAGCAAGCCTGCTGATTCACGTGGCGGCTCAGGGTTGCGAGCAACTTCAGTTCGCGAAAAGGATTTGTTCCAAATTCGATTGAAAGATTCTTCTTTCTATGATAACGGTGCGCTTGATCAGGAGTGGGTAGATGCAGCCGAGCACAATAATGTTCGTGTTCCAGTTACTGGCAGTGGACTCAAGGTTACCTCTCAACCAAACTCGTTGAATCACGCAAATCTGCAACCTTATATTGAAGATTGCAAGGATGATGCAGACGATTGGGAAACTGACAGAGATACCAGAGGTTATACAGAGACTGTTGCAGAAAGTGGATTCGGCTTGGACATGCGAGGTTATTCAGGTGGTATGCTTGGGGGCACTGTCCGCCAGACAGGTGACAGCATTGCTGATATGTCTGATCGAGATGCTGCCAGCTTCCGAACTGTCAGCACGTTTCCTCGTAACTATGAGGGTAGTCATTATGGGTCTACAGAACGTATTGCACATCATCCTGCGCCAATGGCATACAGCGGCCTTTATCGACAAGCAGAGGTGAAGAAGACAAATATACCGGTCATGATACCGTCTTATCAGCAACACAAAGTCAATGGGTACTTTTCTGATTCCAATAGACTTCGGCCACGGCAACTTTTCAACCATGTGCAAAAGCGACTGGACAAGGCACATGCAAATCCATTTCAAAGCTCTCCTCCAGAAGTTTTATCCACAAAGACAGGAGTTCTAGGTAATGAACCTAGGAAGGACCTCGGCAGACTCTTCGCTAGAACACTGTCAAAGGGAAAGAGCCGCGTGCAATCCAGCTTACCTATTACAGGTAACTTGGAAGAAGTAGGCATCCCTCTTGAGCCTGTTTCATCGTTCAAGCCGATATCAAATCCAAAATTTGGGGATAATCTACAGGACTGGATTCCTGACCAGTATGGAGAACCATATGGTAGTCCGGGTCCCGCTCTGCGCTCTAGCGGCCAGGTTGACAACCCTTCACAGAAAGTTGAGTTCGTTGAGGTAGACTTACGAGACAGAAACTCCTCCCAGTACGTTGATAACCAGGCAATGGGCAACTCAGTTTCCAGCAGAGGCCTTGGCGAGACGTCGGCTGATGGCTTCGTGAGAACCCCGGTCGTTGGTGGTAGACCCGGTAGGGACAGTCCCAATCACTGTTCTCCTTTCACCAGAGATCCCTCCGGAACTCCAAACAACCGTACTGAGTCTCCCCTTGCAAATCGTGAGAGTCGCCATCAGATGGATATCCTTGAGGCTCTTCGATCCACACCTCCTCCTCAAAATCGAGACACTACAAGACAACAAACAAAATTCTCCTATCGGTCTCCACTTGCACCACCACGAGACAAGATCTGGAACAGACTTTACACCGGGTCACAGGTAATCCGAATGGAAGAAGCGGTTGAACCAGCCCTCCGAACTCTGAATGAGCACCCTCGTGTGTTTCCAAGAAACGATAGACCAATGTCCGCGAGACTAAATACACGCAAGAACACTGTCTCTTACGTTGTTCTAGGATTTTGCAATTTCTTTCCTCCGCTTCTCATTTGCTTCAGAACCGGAAAACTCGATTCGATCATGGTTTGGCTTACCAACGGAGATGTCACCGCGTACAACGAGACTTCACAGAAGGTTTGCCCTTATATGATCGGATTCTGGATTGGAGTTCTACTTTTTTTCCTGGGGTTTCTCCTTTACTCGAAACTTCACAATGGTTGAAAGATCTTCAAATATCCACAACACTGGAGGTTGGAGAACTTTTGCAGAACTGTTCTCAAGTTATGAACGCATGATTGCAGAGATTTGTTTGAAATTGCAACTACGCATCACAATCTCTCCTTGTTAGATTCAAGGCTGCTCGAGGCCATATCTTTGCACATTTGCTTTCTTTCTTCTTGATTATTCGCCATCATGCTCGCTGGCTTACATATGCTGGGTTCTTTTCAGGCTCCCACAAGGTTCTCATCAACCGTACAGACTATCGATTCTCTGTCTTTTGCTTGGATGTCGACCTTTCAGCGGATGCCTGATCCCTCTTGACGCTCTTAAGGATTGTCAACTACTCGCTTTGCAGAGACTGTACTGTTTCAGTAAACTGTTAGCTCTTTACGAATAGTTCGGCTCAGAATCTGAAGTGCTGGCAACCACTTTACAGTAGTTTGGATTTTCTCGGCGGAGCAGTTATGTGTCGTGATCTAGATTACCTCACTACTCGGCGCGGTCTCGCCTAACTTACGAATATCGGGCTCCTTCTGTTATTCTGCAGATTGTGATCTGCTTTGCGAAGCCTGAAGTCTGTCTTCAATGTCGCATCCGCTTGTCTTACAAGAACTCTTGAAGTTACTGGTAGCAAATCTCAATGGTTTTGGGGTTTCATTACTGGTGCTGGGAACTCCATTTCTGTACACTCTTTTCTGTCTTTCTTCCCTTTCCCCCCTTTTTTTCCTTCTTCCTTCTTTGTCTTTTGTAATACAGAATGAGGGCATGAATATTGATTAGGTAGCATAGGTGGCTACACACTCATATGACCAAAGAACGGATAGTATGAATGGAATGCCCAACTATTTACAAAAAGGGGCCGCGTGTGAAATACTTTGAGCTAAACGCAGCAAGTAGTTGACAAATTCAGGGCAACTATGTGACTCCAGTGAACGACAGCATTAATAGGTGCAAAACATAAAACTCGCTCAGACATACAACAAGGTCAAAGGTCTGTACGAACTACTGATCATGAATTGTGGGGAAAGCTATGGATTTGAAACGCTATCGATACTTTAAGACATGATTGTCATTTCGGGCCTGTTGTAATGGACTATCTTAGATAACAAAAAAAATATTATAACAAAGCCTACAGTACCACAGAGCTTAACTTTCACCAATCCAAGGCGGGAAGTAATCTCGGCTTTGGCACGTGATCGGCCGGATAGCGTTCGTCGGGGTCACTTCCGACTTCGCGAGAAGTTGGAATCTCTGAGCACCAACCTCACTCTCAAAGGGTCTCTCCTCTGCGACTACAAAGAAGAGCCATGTTCTCTTCTTCAGTTCGACGGGTAGCGTTTAACGCACCCCAAGTTCCCATCGTATCTTCTATTTCTAGCACCGCGCCACGAGCAACAGCCTCGAAAGCTTTGTCTCACCGATCACACCAGCGACGATGCTCTTCCTCCAAACCTTCCAGTCCTGCTGATGGCTCTAGGGGCATCTCGCATGGCCAAAATGTACCGCCGGGATCTGTCCAGGCCAAGTCAGAGACTGAGGAGACCAAGTCGACAGAATTTTCGCAGTCGAAGGCGGCTGAAGACTCAAAGGCAACTGGTGACGCAACAAATGGAGAGCGCGTAAATGCCGAGAAGAAGACAGCTCCAGCTGGGGAGAAGAAGTCACCAACAAGAAACAGCAGAAGGAAAACCACTGGCAAACCCGATGTGAAGGATGAGCTGTTTGGAAATCTGCCCAGTGTACCCAGTACAACTTACATTAACGCAAACCGTAAGTCGCATTCTTTCTCTGTGAGACTGCAAAACTTATAGCTGGCCAACAGAAATCTCCGTTGCATCTTTCTTCTCTTTGCACCGACCTATCTCCATCACTACAGCCATACCCAAGCAAGTTAGCACCGAACAGTTCGAATCCATTTTCAAGCCCAGGTCAAGTGCCAAAACATCAGAAGTCATAGGTACTTTGATGAACACCATTGATGGTTTGGGTAGACGTGCGCATGATCCGACAAATGCTGGCGATCACTCGAAGTGGATGTCAGAGGCGGACCCCCTTCGAGTTGAGGTTTCTGTAGAGCCATCACAGCACGGTGCTGTTCAGCATCTTGACCAGGCACCTGGCATAGAGTTCCCATTCACTCAGAATTTTTTGACTGGCAAATACAGACCATTCCAACCTCCACCGCCACCACAGCCCATGAATACCGCGGATTCTTTGGCTGCAGGCGCTGAGGCTGCCGAAAGCTTGGAACCTCAGCAAAAGACATACACTGCAGTCTTGACTATTGAGGAGTCAACGGACCTTAATGGGGAGGTCACATACTCTGCCCACAGCTCACCTTTCGTTGAAAACGAGACTGTTATCCCAACCCGGTTTCTTGACAGGATGAGACTTAGACAGGAGCGTTTTGAGGAATCCCGCGAGCAGAAGCTCAAGTCAGAAGATGGCGGAATGGAAGCTATCAGTGTGAAGAGACAGCGAAAGTTGAAGATGGTAAGTGACAGTTTAAATTCGGTCTTCGAGCCATCACTAACGTCCTACAGAAGAAGCACAAGTACAAGAAGCTCATGAGACGTACACGTAACTTGAGACGAAGACTTGATCGTAATTAGAAGGGACATTAGGCGCAACTGCATTCTGTTTATGGGTGCATTGGAATTTCATATCGGCATGTTTTGCAGGTCGGGTCTGAATCGGGTTGGGTTCGTTTATCTTACATAGCATCGCATCGCCTCTCTTCAAAGAGGCTTTCCGCCAAGACTTCGTTCTCAGCATACGGAAATGTAGAATTGATGTATCACTTGGGATACAAGATTTGGTGCTTTATTAATAGTGGATCCGCGATCTCATTAATTCTTCAATCGTGAAGATTTCCAAGGCTCAACTCTCAGACTTCATGACTGAGGTCTTGTGCTGAGTTCACTGAGGCTCCGGAAGACTGCTCGGCCCTTCGCTGCTCTACCCAGGTTCCCAAGTCTCTCCATATTCTCTCTTTCTCTGCGGGCAATGGATTTGCCGCCAGACCACTTGTACTTGTAGCAGCAAAGACTCTGGCGCCTTCCCAATCATCGGACGTACCCATCCTCTCCTTGTCATCCTGCCAACCATACTTGAATTCTTCCTTCTTGATGGGTCTTCCATACCTCACCCTCCAGATACTTTCCCAGATACTCTTCCCCACTACAGCCACTGCTTCAGGTCTAAATTTCTGGATTTTCTCTTCAAGCGCCACAACACTTGCGTCCATCTCAGCCTTGCTCAGCTCCGCACCATTCCTTGTAGGCCTCGCCACAATATTCGTATATCCCATCGAATACAACACCGGGAGGGATGCATCTTCTGAATGATGTAGCCTTCTGTCTGTGCAGCCGCTGCTATGAAGTAGTTTCCAGAACAGATTTGAAGGATGCGCATATGCATGTCCCTGTATGGATGTCTGCAGACCAGGATTGAGCCCAATGAATAAGACTAGCAACTGAGGTGCGATCACATCTGGCAGAAGTGGCAAATGTGCATACTTGGAAGGTGGCGCATAGCCGGAAAGAGAGCGTCTTTTCTTGGACGGAGATGGGGAATGGGAGGGTTCGAGGCTATTGCTGGATCTGCGCTTTGGTTGAGGACGCGATGCGGAGGTTGTCCTTCGTAGATTTCGCGTGGGATTTGTAGAGCTGATCGCGAGCTTGGGTGAAAAGGCAAAGTTTGCCAAATCCAGCCTTCCTGCAAAGCTTGCTGGGGCCATCGTGGTAGACGTGGCCGTGGCATCCGAACTGTCATCTTCTGCCGGCAAACTCATGCTGTGCTCAAAGGGCTTAGATATACGTAGACAGGTAGTGCGGATAAAGCTACAGTCAGTTTTGTCTGTTCAGGGGTATAGCAATGACGTCGAGGCCTCCAAACCTCTCGCCCTGATAGAAGGATCTGTTGATGGCAGGCACGGTCTGATCCTAGGCACGACACGGCACAGCATGCAAAAAGGCGGAGAACACGTAATGGCAAGTTGAGTGCTGCTGTTGTAGGCCGGATGCGTCTGAAGAATTTACGAGGTGAGGTAGCTCGTCGGCTAGCCTCGTGTTTACATTGTCTCGTTTGGCGGGGCTGCGCATGCAAATAACCTGGAAGCTTGAGCTATATTAAGACCACATCCCTCAGATATAAAGGATCGTGGAAGCTCAGATCTCCCCCTTTACACCTCTCAACCACATCATCAGATACATTGCCATCATGGAGACCGTACAGAACATCTTGAACAAGCTTCACCTTGGTGGAGACAAGCAAGAGGGAGCCCCGCCCAGAGAACCTACGTCACAACAGCTTGAGGAGCTTAAGAACAAATACTCCAAAGCCAAGCAGGAGCACGTCCTAGCCTTCTATGATGATCTGAGCGTTGCTGAGAAGGCTGCACTTTACGACCAGCTGCTCTCCTTCGACCCAGACCACATCAACAAGATCACCGACAAAGCCCTCAACCCCTCCAAGACCGACGATGAGGACAAAGCGGCCTCAGGCCTGGAGCCACTTCCCGAATCTGCGACTGCCAGTATCCTTGATTCAAAGCCCGAAGATATCGAAAAGTGGTACCAATCTGGCCTTGATCTGATCGCAGAAAACAAGGTGGCAGTCGTCCTTATGGCTGGTGGTCAGGGTACTCGTCTTGGTAGCTCTGCACCAAAGGGTTGCTTCAATATTGGTCTGCCTTCCGAGAAGTCCCTATTCCAAATCCAAGCAGAGCGTATACGAAAGGTGCAACGATTGGCACATAAGAAGGCAGGACATGGAGAGGACAAGAAGGTCGTCATACCATGGTATGTCATGACCAGTGGACCGACAAGAGGACCAACAGAAAAATACTTCCAGGAGCACAATTACTTTGGCTTGGAGAAGGAGAACGTCATCATCTTTGAGCAAGGTGTTCTTCCTTGTATCTCGAACGATGGCAAGATTCTGTTGGAGAGCAAGGGAAAGGTTGCTGTAGCACCTGATGGAAATGGAGGAATCTACCAAGCTCTCATCACATCACCCGTTATGGGAGACATGCGAAAGCGAGGCATTCAACACGTCCACGCCTATTGTGTCGATAACTGCTTGGTCAAGGTTGCAGACCCAGTTTTCATTGGCTTTTCGGCAGCCAAGGACGTTGACATCGCTACGAAAGTCGTCCGAAAACGAAATGCTACCGAATCCGTGGGTCTTATCTTGCTGAAGAACGGCAAGCCAGATGTTGTGGAGTACTCCGAGATTGACAAGGAAACTGCTGAGGCAAAAGACGCCAAGCAACCTGACGTCCTGAAGTTCAGAGCTGCTAACATTGTCAATCACTATTACTCATTCCGATTCTTGGAGTCAATTCCAGATTGGGCCCACAAGCTTCCTCATCACGTTGCACGGAAGAAGATTCCTTATGTCGACACCGAAAAGGGCGAAACCATCAAGCCCGAGAAGCCAAATGGTATCAAGCTCGAGCAATTCGTTTTTGACGTCTTCCCACTACTGAGCCTCGACAAGTTCGCTTGTATGGAGGTCAAGCGGGAAGATGAGTTCTCTCCCCTTAAGAATGCTAAGGGTACAGGCGAGGATGATCAAGACACCAGCAAGAGGGACATCATGAACCAAGGCAAGAGATGGGCACAAGCTGCTGGTGCTACTATTGTCAGTGATACCAATGACGCTGGAATTGAGGTTTCTCCTCTGATCAGCTACGTAAGTCTATCCCCAGCAGTTATCTCTCGTTGCTTCACTAATCGTGTCTCCAGGGTGGTGAAGGCCTAGACAATTTGAAGGGTAAGGAGATCAAGGCACCAGCGGTACTAGAAAATGAGCTTGTCTAGATTTCAAGAAGTCTCAGACTAGATAAATGGAGTTCAACTTGCTTTTCGGGGATATCAAATATATCGGAAGACTAAAAGGGTTTCTCTCGAGTTCAGTTCTCAGTGCTTTCAATGCATTCGTTGATTTCAATCAGCTCAGATTCCAAGATGACATGTTGTTTCATGAGGTGCCTACTGAAATAATTTTGAGAAAACTAGACGAGTACTTGACAAAAACATAAGCATACTGTGATTCAGGCTCTAAGCACGACATGCTGATATATTTCGGTAGAGCCTATGTGTTTCAATGAGAAATCTCCCCGGCCCCTCAGGCGTGTATTTCATTCCATTCTCTGATGTGTTAGAGTCAGAATTTCGAGATTGGCGTAACTCGCCCAATCTTCCTTCAACGATGCTTGCTTTACCGCCAAGGGCAGCATGCGCATCCCTGCCTTTGACACCTATAACAAACGGTCAGTATTTCATCTACCAATAAATGGGAACTAGGGTCTTACCAATAGCCATCTCTTCCAAAGCGGTGCGGCCTTTGGTCTCGGGGTACAGAAACCAAATTGTGGTCGACTCAAAAATCAACCACACATTGTACACAAGGTAGAACTTCCACCCTGAAGCAGCTAGACTAACTGGGTTGACAAATTGGTTGAGCCCGTTGCTGGCGCGCGTGAACCATTGCATAGGCGCAACTCCCTTGCTCTGCTGATATAAGAGAAGATCTCAATGGGTCATATAAACGCTGGGGGATTGGCCTGGTTATAAAAAGGATAGTAGATTAAGGTCATCGCTATGGCGGCCCCGGCAGCCTGTTCGGAGCCGGTCTCCGTGAATACGGGACTGCCGACGGTCCAGTATGCGTACATCACCGTCATTCCAGTGAAGGCTATCACGCACTGTACTTTTTGCCCATGGATTTGGTAGACAGGACCCCGCTGGTGCCCATGATCAAGTTTCTGCGCTATAGGCAGAGATTGATCTGCTGTTGCGTGCACTTCACCGTGATGCCAACGGTTGAGAGCAAATTGGATTAGATAGTAAGACACAAGCCCATTGCCAGACCACCACGAGAACACGCCGACACATGCAGCAAATGCCATTTTGCCGACGCTGGATTTTGCTCTCGAACAGCTCTTTCCAGCTACGGCAGTGAGCAAGAGCCACTACCATTCCGATGAGAATTGCGGCACAGATGAACATGCCAACTTTGTTGCCGAGTGTGAGAGGCCGTTGACGCGACATCCAGATAAACTGACCCGACGTTTGGAATCGCATAGACTATAAAAGGACTGCGGTGTGTATACATTCTGATTGCTGTACTCCCTTCGACGATTTAAACTCCAACACCAATGACAGCCGTACCATAGTTCTCCGTTGCTGACTTCCTTTACACCTGTAGAGGATTAGCACTCGTAGTAATTCGCGGTGCAGTTAGTACCTCCCTCCTTGCTAAGCGACCGCTTAAAGAAAATGGGGTTTGCCCGAGCAGCATCTCTCGATCCACACAATCGACCCTCGACGGGCAACTCTAGGGAGAGATACCAAACTGGATGTAGGCGCATTAATGGAACCCCATGAGCTGTTCCAAGGAGAGCTCGCAGGAGCGATAGAGCGGGAGACCGGCGCGGAGCCAATTGAGATCGACTACGGCCGAGAGTTGGTGTGTCGCTTATCCCGCTCCGAACGACCATCCCACTTGTTGAGTCGAGGTACATACCAGCCACGAAAGAGTAGGCCCGGTGATTCCATGAGAGATCGTCCAAGAGATGGGTAGTGAGATTCGAATACTGGGACCAGTGGAGCTATTCACCGGGTAAATTCACATTTATCCAGAACTTCGGAGCTATGGACGATCCAGGATGCAATCTTTATGCTTAGTTCAATGAGCCTCAGAACGGTATGAAAAGAACCCGTTGCTCACGGTTGTGATTGTTCTATCATATATTTCTTTCTCTAGTCATTTTCCTTCTCAAGAATTCAACTCATTAAATCCAACAAGGACTTGAAGGTAGCCTTCATTTCCACGCACTGCCTATATATAAACATTCACTATGGCTACCGGCATTTTGAAGGTGCAGGGAGATGAGGTTGTGGATCAGAACGGTGATGTCGTAATTTTGAGAGGGACAGGTATTGGGGGCTGGATGAAGTAAGTGAAGAGAACAGACCGGTCTCGATCTATAGAAGCTGACAACCGGGGGAAAGCATGGAGAACTTCATTACCGGATACTCTGGTCACGAGAAGCAGCATCGAGCAGCCATGTTGAAAGTTCTTGGCAAGGAGAAGTACGACTTCTTTTTCGACCGATGGATGGAATACTTCTTCACCGAATCCGATGCCAAGTACTTTGCCAGCCTAGGTCTGAATTGCATTCGTATACCTTTTAACTATCGCCATTTCGAAGATGATATGAACCCTAGAGTGCTTAAGCATGAGGGATTCAAGCATCTCGATAGAGTTATCGACCTTGTACGTACCTTCTCACAGAACATCTGAAGCGGATTCTAATGCTGCCTCTCAGTGCGCGAAGGAAGGTATCTACACCATCCTCGACATGCACGCTCTCCCTGGCGGCCAAAGCCCAGGCTGGCACTCGGACAATCCAACCAGCTACGCAGCATTCTGGGATCACAAAGACCACCAAGACCGCGCCATCTGGCTCTGGAAAGAGATTGCGTCTCACTACCGCCACAATTCATGGGTGGCTGGCTTCAACCCTATCAACGAGCCATGTGATCCAGAGCATATTCGGCTGATCGCCTTCTACGAGCGGCTCGAGAGGGAGCTGAGAGAGGTCGATCCTGACCACATTCTCTGGCTCGATGGCAACACTTACGCCATGGATTTTACCGCCTTCAAATCAGTCCTTCCCAACTGTGTCTACGCGCTGCATGACTATTCGATGATGGGATTCCCAACTGGTAAGCCATACCGGGGAACAGACGAACAGAAAGCCGCCTTGGAAAAATCATTCCTGCGAAAATGCGAGTTCCATAAGGAGCACAAAGTGCCCATCTGGAACGGAGAATTCGGCCCGGTCTACGCCAACCCGCGGTACGAAGACTGCGCCGAAGAAATCAACAACTGGCGCTACAAATTGCTCGGCGAGCAAATGAAGATCTACGACCACCACAAGATCTCCTGGACCATCTGGCTATACAAAGACATTGGGCTCCAAGGAATGGTCTATACCTCTCCAGACTCACCATGGAACAAACTCATCCAGCCCTTCCTGGAGAAGAAAAAAGCGTGCCAGACGGATTCGTGGGGGAAGTACCCTTCAGCAGAGGTGGATGCCGTGCTGCAGCCGCTAATGGCATGGATAGACAAAGTCTCCCCGACAGCGGGCGATCAGTATCCCACGCCCTGGGATCTCCAGCGACACGTTGACCGAGCCATCTTGCAGACATTCTTGGCGGATTCGCTGCAGATGGAGTTTGCGGAGATGTTCCGCGGCAAGTCGATGGAGGAGTTGGATACGCTGGCCAAGAGCTTCCACTTTGACCAGTGTGTGCAACGAGAGGGCCTCAATAAGATCATGTCAGATCACGCCAAACTGCACGCAAATTGAAGGGGTACGTGCTAGTTCATCTTAGAAAGGATCCCTAGTTGCCTAGAAGAATTGTATGTGGCTGTACTTGATCTACCTGTAGACGATCTGCGATCCTGGTGGACTTCAATGCAATGAAATCGTCAAATAAAATGATACATATGACATCATTGAAGTCAGTGTAGGAGGACCCCTTGGGTATTAAGAGGGCAGCGATGTAAAATTGACAGTAAGTGAGTCGTATTGAGAAGAGTGATTATTGTACGGCAAGGCGGATGGGAAGTGATCGTATGAACGTTGCTAGATGAACAGCCTTGCCTTCCTATCTACAACTCCTTGTTGCTACTTGGACTGTTCCCTGTAGCCACGAATGAGGATAAGCTTAAGGTATATGTTCAGGATCTGTCTTCTAGGAACATCTGGATGCAATATTACCTGCACGTCTTCGCGACCCTGCTTCGGTCATAGCTTTAAACGAGTAACCTACAACAGAAAGAAAGGTAAAAGCTTTGATTGATATTAATCCTTTTCAAATGTCATATCAAGTTCTATGCATTTCTGGCCATGTCATGAAGGTGTGGTAGATCACGCAGTAAAGACTGTCAGTCTACCTTGATATACTATGCAAGACTAAAAGATCCATTTTCATCTTTGTCTTTGTCTCTATCTCATCCATCCTGTGTGATATACATACAATAGCTCCGCCTGGCGAAGTAGAAAAGACACAGGAGGATAGATGGATGTATATGTTGCAAGGGCCGATGGCTGCAAAAAGTTCAAAGAATCCCCCTAAACCGCCAGCCTCCAACCAAGTCCATCAAGTCGTCCATTTCAATATCGCCCCATTTCCATCAAACACCACGTATAGCTGGAAGGAACCAAGCCTTGAACCTCGACCTTAGTCAAGAAACCATCTGCCTGCCTGGGAGATCTTTGCTGCTTTGCGTTTCCATAACACCATAAAACCCTACCGGCCGTAAAAGACGAAAACTCCACGCTGCAAGTGAAATAAAACAAATGTGAGTGCAATAAAGATTAGAAAGGGATTTTGTAAGTTATTATGGCAATAAATCAATAACTGAGATCCACATCGCCGAGCTGTGCAATGATCTTGTCTTCTTCAGACATAGTATGAGTACTTGAATGCGTACTGCTCTCAGATAGATTCGCGCTCGTACTCGAAGTCGTCCGCCTCCTAGCTTCCGAATCCTGTTCTTCGAGTTGTATACCACTCGCGGCTGCGCCTTCGTCTCTCATGTCTTGGAAGCTCCAGCTGGGCTGGAAGTTCCTACTGTGCCAAGCGTGGTCAACCCGTTCATATAATTCGTCGATCTGCTCCAGAGATATTTTCGATGTTTCGTAAACCATTGCCCAGACAAAGACGATGGCTAGCACACAGAATGCAGCCCAGACAAAAAATACTTTTGATTGAAGATTGGCATAGCCTTGACCCGAACCGACAAGATAAGGCGTGCCATATGCAATAGCGAAGTTGAGCAGCCAATTCGAAGCGGTCGATATTGACATTGACTTCGCACGGACCTTGAGAGGATAAATTTCTGATGTAACGACCCAAACCACGGGGCCCCAAGTCGAGGCAAAGAAGAAGATGCTCAAGCAAACGAAAAAGATAAGCAGAATTTTCACTTCTCTTGATGGCTCAAGAGCCGTTCCAAGAGCCCCCACAATAAATTGACAGCAAGCCATGCCAGCAGCGCCGACTATGAGGAGACGTCTACGTCCCCAAGCTTCCACTAGAAACATACCTGGGATTGTGGAGAACACGTTGACCAGGTTTATGATGAGCTGGATCACGAATGATGACGTGATTCCAATATTTTTGAAAAAGGTCGTACCATAATAGAACACGAAGTTGCAGCCGGTCAATTGCTGAAGCATTTGAAGACAGCACCCGGTAAGAAGCCGGCGCCCAAGGTGGGGTGAACCGAGAAAGACATCACGGTAACTAGATGGACCAAGGCTAAGTTCGTATTCGTGATTTGCCTCGATCTCAGCCAGTTCCTCAGCCAGAGCAGGATGTGTGATGTCGAGGCGGCGAAGTCGACTGAGAGATGATGCAGCGGCACTTTTGAGGCCGCGTTTAACGAGATATCGAGGTGTTTCGGGTAGCAGGGCAAGACCGAAAAGTAGGACAGCCGCCCAAACGAACTGCAAAGCAAGAGGAATTCGAAAGGCATTATGACTCTGAAGACTTTCCGTACTAATGTTGACAATAGCGGCTAAGAGTAGTCCAGAAGTAATAGCCAGTTGATATGCGCATACTAAGGTACCGCGAATCCATTTTGGCGCCATCTCAGACTGGTATACAGGCACGAGTACAGATATAATACCAACCCCCACGCCTGCAAAGAATCTTATTGTGAATTAGCAATGGCCAGTAACAAAGCTCGGTTGCACATACCTTCCAGCGATAAGAAGCGGTAGGGCCATCGCAAGAGTTTGTAGTAGGACACCGAAGGAGAAAATACCCACGGCTACCATAAGAGATGATCGTCGACCCAGCCGTGAATCTCCCATCGGCGCTGCCATGAGTGCCCCAAAAAATGTGCCCGCGCTTAATATCGCAACGACCTGTGAGGCCTGTGCCGGGGTGATCGTCCTTTCATGGTCGTGAATATCGACATACCCTGTGGAGAACTGTTCTTGAAAGGCATTCATGGCCTGGATGCCGGAGATCGTACTTCATAAGCGTCAGCATGCTACCAATACCGTCCAGAACACCGACAGTCTTACCCAGTATCATAGCCAAAGAGCAATCCCCCGCAGGCTACAAAGAGACCGACCATGATGGCCGGCGCTGAAGAACCTGCAACATTGTCGGGCTTCTGCCAGATGACGCCGTAAACCATGATGGCGGCGCTGTATCGTCGTCGGAGTTGTCGTCGGAGTCGTTCAAGGCAGAGCGATGGAAGTGCGCGTCGAGTACTGTCGTCGACGAGGAAGTATCAAAGGGTCGTTGTCGTCAATGCTGATCACCAGAGAGTGATGCGTGTGGCAGCATCCCTATTGGTAGAAAGGATCCTCTTGCACAGACGAATCCAATATACGATTCCCCGGTAACTTCTTCACGTGGCTGCAGATGTCGCTGCAATGTATGGAGCGGAGAAGGGTGGAATGATAGAGTTGGGACGAGACGGGTCGAGTCTGGGATTGGGTGGGTGAGTCTGCGAGGAAGAAATCGAAGAGAGGGAAGGCGCAATAGGCCAGTGGGTGGTATAGAGCAGGATAAGGTAAGGGAGATCGTGTGGGGTAGCCGCTGTAGGTCGAGAATGAGGGATTGTGGGCCAGTGAGCGTCGGACAAAGGTAACGATGGCGAAGCAAGAAGTTGATCGGCGGGTATGGGACGTAGGAAGGGAGGGTACAGACGAGGGGCCGGGTTCGAGGGAGGGTGCAGGTAGGACGAGGAATTGGCCAGCGTCTGCTTTGGGACTCGTGTGCGGTGGCAGAGAGTCGAGTGAGTGATAGTCTTGACTTGTGCAAGGGGGGAGAGCGGAGTGGTGAGCGACGAGAGTCAAGCCGAGCCACCAGGTCTGGTCACAATTCTATCCTCCAGCGCTGCAGCGTCGTCCCAAGTCGGCTCCGGACTTTGTGGCTTGCGAAATCTGACTCTCTGCTGACACGCTGCGACACACCCGCACCATGAGTAAGGTGGTCAACCAGAAGACGACGTCGGACGAGGAGAGGAACAGGAGTCGACCCGGGTCATGGATCGGGCAATGGAGATGGCGATGGCGATGGAGATGGAGGTACTGGAGGAAGCTAAGACGCAGATGCAGCACGTACGGGATAAGGCCAGGAGGGTCGAGGCTCTTGACTGTCAGATTGTGGAGAAGTCGAAGTGATCACCCACCCGGCCGACTCGACTGTGCTTTTCCACTCTCCTCGTTGCACAGGCGCCCCGCTCTTTTGCCCCCGCTGATTGGGCCAGGCGGGCAGCCCAGTGGGTGAGTCCATCGTGGCCTAAGCGAGTCCGTCTGCCACTGGCCAGCCCTTTTGGCTTTTTCGTGTCGTGCGCCCGTCAAGTCGGCCATGGCCGGGCCTGGTACCCAAGTCTTTGGAAAGCAGGCAAGCAAGAAAGCAAAGCACCACAGCGAAACGCGGTCTGGGGTCGGGTGGGCAGCAGACCGGGCTGACGAAGAAGACGAGCAAGTCTCCGTGAGGCACTCGTTCCATCCTCCCACGTCCCGGTCCTCTCCTACGCTTCCCCACAAGGACCCAAGATACGGGATGGATGCACAGGAAGGAGCGCATGCACTCCACACCCACTACCTCGCAAATATCTGGGGAAAACCCACAAAGCAACGAGAGGGAAAGATACAAGGGGGTGTCCAGGTCCTGCGCAAAAGCAAGGTCCGTCCGTCGCTGGCGGGGTTTGGAGAGAGGGGTCTGCAAGTGTAGAAACGGGCCGATGACCATGTCACCCGTATTCTCGTGGGAGAAGTCGGCATTCTTGCCAGGAACACGTTTTCCCTTGGTCAGTTTGGGGCTTTTCTGCATACACGCACGCATGTTTCTTGCGTGCTTTGATTTCTGGCCTGGCCTCGAGGATGGACTGCGGCTTTGCGAGAACATATATAAGCCCTGAGCCTCCCGTCCTTGGTCTGGGCGACATGTCCCTCTGCAGACAGCTCAGCCTGATACAGCTGGGTAGCACAGAGGTAGTTGGCTGCCCATGATGAAGCTACCCATGACGAAGGTACTCAGTCATCTTGGGGTCACCTGCGACAATGTAGCGCAGGCAAGCAGACTTGACGAATGCCGAGTAGGTATCTAGACAGGCGATATTCGGACCGTCACAAGTACCGCATATGCTCGGTTGACAAGCTCCGTCACGATTCAATCACATTCAGCAACTCAGTGTAGTCATTCAATGTTCATGCATTCCAAATTTAAGTCCTCCCATGCTTATCTGTACAATTCAACCAGAACACCATTCCCCTATCATGTCTAGCTTAGATCTCCAAAGTTGGTGTCTGTCCCTTCACGCGTCCAATGACCTGGTTTGGAGCGTACTTGGGAATGACCTCATCGTCGTGCAGCATCTCAAACTCCTCGGTGGCGTCTTTACCCATGAAGTTCATGAGCGCTTGTGGTCCACCAGGATGCTCATCCAGCCAGTCTGAAACATCCATCACAACACCCTTGACGACGACCCAAAGATCCTCCTTGGTGTTATGCTTAGCTACCTCTTCCATTGTGAACTCCTTCTCTGGAATCTTAAATGCGGAGGGCTTGCTTGGCTTTGACACCTTTCCAGGATCCTCTGACGTGCCATTCATGACTGGCCCAGCCGATGTTTGACTCTGCTTGTTTTGTGTTGACTCATCAGAAGAGCCTGATCCAGAACCCCACTCGACAGATACCTTGCCTGGTTGGGAAGGATCAATATGTAATGAAATCTGGCCAAGACGTTGTGTAGCGCCGCTGACACCACCCTTCAAGGCCTTTTGGAATAGGTAGTTGCTAGCAGAATCACCAGCAACACGTCCGTAGACAACACAACCCAGCAGAGACGATCCTCCGAGACGGTTGGCACCGTGGACACCTCCTGCGAGCTCACCACAAGCGAAAAGGCCATCGAATGGCTTCTGCTCTGAGTTCAAAATCTGTGCCTGGTCGTTGATCTCAACACCTCCCATGGTAAAGTGAAGAACTGGCTCCATGACGGCAACATGGAAATCATCGTCAATGTTGACGGGGCAGTTGTGGAAGAACTTCTTGCCATATGGATCCTTCTCCTTTCCTTCAGCGATCTTGTTATACTTCTCGAAGGTTTCTGAAAGGTGCTCTGGTGTGCAACCAATCTCCTTTGCAAGCTCCTTTCCAGTCATCTTCTTCATTAGACCACGGCCGGAGTAGTGGCGAGTGTGGAAGTCCAGCACATTGGAGGCCTTAGAGTTGAGGAGAAGTCGGACTGGGAATTTTCCCTTGGCCTTCTCCTTCCACATCTCCCCAGAGACATAATCACGATGACCAAGCTCATCACAGAATCGATCACCATCTCCGTTTAGAAGAAGACCACCCTCACCACGGAGGGCCTCTGCAGCCAAAAACTTCCACTTTGATCCAGGGTCCTTAGGGTCAACAAGACCTGTTGGATGGACTTGGACCTTGTCCATGTCGATTCCGTTGCCGCCAATAGCCATGACCATCTTCTGGCCATCACCAGTGGCATGGACACCGTTGGTTGATGCCAAATCGAAGGTATCTGGTCTGTGCTTCTTAAGAAGTGATGTCTCGGTGAAATCGGCAGCATAACCGCCAGTGGCCAGAATAACTGGACCCTCGACAGAGCTTGACTCTCCGCCGAACTCATAAGTAACACCGGTGATGTGGTTTCCTTCCTTATTGATCGCAGTCACGCGAGCCTTCTTGATAATTTGTACTCGATCTGGCTCGGATTCCGCGAGTTCTTCGAGTCGCTGCATCAAGGCGTATGTGATGGCCATACCGGGGAACTTGGCATCGTGCCCTCGGTGTGTTCTTGGCTGAGAATGTCCTCTGATGATTCGTTAGTCAGATTCTGATGTAATCGAAACAAGTTGCTTACCCTAGCCGGGAAACAAGAGTCAAATCCAGGTTGAAGACATCTTGAAGCCACTCGACAGCAGCGGCAGACTTGTATGTGAGGACCTTGATAAGATCTGGTCTAGCCTTGTCTCGGGCAGACTTGAGGGTATCATCGTAGAATTGCTTGACGCTGTCCTGGATCTTCTCATCGACTTGCGTTCTGGTAAGAGCTCCATTGATACCAGAAGTGGCTTTCGTGGAGTTTCCTGCGCCCGTCAGCTCCGTACTGGTAAGTTGATTAACATGCGAGTGTCCTGACCTCCAAAGAAACCCTGCTTGTCGAGAACAACGACGTTACCACCGGCGAGGTAGATGGTATGTGCAGCACTCAAGCCGGACACTGTGGCATGTGTTAGAGACGCAAGTCAGCAGTGGAGACAATTATGCAACGTACGACCACCACCGACGACAATTACTCTTGGAACCATGGTGTTTGTTGAATATGGGAGAGGTATCGATACGGGGTGAAGAGGGAAAAGGGTGTTGTGATGTACAAAGACTCAAAATAAATAGGAGGGAGAAGAATGTGCAAATGGGTGTCGCGCCACTTTGTATGGACGCTCGAGTTGTCCCGGAGGGCTTATGCTTTCGTCGTCGTGGGGAAAGAGCCGAGGCTGGTGCTTCCCAGTCCGGCACAGCAGGGGTAGATGTGCTAGAGCCGAAGTGAGTATCGTGCCACTGTACCCCGAAGTTGATTTGACGACGGTGGGAGCGTCTTTAGGTCAGCAAATGCTCTAGCAGGGCTCTAACGCGGATGGATCGGTCGTGCAGGAGACAGGCGCTTCATGGAGAGGCAAGACCGATGTTCTGGAGGCCTTCGCACTTTTGTAATCGACGTGAGCCTTGAGCACACACCTCAGAACAATGCGAGCAAGTGTACGACAGCCAATCGGGATGCTGGTATTAGGAGTTTGAATCCACTGCTTTACGCTTTCCTTGCAATCATCACAAGGCCGAGTTACGACTTGTTCGGTGTTGCTCTCTGCCGCTGCGACAGGCATGTGAATGTTGCATCCACTCTCAGTCCACGGCTAAGCCCCACAAATGGCCCGCGGGAATCTGGAGAAGGGAAATGTCAGATGACCGGACCTTGCTTTTGAGCTTGTGAACGCGTTTCACACCGTCTTTGGCATGTGAAAGGAGCATCTTGAAGGCCGCCACTGCTAGACTGTCATCTTCGCAGCGAGCTTTGAAAAATTATCTTCTTCTCGCATTTTTGATCTGTAGTTTTCGCTCGCAGCATATACAATTCATTTTTCTCTGTTCCCCATGCTCCGTCGCGATCTCGGCACAAATCACCGCCGAAGTGGATCCAGCCGCCCTGCTTGTGGTGCATCTTGGTCACAGCAGCAAATCTCCTCCATCCTCCATCCTTCATCGTCCAGGAACCAGTCTACGTTGCTCCACTCGGTAAAATCTGTACATATCGTCCCCAGACCCATTACAAGTGTGGAGTTTGACAAGCGTGACAAGCACGTCCGGGTACTGTATGAGGAAGAAAGAGCGGAGAGCTCCCTGGAATAATGTCAAGCGAAGTGGCGTCCGAATCCGGAAATATTTCCTCTTCTGGCAAAGAGGCAGGGAAATGGAGACAACTGATGAAGCGGTCATGACCTGGAATATTCTTTATTTCGTTGCGCATCTGCTGGCAATGATTTATTCCGATGAGCCTCAAGCAGACATCATGGGGAATATTGTCTTGTATCCCGCCTTGCTAATGGAATAAAGCAACACCGCTCTCTGACCACAGCTTCGGACAGAACACTAAAACCAAGGAGAGTGGAATATTTGCTGTCGGTGCTAACGAGTACCTTCAACGTATTTAGTGTCACGAAGCTCTGACGCGAGCGATTCCAGTCTCAATAGTTTCTTGTCGCGTGCCTCCAAGATAGCCTAATATAGTAGCACCCTTAACTCATCTTTGCAAATGCACCTTGATTTAAATGCTCATCAGGCCTAGTTATCATCCCCCTAATTTCTTCATGAGAAGATCTGCACCAAAGCAATTGCCGCCTAAAAGTGATGACACTGTCTAATTGAGGTCATCTTCTCTATACGCATAGTGTGTTGCGATTCAACTTACCACCTGTGATACACACCCCATTTGACATCTGTAGTGTATTTTTGCCACTGCATCGGCCGGCATTGCTCCTAACAGTCAGACCCTTTCCGAGGAGTAGAACAACTTCCTGTTTCCAGCAGGCAATTTTGTGTCTCTAGACTGATTGCTCCGAGCTATCGTAGGGGCTATGCGATTCCTAGATTGAAGAACCGTGTAATAAGCCGCAACTACATTGATTCGTTGAGCCAGTACCAGCTATCTTAGCTTGATCACTAGTCAGCTGTTCGGCTGGCCATCATGATAATCCAACGAATTTCCCTGCGAACGGGATAGCCACAGAGAAGGCCGTGCTATGCCTCCTCAAATGCCATACACTTGAAATGGACCAAGTGGTGCAAACTCGCCATTTCAAGATTCGCGTCTCACACCCACTAGCCTTGCCATATACTCCCTGATCTAGCTCCTCCTTCACGTTGCGTATGCAAACCCGATACTTCAGCATGTATAAAGCCATAAGCCAACAGAAAGAGGAGGCATTGACAGCGCGTATGGAGGGTACTACCCCGATTGGAAAGAAGAGTGCTAGAAGACGAGATGACTAAAGGGGCCAAGAGGAGCGTCGTAGGGAGTCACGGCGAAATGAAACAGGAAATCCTATACGAGAAGGTAAAGGTACATTAACGAAACCCAATAACCTCAAGTTTGTCAAGGATACAGCGACGAGGAAATTCCTAGTAAGTTATAGGATTCTTAAACATATAGAAGTGCAAATTGCTTGCTTGGATCTGGTCCTGTGTCTCGTTCATAATGATTCAAATGAATTAAATGGAATACGGAAGTACTTGATATACGCTAACCTGATTTCTCTCTCTCATACGGAATGGTTAATACGCATACCGACGACAAATGGAGTGTCATTGGGGGGGGGGGGGGCTCTCGCCTATTAATAACAACCATTTTTGCTTTATGTTATGCCACACGAGGTGCTTCTTTATATACATCGCAAGCCCCCGAGATATTTTAGCAAGTATAGCAAGTAGGTCGTAGCAGCCAAACGAGCTTTAGCTATAAGCTACTAAAAAGGATATACTTTGGACTTCTTCATCAATATCTGCCAAATACTCATCCAGAAGGTCCGAAAGAACCAAGTGTATTTCTAAAGTTCTGAAGCAAAAGGGAGGAAATAAAGAGAATATATCATTCAACGATAACGACAAAGTCATGATATATGCTTTGATGGCGAGCTTAGCTGATAGATATGTGCAAAGAGGGGATTGAAACAGGCCCTTCAAGAATTTGGGTAAACGGGCCTGACTAAGCGGTGCCAAGCCATGAGGCTCAGACTTGCAAGGAAGTTCAGCATGCGTCATCTCGATCTTAGAATTCAAGTATCATAGCATCGATGTAAGGGAACAGTCCGACGAACCTACCAATATGAAATATAGTTCCGTACTATCTGTACTCGCAGCAGTATCAGCTGTCTCGGCACTCAGCTTTCTCGAACGCGCTCAACAACCCATCATGAACCAAGTTCCGAACCTCGGTCCTGCCATTCCTCCACCATCCAAAGATAACCCTTCCCAGCCGCCAGCTGACAGTGATACCGTGATCCTTTCTGATGTGCTAGGACGCGATCGCAGCATCAACATCTTTGCTGGCTTTACTAGAGATATCACCTCCATTACACAGCGTCTGGAAGACAGCACTCAGAACACTACTATCCTAGCCCCAATAAACTCGGCGATTACAGCCCTACCGCGAAAGCCGTGGGAGGATCCTGAAGATTATGATAACCTGGGCAATCAGGCGTATGAAGGAGAAGAAGGAGAAGAGAGAGCGAGGAGAAACATGAGGCGATTTGTCGAAGCACATGTTGTCCCTGTAAGTCCATGGAAGGAGGGTGACAAGGTCAAAACTTTGGCTGGTGCAGAGATCTGGTGGGAAAGTAAAGACAAAAAGAAATTTGTTAGTACAGTATTCATGTCATCCTTGGTTGCACTTTATTAACTTCTATCTGCAGATACAGCCTGGAAACATCGAGGTTTCAAGCGTAGCCAGTCAAGTTTATAATGGGCAGGTTTGGATCTTGAAAGGTGTTAGGAACTACGCTTGAATGTGAATGGGGATCTGGAACCCAAGACAGTATGAACGGCGTTCCGGTTATTAAATACGAGGGAGCAACTTATGAGCAATGAATTAGCGAGATGAATATATGGATTGTTTTAGTCTTGTCTATCGACTTTTGGACAATTATACTGGCAAACAGAAGGAGAGGGATTGACTGAGATTTCTCAGGCTTTCTGGCAGCCAGTAACGTTCTTCAATCTTCTTTGAAGCGCGTAGTCAGCGTTGATATAGATGGTGATAATCCATCGTTCTCAAATACGTTGACTAGCTTTGATATCAGATGGGTGTCCAGTGTGGTCCTTGGTAACTATTATGAATCTAGAACAACTCAAATGATATCAAATACAGCCACACAGCAACTCCTGAAATAAATCCCTTTTATTTGTGGATGATATTTCCATCACTGCATAGTCTGGGTGAAAGAGAAAATAGAAAAAGTTATTCCTCAAATAAGTCTAGTGATTGCATCGGTACAAAGACAGCAGTATATGATGGATGATACCTACCAGTGCAGAGTCTTCTTGCAATTGCTTAAGTTATGTTCCAAGTCGATTAAATGACTCTCTAATACTCGTCAATCGGTCCGCTTCCCGATTGTGATATCGGATGGCTAAACGGCAGAAAAGGGCGGTGTAGCCTCGTAGCCTCTGAGAGATCAGGTCCTAGGAGGAGGTCGCATCATTCACGCACTTCTGCTACATACTTCTGCGAACGAGACGATCACCGTCAACCACATCGTACCGATAGCGCGAGAACCAGTGGTGTGATTCATATTCCCATCTGCATTCTTGTTAAAGTTCGATCGAGACTTCACGGCCAATGGTCAACCCGCTGTAGAGTGCCGTCGCAAATCTCCGACAATTTTGAGCTGCAGCTACCACTTTTACAAAGCTCGAATACAGGTCCAAATCACAGTCCGCTGTTCATACGAAAGCGTTCGAAGAAATAGGACTTCTGCGGCACCCAGAGTGGTCCTGCACCGTCCACCATGAATCCGAATCACACAGGCCCGGGTTCGAGCTACGAGCCTGAGTATGAGGAACAACAAATGAGGATGGCTGAATTACATCGTCGCCAACAAGATGCCGCACGAGAGTATAACGAGCGACAAGAGAGGGATCGACAGGACAGGGAGCGCCAGCATCGAGAGCAACAGCATCAGCCAACTCCTCCTCACCAGAATAACACTGGCTCAATACCGATACATCAGCCCGTTGCTTCACGTCTGCCAGGTGCAATACATAGCCCTGGGGGTTTGCTCGCAAATCATGGAGGCGCTCCGCCTCCAGGTCCACTAGGTGCTCCCAGTGGCCCAGGAAACGCATTCGGCGGACCGCTTCATAGCGATCGCCCTGCTCAACACAATCAGCCAGGTACTGCAGGACAACAACAGCCACACCAGATGTTTGGTCCAAATCTCATGAATCACAATGCACCTTCCAATGCTGGTCTCGGAGTTCCAGGTGCAACTGCGCCTGGATTTGGTGGCTCTCTGCAGCAAGATGCCGCTAGGTTGCAACAAATGCCATTTGGGGGGCCAATGACGCCGGCACATCAAGTTCCTGGAGGACCAGCTATGGGACAAGGTGGGCAGCAGCCAATTCTAAATGTGCGTATACCTTGAATCCCTCGTACTATGACGAATTATGGATTGTCACTCCAGCCTATTTGCCAAATGCCTTGGTGCTTGACAGGGCCATTTCGTATCCTCGCGGAAAATGCTTTTCTTTCCGAAGACTTGCTGACATTGAGATATTAGGACGCTCTCAGCTATCTCGACCAGGTCAAAGTCCAATTTGCAGACCAACCTGAAGTCTATAACAAGTTTCTGGATATCATGAAAGATTTTAAAAGCCAAGCGTGAGTGGAAATCACAATATCTTGTGGATAGTCTCTAACTGATATGCTCTTAACAGTATCGATACTCCCGGCGTCATCAACCGTGTATCCGACTTGTTTGCTGGACACCCAAATTTGATTCAGGGTTTCAATACTTTCTTGCCCCCAGGATACCGAATCGAGTGTGGCACCGGTACAGACCCAAACACAATCAGAGTGACCACGCCTATGGGCACAACAGTTCAGTCAATACCGGGTCGTGCTTTGCCTGAGGCGTCTTTGGGCCAAGGTGGTGTGAATGGATATTATGGGACACAACGGCCAACGAATTGGCAACAAGCGCCCCACCACAGTATCGAAAGCCCAGAAGCTGTTTTCAGTCCACAGAATCAGAGCGTAGGACCTGCATATAATCAAAGCCAGACACAGCACTCCTCATTTGAGGCTCAACAAGCCGCAGCAGCTCATCAACAACAACAAAGAGGAGTCTCGCAGCTTACCAATGCAGCAGCTGCAGTAGGCCAGCCGCCCAGAAACGCGCAAACTCCAACGCCTGGTGCTCAAGCTGGAGCAAACGGTCAGCCTATGGAAAAGAGAGGTCCTGTCGAGTTCAACCACGCGATAAGCTACGTCAACAAAATCAAGGTTGGTTATATCTAAACAAAGCATCCTTAGCAACTAGCACGCGCTAACCACTGACCGCAGAATCGATTTCAAGCACAACCGGAAATATATAAACAGTTTCTCGAGATCCTCCAAACTTACCAGCGCGAATCTAAACCTATCCAAGACGTTTATGCTCAAGTAACGACACTCTTCAACACTGCTCCAGACTTGCTCGAAGACTTCAAACAATTCCTTCCTGAATCGGCTGCGGCTGCAAAGCAAGCCCAAGCCCAGAAAGCTGCCGAAGAAGCTGCCCTCGCCGCATCACAGACGCCTCAAGCCGTACGTGGTGAGACCAAGATGCCACCTGTAGGCAACTTTACCGTTGCTGGAGCCAAGGAAAACAAGAAGCGCCCTCGCAATAACACTGCTGCTGCGCCAGGCACACAAGTTGGTATGATGGGGGAGAGCTCCGCGCGTCCAGCTATAGGCCCTGGGGCTGTAAACAAGGTATGTCTGATCCATTACTAGAAAGGGTTGTAAGTACTTGATGTGATCAACTACTGACAGATTTCCAGAGAACCAAGCTCAACCACACTAGGCCTCTTGCACCGGATGCGCCAGCCATCTCACCAACATTGACACCAGTCGTTCCAGAACCCATGCCTCCTTCTTCTACATCTGCTGCAACACAAGAAGAACTGGCTTTCTTCGACCGAGTCAAGAAATACATCGCCAACAAATCAACTATGAACGAGTTCTTGAAGCTTTGTAATCTGTTCTCTCAAGATCTCATCGACCGGAATGTACTGGTACACAAAGTCAGCAACTTTATCGGTGGTAATCCTGATTTGATGAATTGGTTTAAAGTCTTTGTTAACTATGATGGGCGTGAGGAGGTCATTGATAACCGACCAAAGCCACCATCCGGCAGAATCTCCTTGAGCAATTGTAGGGGGTTAGGACCTAGCTACCGTTTACTTCCACGATTGGTAAGTAAAATCTTTCCTTCGGGTTTTGTACAGTTTCTTTGTTTTGCAATCCCTAGAGCCTTGCGTTGTTTTCCTTTGTTTTCACGAAGTCGATTTTCGAAATCAGCTTCGTCAAAATCACCTTCAAGCAACACAATCCACCAAAATTACCTTCCTCGCCAACCATATATCATCTTGATCATGGCACCAAAGGGATCTCAATATGGCCGCAACGGAGGTAGTGAATTCAAATTTGAAGAAGCAGACTGCCAACACATGGCAAAGTACAATCCTTCGAAGGATTTCCAAAACTATAGTTATATTCCCCACGGCCCTTGCATCAAACACAAAATCGACGCCGATAAGCTTGCACAGTTTCATTTAGCCAAGCGGCACAAAACTTCCGTCACAAAGGCAGATGATATGCCTAACTCTTATAAGCAGTATGCATGGAACAGTATTAACAATCTATACCAGGAGCGAATCAAGCCATGCAGTGGCCGCGACGGGATGTGCCAGTCTGTTCTTAACGACGAATGGGCCTCCCACCCTACTTGGGCTTCCGAGGACTCCGGATTTGTTTCCCATCGTAAAAACATCTTCGAGGAGAGTCTTCATAGAATCGAGGAAGAGCGTCACGACTATGACTTCAACATCGAAGCCAACGCCAAAGTCATCCAGCTCCTTGAGCCGATTGGTCAAACAATCCTCGCTATGGACCCTATGGAACGAGAACAGTTCCGCATGCCTCTTGGGCTTGGTGGTCAGAGCCAGGCAATCTATAAGAGAGTGCTCAAGAAAGTCTACGGCGATCGGGGGATTGAGGTTGCTGAGGATCTTTTCAAGGATCCGTGTGCTGTGCTTCCCATTGTTCTTGCTCGTTTGAAGCAGAAGGACGAAGAATGGCGCTTCACTCAGGTATTTGTATCATCCCTTCAATAGCTTTCGGAGACTGACTTGTGGCAGCGTGAGTGGGAGAAGGTGTGGCATGCACAGACTCAAGCGATGTACTTGAAGAGTCTTGATCACATGGGCATACATGTCAAGCAAGCAGACAAGAAGAACTTTGCGGCTAAGCATCTCGTTGATGCCATCAAGACCAAATCAGAAGAACAGCGACGTACTCGAGGTACTAAGGGACGAACCCCTAGGTATCAATTCGTGTACGAGTTCAGTGATCAAGAAGTTATTACAGACGTACTCCGCTTTATGGTCCTGTATGCAACCGTAGCACCCCAGCACAATAACTCCGAAAAGCGTCGTATCATTGGCTTCTTTGAGAAGTTTGTTCAATCATTCTATGATATCCCTTCCAACATCATCGATGAGCGTACTCAGGACATTGACCGTGGCACTCCTGACGACGAGGAAGACAGTGTACCTGAGCTTTCAAATGGTCGAGGTAGACGGCCGTTCCAGTCGAAGAAGAATGACCTGCGCCGTGGCGTGCTTGACAGACCAAGAAATGGAGTTCGGGGTCGCAGTCAACAAGACGATAGCGCTGCAGGAAGTCGGGAGTCCACACCTGATGCTGGGTCCGCGGGGGATGACAACATGGCCGAGGCAGGAGATGAACAAGCTCTTAACGAGGTCACCAATGAACGTTGGGTCAGCGTACCAGAGGCAGCCAACTCCACTGGTTTAGAGCCTCTTGAGCATGATTTGAAGGCAGATGAGCCATTCAAGAGAGATTTCTATAACCTATATTGCAACCAGACTATCTACGTCTTTTTTAGCGTCTTCCAGACTATCTACCGCCGACTTGCTGAGCTCAAAAACGCCGAAGAAGATGTCAGGGAAGAAGTTCGTCGGTCGAAGTTGAAGAAGGCGGCCAAAGAGATCGGTCTGATTGATGACAGAAATGACTACTTTGGTGATGACACTGGCGAGAGCTACTACATCAGAGCACTGTCGCTTATCGAGGACTTCATCAATGGTGATGTTGAGGAGCCAAGGTATCAAGACTTCCTTCGACACTACTACCTGAAGAAGGGCTGGCAACTATACACCATTGTTGATCTTCTCAAATCACTTTGCAGACTTGGATCAACCTGCTCTAGCCTTGACAATAAGGAGAAGACGCCAGATCTCATTGCACAGTTTTATGCCAACCGCGAGACAAAGGAGACCTCTTACAATACCGAGATCAATTTGCGTAAGCAAGCTGAGAAGTATATCAAGGATGGAGAATTGTTCCTCATCAGATGGGTATGTTTTTTTATTAGATTCTATTAGTACCTCCCTCTAACTCTCACCAGTACCATGCACGCAAGGATGTCACTTTAGCCTGGGTTCACAAGGATGAGACGACGTTTGATGTCGATGAGATGGAACGTAACATGGCCTGGCAATACTACACCTCGTCATATACCCGTATCGAGCCCACCGAGGGAGTTCCTCGACAACACTTGCGCAAGAGCGTTCTTACTCGCAACCTACCATCTGGTGACACCGACTCAGAAGATGGATTCAACCAACGCAAGCCACTGTTATGGGGCGAGGATTTGACCCTTCAGATCTGCGTCAACACCTTCAAGATCATTTATAAACAGGGAGGAACTGAATGGTTCATGTATGCTGACACGCTCTACCATACGGAAAATGGCAAAGGCTACGAGGCCAACCACCAGAAAGCAACAGAGCGCAGAAATGAGAAATTTCGGGAGAAGTTCGTCATGAATACTGCCTGGATGAAAGACATGAGCCAGGGCCAGGTCGAGAAGATCAAGGATGACTTTGCGACTCTTCTTCGGGGAGAGGAAGCTCCTCAAGAAGCCACTGAAGCCACGCCAATGGAACTGGAGCAGTGATGGCGTGCGTAAACTGATTTGATGTCCTGATGTCGAAGAGAAAAGCATTTGTAATATGGGTATACTCAGGGGGTTGTGCTTTATTCTCCTTTTTTTGCTGATTTATTTGCACCAGTCCTCGAGCTGGAACTTTTCCCTTTTCCAGGAGCTTGGCACAGATGCATTCATTGCCTTCTTCAAATCTGTGTCGGGGAATCTCACAAGCGACAGGCTTCGGAAAGGGTTTGCTGCTGATTGCATAGACAGGTGGTTCGGGGAGAAGAAAAAGCACCCCGTTGTGTAAAATAGATAATGAATCGCCTATGCCATGAAAAATGTGGTGATTGAATTTGGAGAGCCGGGATACAGCTCCCCAAGAGGTCGGGACCATTTGAACTCTACAACGTCAGAGGTCACTACTAAAAAGGTTCGTCCCAGGAAGCCCGATTCGAGGGAGCCTACCCATGCGTGCCAATGCATCAGTTAGAGTTTCACATGGCATCATCATTTTGCTTCGTCTTGCCCTCGGTTACTTTGTGTAAGGTAGGCAGGCAGGTTTCCCGCACCCTACATGCGTACCCGTGCAGAGTTTGCGCCGAACACTCAATGGCCGATCTCTTGGTGGGCATCGGGTCCATGATGTTGGAACTGAATGGAAGGAAATCGGGTCATAGCCAGAGTCTGGTGGATGGATCGTGCCTGGTCCAGAGGGCGAAGAGAGAGGTGACGTCGTTAACCGACCCCTATCCGCTGATCGGAGCTCTGTGATTGGCCCGAGCACCCCTGCACTCCGTTCTCCATCTTTGTAACCTCTTGGGCGATCGCAGGACCCTTTCTCCCCTGTCTTCGGGAGGCGATTTACTGTCCAGTTCTGAGAACATTCGAGATGGAAGAGGGTCGGCTCAAGGGAACGCTACCGGAAATGGCCTGGACGGAATTCTATCCAAGCCGTTGCGCCTTCAACGCTTCCGGCTTGTGTTGGCTCCGAGAGCTGATCCCCGAGGGGTCTCTCCAAATCCCCGACACAATGCTTCCTTACTTCGGGAAATAGGGTAAAGGTGAAGAGGACGAGGGCCTGGTAACGTATGGAACAGATGGGCCAGGCCAGCTCAGATGAGACGATCTTGGTTGTATCGGTGCTCTGTCGTGGACGTTGGCCGCTGGCTGTTGTTGCTGCATTGCAGTGCGCTGCGATGCGATGCGGTGCACTGCACAGCACAGCACTGCACACCACTTTGCGCTGGCCGTGGACCCCTTCTCCGCTGTTCCAGCCCGTGCAATCTTACGCCGGCTGTCATCTCTCGAGCATTCTTAAGCAACTCTAGCGCGACGATGGCAACCGTAGCTGCGCTGGGCTTCCCCGACCCCGACACGCTCTGTCGCAGGATATGGGGGATTGGGCCCGGGCTGCGACGCCACTGCCGTCAGTGATGGCGATGCGGTGATGGAGCGAAGCGGCTGACTGTGCTGAGCTCTCCTCGTACCCGCCCAGCGCAGCATGACGAAAGATACTTCACGTCTTGAGCGGGCAATCCGAAAGACCCCTTCAACCACGCAAGCAGGACAAGGCGGCCACCCGAGAGACGATCGTCATGCTGATGGGGAATAATGGGCAGAGGAGGCCGTTGATGTGCACCAAGGTCCCCTGCAATGCCGTCCAACTAAGGTTTGGCCAGCTCCGCTTCCACCTCAGTGAATTGGTCTGCTCACGCTCGCACACCCCACCGGCAGAGTCTTTGCTCTCGCCGGCAGACACCATCAGACTTTGTCGAGCAGTCTCCTAAGCTCTTCTCGGCGGGTGGGTATCAGTGTTGTGCTGATCCCTTTTCGGGGTCCAGTTCAGACAACACCGTCGCGTTTTCTTCTTTAGGTTCAAACGGATCCGTTCGAATCGCCGCCTCACTTTTTTCCCCTACAGCCTGTTCCTTTCCTTCAGACCCCATCCGCTGCCTCATTTCTGCTCCTGTGTTGTTTTCCTCAGACCCGAGTTCGTGGTTGGAAAACGACTGATTATTCATCTGCGCTCAACTTTCCTCTGCTGATCGCTGCTTTCCACGCCACTTCTAGATGCGGGCCTGGACCTCAGTGATCAACCAACCTAACGTCTCTTCTGGTTACTCCCCTCTCGACCTCTCTCCCAGCCGCCGCAAGGACTTTTCCCCTGCCCTCTCGGCCTCCCGGGAAGTATCTGTATTGCCGTTCGTTGTCTTGTTTTCTCAGTTGGACGTCGGCCTCATCTCCATCTCTCACCCTTCGGGCACAGCACTCCGCAGAGGCTTGTTGCAACCACGAGTCGGTATTTGGCCGAGGACCGCCAAGAGCTGTGTGCACCACCGGTACTAGCAAAGAATATGACGCTATAGCGGCCCACTCAGAACGCCAATTGCACGGGCAGCCCTTTATTTCGAGGATCCGTTTCCCCTTCTTGCCTCGGGACATCCACTGGGGACGCAAGGGGAGTTTTGCGTGGGATCGTGAAGGGCATACAAGAAAACTGCAGCTTGTTCACGTCGTCGCTTGTCTCCAGGTCTCAATGCGAAGTCAACCCTGATGGCATTCGCGACCTCGTTACCTTATGGCGAGCTTGAAAGCCCCATCGACGGTCAGAAGCCCCTGCGCGATGATGGTGGAGAACCAGACGAATATGACCGACCATATTCTCCGCTGCACATGCCCCCGGGTCAAATTGACGGCCTTGAGTCTCTGAAAGAGACTGCGAACAATGCCAATCACCATACTCCTCCCTTCGAAAGGCGTGCTTCCGACGGAAGTCCCATGCATCTACAACTACCTGGCTATACATCCCTCGCCGATCTGGCCTTGACAGCGCTGCAATATCTGCCGACGCCTTTGTTGGTCCTGAACAACCTGAAGACGGTGGTATTGGCTAACGAAGCTATGGGAAGGTTGCTAGGAATTGAAGATGTGGGAGATGTTATGAACGTGGATGGCTTGTCGGCTGTGGATAGACTGAGAGGTCAGACACTGAGTCAGGTTGGAGTCGACCTGCTCCAAGATAATCGACCTGTTTGGGTATCTTGGGAATCGTTTCTCGAAAGCTTCGCAGAAGAAATGGACTGCCATGGGCAAAGCAAACCTGCGGACATCTTACAATCCGAAGGAGAGGTGACCCCAACAAGAGAGAAGTTAGAGCCTTTGAGCAGGAGAGGAAGTGCAAATAAAGGCAGTTCTGTAGTTCATGATGCAGTTGTTGAAGTAGTTCTTTCGACAGGCGCAACCGCTTCTTCCTTCGGAACTCGGAGCGACAGGCCTGGTGCTGCAACTGGGACTCACATCTTTGCGAAAATGATCATTTCGATTTGGGAGATTGACGACGACAGATATTACACCCTGACGTTCACTAATGCTGATTCGGGGCAGACGTCCTTACCAAGTTCTCGTGGTCAGTCCAGGCAAGTAACCCGGCCTAAGATGCACGAATCACGACGAGGTGGAACTGGTTCGGGAAAAATTGCCTCCAGATCCAGTCCATCCTCGATCAGCTCAGGACACAGTTCTAGCCACAGCTCAATGGTTTCTTCTGCAATAACAAGCCCAAGCCCTGGGACCATCAGCTCCTCGCCATTTCCACCTTTGGGGCCACCGTCACGATCCGGCCCTTCTAGCTCTCCATCCAGCTTACAGAAGCTCATCATCATGAAGGAAGCCTTATTGGATAACACTGAAGTCCCCATTCTTGCCATGTGGAAAGACGAAAGTTTGACGGTGCCAAATAAGGCTGCTCGTCACTTGTTTTCGAGGGAAGCAGACTTTAACAACATCAAAGATGGCTTCGATCTGGTTGGACAGTGGCAACTTTGGGACGAAACTTTCACGGCGCGACTGGAACCTTCAGAATATCCCATCTCAGTACTTGTCCGCACTCAAACCCCCTTCGCAAGTCGAAGGTTTGGTATTTACGATCCAGACACCAGAAACAAGATTGTGTTTGATGCTCTAGGAGAGGCAATCACTGATGATACTACGGGCGAGTTTCTGGCGGGTTTGGTGACGTGTAGGGACATCACAAAAATGTCACAGGAGATCAATGAGATCAAGGATCGAGACGAACAGCGCTTCCAACTCATCTGTGCGAGCTTACCTCAAATGATCTGGACTACAACCCCCGACGGGTTACACGATTGGTTTAGCGAGCGTTGGTACGAGTATACAGGTCTCACAGAAGAAGAGTCGTTGGGAATGGGCTGGAAGTTACCTTTTCATCCAGATGATATGCCTTCTAGCAGCCGACGATGGCAGCATTCATTAGCGACTGGAGACCCATACACCACGGAGTATCGATGTCGAAGAGCCGATGGCGAATGGAGGTGGATGCTAGGCAGGGCGATGTGCATGAGGAATAAGCAGACTGGCGAAATTGAGAAATGGTACGGCACTTGTACAGACATCCACGATGCTGTAGAAGCGCGGGTTTCTGCCAGAAGAATGCGCCAGCAGCTTTTGAGTGTCATTACACATGCACAAGTGACATTGTTCGCTGTGGACAGGAATAGGAATTTGACTCTCCTTGAAGGCGCATTCATCTGGGATCTCGAAAGCGATGCTGGCTCCGGTGATGAAAGTAGGGATGGGAAACTATCGAAAAGCGATGAGTTCATGGGGAAGAATGTGTATGATGTAGTGTACCGTTCGCAGCAGCAGTCGCCGGGCAGGAGTGAAGATATTCCACAGCAACTACGACCTATCGAAGACATCTTAACAGGGAAATCACTCGAAGATGTACACGAGCATAAAATTGATGGTCGTTGGTATAGAACACGATTTGTTCCTGTATTGGGCAAGAAAGAAGGAGGCGGTAGAGAGAACAGTTCGTTCATTGATGGAGTCATTGGTGTGAGCATGGACGTGACTGAGCTGAAGGACAGGGAAGCTGAGTTGCAAGCACAAGAGAATGAGAATACTAGGCTTTTGGCAAATGAGGCTGCTGCAAAAGAAGCAAGTCGGCTAAAGAGTCAATTTCTTGCCAACATGTCTCACGAAATTCGGACGCCAATTGCTGGTGTCATTGGAATGGCCGAGCTACTTATCGATACTGATCTTGATGAGGAGCAGCGAGAGTGTGCTGAAAACGTCCAAAGGTCTGCCAATGGTCTTCTCACGGTCATAAACGACATCCTGGACTTTTCCAAGGTAGAATCGGGCAGGCTAGATATTGAGGAGGTACAATTCTCGCTTTCTGTCGTGGTCCGTGACGTTAGCAAGATGCTCAGCTTCGCAGCGGAACGAAAGAACCTGAGCTTCGAGTCTAACATAGATTTCGGCACCCCTGGCGATCTAATAGTGATGGGTGACCCTGGCCGTGGTATGTAGAATTCGCCTGACATGTACCCATCGTGCTAATTCTATGTAGTCCGCCAGATTATCACCAACCTGTTGACAAATAGCATCAAGTTTACAAGCGAGGGCAAGGTCAAGTTCTCGGTCCTGAAAGAAAAAGAGACTGATGAGACTTTCGAGGTGAAGTTCGTGGTTGAAGATACTGGTATCGGAATTGAGGAGGAGGTTCGAAAACGTCTTTTCAAGCCGTTCAGTCAAGCAGACTCCTCAACCGCCAGACGATTCGGTGGTACTGGCCTCGGCTTGACGATATCCAAGAACCTTGTGGATCTCATGAACGGTCGAATCACCTTGGAGTCTTCGTTGGGATCTGGTACCACAGCAACATTCTGGATTCCTTTCAATAAGTCTCAATACCATGATGGCTCAGCACCCTTGGTAGACCTTGGGAGCTTGCCTGATCGTTTACAGTCGGAGATGAGTGTCTCTTGCAGTAGTTCTGAGTATGACCGCATGACTCCGCCAGGCCAGCCCCACATGGATCGCCGCAGAGGTCATAAGCATAGCCCACAGAATAACACGATCACTTCGACCCCGCCAGAATCGGACATTCCGCGAGAAGATCGAGCCAAGATCAGGGTACTTCTTGTCGAGGACAAGTACGTTAGCTTCGTCTCACATATGTACGTACATGTGCTAATCTGACTTAGTGCCATTAACCAGCAGATTGCTCTGAAGACAATTCGCAAGCTGGGCTTCGCAGTTGAGGCAGTATGGAACGGAGAGGAAGCTCTCGAGTATCTCCTAGCCACTGACGGTCCTGAACCCGAACATCCGAAACCTGATATCATTCTTATGGATTGCCAGATGCCACGGATCGAGTAAGTCCCACGCTTGGATCTACGAGCGTTCTAACAAGTCATAGTGGCTATCGTGCAACGCATATTATCCGGCATCATACACCATATAACATAACCAACCGCGAGGTACCTATTGTCGCCATGACTGCATCAGCTATTCAAGGCGACCGCGAGAAGTGTAAGAAAGCCGGAATGGACGACTATCTTGCAAAACCTGTGAAGGGCAAAACACTTGAGAAGATGCTCGTCCAGTGGGCACTCAATCGAAGAGTCCCGTCTACGCCATTGGAAGGTAGTGGCGGTAGCGAGTGTTCGGAACCAGAGCAGCATAATTGCGGCAGTGCAGCAGTCCCTATCTTCGGTCAAGGTGGTGGTGGTTCAAAGAAGCCTTTACCAACCGACACCGAACAAAGATCCTCACCGCCAGCCAACAAGCCCGCCCGGCCTACGATGAGTGAACGCCGCGAATCTCACCACCTCACCCTGCCGGGTCCCGAATCGGAAGCCGATCGTGCGGAACGACGCGAAGCTGCGGACGAAAAAGCGACGAGCTTGCGAGACGACAAGCTCATCTCCGTCGCTGGCGCCTCTGGGGATGGTCGCAAGCCTCCAAACGAGAAGGACGAGAAAGCTACGGGCCAGAGACTTACCGTGGAGAACATGGAGAGGCTGGAACGCAGGATGCGAAGCCCTAGAGGCGACTTTGTGGAGGGTGATAAGAGTCCGAACACCACCCCGAGTTTGCCAGATAGCATGGAAGCGGGTGAGGACACACCGGCTGCATCACAGGCTCCGACGCCGGAGAGGAGAGAAGGCAGTAGACCGGGAATCAGACGGAGATGGAGGGATAGTGAGAGGACGGTTACTGGGCTCTAGTTGATTTACTCCCATATCGGCGATCATGGGCTTGTGCATCTGTCCAATATCCACTACATGGTGAAGGCGTTCTGTCGTTCTTTTGGCATCTGCTGAAATGGGATTCGGATTACCCCGTTTATGATCTTGGGCCAGGCCTTTCTTCGGGGGAGGGGGTATTGCAATTGATCGGCCGGCACTAGTCTGGTCTCAGCCTATTCGATTTGGTTTTGTATATCTTCTGCATGTGGGTTTCCGGGGCCAATTAATTATCTGCGCAGAGGTGGGATGGACCTTGATTGGGGTTGACCAAGCTTTACGATTCTGGTGTTAGGCCACTTGAAAACACACGATTGTACAGGAGAGATGAGGTAGATAAACCGGGCCGCAAAACTGGGGAAGTTGTACATACGAAAAACGGGCGAGGAAGGAGATAATGGGCAAGATAGGATGCAAGGTAGTCGTACAGTAGATAGGCGATGGCTAATCTGAAGACATACTTGACGTACCTCATCGAAACTAGCCCGCATTGGAAGTGTGTTGGACAGGAAAGGGGTCAGCAGCTTCTAAGATAGGGCTGACCACAGCCCTGCATTATGGTACAGTGGCGCCGACCACGAGGTTGAGGTGCTATTTGTTCGCCTTGTATCTCAGTGGAGGAAGGGGGAGGACGGAGGTGCCGACGAGAAGGAGCCCGGAACCCGAAGCTCTGGTTACCGCAGGCCGAGCGACGTGGGTAGGTCAATCAGACGGAGATGATGATGTCGCGAAACACACCCCTGGGAAGGGAATGGAGGTTGGCCCTCGTTGACCGGATTCCGTACGCTTTTTTTCCCTCCTGCTTTGAGGCAGCGAGCTTGCAAGCTAGTTCCTGCTGGCCCATGGGGATATTCACTTCTCCATATGTCCAGCACGACCTTTCACAAGGCACGTGTCTGGCCGATGGTAGTACATCGTGGCAGTGTCGCAGCCTTGCAAAGCCGAAGAGACGTGGGGGTGGAGGGACTGATCTATTTTGGGACGACGGGAGGTCTAGTTGAAGCTAGTCTGGATTCGGTAGATGTCTTGCATGGCCCGCCATGTCCTTGTCACCCTCGATGGTCGATTAGCCATTGCTCAAGAGCCCAGCGTGGTCAACATCAAATCCGTCCCGAGGACCAAAACCTCACGATGTTGGCATTGATCCTACCATCACCAAAGCGCCACCGCGAGCGCGTAGAAAGGCACCAGCACATCTCGCTAAACTGCACCGGTTCCGGTTAGCGATCTCGTTGTGGGCGGCCGATGAGAGTCTTTGCTTCAACGCGCATGGCTGAAGACGAGGACCGCTGGCACACAGTCAGCAATCGGCACGTACGGAAACCTAGCCCTTGTTGGTGCAAGCCATCAATTTGAGTTTGCGTCGTCTAAGCTTTTACGACCGGTCGGGCTCCAGCGAGTCGTCCATTGGTTCGTCGGTTCCCAACTCTGAGAGACGCCAGGAGAGAGATGGATGCAAAGAATGCGTGCTGGGTAAGCTGACTCTAACAGGCCTTGGCGACCGGCTGGCCCTGAGTACCTTGAACAGAATCCGGACGCCGAGGTAGGAACAAGCATCCGGACGCCGAGGTAGGAACAAGCAGTGGCTATCGCACATGGATAAGGCCGAGGCGTTCTATACGCAGCCTGTGTCTTACCCTCAAGACCGAACGAGCAGAATAAGTTGGAGAGACAGTGCTGCGCAAGGTCGTTGTGCAATGTACGAGACAGCCGCGAGGGCGCAAGAGAGAGATAGGCATCAGCTAGGTGCATGTGGCGATGTGAAGGAGAGTGCATCCGCGCTGTCCTTGCTGCCCTCGCTCAGGGCCATGTGCATGCCAACGCACGGATACGGAGCAGAGCCTCAGCAAGTGCAAAGCGGGCGGCCCTCAGGGAGAGGGATATGAGATGGCGATAACTTCGTCGGCATGACTCGCTCCCCCAATCGTAATGTTGTGATGGGGATGACGGAAGCTCTTGACTCAGCAGGGCTTAGCATCATACAAAAGAAAGGTTGATCGAGAATTTGACTCGAGGATGAATTCAATACTCCCTGTCAATTGAGCGATGCATGGCAGTCGGTTCGAAGGACGAGGTTTGAGTTCGGACAACCGGCGGGTTGAGATGGTTCTGGCTTAGGTAGGGAGAGAATCGCTGGCCATGCAAGCGTCTCGGTGCCTGTTACCACGCGGCTTCGGACGCCATGCGACCGAGCACCGAGGCGGCACCAGGCAGATCGCCCGGCACGACGGCGCCACCATTCCTAGTGTGGAACTCTAGACCCTGCAGCACATCCTCAATGACATGGGACACGGCGTGACGGGAGGATGGCGCACGATAGAATCGAGAACGCGTCGACGGCGGGAGAATACCCTGTGCAGCTGGATCACCGTGTGAGCTTCTGAGATGCCCCAGGCAAAAGCAACGCCGCCCAAGCCAGATCCCAGCATTGCGGAACTTCAGTAACCCTCTCCCGTGCTCGCCCTATCGACTCCACTCGGAGATTTCATTGCTGGCTGTTGCATGCCGGCTTATGTGAGCGAATAGGAAGCTGCAGCGCGTGGCATATCGGAGGCATGCCACAACCGGCCATCTGCACCCTTCGTATGTGGCTGTCGGGATGCCCTAGACCAAGACAACTACCAACGAGCGAGTGGTGGTTGACGAAGCGGCCGAAAGAACCCGAATTGCAGGATCCGGCGTGTCGCTCCCATCCAACCGCCACCGCGTCCAGCAGCCCAAGTAAATCAACACGAAGAATACGAAGAGAGAAGGAAGGGGAGGGAAAAGGGAGCAAAGGAGGGAAGCATAAAAGAAGGAAGGAGGAAAAAAGGAAGGAAGGAAGGACGGTCTGGCAGAGCCTCACCCCATAGACATGCGTGCAGGAACGAAGGGTCGTCCTTGCCTGCCTCGGCTCGTCATGATGCTTGAGCCCCGCTCGACATGCTGGAGCATGACGCGTAGAAGACGCAGGAAGGGTGAAAGAACATCGAGAGGCTCCGCCACCCCAGCACACCGACGTCCCTCGTCCACGACTGGCCAGTTGTCTTGATCATACATGACAAATGCATCGCAGTTGGCGGCATGATGAACCCAGGCGCCAGACGGGCGACGGGGAAGCAACGATAAAACAAGCTAGCTAGGCACGGGAAGCGTGAAGCAAAAACAGTATGCAATGGGCCAGCATCCGCAAATTAGACCCTGGAAATCCATGGCAGAGCTCCAAGTCATCGCCCAGAAACAAGCCCAAAGATTAGTGCCATGCTCCCCATCCCGGTGGTGGAAAACCAACAGGGCGCTGGAGAGCACTGGGGAGCAAGCCGAGGCATTTCACAGGACCAGCAAGACCAGGCAGGAGACAAGAGTCGTTGACGAGCAAAGGAGCCAGCAGGGATGCCCTCTCCAGAATTGTCGGGTCTGAGCTTCTTCTTGAGGACGGGACGGCATGGTGTGGCATGGCATGGCTCTTTACCTTTTCAGATCTACTCACAGGATGAGCATCACTCCCTGTCCATGCCATCTGGTCCCCGACGCACGCACCCAGCGGCTGCAACCATCGACCGCTGCCCATGACTTCAGCATCATTTCACCACCGCTGCGCCCTCGACTTCCCACCCATCGAGCATGCCCCTTGTCACGTACGCGACAAGTCTGTTCGGCTTCAGACCATCCATCCAGGAGAAGCGCCGGGCTTCACTCAGTCAGTCCCTTTCGCTTCGGCTCTCCGGTCGTGGTGCGGGCAAGCGACGCGGGTGGCTGTTGACGATTCCTTAGCCGCGCCGTTGACACTCTCGTGCTCAGCTCCAGCAAACGGCAAGGCAAGGCGAGGTAAGGTAAGGTAAGATAAGGTAGGACAGGGCGGGGTAGGGTAAGGCTGAATCTTGCTGGTGCTGGCTCCGTGCTTATTGGCAAATGAGTTTGCATGATCCGTGTCTAGCTGGAATCCCTGCTGATCTTCGACGAGCTTCGTCCCTCGGCATCACGTAGGCTCCTCCCATGCCATGCCCTGCCTCGACGCTTGATCGACATCCGTTCCTAGCCATCGGCATGGTGTCCCTCTCGCGGTAACAAGTATCTCATCGCTTGGGACAGCACCACGCCCATCCATTCTCCGCCAATACGCGCAGCATTACTGTCAATCGGTGAAGAGCCGGGCGTCGACTGTACGAGACTGTGATAAGTGTTGCGGCTCCCTCTCTGTCTCTCTCTCTTTTTTTCTCTCTCTGCCTCCCTCCCTCTTTCTACCATCCCAGCATCATCCCCCCCCGTCCCTTGCACTCTCCTCTCTCTCTTTTCTTTCTTGTGTCTGCAGCTCGTATACGTTTGCAGCTGCTGGTGATCACCGCTACCTCGCGAGGAGTTCAATGCAGCATAGTCATGACCATCGCCAGAATGAAGAACAGCCCGAGGGAAGCACCTTCTTCGCGCCCTGCAACGTCAGGTTCCGCAAGTCCCTCTGAAGACAACGCGCAGACCCCGGCTTCGACGCCTCCCTATCCCGCAACCGGACCCCGGCATCGCACCCGCCAGGAGACCGAAAGTACGCCTTCGCAACGACACCGGTCGGCTCATCGAACCACCACGGGCAGCCAGGCGGGGGGCCGTGTGCGAAAGGCATTTGCCCCTCAGGCGAAGCTCGAGACGGCTGCCACGAGAAGACGCGGAGCCTGCGACAGTTGCCGGGAGAAAAAGACCAGGGTTGGTTCCTCGGAACGATGTTGCGTGTGGAGTACTGACGCAGGAGCAGTGTTCGGAAGATCATCTTGTGGATCTTTTCGAATCGGCCACCAGGCTGCCTTCGGACCGTGCGCTACCGTCCCGTCCCGCCGGCCGACCCCAGACGGCGAGAGGGCGAGAACACGTCCCACGATCCATTGAACCGGCGCCCGTCGAGTCTCCCGAGACGGCACCACAACGCGCCAACCCGAGTATCGAACGTTACATGGGACAAAGCTCGACTCTCGGGCCCTTTCCCGTCTTGGAAAACACGGCCCGGACTTCATGGGCGTCGCAACGGCACCTCGTCCAGAACACGCTCACCAATACCGACCGCCAATTCTCCTTGAAGAGCCCCACGATCAAGCACCTCACCCCCTTCTCCCATCTCCCCTCATCCATTAGTGCTGCGTTCGAAGACGCCGACGATCTGTTGACCGGTGAAGCCGTCGTCAGACGCCCTTCCTTGGCAGAGCGCTCGACGCAAGCTGCGGGAACGCTGGGGGCGCCACCGGACTCGTCCCATGCATATCCCTCATTCTCTCGTAGTCCTCCCGAATACGTTAGCACTGGCTCTCAATTTTACCCCGCTCCTCCCAGAATCCAGCAGCAGCTTGCCGTGATAGCTCGTGGGTATGCTCCTTTACCGGGCGCTGGAGCCTTCCCTAGCAATCCCTTGTCCTACGCACTGCCTGGCGGGATGGCACCACCACCGCCTGAGCAGCAATCCATGCCCCGGGCTGTGAACAACTCTAATATCCACGACGGAGACTATCAGGTGGCTAATTGGAACTCGAGTCCTTTTCCAGGGCTGCAGCCGATCCTTGACCCGAACATTATCGATATGAACTTGCCAGCCACTTGTCTTGATGATTGCCCGGATAATCTTTATGAGCGCCTGGCAGAACTATGTTCCATAGACCAGCCAAGACCCAACCTCAGCACGCAAGAGCTGTATGAGTCCGTCAGTATCCAGGGCACATATCCCTCCGCGCAGCAACCGCAGTTTCATATCGACGTTGCCATCACCGACGATGAGTACGATCTCGTCAACCACGACGATGCGTCTCAGAGCATGGACTTTTTGCGATCCAATAGCCAGTTTGCTCCCATGCAACCCACCATGAGCTGGTACAACCCGAATGAAGCCGTAGGCGGCTTCAATGCAGATGAAGCCCTGGACGAGCTCATCTCATATATCAGAAATGTATGATGATGATGATGATGATGATGATACTAACACGTTACGATGTGAGTTATTCCAGCCCCAATCACCGCCTATCTGTTGTACTGACCAGCAAGACCGATATAATGGACCATGGGATGGGGCGCCAGCGGCAGAACCGGTGTTCGCAAGCCCCATTTGGAATGTCAGCTTTTAGGAATAGAGGCTTGCCAGATGGCAAGAGCACAGGGTGTGCATGGCGTCTTAAAAGTGGGATTGGGGTGTTTTTTGGGGGTGGGTAAGGCTGGCTTGCCTTGAATAAAAACGGTTTTAATCTGGCTCATCTCTTTCTTCATAGGCTTAGGCATTTGGTTTGTTTCTCGGGTTGGTTTTGCCGCCCACGGCAGCTTCATCTACATGTTGCTCGCTTCTCTCGCCTAATCTCTGCTCATTTCGCACTCGACATCTTTCTCCTTTCACGGCTGCAGGTGCCCTCGGTGTCAATCCGTTGTGGCATGATAGATCTCACTTAGTCACATCTCATCTGGTGGAAGTATGTTGTTTTTCAAGGCTGGGTTCTTGACATGTATATATATCTGAGAAACAAACTCCACACTTTAGATCATGTTTTTGCTGCCGAGCCGTGGGCGAGTAGCTTCAAGAGTGAAAGCACCCTATGTCTTAAACTACCAAGAACTCTGCCCCGTGGCATCTCGACATAACATGCCCGGTAGGTGAATGATATCGATCCCCTCCCTTATCGGGCACCAGACAACCGCACTTGCTCTGCTCCGAGGCACACTTCTCGCCCTCAAACCTTCCTCGCAACCGCTCTCAACCTCACATACCCAATCCAGTCCCCGCCACCGGGACTACGACACACCGTCTCCAGCACCTCACACACCTCACGCACGCACTCCTCCCGCTCCTCCGCCGCGGGGACCACGTCGAAGAACTGCTTCCCCATCAAGCGCACCCAGCCCTCGATGCCGCCCTCGTCCGCGCGCGTCGGCCTCCACTCCCGCTCGAGGCGCTCCACCGCAAAGCCGCTCGCCTCGAGGCGCGCACGCATCCAGCTCTCGTCGGGGAAGAACCACGGGTCGGCGGCCCGCGCCCGCCCCATTCCCACCCGCCGCCCCAGCACCCCCAGCAGCGTGCTGCGCATCTCCGCCACATTGCCCATCCCGCCCATCTCGAACACGAACCGCCCGCTCGGCTTGAGCGCCGCGTGCACGCTGTCGAAGAACGGGCCTGACGTCCCTGCCTTCAGGATCCAGTGCATCGCTGCGTTCGAGAACACTTTGTCGTACTGCGTGATGGTCGCTAGGCTGGGCGTGAAGCCGTGCTGGACGTCCGCGACTAGAGTGTGAGAGGGGGGTTAGTTTTGTGTGTGCTTGTGTTGGAGGTTTTTTTCTTCATATTGGAGGGTGGGGGATCTGCTTGCACGTACATTCAAAGGTGCAGATGTTGGAGAGGTCCGCGGCGGCGGCATCTCTTCGCGCAGCGGCTATCATGGCTTCGGAGCTGTCGAGGCCGTGGATTTTCCCACTTCCTTGCGAGAGGGTTTGGGCGATTTGCAGGTTGAGGATGCCATCTGGTTTGGTTGGCGGTTAGCTTCCTCGGTGCTGGGAGATTGGTTGCTGGGGCTGACAAAGAGTATGGCTTCAGGGCTTTCTCTATATCTAGACTTTCTTCTTCTCCTTTGTTGTCTTTGGAAAAAGGGAGATCTGAAAACTAGTAGTGCCAAGAAGAGTAAAGAGCAGGAAGTGAAGCTTTCAGGACTGAGAAGAAGTGAAGCGAGGAGTCGAAGGGAACGCACCTCCGCAACCAATATCTAGAATCAGATCATCCTTCCCTACATCCAACCAGCCCAAGACCTTCGTAGCCAGCTTAGGCACGAAGGATGCCGAGTTTTGGTAGGCCTAGAACACAGAACGGTCAACATTGATGCTCCTTTTTACTACCATCTCATTCCTCATCCTCATCCACCCTACCCCGAGACTAAATTATCTTCCTCCTCTATTTGACTTCATGTTTATCCTCGGAGTATTCTCTTCTCGAAGGGCGACAAAAAAAAGATGGAACGATAACCAGAGCCTCAAAAACCGCACGCCGATAGATGACGAAGCAGACAAAAAGAAAAAAGACAAAAACAGAGAGACAGGAGTAAAACCCAGGAAAGGACATAGCAGCGGAGAAGAGCAAGCCATTCTTACCTCCGCACTCCAATGATCTTCTTGAACGGCTACATGTCCACGCGTTAGTTTCCCAATCCCTTGAAAGAAGAAAAAAGGAAAGGAGGAGGGGACGAACCCGCCATGACTATCCTACGGTGGTGCAAAGGGACAGCTGGAAAAAAGTTGATTGCTGTGTGACGGGGGGTGAATGGAGAGAGGGGGGGGGGGGAGAGAGGTGGTTGCTCCTTGGGCAGCCTTAGCTGTTAGATCAGAGAGATAGGATTTGAGGTCGTGATGCGGATGAGGCGGGGAAAGAAGACAGATCTGGAATTGGAATGGGAATTGGAAGGCGTTGAAGAGGGGTACTCTGGGGGTTTATATGTTGGGCGGTTGAAAGAGATTCTTGAATGTCACGGACGAGAGTGAGTGAGTGCGCGATGTTGATAGTGATGAAAGGTGGATAGGCAAAGTAGCTATGGCCTGCCGATCTCGGAGTTGTCCAACGCCCGATCTAAACGAGCAAGCAGCCAACTAAGTCAACCAACCACCACTCACAGCCAGATCATAACCAACGAGCTTTGTTTCCCTTGAACAATCCACCTCATATCCATCGCCATAGTTCCCACAGTCCATATTACAAGCCAAACCACGACCGTGCCTTACGCCTCCCCTGTACTCCTGCTCCATGGCCCCGATCCCGCGCATCTCACTGACCTAGTCGATCTCCATCAATTCGTACTTCTCAGCACCAAGTGAAGCCTCGATCCTCTCCATGATCGCAAGGACCTTCTCCTCCTCCAATCGTTGCCCTACAATCTGCACCGCGACCGGAAGGCCATGCATCGCGGTTGCGTCGTAGTGCTTGTAAGCTCCACGAGCAACGCCATTCAACGGCTTCATGGAGAACGAGGCCGGGAGTGCATCGAGGCCTTGATCAACGTGTGTGATGGGCATGATGCCACAGGTGTAGTCGAGCTATTTGGAGTTTATTTTAGATATTCGCAATTGATGGTAGAGGAAGACGCTGGGGCTGGGACGGGACTTACGAGGTTGAAGAGGAAGGTATAGCCACAGCTACTAACTGCATCTTTCATACCATCATGCGGCACGGCGGGTGTCGCGTTAGGAGGAGTGATCATGAAGTCGATCTTGGCTACTTGCTCCCACCAGTCGTGGAACTTGGCCTTGAAAGCTTCTCGCTTCGCAACAAGCTTCCACTGTTCATATGCAGACTTCTCGTGCCAGTTCTTCAGAAGGCCGGCCCAGATGTCATCCCGTCGGACATACTTGACCCAGGCATAATAGACCCATTTGAAGATGCGAGGCAAGGCCATATAGCGGGCCATCTGCTTGGCACCGGTATCTTCCCACTCGCCCGTGCGAAAGAATGACCGAAAGGTCTTACAGCCATCCGAGTTTAACAGTTCTGATGCAATACAGAGGGCTTCGTAGGGCGAGGGTGGTTGGACATCCACCACTTCATGGCCTTCTTTCTTCAGGGCGGCAACCACTTGGTCGACCGCTCGGGCACAAGCAGGACTTGGGTCCACCACGCCATCCGTCCTCAATACCCCAACCTTGAACTTCTTCTTCTCGCTAAACTCCTGGAAAGTGTCTGCCCTCCAAGGAATAGGATGGACTGAGTGATCATACTTCCACGGTTGCATCCCAATCATTGATTTTGTAAAGTATGTGAGATCGGGTAGCGTGCGGGTCATGGGACTGAAGACACTGGGAATCCCCTCCTGCCCGGGCATGGATGTGCACATGCCATTCTTGGGCCACCGACCCGTCGAGCACCGCAAGCTGTAAATCCCACAGAAATGGGCCGGGGCGCGAACACTTCCCGCCACATCGCTGCCAATGCCAATGCGGCCACCACCAGCGGCGAGAAGGGCGGCCTCGCCACCGGTCGACCCTCCCGGCGAGTATTTGTTGTTGTGCGGATTGGTGCAGCGGCCCCAGACGTCGTTCGTCGACTCGAAACTGAGTAACGTGACCGGGAGGTTCGTCTTGACATAAGGGATGGCGCCAGCATCTTTGAGAAGGCGGACCATCGTACCGTCTTGGAGTCCAACGCCATTCTTGTTGCCGACGTTGCAGCTGTAGCCAACTGTAGTATCGAAACCTCCAACCACAACCGAGTCCTTTAAGCTGATGGGAATCCCAGCCAAGGGTCCTTTCATGTTGATGCTACCGTCTGTAATCCAGCCCTCCGCAGCCCCAATCATGACCTCCGTCACACAGTTGGTCTTCTCATGAGCCTTGAGGGCTGCCTTGCCATAGACGCGCAGGATATCGATGGGCTGCACGACCTGCTTATGCACATCCCGAACCAGGTCCTCAACCGACCGAGCCAGCACCTCTTGTTCTGGCGACGAAAAAGAGCCATGGTAGCGGGATAGACCAGCTATCCTCTGTGCCCGCTCTGCCTGCTTGAATTTGCTAGACCCATGGTCAGTATATGTCTTTGTGCTCCATGCAATCCGGAGCCGAAAAGCGGGGAAGGGAAGCATGTAACGCTTGGTACCAGTCTTTGCGATGCTGGAAATAATCGAGCAGGTAAACCATCTTCAACAGCTGTAAAAGCCGGAGCTACAATTCAGATAAGGGATGCACGATAGAGAAGATCCAGGAATCCAACCCGAACAAAGGAGATAGGGAGGGAGAGAATGAGAAGGAGTGAGTGAGTCTCGCGGGGCGTAACCGACGAGATGGCATTGATACCGGCTGGACCTTCCGCAACAAGTAAGCCCGACCATCCCACCCTTTCCCTCTAAATTGTCATGGTCTCGACAGCATGACTTCGACAAAAGACAAACTGGGACAACCCAAGAGTGGAGGCCATCAGAAAAGATGTTTCTGCGGAATAGCAGCATCTAAGGACGGCGTCGATTGTGCTGGGCTCCGATGTTGGCTCAATTCCCCGTGACCCTCGGCTTAGATAAGGAAGGATTGTATTGTATGGTCTGCACTTGCGCGCCGAGCCAGCGATCTGCCATTATTATCAAACCCAACTCTTACCACGCCCACCTCCCAACCATCAACGTGAGGCGGGGTAGCTCCAACGGGCCGGCCGACGCTCTTCCTTCGCCATGCCGTCGCCGAGCGAAGCTGTGACGCCGGACGTGCATAAAAGAAGCACCATGTCCGTCCTGTCGCCCTCCGCGTCGTCAGGAGGCAGCACCGCAACACCACGCGTGATCGCCGACGAGGATTTGCACGTCTTTGAGGATCTCCGCCACGACTACGGCGACACCCCGCCCGCCGGAAGCATGGCCGCGTCGACAGAAGACTTACTGATCTGCTGTGCGTGCGGCACGCAGTTTGATATCGAGGACCGCAACGTCCTCCGGTCCTGCCGCACATGTGATGACCCCCGACAGTTCGTGCCGCCTACGGGACAGAAGTTCACGACACTGGCGGAGCTACGCCGGGGCGGCTTTGTGAATCGGAGGAAATTCCTCGAGGGCGACGAGCGCTTCTGTTCCATCTGGACGGAGCCCAAATTCGGGATTGGCCAGCGCTGTATCCTGATCCAGACGCCGCTCGGCAATGTGCTGTGGGATTGTATCACGTATTTGGACGAGGAGACCATTGGGTGGATCAACAGTGTCGGCGGGCTTGCTGCCATCGTGATCAGCCATCCGCACTACTATACCACGCATCTGGAATGGGCGGAGACGTTTGATTGTCCCGTGTACCTGAGTTGGGAAGACATGGGCTGGCTCAACCGACTAGATCGTCTTGGGCGATTTCGGACGTTCATCCACACCAAGGAAGAGGACATTGAGTATCGAGGGGAGAAACTCGGCGTGAAAGCGCTCAAGCTCGGGGGCCATTTCCCGGGCAGCTTATGTGTGCTAGCATTCGGGCGGTTGCTGATCGCTGATACGCTGGTAACGACGCCGGCAGGCATGGGGGACTGGACGAAAGGAACGGGTATGGGGACGACGAGGCGGCCCGAGGGCATGAATAGTTTCGCCTTCATGTGGAGCATCCCGAACATGATCCCGCTGTCGCCCGCGGAGATTGCAGGGATGTGGGACGTCTTAAAAAGACATGAGTTCGTATCGACCCATGGTGCGTTTGTGAATGTTGACGTTTACGATGGAGCTGGCGGTAGTGAGACGGGTGTGAAGCAGAGGGTGCTGGATAGTATGCAGATACAGGTCCGTTCCATGGGCTGGAAAGAACACTCGTTCTTGCAAGAGACGTGTTCTAAGGTGGTCGCCGAGGAAGAGGAAGAGCTGTAAAGCAGTTTCATATTTCATGACATGATGTAGCGACTGGCTAGGACGAATACTTTGGGCCGTTTATGTGTAATCAACAGGATATACGACCTGAACCTGAAGTGAGGATGTCAACATGAGATTGGTGTTGACTATATAGACATGATAGTTCTGCTTTCCCTGCAACCGGCGCCTAGACGGAAACAAAGTCCCCAATCACGTACTTAAAGATGGCACTGGACAGAGGTAGATTTATCACCGATAGAAGATAAGATAAAAATGAGCCCTTGGTATTCCGCTCAACATTTCGCTTGCCCTCTCTCCTAGTTGAACTGCTATCCGTTCCGGACATGTACGCTTCATAAATGCCCATGCAAATATATACTCCTAAACCTCATCATGTACACCCATTGCCTCGAGGGCTTCGTCGTGGTATAATCATTACAATAGTACCCAGAAAGGGCTGCTGGACGAAACCAGGGCGCCTGTGTCCTAAAAGTAGCCACGACTGCAAAGTCATGTAAAGGGGTCTGTTTCGTAGTCCGACAAGGTTGACATACCGCCAAGGCGGGCAGGGCTCGGAATGATCGGTAGAATTGCTAGCAAGGCTCATACAACTTCTTGCATGTCGCCGTTGGACTTGTTAAATATCTCGTATTTCGTAAATATCAACGCTCGCTCGTTTACCGTGATCGTTTCGACATCGAGTTTAGCATGTTACCGTCATCATATTCCCACTGCCTCTTCAGTCCACCCTCATACACTGACGCAACCGATTCTTGCCACATGCTAGGACTGACAAAAGAGGGAATAGGTGCAGCTGAGTATTGTTGTTGAGGTAGTGGCTGAGAGTTTGGTGGTAGGCTCACGTTTGGCAGACTTTGAACATCCGGTAATGACTGGACTTCTGGGGCACCTGGGACGGAAAGTTTTAGAGGGGCTTGGGAAGGAGCTGAAGTGCTCGAAGCTGGAGGCGTACCAAAAGACGTGGTCCACTGACTGAGATGTTGTTAGCAGAAAATCTTGAACGCTGGGTTGGAGACTTACTCAAAGATTCTTGTCGGATTCCATGCTGAGGTCTCGGCCATAGGAACAGAAGACTGTTGCGGGATCCGGTGACCGTGACCGCTTGCCATCATTACTAAAGACTGTACCGCAGGAGAGTCACTTTTGGTGTCCACGCCGCCCGCTGAAATAGGTGGTGAAATGGGGTGATTGGTGTAACTGACTTGAGGTTGGTGGGCACTTTGATGCTCTAGACCATGCTGGCCTGCGATAGACGTCGGCTGACGATTCATATTTGATCTCGGAGGACTGCTATGCACAGGTGCGCCAGGTGAGCCATATGGGAAGCTCGGCTTCAACACGAACGGTTTGCGAGTGTCAGCAGAGAATGCCTCTCGGAGAGCGTCAATTTGTTGTTGCATATCAGGCATAGGCCAAGAACTCATGCATCTTTCGAGGATTCTCATATGTCTTGTGAAATATTCGCGAGCATCGGTACTGAGATCTGGATCTGGCGAGGTAAGCGCAACCTGGAGACCATGTCAGTGAGGTAGCTTGCTGTAGCTATGCAACGGAACATACCAGATGTAAGACTGTGCATGTCAGAACGCAGTAGATGGTAAAATTGATTCCGCGCTGCATGCAGAGAAGCCCGGTCAATCCAAAGGATTGAAGGATACCTTCTTGTAGCCTGCACAGTAATTTTGCGGAATTGTAGCAGATCATCATGTGTCGTTTCCAGTCCCCGCTTACGTCAGTGGGCTCCATGAACTGAAGCTGCGGTCGATGCAGCATGATGATACTAAGATAATAATAAGAATGGAGATTTCCAATGTAGTGAGACGGAAGCCATGGCGGGGATCCATCAGAACTGAAAGTTATCTGCAGATCGCTGGGCAAATCATTCATCCAAGTCTCAAAAGAAGGGTTTAGTTGAATAAGAGCTGGATCTATGCCCCATTCCTTCTTCTTCTTAATCTTCGAGTAGACGTCGTTCATTCTCCTGACATTTCGCACGACCTTAGCAAGGTAGGTAAAGTTTCTCGTCACATGGAATTCGGTATCATCGTTTCCAGGAGCTGGTCGTTGTACGCTCAAATCCAAAGTCTCTATATCCACTGCTAGATCGGTTCTCCCTAGTCAACAATTAGCAGAGCTTCGACCACAGTAGTAAATGTATAGACCTTGGGGTGAGCCAATCATGACTTCTGTCAAGAAAATTGTCTGCCAAATTCGGGTCTTGGTGATACAGTCGGCTTGATTCGAGCCACATGGCTTCCCTGCTTTGTGGTCTTCGTAATGCTCATCCAGGCCCAAATCCTTAGCCATTGCTACACATTGAACTACAGTCATCCACGAACGATAGTAGTATCCACGCTTTGGGGCTGATTCTCTTGCTTTTAGAACGATCAACATGGCTTGGAGAGTACTCAGGCGAGGAATGTCCATAAATGAATCGGCGTGTTCTGTAGCGAATTAGTCACCTCAATAGAAAAGCCGCAAATCTGAACGGTATACATACTTGATGCAAGTGCAAGCCATTGGTGGCCTTGTGCTGGCTCGTCTGCCAATCGACCAGATATTGCAAAAATTGCTTCTAGTACAAGTGGGGAGATTGATTCTCGGTTGGTATGCCATTGCTGATAGAACGATGTCTTATTCAAAACTGGTACATAAGGATGCACATTTGCGAAGTACATGTCGAAATATTGCAGCACCGTTTCTTCATCTGGCATCAACTCCGGGGGGATTCGGATCTTCGAACCGGGCCCGGATAAGGTGGGCGGCAAGACAGTCCTATATTCATCAACATCCTCGAACGCTGCAGGCTCATCACTCAAGTTGTTCTTGTTATTCTTGCTGTTAAGATATGGAGCTACATTGCTGTGAGTTGTTGCGCGATAATTATGGTAATCTTAACTTACCTGTGCCTGCCTCATTCATGCGGAGTTCACCTAGGAGGTCAGCCAGATTTTGTTGCCCATATTGATCCTGCTCGTAAGACTCTGGAGACGAAGAATGCTGATGTGCTTGCTGCATAGGGGGGGTCGGGAAGACATTTTGAGAGGTATATTGTTGATCCATGACGCTAACAGGTGTTTGTAGATTTCCATAGTGTACCGGCTGATGATTCGAGACTGGTTCAGGCGCGTATGAAACAGGTTGATAAACACCCACATTATCCGTATATTGTGTTGGAGGCTGATACATCGATGGATTGTGTCTGGGGGCTTCGGCGAGGTTCTGCTGCAGACCAAGATGCTGATGATAATCGTCTTCACCGCCGCCATATCCAACCCTTCCCGGCTCATACATCTGCGGGCTTCCGCCATAATTCTGATTATCGTAATTAACCGTTGGGGGAACACAGTGCAGTTTCAGTCGGATACACGCAGAGCAAGGCCATGTATTAGTGGTCGCGGCATCGCATTTTATTTTTCGTCGTCGACAACCCTCGCAAGCCCGCATTACTGGACTATTGTCAGAAGTGCCATAGAGAAAGAAACAATCAGTATCGGCCCATACCCTTCAATCGTTTGTGGCGATTGTGCTCATCAACAAAGACATAATCTGCGGTCCCATTAGATTTCCGTCCCTAGCATGGAAGGGGTTGGAGGAGGGGGTAATTGCGCACTCTTTTGATTCTCGCGCGGCCCAAAATTGTCCGGCGCAAAGGCAAAGCTTTGCATTTGCGAACTTTGTGGGAGTAGCCTCCTCGTCCCAGGTTCACCGGCCATGGTGAATGAATGAGTACGTTCGAAGACCTCCGATCACCAATCACTCTCGGCTTTCCCTCGGATGCGACTCGCGCAAATTCTGGGGACGCGAAATCACTTGGAGCAACAGCAGACACAGTCGATCCAGGGCTGCAGTGCTGTTTGGAGACGTGAGACCCCAACGGCGAGAAAGACGTAGAGGAGGGAAGGAGGAAGACGCCAGAGAGGTGTCGGTCGCGGTCGTGGTCGTGGCCGTGGTTGTGGGCAATGGTGAAGCAGATGCGTTAAACTTAAATCGCGGACTGAGCCGAAGGAGAGAGCATGAACAGTTGTGATTACTTCGACAGGGTTAACGCACACCAATAAATGAGGCCAGGAATTGCCCTTAGCCAGGAGGGTTGGACCACCAAACAGGGAGGCTAGGAGGATGGAGGCTAGGATGGCACTGGAGAATAATGAAGCTGGAAATTGGTGAGCATACCTTATTTATTTTTGAAGTTGGGTTGTGGAAGTGGCAGTGGTACGAGCTGTCTGATGGAGATTGATCTCGCGTAGGTGAAGTAGCTCTGGTACCGGACTCGCAGCTGCGGCGGCAAGGTGAGGAGGTAAGGTCCTCGTTACTTGGAACTTGGAACAAAGTAAAGTGACTGACTGCGGGACAGTGCCGCCAAAAAGTGGCGGTACGGTAAGAACAGGTCTGAGCAGGAGTGTGTCAAGCGGGCTATCGCACGTTGCCGATGAAGAGAGGAATGGTGCTGCTTTCTATGGAGACTGGCGACCCAGGCGGGTCGCGACTTAGCAGTCCGTCCTGTGAACGATGGCGCCGGAAGGAAGTGGCAGGCTAAAGGAGGGTGGGTTTATGGCAGATGATGGCAGATGGCCAAGTGGCAGGGTCTGCACCGAGTGAGCGATCGGGGTTGGCCATGCGCTTGCTGTATCGCCCGTTAGTCAGCCGTTGTGCGAGAATTTCGCACCAGATCGGGTGGGACAGGCAGGCCAAGGGGCGAGAGGCAAAAGCAAGAGGCAGGAGGCAGGAGGCTGGAGGCCCGAGTTTGAGGGTTGACGTTGAACACCATCATGGACATGGACGTGGACAACCGCCGCCTGGCAAGACAAGACCCGCGGAGCCCAGGTTCAGCGGTTTAGCACTAACCGAGCAGCGCCCTCCAACACCCGCAGTGTCGTTGCCCTGCAGGTGAGCAACGAAGAGAAAAGGAAAGGAAATGCAGCCGGGCTAGCTACTTGCAGCCACAGTGCATGCATCTACAGACCTACAGCACCAGGGACTTGGGGACTGCATTGCATGGATGGCCAATTCTCTGCGCGGCGTCTGTCTGGGGCCCATCAACCAGGAGCTAAGCTCTGACAAGGCCCCGCCGCCCATTAGTCTGGCCAGTCTGTGCCGGGAGAGGCCTGTTCTGAGCTGTAGCAGAAACCAGGGTTAAACAGGTACAATACAGCAGCAGGCGTATCGTGAGCGAATGGGTACCCTCTGTGACCGACGAAGGAACTGTGCTGCTACATACTGGATGACTTGATCAGTGGTGCTCTGGTACAGCCTCTCCCCTATTTCCTCGTCTTGTCCTGGAGATGCTGTTCTGGGGCCGTTCCGTGGCATTGAAACTGCCGAGCACAAGTCTTCTTGGTTCTTCCAGGCAATCAACGAAGCTCGAACAGGATGGAATCACTACTGTATATGTACATTACTGTAGGAAAATAGATGAGGTTAGATGAGACGAGGACCAGGATTGCCGACCAATGCTCGCTCTGCATACCGCGAGACAGCGTATGGAGTATATCCCACAAAACCCGGACCCGATGGAACAAAAGTCTTCCCGACTCCGCTGCGGACGTTGGCAGCAGGTGCGGCAGACTGCCCTACAGAGGAAAAGAGGGGTGCGAGAGTGTGGGACATGCCGGGCATGTCACCCCCCTGGTAGTCGGCGATAGGGATATGAAATGGCGTTTTAATAGCACGGCCAGGGTTGATGCGATCAGTCAGGCCAAGTCTGTTTGCTTGCCAGGGGCCACAGTAGTTCCTTGTAGCATGCTTATAGTAGCCATCGTAATAATAGCGTCTCCTCTTTCTTTAGAGCTCCCAAAGTCAGTGTTCCAATGTTCTCTTGCGGACTCTCCACTCTGCCCTACCCTGCCCTATCGATAGCCGTCGTGACCGTACTGCCACACTCGATACATTATCATTATGCTACCAGACGTTCTCCTCTTTTCAGCGGTGGGGAAGCTGTCCAATAAGAGTCCGACAGACATACCATGCTATGCTATGCCACCTTTGCGGCTCTCTCCGAGACGCCGAGGTGGCTTCTGTCTCTTCCAGAAAATTCGCCGCCGTAGATTAGTCCACGGACTTCCACATTTCCATCGTTTTCACGTGCCGTGCTGTGTTATACCCGCTTCTAGAAGGTCACCAGAGGACATTTGCCGGGGAACGGTAGCCGTATCGAATGCTAGCTGAGCCGATGGCGTGCAAATGTGCCTAACCAAGTCTCACCATTATCTCTCTAGGCTTCATTCTTGCTTTCCTCCGACCGTTCGTTGTCGGGTTGGAATTGAAGTGTCAAAGAACGGTTGAAAGCACAGGAACAGGAACAATGCGTTATTGATGACATCGCTTGGTCCCTCGATGAGATTGAGGCCCGCAAGGTCAATGGTAAGGATATCTGCCCTGCGTAATTCTTGGTTTCAGGTGACAAGAAACCCCCGTGGAGGGGAAGTGCGAATTCTTTGAGCAGCTCGGAATGACGACGATCATAAGTATGAACCCGCCATGTATATTGTACAGCGTCTCCTCCATCGAAACAAACACGCTCATCCGCCACGCCAGTCAACCAACCATAATTCATGTGGTCGAAGGAAAGTTGATCCTGGCTTCAAAGCCTTGCCGCGCGGTGATTCAATCCGGATTCCAGCTTGTGAATGGTGACAGGGGAGAGAAATGTTTATTGTAGAGTAGTCCAGGGCCTTTGACGCGGCGGAGCAGTCGGCATGGCGAAGACGATAATTCAATAAACTCTCACGCCTTGGCCTAGAGCCTTCGTTTCTGCTTCTCTTTGCTGCTTCGGTGCATCTCAGCCCCGCTATCAGATCATTGCACATCCATCACCGGCTGTATACCTCCTCCACGGCGTATCTATTACGCCAAGCCTTCTGGCACTTTCGTACAAACATGGGGTATTTGGCAAATTAAGTTTTCTGATTCGACAAAGTACTATCTTCTTGAGTAAAGTAGATCTGTTGTGGATTTGGGTCTTGGCGGAATTGCTTGGCCTGCTACGAGGTAACGTACTGTACAGCGCTATATACAGTAAATTATGGAAGGCGGCAATCACCGTGGGTCTACGGTAACAGACTGCGGGGCTGTGGAAAGGTGCTTTAGGGTTTAGTCTAACAGGGTTTGGTGCTGAGCGTCCTCGTGGCGTCCTCGTAAATTTCCCCAATCGGCCACCGGCTGTTACGTTTGCCTCTGCTCGTGGGAGATTTGCAAAGGACTTGCCGTCGCCAACGACAGCAAGTCAAATATTTTGCTAGGCGCAGTATGGCGTGAACGAGCGCCAGTTGAAAACACGAGAGAAATGAATGTCCTCCACATTGGTCTGATCGGATCGGATCGCCTGCCTCGAGACCTTTCCGGTCATTCATGCATGATGGTTCCTCGTGGTTTGGGGAAGAGCTCTCAAAGTGCTAGGATGCGGATGATGCTGCACTATCCCTGAAAAGATTAGTGCCGTGATTCGGATTTCTTGTCTAGAGCAATTCTTCAGACGAGGCGCACTCTTAGTCGCAGTGATATGGCGCGGATAGGTGGACAGCCGCAGTCTGCTGGGACAAGGTAGGTATGAGGATTGAGTGATAGGCATACGAAGCCCCAACCCGAGGAACACCTACATATGCAGTTCGCAAAGGCGAAACAACACTGGACTCCCTAGGGAGCATTCTGGGAAGCTGTCATGCTGCGGGCCCTTCACGGGGAAGTGTGGACGCATGCGCGGATCCTTCTGTCCACCACTAACAGAGCCAGCTCCATCCTTTGAACAACGGGAAGTGGACCAGAATTTCGTATTCCTTCTTGAGCCACAAGCATGCAGTATTCGCTTGCAAGCGGTGCTTTCCCTGAGTTCTCTTGGCATCTTGGGCTACCATGAACATCAGTGCTGGTTCAAATTATTGGATTCGCCAAAGCAACAAGAGCAATACTTGTGTATCGGTTAATTGACCAGGCTGAAGTCTCCTGCCAAGTGTATGGCGACAGTATGACCAGCGAGGACGGCATGTTTGCTGAAGGGAGTCTTTCAAGCTTTCTTTGCTGATCCGTGCCTTTATTTCTTGCTCCCGGACGTAGCATCATCGCCATTGATTACTGCCTTATGCATGCTGTGCCAGTGCATCGAGCGTCTCACTGTCGGAAACTTATGGATTGCCCAGTGATAGTGAGAATGTCGTGGAGAAGAAATCCGGTACTTAAGATCTGGTCGATTTCTGACACAAAAGGAGACCTGCAACCCATTCAACTCATATAGTGATACGGACATCCAAAGAATGAAACTGCGACAAGTAACAACCTATAACATCTGCGCACAGGCGACTGTCGAAGAATGAGAGATTTTCCACAAGCTCTAGTTATTTGTCCTGAATTCACTAGTTGCCCTGTTGACAAGCTGCGCCTTGAATGACTGTACTGGGCCTTGAAGCTTCCTATGTATCACCAGGTTACACTAGATCATGAAGCTTGCTGACGTTGTCTTGCTTCCCACCTTTTGACTTTCGTAGAGCTTTCTTGGCTGCATCGGCTTCTCGCGGCCGGGGGGGAGAAATAGAGGGGAAGGAAGAGCCGCTACATGTCACATAGTAGCTTGGTGTAACTGCCATGCCTGGTACCCTATGTGGCGGGCAAAAAATGCGCTTTGAGACCAAACGGGCCCGAGGATAGTAAACGACTAACAACTCCCCACATACCGGTTGGATATGACGCACTGAGCGAGATCAATAACGGTCCCAGTAAAAGCAGAGAGAGAGAGAGAGAGAGAGAGAGAGAGAGATGTTACCTATCCAAGGTGATTGGATTCTGCTTATAGAACCACGTGGAAAAATAGCGCGGCCTTGCCGAGCTCGGCGCTGGAGGCTCTTTCGACAAGCCAATTTTCCAAGGACGACATCTCAAGATTCAACATCATTTTCACCACTGGAAGTGGTTTCACGACACAACAAGTAGCATTCCAGCGAGGGCCGTTGATCTGCAGAGACCCAATACAAACCCCCTGATACTATCCGGAGACCCAACACCAGCTACGGTTGTCGTTCAATCTCGTCACCTCACCGTCGCCACCATGTCTGGACGCGAGATGGACAACGCAAATCCCACCATTCTCAGCATCAGTGAGCTTCCGTCGCGGCGACGTAAGGACAAGGATGGTGTCGATGGACCCGAGGACTTCGGTATCCAGGCAATCATGATGGCGAAACCCAGCTACGCTATGGACCCTTTTTATCTTTCTGACTACTCCGACACGGATTCTGACGACTCGTCTCTGGAGCCCATTGATGAGCAAGAAGTTTATGGTCAGTTCCGCTGCACCTTACTGAATTTAGCTTTGCATTTCCCTAGTTTCCGCTTACGAGGCCTCTCACTGTTCCCCCCCTTGTCTCAGAGATTAGAGCAGCCGTGCCAAGCTAAGCCGAGCGGTTTTGTTCATCGTGATCAGTTGCCCAGATGGATACAACCCAAGTGGTCCATGGCCTGTTAGCTCTCTTTTCTGACAGCTTTCGGCTTGACTTCCCTCAACGAGCATTTTTGTGCCTACTCATGCGCTAGTGCAGTTTCTTGGTTTGACCTCCTATCTAATCATTGGACGGTCTGGATACGGCTACAATTGTTCCAGCTTCCGAATCTGAATATTGCATCTACTTATGTGAGGCTCAAACGTCTGACGTTTCATAGATTTGATCGCACCCATCTCTGATCCAGAACATCCTTTGTCCTTGGCGTCCTTGGGCGTAGTCAAGCTTCAAGATGTACACCTTACATCGCCATCTGATCTTACGAACCCCGCTGCTCTCACGCGAGTACTCGTTGAGTTGACTCCAACTGTGACCCATTGCTCACTGGCTACGGTCATCGGCCTCGGGGTGCGAGTCCGTCTGGAGCAAGCGCTACCCCCAAGCTATCGGGTCGAGGTTAGGATTAAGGAGGGCACGCACAGCTCAGCGGCCGAGGTAAACAAGCAACTGGGGGATAAGGAACGGGTTGCTGCGGCGCTTGAAAATGCAAACTTGATGGGCATCTTAAAGAAGATGATGAAGCCCTGTATGGAGTGAACCAGAGATACATCTACATAACACAACACGGTTCCCATGATCTACATAGCTCCTGATGTTACTGCATTAGCGCCTTCTGGCCATGCGTGGGCCGGATGTGCCGACTTTGCGGCAAAAGGGTTGAACTCCTTTCGAAGAACCAGGGAATCGGTATGGGTGCTTGTGACTCAATCCCACGGACTTCATGACAGTATGTCTGGCTATTCCTTTCTTTGTTCTTTTTTTGGAGACTTCCAGAATAAGAAAGCGGGACTGACTCGTCCCAACAGTACCTTACCTCCACGGCCGAACCCTGACAGCCCTGCCGACTTTGCCAACTGAATCCCAGCCTAGTCAAGCACCAACCCGTCGTCTCAATCGTCTTTGCTCCCTGGACTCTAGTACCTCGGGATATTGTTCGGGAGCAATCACCAAGTTACTTTTCGCGTTCCCAACGCGAGGTCGAGTATTGAACTCGTCGGATTTCTCGATTGCTAAGCAAATACAAGATCGAATTCATGAAGGCGTCTTTGAATTTATGCGATATCCCGTTGAAAGTTATTGAGATTGTGCACCAGTGAAATCAGCCATCCCATAACCAGCACTTCGCGTCCTTGATCGTATCTGGTCATTGATCGTGTGTACCCACTTCAATGACCAGCATTTGGATGCAAGAGCGCCATGCCGATCACTCTCTTTCACGCTATCAGCATGTGAATAACTGGCCTTCTACTTTTGCCCCACGCTCGAATCAGAGCGTTCGAGTCCGAGTCGTAAAATTAATCGGTGTCATGGTTTGGTTACTCTATATGGTGAGCTCTGTGCTTACGCGAGGAGGATCTATATTGCATTATTGATATTGATCTCGATTTAATGATGGGAGTTACGTAGTCCCTGACCTCGTCATGTCTGAAATGGCAGCAATCCTTCCTAAATCATCCCCAAACCTGTACTATAATCCCGACCTATATGCTGGGCTCAATATAGGCCATTTAGCCTAACCGGCACGACCAACGCTTTTGGAAAACAGGGGGAACTGGTAAGCTTCAGAACGGATTTTTGAAGACGAGTGGATGTTGCGAATCCCCGGCCACCCCCACAACTACCCCTTCACGTTACTCCAAGATCCACTGTCACATTCGACTCGCTTGACAAGCGGCAACACATCTATCGTACTCTCGCTGTAGCAGAGAAGCCGCCTCGCACTTCTAGAACCGGAGGAGGATTGGAGCGAGCCAGCGCCCACTCAGGGCGACTTCCGGGCGGAGCTCACAAGAACACCAGATAAGCATAAACCCTTGGTTCAGCAGGTTGTGGTTGACCCAATCCACATTTGTTTGCTGTTCGGCACCTTGTCACATGTGAAAGCACATCCGAAGCATAACGAACGATTGGTTGTATCTACCAATCCCAAGGGGCCGGTCCACAACGCTGGACATTGTTATACCCTATCCATGATTGCCAAACAACCCCGCACACTTCACGCTCGTCAGTCGTCATCTCTCCAGAGCGTCCCTGTCGATTTGCGTGTTCTGGTACCGTATAGTAGTATGTGGTTCCTTTTTCCTTGTGTTACGCGATCTACCAAACACCCAGCTGCCGTAGCTGGGCTCGTTCCTGAAGGTCGGAAGCCGAGGTTTCTTAATACGGGTGCGGCGGTCTTGATGCCAACACACCGTAACCTGATCATACAGAAACAGGAAGACGAGTGGTGTCGTCGTTCAAACCCAACGGAATTGACAATAGCCACCTAGGGGAGATCACCAATGCACTCTGGTCCCTCTTCATTATTCGGTAAATTGGAGCGACGGCCGGTTCAAACATCCCAATGTCATTCTTGGTAAGCAAGCAATATGATCGCATGGCATAGGCAAGGACCCCAACCCCCTGATCGCTGAGACGGAAAATCCCACACCCTCCTAGCTGCAGAATTCTGTCATCGGTACTCCCTATCCCCTCCGTCACAAATGACAGGAAGGGGAAAACCAAGTGAGAAGAGGGCAAGGGAACCGAGACCTTACACCCAAGCTAATGCCGTGTGATTGATGCCACCGTACTCTATACCACACAGTGCCGTGCTGTGCAGTTCTGAATACTGCTTCTGCATCAGCTTACTGCGAGTGGATGAATCTCTCTCCCTGAGGTGTTTTGTCATAGATACAGCACTGTACAGTAGCAGTAGCAGCAGCATCTCGATGACCTGGTGATCGACGAAAGGGAAGGTGGAACGACCCCTGCTGCTCTATCCCATACAGGGCCATGATCGGGGGAAGCCCCGAGCCGAGTCCGGAGGACGATGAGGAGGAGCAGGATGAGGAGGCAGAGGAGCAGGAGCCGGCGATATTGTCTTTGTTATTATCGGCGATGTGGGACGTCGTTCGAGGGGCACAGCACGCCAAGACAAACGGGCAGGCAGGGGAGTTTCGGCTCCGCGGTACTTGCAGTATTGTCTTTTTCCGGAATCGAGGGAGGCGAGCGGGACATCATTCCCCTCGTCCTAGCAAGCCGGTGTGTGTCGTTGCGGTTGCAAGCTGCTATCCCCATCAAGAGACGCTCTTCGCAATCGTCTAGTCCATCCGATGTTTCACCGTCATGCCACCAGCTACTTTGCATCACTCGTGCTTACGAAGTCACCTGAGGGCGAGACATTCTGTGAAGGGGGGCGAGGTATTTTTGGGAGACCTCGGAACGAATCATGGCTAAGCCATCGCACTTAGGTGTTGTAACGTAGTGTGGATGCAGCATCTCACACAGTCTATACCCTTTGCTTTCCTGCACGTTGGACCGCAAGAGGAAGTAAATTGGGACCGCGTAAGCGAGAGCCAGGGGGGTGTGGATGGGTGTGTTGAGAGAGGGACAAAGAACGTATAGAAGATTCCGTGCCCGTTTTCGGGAGCCATGGTGGTTAGGGGTGAATGGCGTTTGGGCACGGCAATAGGATCGACGATTCGGTCGTACTTTTACAATAGCTTGATGGGAAGTAATCTCCTTCCTGGCCCTTGGGGGGTTGGCCATTTATCAAGAATCGTCATTGACGGAGAGACGCGGCAGGGGTTGACTATCCCGAGAGGGTTGTGATCAAGACAAGTACACGTCGTGGATGATGTTGACAACATGCCCTCCAACATCTGGTATTTATAGACACATACTTTTGGTGCCGGTGCCGAGATGGTGCTCTATGCCTAACCTATGGTTACAAGTGCCGACCTCGAAAAAACTCCACGGAAGATCTTGGGAAGAGGAAAAGATCTTATGCATATCCTGCCAACTCCAATCAACACACAACAAAACCTTGATGACTGCAAGTGCATCGACCCTCATTACCCATCCAGTAAGCCACTTTCCTTCAGACTGGAGAAAAGCTCCGGTTCCAAGAACTTTGCCACACTCACATCCTCGCTCAGCCCCTTTCTCCTTCTCGTCTTCAGCACAAAATCTCTTGCCGTGGCTTGAGCACTTGCAGGCTCTAAAGGCCTTAAGATAACATCCTTATCCAGGGGGTCACCGGGCACAATACTCCATCTATCAAACACCAAGCTAACGGTAGCTTGGCCTTGAGTATGGATACGCAGATCCGTCTCGAAGCCAAAGGAGTCGATGACAGGAATCAAACCACTGACGCGGTATAGAGGTGTGCCAGCAATAGGCCCATCGGACAAGACATGGCCGCGTCGACGAGCAAGCACAGTATATAAAGAGGTAACAGAGTCTGCAGGCCCAGTCATGGAACAGGAGTAGACTGGCTCCATCAACCGTGGGGAAGCCATCAAGAACGAGGAATAACAGGCGCGGCGAGAGGTGGGGATAATCTGGCCACCTCCCCGGAAAATCGCTTCTGGGGCGAGCGTGACATCCATGATCTTGAATTTGCTGTTGCGGATTGCTGCCGGGGTAGTTAGCTTCTATCCACATATCCGTATACTGACCAATGATTGGCCGCGAAAGGTCATTATCTTGCCAAATAGAGAAATTAAGAATTAAGAGATTGGAGATGACTTACGTTCTTCACAGAGCGGTCCTTCTCGTGTGGCCCAACTGAATCCCTGTCGGATGGTGTCTCGAACGCTAAGTAACAGCTTTTTATCCACCTGTAAAATCGTTAGTAAAAGGGCCGATTAACCGCTTGTGCAAACCAGGATTCAAGTATCTGCGAGACTTACCTCGGATGGCAAAGTGTCGTCTTGAAGAATATTCGGTCCCAGTTCGTCGGGTCCGAAAGCCCAGATACTTCTTGAAGCTAGAAGGTCCCACCCATATCTCTCCTCAAAGAATTTGCCGATAGTCCGCTTATCGCTCTTGATACTGACTTTGCCGCTCTCGATATCTTCAGCAATTCCCTGATCAAGAGGTTCAGCCACCATGGTAATCTTGTTCTTCTTGTTCGGCGTTTGAGCGTAACATTTGATTGCCGATGTCTCGACCACCGTCTCGCAGAATCGAGTAACAGGATCAGAAACTTTGATCTCCATCTCTGCGTATAAGCGGCGCAAGTCATGTAAAACACAGTCCATGTACAACTCTCCAGTACCCAGAATTACGTGTTCGCCTGACTCTTCAACCTTGGTGGTGATGAGAGGATAGCTCTTGTTTATTTTTCGTAGTCCGTCCAACATCTTTGGCAATTCGGAAGGATTAATAGGCTCTACAGCAACCTTGAAAACAGATTCGGTGAAATGTGTGATTGGCTTGAAAATATACGCTTCTTCGTCATCTGGAAGTGTTGGGGGAACGAGGGTGGCTGTCTTGACAATGGAATTGTCTACGCCGCCAAGCAGGACGAAATTTCCAGCGGGAACACCATCTGTGGGGATGTTATACCGCGTCTCTGCAATCCACACGTCTGAAATAGTTGCCATGCTCATATCTTCTTCGTCGTCTGTGGAGTAGCCTTCTCCAAGAACACGGACCTGTGACCCAGGACGGGCAGTACCGCTCATAACTCGACCAAAAGAATGGAATCCAACTGCGTCACTAGTATTGAATAACTTCGTGATCTGAACCACTAGGGGTCCATCTTGGTCACACTCTTGCATAGCTTTCGCAACTTTGGTGTCGAGAGGTCCAGTATAATAGTGCTGAAGTCTCTTCTCGGCAGACTCTGCAGGCGATGGAATATGTTCCACCACCATATCGACGAATCCATTACAGGGTCCGAAGAATTGCTCACAAACCAGCTTGAGCAATACCCTTGCGTCTGTCTTGTACTGTGAAGGTTTGAGGAATATTCCAAGAGAAGCCAATGTCTCCTTTAGATCTTCTGGGCTTTGGCTGATTGTATGAGAGTACAGCTTGTAGATAGGCTCGAGGACGAAGTTGACGAAAGAGCGTTTCGCACGTTCTTCAACCGCTTTCCGTGTAAAAGATCGCTTGACTGGATTGTAGAAAATGTCGCCCCAAAGCCTCTTAGCAAAATCTTCGGTATTGATTGTTGGATACGTATCGGAATACATCTTGGCAAATGATTGTAACGTAAAGCACCATCCCATACTACTGCATGCAAAGAGAACATTACCCTTCTCAGGGCTCAGTCTCCTTTTTTCACCTTGGCCTGGTAGGGTGTTTTCGATCATGGTGTTGACCTCTTCAATGACGTGCTTTAGCTTGAAATAAGCATCAGTGGGTGGGAGCTTCAGCTCTAAAATAAGGCGATCCATCTTGTTGACTACAAGTGTCAAAGGTATATCTTCCAGAACAGCATGCTTGATGATTTGCTCCGTATTGACCTGAACTCCCTCCACAACATCAACAACCAGCACCAAACCGTCCACAAGTCGTAATGATGATGCAACTTCGTCTACGAAATTGACATGCCCAGGAGTGTCCAAGATATTGATTAAATGCGATTTCCCTCGCGAGCTTTGCAACACCAAACTCATTGGTGCTGACTTCACGGACAATCCTCGTTCTCGCTCCAGAATGTGTATATCCGTGTAACGCAATTGCTCGTCCTTCTTCTTCCCAGTCTTCTTCTCAAGCTTTTCCGCAATATCATGAGTCTCCAAAACCAGCATATCCATCATTGCCGTCTTTCCATGATGCAGGTGTCCTGCAAAGGCGATATTCCGGATCTGATCAGGGTAGTTCATGAGATCTGTCATAAAAGTCCTGTCAAAAAAAACGGGTGGCAGGTCTGCCTCTTGGATGGTGAATTTCTTCTGTTCCACCGGTGCTATGATCGGTTGCGTGAGAGGTTGCGCATCTTCCTCTTGAACCATAGTTTCTACATCTTCACCGTATACTTGCTGGGCTGTAGGATAGTATTGCTTGTCTTCATGGAGAATTACAGCATTTGAAGGTCCCTCGTCTGTAGAAGTCAGCACTGACAGTACGGAGGAACAGGGCAGAGACTGACCATCAATCTCCATCAACTCTTGTCCAGTTACTTCTGGCGCCTCCTCTGGGTATTCATCGAACTCGTAGGCGCCGGCGTCGACGCCATGCTGGGAATCATCTTCGGATTCTGATGCTTCTCCAATGAAGTTACCGAACCTAGAAAGTTATCAGGATCTGCGCACAAGAATCCAAACACAGGGACACGTACTCGTCGTAAAGGTCATCCATGGCTATGTATGAGCTGGCGACGCGGAGAAGGGAAAAGGACAAAAATTGCGACAATTCGAGCCTCTATCGCTTTCTCGCGACGTGAAGCTCAAAAAAGCTCGAAAAGTCACGGCCGCCTGGGTCGCACGTGATAGTTCAGCCTTGTGCCTAGCGTCGTGAGCCTCGCGCGTGGCGCGTACCTGGATTACCTACAATTGTGGCGCAGCTTTGGATAGATCTAGCTGTGTGTACTGTATACGCCTCCCGCGGCAAACGCGTGATTTTCCTCCGTCGAGTCGGAAGTCTAGAGCGTAAGGCAATACTTCCATTGCAAATGCCAAATAACTAGCAGATCTTAATATCTCTGGAGATGAATCTATAGACTCATAGCTTCCTTCGTTTTCCTTCTTGTTCAGCAGCATGTTCGGGGCGGGGTATTTTGGTCCGGCTTCGCTCGCTAAACACAGCATGGAAGCATGAGGGGAGATTATTGTCTGTTGCGTGAACAAAATTGTGGTTTCTGAAAAGGACTCGCAGTGCCACTTTCACCGACATTTCTCCAGTTACACATCTGCCTCTACCAAAGACCCCTCACTTCCCACTATCATCAAGTCACAACAATGGCTACTCCTGTGTACATCGTTTCCGCCGTCCGAACGCCTGTGGGTTCGTTCTTAGGGTAGGTTTGGATCTCTCGCGCCTGATTCAGGGGAAAGGTTGACAATGTGAACAGCTCTCTTTCGAGCTTGAGCGCCACACAGTTGGGCGGCATCGCCATTAAAGGTAACTACTAGATCCTCTTCCTACATATCATCGCGATTTTTATACTGACTGCGGCGGCAGCTGCTGTTGAGCGTGTGCCAGAGATCAAGCCAGAGCAAGTCGAGGAGGTCTTCTATGGAAATGTTCTCTCCGCCAAGTAAGAAACAGATGCGCAATCTCACTTTCCAAGAAGCTGAACAAGGACAGTCTCGGTCAGAACCCAGCTCGCCAATGTGCTATCGCTGGTGGGCTCACTGAAGGTGTTGTCTGCACCACTGTCAACAAAGTGTGTGCCTCTGGAATGAAGGCTATTATCCTCGGAGCGCAAACAATCATGACTGGTAATGCTGACATCGTTGTTGCGGGTGGAACTGAGTCCATGTCCAATGTTCCTCATTACCTGCCCACCCTTCGAACTGGCGCGAAGTATGGAGACCAGACTTTGATCGACGGTGTCACTAAAGACGGTCTTACTGATGCTTACGATAAGCTACACATGGGTATGGCCGGGGAGGAGTGTGCGGCGGACCACAGCATCACCAGAGAACAGCAAGATGAGTACGCCATCAAGTCTTATCAGAAGGCACAAAAGGCTACGGAAGCTGGTCTGTTCAAGACGGAAATTGTTCCCGTCGAGGTCAGCGGTGGTCGAGGCAAACCAAACATCACCATCGAGAAAGACGACGAGGTAAAGAACTTGAATATTGAGAAGCTGAAGGCCATGCGACCTGCTTTTAAACCAAATGGTGGAACCGTCACAGCACCAAATGCTGCTCCTCTCAACGACGGCGCTGCTGCTGTCGTTCTGGTCTCTGAGGCAAAACTGAAGGAACTTGGATTGAAGCCTCTGGCCAAGATCCTCGGATGGGGTGATGCGGAGCAGAAGCCAAGCAAGTTCACCACAGCTCCAGCCTTGGCAATTCCAAAGGCTATCAAGCATGCCAAAATCGATGCTGCTAGTGTCGATGCTTACGAAATTAACGAAGCTTTCTCAGTCGTTGCCCTGGCAAACATGAAGCTCCTTGGTCTTGACGAGAGCAAGGTCAATGTTCACGGCGGCTCCGTTGCTATTGGTCACCCTCTCGGCTGCTCTGGTGCCAGAATCATTACCACCCTTATCGGTGTTCTGAGAGAACAAAAAGGAAAGATTGGTGTTGCTGGTATTTGCAACGGTGGTGGTGGAGCTTCAGCTATTGTTATCGAGTCACTTCAATAGGCATTCACATAGTCATCAAAAGCAGTCCAACATCATAGATAGAAATTAATACATGTTCATGAATTTACTTAATCCTAACTTGAAGAGCTCATGAAAGAATGATAACCGTAACCAAAGGCAAACAGCTCTCATTTTTCGGGTGGGGCTGCAAGGCTGTCATGTCAATTTGGGCAGCTCCGTAGCCTTGATCTAATGCGGCCGCTCGGAAAAAACGTTATCGAAAAAAGATGTTTGGCGCATTCATAATCTGCTTCTAACTGCACTCTACGACTTAAAAACCATGTTTATGTCGCCCTCGAGAGGCATTTGAACTAGGAGAGGCGAGGAAAGATGGCCCGCAAGGCAATGTATGTATACATAAATCCATGTTCTGCAAATTCTACTGACAATCACTTTTCAGAGACTCGCGCATACCTGCGCTCATTCGCAATGGAATCCAAGAAAAGAAACGAAGCTTCATTGTGGTGGTTGGTGACAGATCCAAAGATGTCATTGTATATCTGCACCATATCATGGCCAGCATGGACATGAAGCAGAATAAATCAGTTCTCTGGGCGTATAAGAACAAGCTACTCGGGTTTACCAGGTTGGTCAGACCTCGTCTCCTAACACATCTCAAGGCTAAGAGAGTGGTACAGTCACCGCAAGAAGCGCGAGAACAAGATCAAGAAGGAGATCAAGCGTGGCATACGGGAGGTGAACACCGAGGATCCATTCGAGCTTTTCGTTTCCCTTCACGACATTCGATATGTTTATTACAAGGAGACCGAGAAGATTTTGGGTAATACCTACGGCATGTGTATTCTCCAGGACTTCGAGGCCATTACACCTAACTTACTGGCGCGAACGATTGAAACCGTTGAAGGAGGAGGTCTCGTTGTGTTGCTACTCAAGGGCATGACCAGCTTGAAGCAATTGTACACGCTGTCTATGGACATTCACTCGAGATATCGGACAGAGGCCCACGATGACGTTACGGCACGATTCAACGAGCGATTCATCCTGTCACTGGGTAGCTGCGAATCATGCTTGGTCATTGACGACGAAATGAATGTCTTGCCAATATCGGGGGGTAAGAATGTCAAGGCACTGCCTCCGCCAGATGTGGATGAGCCTAAGAGTGAGGCTCAGAAAGAGTTGGAAAATATGAAAGTGTCCCTGGAGGACACTCCATTTGTTGGACCTCTTGTACCACTTGCAAAAACGGTTGACCAAGCCAAAGCACTATTGACTTTCGTTGCTGCCATCGAGGAGAAGACCTTGAGAAGCACGGTCACGTTAACTGCTGCGAGAGGACGAGGAAAGTCTGCAGCTCTAGGTATTGCTGTGGCTGCAGCCGTTGCACATGGTTACAGCAACATTTTTATCACGTCTCCAAGCCCTGAGAACTTGAAGACTCTCTTCGAGTTCATCTTCAAGGGGTTCGATGCTCTCAACTACATGGATCACGTTGATTATTCTATAATTCAATCAACAAATCCCGACTTCAACAAAGCTATTGTTCGTGTTAACATTCATCGTCAGCACCGACAAACTATTCAATATATTCGACCTCAAGATGCTCATGTACTTGGACAAGCCGAACTCCTAGTCATTGATGAAGCCGCTGCCATACCTCTACCTTTGGTGCGAAAGCTCATGGGACCATATCTAGTCTTCATGGCTTCAACCATTAACGGTTATGAGGGAACTGGAAGATCACTTTCGTTGAAATTGATTAAGCAACTCAGGGAACAAGCTAGCGGGGCCACAAAAGTAGGTGGTGCTGACCAAACTGAGGTTGATCGATCTACTGGCAAAGCTTCGACTTCCACCGACAACAGTTTCTCCGGAGGCCGTACTTTGCGAGAGATTACATTGTCAGAGCCAATCCGTTACGCACAAGGTGACTCTGTGGAAAAGTGGTTGAACACTCTACTGTGTCTTGACGCCACACTTCCACGATCGAAATTGAGCACAGGAGGATGTCCATTTCCATCTCAGTGTCAATTACTACACGTCAACCGGGACACCCTCTTCTCTTTCCACCCAGTCTCGGAAAAGTTTTTGCAACAGATGATTGCACTATATGTGGCCAGTCATTACAAGAACACACCCGATGACCTTCAACTTATGAGCGATGCGCCAGCGCATCAACTTTTTGTCCTCGTAGGACCTGTCGACGAAGATGCCAATCGACTTCCCGAGCCGCTCTGTGTGATTCAGGTTGCTCTGGAAGGTAAGATTAGCAAGAAAAGTGTGATGAACAGCTTGAGTAGAGGTCAACGAGCTGCGGGTGATCTTATTCCCTGGCTTGTCAGCCAACAGTTTCAAGACGAGGACTTTGCAGGACTCTCTGGAGCTCGCGTAGTCCGAATTGCTACAAATCCAGATTATGTCTCTATGGGCTATGGAAGCAGAGCCCTGGAGCTATTGAACGACTTCTACGAAGGCAAATTCGCCAGCTTATCTGAAGACTGCAACGATCTTGCTCAGGATTCGATTACTAGAGTTACAGACCAAGAGCTGGCAAATGCATCACTCTTGGATGACGATATCAAAGTCAGAGACATCCGAAAGATGCCTCCCTTGTTTTCTAAACTGTCGGAACGACGACCAGATAATCTTGACTACATTGGTGTGAGTTATGGCCTGACACAGCCGCTCCACAAGTTCTGGAAAAAGGCTTCTTTCACCCCGGTATACTTGCGACAAACGCCCAACGAGCTGACAGGCGAGCACTCTTGTGTGATGATACGACCTTTGGAGAATACCGAGGATCGAGCCTGGGCTGGAGCGTTCGCAAGGGATTTCCACCGCCGCTTTCTTTCGCTTCTATCTTACCAATTCCGCGAGTTTCCTTCTATCCTTGCGTTGAGCATTGATGAATCAGCCAATATTGGAGCCAAACTCGACTCTTCGAACCAACCGCAACCTTTGACAAAAACAGATCTTGATGCTTTACTATCACCTTTCGACCTTAAACGACTAGAGTCATATGCCAACAACATGCTCGACTACCATGTTATACTTGACCTCATTCCCACACTTGCCACTTTATACTTTACAGGTCGCCTGAAACCCGACCTCAAACTCTCCGGCATACAAGCCTCAATATTGTTAGCTGTAGGATTGCAACGAAAAGACCTTTCAACAGTTGAAGCAGAATTGACTCTGCCCTCTTCCCAACTCCTGGCAATGTTTATCAAGATTTTGCGCAAGATTACTTCTCACTTCAGCGCTCTGGTGTCCGGTGCCATTGAAGCAGAGATGCCAAAACGAGATGTTGTTGGCGTAAGCAGGGAGAACGCAGATGGAGCTCATGATGATGAGATTGTGGATGATCGCTTCGTACCATTGGAAACGAGTCTCGAGGATGAGCTGGAGGAAGGTGGCGACGAGGCAGTACGGGCTTTAAGGGAAAAGCAAAGGGAGCTCATCGACGCTCTTCCACTAGACCAGTAAGTTTGATTGGCTGGCCTGAATTTTACAATACAGAGACTAATACAGCAACCAGATATGAGATCGAAGCCGGGGCTCCTGGGTGGGATGATGCTGAGAAGCAGGTTCAAAATGCTGCAAAGAATGGACTGACAAGTACTGTCGTGAGTGTAAAGAGTACGAAGAACAAGAGGAAAGCAAACGAGAGCGCAGCAGAAATATATGCTGAGGAAATGGGAGACAAATCAAACAAAAAGGCCAAGAAGGACAAAGGATCCAAAAAGGGGCGTTCATGATTTCAGCGTAATATAAAATAGCCAATTGCACAAGTCAAAATCCCGATTGTGAACAAGTTTGACCTGAGGAGGCGAAAGAGTGTTTGCAGTGGAGTCGAACCTTTTGGGGGTGTCCGTGCGGGCTCCATCAACCAGACTTGGTGATTCCCATGAGGCTCCCAGGAGACTGCCTGCCTACTCTTACTGGTAGTAATACTGATGGCCATTGTATGACTCAATTTTGACACATGCGACCAGTCATTGTTCAAAGTATTACTTGACATTTTCACAAATGTGAATATTGCTGAAAATCCCCATTCCTTATCACTGATAAAGTCGCGGGCCTGTGCCAAAATATCAGGATCATCCAGCAATAGACAAATCAAAATCAGTGAACCATGACAACAACCCAGCCAGCTCAGGCCGACCCTTGGTGGGCTGCATTCCCTGCCGCGAGAGCCAAATGCCCGGAAATCAGCGCCGACGATGTCATGAAGCTCTTTGACGACATGGACATTGCCGTTGGCCCAAGATCCTTCTTACTCGTTGATGTGAGGCGGAACGACTGGGAGGTAAGTCTTTCACATACGCATGTCTCGAGATTATACACGTACACAGCACGTATATCTGATTCCTCTCTTAATAGGGTGGGACCATTAGGACTTCACTCAACCTTCCAGCTCAGAGCTTTTACCAGTCTCGGAAGACTCTGCTTGAACTGTGTGACCGAGCTAGTATCAAAGAGGTGATATTCTACTGCGGTAAGTAGAGTCTTTGTTCTTACTCATCATTTTTTATATTTAATCTTGATGTTTGCCTGCGGGCTCTGACAGTCGCCAGGCTCTTCTTCTGGTCGTGGTCCTCGATGTGCTGCGTGGTTCCAGGACTATATAGATGATATAGCAAAATTTAACAAACGGACTGACATAAAGGTCTTGGTACTGAAAGGAGGCATCAAAGGATGGGTCAAAGATTTCGAGGGTGCTCTAATGGATGGATTTGAAGAAAAGTACTGGGAGCAATTCAAATAGTTGTTTTTATCCCAACCCGCCCAAATTTAATTTTCCATGCAACAGATGGTATTTCTTGGATATGCCTTGCCAACGCCGTGTCCCAAATGCAACTTTTCTTCTCTTTAGAAGTTCCCCTGCCAGTAGCTCTCCATGCCGTCTCTCATCTATCATCTCGGCCTCCTCCAATTCTCTCCAATGCTTCGAGCATCACGACCGAGTTGCCTCGAATGACCTAAAGAACAGTAAGCATGTTTGCTTATAAGCCGCTGGACCATAACATACCACCATTCCGAGTCTAACCTTCTCACCACCATCCTTCTCCTCAACTGCGTCATCCAGCACGATGTTCAAGAAGACCTAATAAAGCAGATCAGCACCTCTGCCCCTCAATAGATAATTGGGCCAGAATAACTAACATCGTAACCTCTCAAAACACCAATGACCTTACGGCTTCCATTAAGCTGCACAAAGAGCCGTTTGTCGAGGTACTGCAGACGTGGATCAGTCCATTTGTTCTGCTTCGCAGCCTTACCGTCGCGTTCGTCTTCTCGTGGTCGCGTGTACCGAAAATTGCGACCGTTGAGGTTTCTGTAGCGGGGCAAAGAGTGAGTACGTACCTTCTTGAGCTCTGGCTGAGCTTGAGGCATCTTGTCTGTGATTTGTGAAGTTGTTGGATTACCGTTGCTCCCTATCTAGCTCGTAGCTGAGACCTTGAAATCAATTTGCGCGCTAATGCTTCCCCAGGGACGGTCACGTGTTACCGAAGCCTTGCGGTTTATCTTTTTGCGCGTTGTTGCGACTACAATATCTCAACGGGAGCACTATAGCAAAATCAGTCCACAACAAGGTTACCAAAGATGAAACCGGCATTTGGATCAAAGAGGAAAGCACGGAAGATCCAAGTCGACGATGATGACGAGGGCTCAAATGGTGGACAGGCTGCTACATTTACAACACCCGGTAAGTACTTTATAATTACAGCTGCGAGCTTGGCTGATCATGAAAACCTAGCTGATTAAAGACCTCTAGTTGTAGCGGAATCGCCAACATCTTCCAATCTAGGCCGAAAATCATTCAAGAAATCCTCTCTGCGACAAAGCATAAACTTCGACGACGAATCGCAAGATGCAGGTATTTCAGATACGTCTGGAGGGCAGGGAACGAACAAACCATCACTTGGGCGGTCCAGCTCTATGAGGAAAAAGAAAGCCTCCTCGTCAAGACTTTCGTTTGGGCCTGGCGAGATTATATCAGGCGACGCTGCTGAAGCGTTGGAAGACGATGAAGCATTTACGCCAAAGAAAGGACTGGGGCGTCGTGTCATCGAAACTAATGCTATTAAAAGTCGACCAGTGCAAAGGATTCCTATTCGAGATGAGGACGACGAACGACCAACATACAGCAAGGATTATCTGAATGAACTGAAAAGCTCTACGCCAAATACTCCCAAAGACATGAGGACATTTGGCTCAACCATCGAAGATGATTCAGGATTGGACATTTCCGAGGCTGATGGAGCAACTGTTGTAGATATGGACGAGAACACTGTAGCCAGGATTACAGATCCAGCCTACATACCCAGCGAAGCAGAAATCAGGGAGAAGAAAGAGCGAAGGTCACGCATGGCCCACGAGGAAGATTTCATATCACTGAACGATGATGGACGCAATGATAGGAGTTTTGATCAGCTGTCACTCTTGCCGCAGAAAAAGAAAACAGAGACCCGATTAGTTAGAGAAGATGAAGACCTGGGCGAAGGGTTTGATGAGTTTGTAGACGACGGTCGGATATCTTTAGGCAAGAAGCAAGAAAGAGAAGCAAAGCGTCGCCAGAGGAAAGAAATGGCTGATATGATTCATCAGGCGGAAGGAAGTTCGGATGATGGCTCAGATGACTCTGAAGCGGATGTTCGAGCTGCCTTCGAAGCTGCGCAGACACGCGCTGGTATGGATGGACTTCTGAAACCAGACGAGAAAGCGAAAGTTGCTTCTGTTGAGATTCCTCCGAAACTCACACCCTTACCAGCCCTTTCTGAATGCTTAGAACGACTACAGACTACACTTAGCACCATGGAGCAGGAATTGGCACGGAGAAGGAAGAAGATGGCAGAACTAGAGCAGGAGAAGAGAGATATTGCTGCAAGAGAGGTTGAGGTGCAAGAGCTCTTGAACCAGGCAGGACAGCGGAATACAGCTTCAAATGGCGAGCAAAATGCTGCCGGTCTTCAGTCAGCTCCAGCCACGAGTACTGGTGCAGATACGATGATGGCGGATCGTGGACTGGAGAGTTTTGGCAACACTCCAGTAGCTAGACCTGAAGTAGTAGATTTGGGGTAGAGGTCCACTCTTATTAGAATGAAACAGAATGAAGGACAACTCAAAAATATCCCCCCTTGATCAACTTTTGAGCAGCACAGAGCCTTATAGGGCTTTGCAGCCCAAGAAGAGAAACCTATGCAATGTCTTATTCAGAGGAGTTGTAACTGCTTGACCGTACTAGTGGTCTGTGTCGGTAGTCGCTATATTCTTGCACAGTACCAACTAGAAGTGAGCAAGTAGACATGCACGTGATGCACATGCTCTTTTATTTGGGCATGAATTTTCACGGGTTGATGAGTCAAAAGTATTCTGTGGACAGAACCAAAAGACATTTGCTGCACCACTTCGCAAACTGCGAGGGCCAAATTTAGCCAATTGCCGCCTCGACTCCACTTGCATGACTTGAAGGTTGGGTTAACTCGCTTGGAAGAGGTCTCAGTCCACGATCAAGAAAGGCGAGCCAGGGCAGACGTGAAATCAGTGTCGAGTCCAGATCCACCCGTAACTCGATTCTAAAACCAGATCATTCGAAATGGCGAATTCTAAGTAAGGATTCCTACTTCCGTCCTCGTTCTCGTTCATGTCACTGATCTGTGACTAGATATGAATACGTCAAGGCTTTCGAGCAGCCCGATCTATTGCTCCCTAATACTTGGATTGTCGTCCGTATAGATGGACGAGGATTCCACAAGTGAGCCTCTGTCTCATAAGCTGCTTCCTCTTGTGCTAAATCTTGTAAAGGTTTTCTGACAAGTATACTTTCGAGAAGCCAAACGATCGTCGGGCACTTGACCTCATGAACGCAGCTGCGATGAAAGTTATGAGCGAGCTGCCGGATATCTTTATTGCATACGGTATTAGTGACGAATACAGGTATGATGATATCCATGGTGCGCCTCAATGAGGTTGACTGAAAGCTTTCTAGCTTTGTCTTTCATAAATCATGCACGCTCTTCGAACGGCGGTCAAGGTAAGCAAGCTTGCCCAACCTGCTGGAGAAAGGTTGTGGGACTAAAAGATCCAAATAGCAAGCTTGTAACTACCATTGTGTCGACCTTCACTGCATATTATGTCCATCTGTGGTCCAATTTCTTCCCTGATCTGCCACTCACCGCTCCGTTACCAAGTTTCGATGGCCGAGCCGTGCAATATCCCAGCGTGCAAAATCTACGGGATTATATGAGCTGGAGACAAGTCGATTGTACGTGTCCTTGTTCTTCTAATCAGCACGGGAACTGATTCACCCAGGCCACATCAATAACCTCTACAACACCACATTCTGGGCATTGATTCAGAATGGCGGCATGGACGCGAAAACCGCGGAGAAAGAGCTTGCAGTAAGTAAAATGTGCACTGCTTCTTGAACCGTGACTGAACAGCTTTGCAGGGCTCGCTAGCAGCAGATAAGAATGAGATTCTCTTTTCTAGGTTCAAGATCAACTACAATAACGAGCCTGAGATGTACAAGAAAGGAAGTATCGTATTTAGAGATGTAGGTACGCTTATGTATAAGTTCCTGACCTTTTTCTGACAAAACCAGTATGAGTTAGTGGAGCCAGGAACAGTAGAGTTAGAGGACGATGAATCGGCAAAGACTGTAGAAGAGGCTGCATTGTCGAAAACACAGGCTGAAAAGGATCGAAAGCGGAAAGCAAAGGCTCGGATTACGGTACAGCATGTGGACATGATCAAGGACGAGTTTTGGGAGAGAAGACCTTGGTTGTTATCTAATAAACCTGGAAAGGTCCCCAAAGAGATTTAGGTATTCAAATGAAAGCAAATTAGCTGCTTTGTAATAACCTCTCAAAGGCACCTGCTAAACTCCTTGCACAATGAACTTTTCACAGAAGGAAGATGCTTCGGAAACTGATCATTCTTTCCTGCGCTTTTTCTTTTTTGCCTTCTCTGATGCATCCTCAGCCGTCGTCTCTGTATTTCGAAGTAACCTTTTCTGCCGCCTCCACTCCTTGCGCTCTTCCTTCGTTTCTTCCGTCTTGACCACAGGTCCTCCCTCTTCTGAAGCATCAGACGACCCATCGGCCTCATCTGGCTTCGTTTTCTTCAACAGTTTCTTTTGCCGCCTCCTTTTCTTTCTTTCTTCTTTCGTCTCGACCTTTGCGCTGCTGTCAGACCCCTGATCTTTCTTTTCAGTCTTTTCGGCTTTGAGGGCTCGCTTTGCAGCCTTCCTGGCTCTCCTCGCTTCCTTTGACTCCTTCTCATCCTCGTCTCTCTTTCTTTTCTTAACCACTACCGGTGGCTCATCTGGTGTAATAGTGCCACTCATGCATTCACCCCTCACGAAACAAGCGTAGAGGCCACCATTATTGCCCACATACTTCGCACCGCCTTTGGCGACCATGTCTAGACCTCCATTGTTGACCGTTTGCACAACCGCACCTTCCTTCGAGGTGTCTAATCCCTTTAAGGACTTATCGAACGCGTTCATCCACCACATATCACTCGTTCTATGCTGTTTTTTGCCGATGCCGAGGTTGTTTTGCTTCTGTGAGACGAGGAGAGGTCGTGAGAGGCCGATGGAATCGGTGGTGGGGTTGAGAGAGTGCCCTGTTCCACGCCATCCTTGGGAGGTGAGGAGCGCATGGGCATTCATGGTTGTGGTTGTGTCTTCGAGGAATCCCTCTCGCGCAATGGGAGGTATATCAAACTACAGGGCGACCAAAAAAGTTGTCGTTCTTTCCTTATCGGACAAAATTTCATGGTATCTTAGCGCTGGTTACTCACGTGATTTATCTCCTCCACAGTCTTCGAGGTTAGAAGTGGGCCTTAGATTTGGAGAAGCTAACTTCCATTGTCTTGACAATTCTTGTTCTGCAGTATGTACTCGTTATATACTTTAAAATAGCCTCAATCCCACAAAGTCCCATCGTGTCCGCAAGTCACAGGAGCAGCTGTCCAACAATGACATATCTGCCATACGAAGAGCCCGGTATTACTCTTATATTGACCCTTACTTCTCTCATCTTCCTGCTCAATGGGATTCGTTATATCCTGGACAGACTTTTGTATTGCGGTTTAGTTGGCCAGATCCTCATCGGTGTCATCTGGGGAGAGCCAGTAGGCGGAACGACATGGCTCTCTGAGGGCACGCAAAAAGCAATACAGGATTTTGGTTACTTGGGTCTAATCGGACTTGTATTTGAGGGCGGCCTAGGTACAGATTTGGTCTTGTTACGTAAGACTGCTTATATCTCTATTTCAGTAGCCACAGTTGGACTTCTGATGCCCATTGCCATCTCCTTTGTGTTACTGGTCTTTCCGTTCCCAAGTTCATCTGGGACATTATATCCAAGCCCTCTAGCAGCATTCTCTGCCGGTGCATCGCTTTGTAGCACATCTTTGGGTACCACCCTATCCATCATGTCTGCTGCTGGGATGCACAAGACTCGAACAGGCGTGACACTACTTGGAGCTGCCATGATGGATGATGTTGTGGGGCTTGTCATGGTCAATATCATTACTACGTTAGGTGCAGGTGGAAGAGGAGGCTGGTCAATTGCACGGCCCATAGTGGCGAGCTTTGGGCTTCTCATTGTCACAATGTGCATTGCGCCCTACATTATGAAGCCAGTCTGGGCCTTAGTCCGGAGAGCCATATACCACAATGCCGAAGTTGAGTTCGTGGAAGCAGAAGCTTCCCTGGGACATCGACTGACAAATGCCATTACTGCAGTCCCTCATCTCCAGTTTGTTCTTCCAACTGCTGTCCTCATAATATTTGTCACGATCGCCTCTTTCATTGATGCTTCCGTATTATTCTCTGCGTTTATTGCTGGCGGATTGGTGAACTATTTATGGGACGTTGGGGCCAGTGCAGATCCAGCTGTATCAGATATAGCAAGCACACCGTCAGGAATGTTCGAAAAGTATTATAAGCCTGTGATGGCATACTTCCTGGTGCCTTTCTTCTTTGTAAGTGCTGTTTGAGAGACACTTTAGCTGTTACAATATGCTGATGCTTGACCTAGGCTTCCATTGGCTTCTCCATTCCAATCACGGCTATGTTTTCAGGGTCGATTGTCTGGAAAGGAATCGTGTATGCCATTCTAATGATTGTGGCAAAAGGCCTTGTTAGCCTAGTTGTTTATTTTGACTTTATCGTCAAAGCCTTGCAAAACGCGATGGTACGTCAAAGCAAGGCAAAGCGGGAAAAGACTCGAGCAAGAACCCGACAAGAACCATCAACCGAGCAGACCACCATTGAGGCACCACACTCGGCTGCCTTACTGATAGCCTTTGCGATGATAGCAAGAGGCGAAATAGGCTTCTTGATTGCCTCGTTGTCCCAAAGCTCTAACACTCTTACATTGAGGTACACCAATGGCGAGGATGCTGCGTCATCTGGTGAAGAAATATTTCTTGTCATAGTCTGGGCAGTCGTGTTATGTACAATCTTCGGCCCAGTTGCTGTGGGGGTTTTTGTGCGACGTTTGAAAAACACTACCGCACCCAGGGAATTGTATTGTGAATAGAGCTCAATACTCTTTAATGGTTATCTCTTGCTTATGAGCTTGGAACCAGGAGAAGCTATGGCGATGCAAAGAATATTTGAGATGCATCATATCCTTATTAATAGTTATTTTCAACCCCCAAAAGAAATTTTGTTGCACATCGCATCGATATATCAAGTAGGTAAGCATTCATACTAGCATGCGGAGCTGCAATAATGTACCAATAACTATAATAGAGTAAGTATTCTAGATGACTGAAACTAGCGAAGTATTGTAACTTAAAATTGTCAAAGATCCATGATTGCTACTGATACATCGCATCTAAATTACCAGGATCCCAAAGTTGCCTTTTAGAAGTGATTTGTACATTAAGACCACTGTGTTTATTTATCTATTGCATCAATATCAGAACGATATCGCTTCGTGAACTGTATTATACGCTTTCAAGGATCCTTGACGCGTCCAGGATAGTACGCGGCCGCGTCTCGGAATCCCCGCAACAATTAAATGACCGTCCATTTCCGCATCCGTATGCGCACCAGACCTCCTCGCATCCCTCTTTTGAAGCTTCTATCACTGCCCTCTCTGCTTGAATCACTTCACGAGTGACTTTTCGGTATGGCAAATACCCAAACGTCCAATGGCACCTTCGTATCATAGCAGTTCGTACCCGACGGCGCGGGACGAATCCCCTACTCTTCTCAATCGTATTATTGCTGCTTTACCCAGGAATTTAGCCACCCAAGCCCAGGAGCTGTTGGACAAGTATTCCTATAGCCCGGTATCGACGAGTTCTTCAAGGTCCCCAAAGACATTACGACAGGCTCGGGCAGGTTTCAGCTTCAGCTTTCGTAAGCTACTGAGTGTTCCATACCTCTTGGTTGCTATATGGATTGTGGTTCTATTATGGGGAGAGAGATGGGTCTTTGAAAGTAGCATTGCTGCTTGCCAGTGGGGTTCATGGGAAAGATGGGTATGGAATGTGTCATTCTTTACAGCGATTGAGACTGATCAATAAATAGCCCCGTGGAGCTACTCCTCACCACCTGGTGCTTCTTGCGGATCCTCAACTCACTGACCCGCATTCCTACCCGGACAGACCGTGGCCACTCTCCACGTTTACAATCTGGCATACCGATAATTACCTGAAGCGTGGCTACATACAGCTGCAAAAGCAATTATTTCCAGACACGTTGTTCTTTCTAGGAGATCTCTTTGATGGCGGCAGAGAGTGGAAGACCACGCATGGAAACACGGACGACCCAGCATGGACTAAGGGCATGCGACCGCAAGTGGAGGAAAAATGGCTAAAAACATGGAATAGGAAATATGGAGAGAAGTTTTGGCTGAAGGAATATGATCGATTTGGAAGGATATTCTTCAATTTCTGGAATTTAGGAACGACCGAGGCAGGCGTGGGACAACGAGGACGAAGAATTATTGCAAGTCTTCCCGGGAATCACGATCTTGGGTTTGGAGCAATGATCAAAATCCCTGTTCGCAACCGATTCGAAACATATTTTGGTGAAGGCAATCGAGTGGATGTGATCGCAAACCACACCTTCGTGTCGATTGATGGTGTGTCTCTGAGTGCAGGATCCTCGGGTCGACCCCTTCAGGAGACCATCAACATTACAGCGCCAGTAGAGGAATTTTTGGATGGTGTTCAGGCTGCAAAGAGGAAAGCGGTTGCACGCGAATTACGCTTCCTTGCTGGCGAGAAGAATGAGCTTCATTTACCGCACACGGTTGAAGAAGCCGAGGATATCGATGTCAGCAAAATGCCGACTTCGGATCCAGGAGAGGGAGCTCCGGAATTGCCCACCATTCTCCTTACCCATGTGCCTCTGTACCGAAACCCAGACACAGATTGTGGGCCGATGAGAGAGCACGGCAAGGCGATCTCGATCTCCAGAGGTTACCAGTACCAAAATGTGCTCAGCGAAGAGGATTCTGTTAAAGTTGTTTCCAAGGTTGGAAATGTCGTCTCCGTCTTCTCTGGCGACGATCATGATTACTGTGAATTGGTACATCCAGAGAATAAGAACCATGCCAGAGAGATCACAGTAAAAAGTATGAGCTGGACAATGGGCGTCCGACGACCTGGATTTCTCATGCTTAGTATGTGGAATCCCATTACACCGGAAGGAAAACCAAGCCATTCCATGCATACTGGTCATGGGGCTGCCTCGGCTCAAACTTCGCCTACATTCGAGTCGCACCTTTGCCTCTTACCTGATCAACTGGGTATTTTCATGCGGTATGGTGTTCTCCTCGCCATCACCTTCATAGCTCTCATTATGCGAGCGGTACTTACCCCATTTCTGGGACTCGACCCATTTGCAGCGCCGCTTAGTGACTTTGAGCAAGAACTTTCCATCTTACCAACATCGACCAGAGATACGGATCGAGAAGACAAGTCGCCTCACCGTTTTTCCAACTCCTCAACATCATCAACATCTTCCAATTCTGCAGGCCTCGCCTCACGGTCTGCTGCAGCTCGTACACGGAGCGTCAGCCCAGCAAACGGGTATGGATTTCCACAAGCACAGAGTTTGGTACGCAATGCCGTACCCCCATTCATAGATAGTGCAGGGTACTATGTGAATCCCTATGGAGGTGTGAAGTATCCTGAAAGAGAAGAGCCGATTAAAGTCAAGGCGCCTGTATATGACAAAGTCCCTAGAAGGAACCTTACCAAATTAGAGATTATTGGTAGGGAATTGTATCATAGTATATATAGGGTTGCATGGTTGGTTGGCGGTTGGTATCTATGGCTGGCTTGGTTTGGATAAGCTGGCTGATACTGGCTGCTTGGTAGAATTTAAAGGAATTGTACTTTATCACGAAAATGAATTCATTGTATTTTTTAAGCTTGTGGAAATTGCATAGCTCTGAATGGGGCCAAGAGCAGGAACACCGGTGATATAGAACGCTAGACTTGACGTGCTGCACAGGATATCATATGTTACCTGGCATTCACAGGAATTAAAATACAATTAATGCCAACTTTGTTCAGTTACGAGACTTGATTTACGAAGTTTGTGCTGTTAGAGGAGTTGGGTTGTCAGTGCGAACATGGAAGAAAGTTGTCGCTCAACTCAGAGTTGTCTGATTACATGAGCTGCACAAACTTGCAGATGCATAAAGGATCAAAGACATTGTGTAACTTCTTCTAACGGTCTCCTACAACGATGTTGTACCAAACTGCCCTGGCAGAAGAGCAATGCTCTTACTAAACACATTTGATGGATCGTACTTCGTCTTCAACTCGACCAGCCGATCATAATTTGGACCAAATATATCTTTTGCAGAAGAACCAAAACCTAGAATAAGCGCGTCAGTCAAGCTCTAAATCAAGCTAAAGCAAAGTTGGCGAGATAGTACAAGCTAGATAGGGGTCTTACTGTCATAGTTACCATATTGGCCTGCACCCTCCATTTCAATGTTGTGGCCATCCTTCTTCATTCTCTTCATCTCCACCTGCCACTTCCTTGCCATTTCACGTGTCCACTCGCGGATGGGCATGTCCAGCTCTTCTTTTGTCCATTGGGGAAGCACGCATCCGTTCTGATACATGCCGCGGTTCCCATATGCCGTTGCCGTGTGAGATACAGAGCAGATCTTCTTTTGGTCATACATCTCCAACAGGATAACGGTCTCAGCGGCATTAGGATTCTTCCCGAGGAAGGTCTTCAAGTCTGAGATCACTCCCCGCAAGAAATCTGCGGAAAGGGGAGTAATGAAAGTGAAGCCTTTCATGGTCTTTCGGCCGCCATATTGGTTCGGTTGGTTTAAGATTGAGTTGAGTTTCTTGTAAGGGATTTCAGAGACAGTGTTGAGAAGCGGGCCAAGTTCGAGAAGTGGCTTATAATACTCCTCACCCGTCTCCGACGAGCCGTCGTGGAAAACAGCGACCATGATACCAATATCACCTCCGAGAGGAGGCGGCGCCGAGAGACCCAAGATAACACCATTTGCACCGTTCTGCGACGCGTCTGGGACTTTGTTGGCGAAGTCCAGAATCCCCTCCAGCTTGTCTGACGTGAAAACCAACAGTCCGGACCAGACTTTTTGTTTCTGCGGAAACGCTTTGAAGACGAATTCGGTCACCACTCCGAAACTCTGCCCAGCTCCTCGTAAGGCCCAGAAGAGATCAGGATTCTCGGCTGCAGATGCCGTCACGATCTCTCCATCCGCAAGCACGACTTGCATGGAAAGAACCACGTCGATCGTGAGGCCGTACTTTCCACTCAACCAGCCATAACCACCCCCAAGCGTTAAGCCACCAATACCTGTATGGTTGACTGTACCGCCGACGGTAGCGAGACCATATGCTGCGGCTTCAGCGTCGACTTCTTCCCACCGGCAGCCGCCTTGTGCAACGATGACCTGCTTCTCCGGTGACACGCTAACCTTCCGCATCATGGAGAGATCGATTACCACGCCTCCTTGTGTTGATGAGGAGCCGCTGCATGAATGCCCGGCGGAGCAGACGACAGTTTCTAGTGCTTGTCGTTTAGCCCATATGAGGGTGCGAGAAACATCCTCTGCATTGGTAGCATAGACAACGAGGCCCTGTCATGTGGTATAAGTGTGATATTGAAAGAAAATTCAAGAGGGTTTTGGGTACGAACGGCTTTCCTTTCTACTGCATCACTCCATCGCCTGATGCTTTGTCCATAGTTTTCATCACCGGGCGTCAGAATCTCAGAAGCCTTGAGAGAACCGCGAAGTGATATGATGGCCTCTTCAAGACTCTGCATTGCGAAAGAGTTATAGCTCTTGACAGCTGTTTAGGATCTACAGTCGTACAATTTTCCTATGCGCTGCTGAGCGTCCAATGAAGCTCGACTGCAATCTTTGGGAGGGGTGGGGGTTCGCGAATGCACCCAAACTAATCCTAAGGTCAATAATTATTTCTGGTATAGAGAGCGTCTCATTTACTATAGATTTTGCCTTGCGAGAGTTTGTATTGGTATAGTATATATGTATACGTACATTCGTTCCCGTGGTGGTGTAGGTTAAGAACTTAAATGGACCACCGTTTGGACTGAGTTCTCCGCCTAGCCGGGGCCTTCTGACGTCTTTGCTGACTGTGACGGCCAACATTCTTGGAGAAGATCGATGATCTACGCCGTAGCCATACAGCATATTGTTACCTCAATCCAATCATGTCGGAGACTTCCGTGAGTCATCAAATACGAGTTGGAGGTCAGCTCTACGTGTACAGAAAAAGCGGCCGATCTAAGGCATACGCGACCTTACCCAAAACACTACAAATAGTATATTTAATAAGGTATTATTTGATCCTCTCCCTCTCTCGATATACCTATAATCTTCTACAATGGTACTTATATATATACTAAACCTGTTTCTAAGATTTTGTACTTCAGATTATTGGTATTTTGGTGTTTTGGGTGCGGTGGGCCTGTGCCTCAGATCGGCCCCTTTTTCTGTACACGTAGAGATCAGCATATAACTTGTTGGTGAAAGAATCTACATTAAAGCTTTACTTCATTATCCACATTACTACTTCACTATCCACATTACTTCACATTTGTATCCATCAATTTTTCTCTGCCATGCCAAGAACAGAAATTCTTCCCAAACTCCGTCGCTAAGTATATTCCATGACCCGATCCTCGTATATTGCGACCCACCCCCTCAAATCAAGCATTAGGGACATAAACACCCTCTTTACACAAAATGACAACGTTCTTGAAGAATCGTCTCCACTCTAAGGGATCTCCTTTAACTTTAACAAATCGAACTTCTAGTAAGTCGATTTCGCCGCTAACGTATGTGTCAACGACGATATCACCGCTCAAACCACATTGTCTCCCATCAAGAGTTTTAACTTTGATGAAAGCTGCATGATCTCGACCCTGCATCTGAGGTACCGAGGGAACTGCTACGTTGAGTTGATGCAATGCGTCGCTTAGAAGCTGCAAAAGGTGATTTGCTGGGACGTGAGAGAAAAAGCGTGTGAGCGAGTAGTTGGGTACTATATCTCGGAAGCGACGAGCATGCTGCGTGAGGCTCAATGGCACCGACGGAGCTGGTGTGAATTGACTCATGCTCGGTTCGTCTGCCAGAGTTGCGAAAGGATCTCCAGCTGCTCCATTTGTCATCGTACAAATACCTCCATCTCTGGCATTTGTAGGCTGACTAGCACTGAAGCCATTTGCATTCACCCTTGGTGGCCGTTCCCAATCGAAAAGAATGTCGTTGATAGGCTTCTCGGGCTGTGTACTTGCAAATCTCGATTCCCATCCTCCATCCATGTCCACATCCATAGCAGACTGGGACTGTCTTGAATTTTGTGATGCCGAGGGTTTTTGGCTGAAATCAATGCGAAGATTTTCTAGCATCTTGGTTGCTAAATGAAGAGGATCGCTCATCTTGCCATCCGGGGAGAGCAATGGGTTCTTCCTTGTATACCACGGGTGTCGCTTAATATGCTCGAAGTTGAATCTGCTGCTAGGCTCCACGCTCATCATACCTCTGAGCAAGGACAACACTGACGATGGTAGCTTCTTCCATAGCTCGTCGGTACTTCGACCCTTCTGATTTACATACTCTTCGAATTCCCAGCTGTCTTTCGTTGGCTGGTCCCAGGGCGTATTGCCTACAAGCAAGACAAAAAGTACAACCCCACAAGACCAAATATCCACCAGATTTGCTGAGTATCCCGAGCTCTTTGTAAGTCCTGTCTGCGTGCCCTTCTGGCAACTGATTACTTCTGGGGCAATGTACGGAGGACTGCCGCACATGGTCGTGCTAAGTTTCGTCTTCCCCTGGTACTGGAATAAAGTTGCCAATCCAAAATCAGCAATTTTTAGATTACCACTGTCTGACAAGAGGATGTTCTCTGGCTTGATATCTCGATGTCCCACACCCTTGGAGTGCATATAGTGCACACCACTAATCAATTGCGTGAAGTAAAAATGTGCAATGTCCTCACTGACACCAACATCTGCCTCAATCTTGTCGAAAAGATCTCCACCTTCTGCATACTCCATGGCGATCCATTTCCATATGGCGTCCTCGCCTGTAGCGAACCATTCGATTATGTTTGGATGCTGGCCAATATGCGAGTGCAAGGAAACCTCCATGGCAATCTGCTTCGCAGAAATTCGGCCATGTTTGACCGCATAGGCTTTGTGAATGAATTTGACAGCGAAGACCGGGGTTGTAGCTTCGGGAGGAATCGCTTTCTTGATGCTACAAAATGCAAGTCAGTAACGGCGGTCAAGGGCTGTAGTGAAAGCGTTCATAAAACATACGATGCATATGCTCCGCGGCCGATGGTCTTCGAGATTATGCGAAAGGGTAAGTCGCGAGGCAGTGGATCTAGTTGCGACTGCAAAGCCATGATGTTAGCCACTCCTTCTCGAGCGTTGTAGCATCGTGCCTGAACAATTCGACATGAAGAACTCACCATAGCCAAAGATTCTTTCGTGTACACCAAAATTACCGCCAGAGCTCGAGAGCCAACAAGCTTGATGTTATGATCGCGTGCAAGTTTCGAGACCGCGCGATTTGAACGCGTTAATGATTGGCTAAACGCGACGGGCGACGGAACTTCAGCCTTGCGCGTATTGCGCCGGTTGCTTCCCCAACACCAGTATCCGCAAGCGGTAACAAAGATTGCCTTCTGGGTTAACCTCTGCATTCGGTCTTTCTCGCGCATTCACCCACCACAAGAACTAGCTTTCTTCAAACAATCGCTTTCAAGTATTATACATTCCACACGCGGGCGTCGAGTCTTTGTCCATCTTTGCTTCCTACAGATCGATCCCTCCACTGCGTATCTGCTTTCTGTCGTTTGGCCCTGCTGCGCTCTTGCTTCTTGCTCGCCATAATGAACTACAACATGGAGGATACCCAGAACTCCGCTCCTGGCAGCCTGCCACCCAGCCAAGCTGCAAAGCTTGCACCCAGAAGAGCCCCAGAGGGACAAAGTACGACGAAACGGTTGGTATCCTCGTCACTATTTATCATGCTGTAGCTAATTTCAAGCTCAGCTTACAAACCGAATTGATGCAACTCATGTGCTCGGCTGCACCTGGTGTGTCTGCTTTCCCTGTTGATGCTGGCGATCTCTCTATCTGGAATGCCACCATTGACGGTCCTGACGATACCCCATACGCCGGCCTCACCTTCAAGCTCACCTTCAACTTCCCAAACAACTATCCATACGCAGCGCCAACGGTTCTCTTCAAGACCCCAATCTACCACCCAAATGTCGACTTCTCTGGGCGCATCTGCTTGGATATCTTGAAGGACAAGTGGACTGCTGCGTACAATATTCAAACCGTCCTGCTCAGTCTGCAGAGCTTGCTTGGCGAGCCAAATAAGTAAGAGCTATAGTTGATCGACTTTTACAAGACAAGCTAACATAATACAGTGCATCACCTTTGAACGGCGAGGCCGCTGAGTTGTGGGACAAAGACCCAGAGGAGTTCAAGAAGAAGGTCCTTGGCCGCCACCGTGACGTCGATGACGAGTAGAGTGTGTATAGACCCGGATTCGTAGAGGCGTCTTGATCGGTCACTGGATAATTTGCATAATTGGGGCGTGGTTGGGTTCTTGTCTTGTGTCTTCCTCATTCGCGTGGCCTGGCGAGCAACTGGATTGGAGTAAATGGATCCAACATTCGCTCGTAGGAGAGTCGAAATGATAACCGGATTGTGTACATTAAGTAGTCTTCTTGTGCCAGAAATATGGAGTCCTTGATACCCACTATTGAGTGTCAAGATTATTGGTCCTTCTTAATAGTATAGAGGGCGGCGATCTCACACAATTCCTCGACTCGATCCAATTGACTCCACAAGATTATAAGACTCAAAACGGCTTTGTAACCATAGGCAACAACACCCTGAATCCTCAAATTGATTAGGCAATTAACCTACTGTCGGATGGGTGAGACGTTTATGAGTTGTTACAATCTATGATGATCCAGTCTTTTACTTGTTCACATATAGATCTCTTGCTAGTCACCACTGACGTACTTGGGAAGTTTCCATTGAATAGTCTCTTTAAACAGGTGAGCTGCAATAAAAAAGTCTTAAGCTTGGGAACTATTATATTTTGCTCTAGGTGAATAACTTTGTTCGATATGAAATTCTTCTGAAAACCTCCTTACCTACAAACCCTCCTTGCGAGGATCTTGTCGAATTCAAGCATATAAATATATTCATCGCAGTTACGCACTGTCACAGGAAAGAGTCTTTCCCAAGTATAGGAGGTTGGCATAGAGGCAGCGCAAGGGCAGATCCCACTGAAAAGATCCAGGTGGTAGTAGGATTTGGGGGAAATTGAAGTCTTGGAAAGCCCGTAGGATGAGTGTATATGGGCTCGAAAATCTGCAACCAGAGATGTCGGTATACCAGAACAAGTTCTGGAGGCTGTATAGCTTCGCTTCAAGCCGAAATCCCAACAGCCTCCGACCTGCTTGTCAGCAAAACACCTTGCGCAAACTGTTTCCAACCATAGCATGAAAGCAATGGGAAGCAAGGGTGATATTGTTTGGGTCTTTTGTATCATATCAAGTTCGCTAACCGTAGCAAATCGAATGTAAACTCCGTCCAGATATTCCCCACCCCAATGCCAAACACGACGAAAAGCCTCTATTCCTCAACAAGAGCGGTCTGAAGTCCCTTGGCATCCTTGACGTTGACTGCCTGGACGTAGCTGTACAACTTCTCCTTGGCACCCTCCTCATCGTTACGCTTTCTGGAGATTCGGACGCGGAGTCTGTATGGGACACCCTTGATACCGGCCTCCCAGACCTTCTTGTTCAATTGGGGATCGAGACGGACATCGGTGGTACCCTGCAAGTCTGTTAGCGATCATTCTGTCCATGTATCATGTCCCAAATCCCCATATCTAATGAGTGTATTGTATAGGAACATAAAATGAGTCCTTAGGTGTGTCTGTCTGAAGAACCTAAGTCTGGAGCTTACCATGGCAGTGGTAGCGAAAGCCTTGATCTCCTTGATGGCCTTTGGTGCACGCTTCTTGAAGGTGACACCGTGAAGCTAGAATGTCATCAGTTTCAGTCTTCTCAAACATTGTGATCTTAACGTACTCTCTTGTGGAGGTGGATGGTGTACTCGCGCGCAACGACATCAGCGATGGCGGATCGGGTGGCCTTGCCGGCTGGCTTCTTTGTTTGCTTGGTCGACATGTCTAGAGAGCTGGTTAGACTTGGATTTGATGAGACTATTACGCCAAATTCACATACTGGCTTGGGTTGTCGGAGCTTGTCGTTGAAGTTCTGGTCGTGATCGAATTTCTCAAAAGTTTCGCAAAATTGGTGTGGTGCTGCAAAAGTGTGGAGTGCACTAAGCTAGTGCCTTATTGGATAATTTGGCGAGACAGTGGGAGCTGTGTTGTTGCCTGACTGGCAACCTTTATGCCTGGCGCAATTTCTGAATTGGCGCAGCGACGAAGGTGACATACGAACATCAACGTCAACATGAACTCTGAAAACACCAATTGATCTACGCAGGGTATTGTCTTTTAGGATTTGTTATTGCAGAGTTGAGCTCTCTTCGTCGTCCAGAGGCTCTGGCCGCTCTTTGAACATCTGGATAACGAAAGAAGACGCCATACCTCTCGATCTTGCCTGCGACCCCCTCCCTTACTGTCACGTCCCGACAAGAATATCAAATCAATAAAGCGCCTTACTGAAAACCAATCACGATGGCGTCTCCTTCTCCGATCCCAGAACTGTCGCGCAATAGATTGCCAACCCTCTTCGAGGTGTTGAGCAGGAGGACTCTACCCCCTGTAGATTTGTTCTCCTTCTACATATACATGCGCGATCAGCAAAGATCTGTGGACTACTTGGACTTCTGGTAAGTCAGCTAAATATCTGTGATGGATCTGTGCTGACATTGCTTAGGCTTGACGTTGCACAGCACATGTCACTTTGTCGTCACTATGTTCGAGAACTTCGACGATCCGTTATGATTGGAACTCCTGACGGAGAGAGATCGCAGTCAAAGAGATCATCCGCCATTTTAGAGAGTATTGGAGATATGGATCACCCCGCCGCAGGACCTTCGATGCTCAAGACCGAGAAGGAAAGAGATCAGGATGCTCAAATGTCAGCGTTCCTCAGAGAAGAGGTAGCAAGCGGAGTGCCGCTAGGTCACTCTCCCCATGGAAGCACAGGTTCTCAACAATCAGCCATGCGTCAAACAGCCTCAATCGAACGACAGCCGCGACCTAGTTTCATGAGCAGCCCATTGGACTTAACCTCGGATTCTAATTCCCCAGCGCATACAGTTGCACGACAAGACATTCGAGCTTCTGCGGAGAAGATTCTCTTTACTTTCCTCTTACCAGGAGCCGAACGCGAAATCATCCTTCCCAACTCCATCACCCAAGAGATCACCATCTCCATTGAGGAACGTGGACGGGACGATCCAGAGGTCTTCGACGCCGCCAAAGACTACGTGTTCCAAGCCATGGAGAGAGATGCATTTCCAGGATTTCTTCGCATGAAGGCTCTCGGCAACCTTGTCCCACCGTCGATGATGATGCGGCTCATTGTTGGACTCCTCTCGATGTTCGCAGGATTTTGGGTGGCGTTCATTCTCATCTTCCTCAATTACTCGCGCCACATTCGTCTCTGGGTAAGTCCTCAGCTACTGCAATGCTAAGCATCAGCTGACATATGTGATTAGCTTATCCTTCCCTTCACAATTGGAGTGTACTCTCTAGCATCTCACCAATACGCCCTTGATCCTATCCTTGCCCTTATTGGATTAAGTGAATACACCTTCATGAGCTTTTCCCGAATTCGAGAGCCCTACGTTCGTACGCTTCTCAACAAACGTGCTCTTATGGTCCTCCTGGTCACAATCCTGGTCGATGCTGCAGTTTGTGTTCTATTCATTCTTGTTCCAGGAAAGCGATTGTAGTAGTCTAGTCATACAGACTCGGATAAGTTAGGGTTGGCGTTCTGGTCATTGCAAAGCATTATTCATGGGAACTGGGGAAATTGGCGTTTGATTCTGCACTGAGCGAGCTGCATAGTTCGTCCTTAAGCTCACTGTACTTCAGTTTTTGAGCCATGATACCTTTGATGACAGTAAGTGTTTGACTCTCTGGGGTTCTTTCTAATTTCGACAATGTTTGCAACCTGATGCACTCATTTCACACAGGGCATAGATGGCCCAAAGGCAAATGTCTCGTTTGTAACCACTTCTTTCTCTGCTTTCAACTGTTGATAGCAATTCGTGGGTGCTTGAAGCGATATGTCTACCTTACATAGTTTTTTGCTGCTTCGAGCACTATATTTCGTGGGTTGCAATGTATGTAGTATTAGGATTGTCACATTGGACACTCCATCAAAAGGGGTTTACTCCTCAATATGTAAGCAAGAAGTATTATAGTGAATGCCTCAACCCATCACTTGCCAAAACTCATCTTGCCAAACCCTCGATTCTTCTTGTTCGATCCGCGTCTTCCACCACCCTCCTCCTCATCCTCCTCGTCAGCCTCCATATCGACATCCTCATCCGAGCCTGATCCTCCTCCCATCGCACCGTTTCCCCTCTTCATTGCAGCTCCTTGTCCTAATCTCCTGCCTGTGTTAGATCCCATGCTTAATCCCATTCCACCATCCTCCTTCTTCCCCTTATCCGCAGATTTCTCTTTGATCAGTTCTTCCACATGCGCTTCCCACTCTGCTTCTTCCTTATGGCGCTGTAAAGCCTCGGCCTTGATGCGAAGAATCTGGGACTCTAGATCTTGGAGCGTTGACACACAACGGTTAGACCATGCTGAGAGCGTGCTTAGCATCGATGGGATACTGTTCGGTGGCAGATCTCGTAATGGCGCGACTGACGACACACTGACAAATTGGTGATATGGATCCAAAGTCCCTGATACCAGGCCAGCATAGATAGCCGAGATGACAAGATCTTCCAGCTCGCGCGTGGTCTCGAGGCTCAAGGCCTCAAGCAAATTTTGGTAGGTCAGTGCTGAAGGCGTCTTTGCTAGGCTAAGCAGTGAGAGTTGCCGCAGCTTGAGCGTTTGTTGCTCGTTCAGCTTTGGGAGGCCGGCTGTGTTACGGTAATCTTGATATGTACCATAGCTGAAGATCTTGAGGAGCGTGAGAAAGCCTCCATGATCCGCACTACTGCCTAGTGCTTGAATCTGAGGTGCTTGCAGTAACTCGCTGAAGATAAATGTGTTGGCGTGTGAGGTTGCTCGTGTGATGAGATCAGCGGCTGCGAGGGGGGATGAGGCTGATTTTGTAAGGGCGAGGAATGGCTATGAACGGAATTAGTAGTCTACGATGTGCCAGGAAGAAGTAGGTCAGTACCTCCAACGCATTCAAAGCCTTTTGCTGCTCCATCTTGAATGGATGTCGAGAGCTCTGGAAGTTTGCTTGCCTGATGTTGAGGTTTAAGGAACGTGGAGTATGATTCGCCGCCTCGTTGCCTTCTCAGCCTCGTTTTCCGGGTGGGAAAATAGTAAGCCCGATGTGAATCTCGACTTGCGCAATGGAAGGGCTAAGAGCTCCGCTGGACTTGCAGTTCTTGCCGATGTCCTCAGGTGAGGACGGATTCGGTGATCTGCTTCCCCGGCTTCTTTCTGTTTCATGCCTTGGATTGTCTTCAGTTGCGGATGCTGCTTGTCGACTTTGAAACACTTTGAAACTGGAAGTTACAGTCTGGCTGGATGGTATTGTAGATGGATCGGCGCTCCGGTATCAGAACGGGCGGGTGTTTGGGACGCCTTGGACTTTGCGCTTTGTGGTGCTTCAATGGAGGTAATATATCACAACACGGAGGGATTCAGAATCGAGTCGATCACATTGATTCCTGTGGATTTTGTGATCAGGCTACGAAACGTAATGCAAGAAGCTGCTTTCGAAAGACTGCTAACGGTCTCTGACTACGAGCACAAGATGTACAATACAATAATACAGAATAATCCGAACCCTATGTCGGGATTGCCCGATCCGTCTGGCGGCCAGAACGGAGCCTCTGACCCCACTTTCTCCAAGTGCAACCCTAAAGTGTGTCTGGCCTAGTCCTTTTCCGCCCCAGGTCATTCGTCTCTTTGGGCGGCGAGTCGTGATATCAGGTCGCGCCAGCCACAGCATCTGATGTTGGCTGCAGCTCACATGCAGCACACTTCTATTCTTGAATTCTCCATGCTGCACAGTACAGTACAATAATTTCCCCCAAGCCTGTCTGCAATATTGTACCCACAGGCTGCATTCAATATTTGCGAGCGCCTGCAGAAATGCATGGCTTCTTATTGCTTGGGACAGCCGCATATGACAGAAAGATCAGACTGTCAAGCAGGTGCCGTAGTGCCATTATGCTGCAGACCCAGGCCCGGACCTGTCCTGGGCTTAGGAGAGGGAATGCTTGTGTGTAAAACGCCGCGCATTGACTTTTACAGGCCATACAGTTGACATGGGATGTGGACACCTCGTTTCTTGTTCCGTAGTATTTGCTCAGGGTTAATGTCAGGCCAGCCAAAGCGCTCCACCACCGCACCACCGCACTACTACAGGACCGTACCGCCGAGCGCCCCATATCATACTTCAGTGATCCTGATCCTTCCAGGTGCTTTTGGTATCCTCCAGCTTTGCGCCAGCCTTTTTATTATTCTGTCTCTCATATTTCTACAGTAAGTATCACTGTATTTACAACATCGCCCTGATTTGAACCGTCCATAGAGTCCTCCGCAAATCCTTGGTTGTCGTTTATTCGTTCCAAGGGCTTTGAGACATTGACGAAACACCTCCGAATCAGGCCGATTTTGAGTGGCGCAGATCCGATCCTGAGGAATACCCGCACTTGTTAACGAAAACACCTCAAGACTGACGCCTCGTCCTTACGACAACTCACGGGCAATATTCCTATAGCCATCTCGCGCAGGAGCTGGTCTTCTGTTTCCTTACCGTTATTCATAAAGTGAGTGGTTCCTGTTGAAAGGGCGCAGCTCTTTTATTGACCATGCTGACCGGAGAGCAGTAATCCACCGCTCACGTAAACCATTATACGAGAACAGTTAAGATAGTCCTGCTTTCCTCCGGGCCTCCGGGACCAGCAGTATTCATACCAACAAAATGGCCCCTACATATCTGAAGGTCGCCCCTAGGGAGTCGACCTCGCGACCATTATCGAGTGCGACAACTGCGCACATGGCGACCACGACGGTCACGGTCGGAGGCATGACATGCGGCGCATGTACATCAGCAGTTGAGGCAGGATTTAAGGATGTCGATGGGGTAGGAAATGTGTCGGTCAGCCTTGTCATGGAGAGGGCTGTGATTATGCACGACCCAGCAAAGATATCCGCGGAACAAATTCAAGAGATCATAGAAGATCGCGGCTTCGAGGCAGAGGTTATAGCGACAGATTTACCTTCGCCTGCGTTCAACAGAGGAGGGGACTTTGATGACGAAGCAATCTCTGACGAAGAACTAGAGACACCAAGCGCAACCACAACCACAACAACGGTTGCTATTGAGGGAATGACTTGCGGTGCTTGTACATCTGCAGTGGAAGGTGGTTTCAAGGACCTAGCTGGCCTGAAGAGCTTCAGTATATCACTGCTAGCCGAGCGAGCGATTGTCGAGCATGATTCTTCCGTTTTAAGTGCAGAGAAGATCGCCGAGATTATCGAGGATCGGGGATTTGGAGCGGAAATTGTGGAATCGCAAGAGACTGCTCCCGTCAAGAGCAAAAAGACCAGGCGTGGAAGCTTTACAAAAGAAGAGAAGGTTTTGACAACGACCGTGGCTATCGAGGGAATGACATGTGGAGCATGCACTTCTGCTGTCGAAGGAGGATTTGAAGACATCGATGGAATATTACAGTTCAACATCAGTCTTTTAGCTGAGCGCGCTATCATCGTTCACGATCCGTCAAAAATAACATCCGAGAAGATTGTGGAAATTATCGAGGATAGAGGATTTGGCGCCCAAATTGTTTCCACACAATCCACGACTGGCGGTAAAGCAAACGAATCAACAACCTCCCAATTCAAGGTCTTCGGTGTCGAGGATGCAGCACATGCCACCATGCTAGAAGAAAGACTGCAGTCAATGCCAGGTGTTACTTCCGCAAAGATCAGCTTGGCTACAAACCGCCTGACCATCTCTCATCTTCCCACCATTGCTGGACTTCGAGCTCTTGTTGAACTTATTGAGACCCAAGGATACAATGCTTTGGTTGCTGAAAATGACGACAATAACGCTCAGCTTGAGTCTCTTGCTAAGACTCGAGAGATTACTGAGTGGCGTCGGGCGTTCAAAACATCATTCGCATTCGCCATTCCTGTATTTTTGATCAGCATGGTCATCCCTATGTTGCTCCCAGATCTTGATTTCGGAAGTCTCGTCGTCTTGTTTCCTGGCCTTTACTTGGGGGACATCATCTGTTTGATCCTTACGATACCCGTACAATTCGGCATTGGAAAGCGTTTCTACGTTTCTGCATACAAGTCCATGAAGCATGGATCACCAACTATGGATGTTCTGGTTGTTCTTGGAACATCCGCTGCCTTCTTCTTTAGTTGTGCAGCCATGATTGTTTCTATCCTCTTGCCACCCCACACTCGACCAAGCACCATCTTCGACACAAGTAGCATGCTTATCACCTTCATCACTCTCGGCCGCTACCTTGAGAACAATGCCAAGGGACAAACCTCCAAGGCCCTCTCGCGCCTCATGTCCCTGGCCCCATCAATGGCAACCATCTACGCTGATCCCATCGCAGCAGAGAAGGCAGCCGAAGGTTGGGACTTTGCAATTGCTTCCGGAAAAGAACCTAAAACCCCAACCCAACAAGGAAATGCCGCCGAAGAGAAGGTCATCCCAACTGAGCTCATCCAGGTCGGCGATATCGTCATTTTACGCCCTGGTGACAAGATTCCTGCGGACGGTACAGTGACCAGAGGGGAGACTCACGTTGACGAGAGTATGGTAACTGGAGAGGCAATGCCCGTCCAAAAGCGTAAAGGAAACCTCCTTATCGGAGGCACTGTCAATGGTACTGGCCGAGTTGATTTCCGAGTTACACGAGCAGGAAGAGATACGCAGCTTAGCCAGATTGTCAAGCTTGTCCAAGATGCACAGACCACGAGAGCCCCTATTCAGCGATTGGCCGACACCATTGCCGGATACTTCGTTCCCTTCATTCTTGCTCTTGGACTCCTTACATTCGCCACGTGGATGGTCTTGAGCCACGTGCTTAAGAACCCACCCCAAATCTTCGTAGACGAAGCTAGTGGCGGAAAGTTCATGGTCTGCGTGAAGCTCTGCATCTCCGTCATCGTTTTCGCTTGCCCTTGCGCTCTTGGTCTTGCAACTCCCACTGCTGTCATGGTTGGTACTGGTGTCGGCGCTGAAAACGGTATCCTTGTTAAGGGTGGTGCTGCCCTTGAGACCGCCACTAAGATCTCTCAAGTTGTTCTTGACAAGACTGGAACTCTGACTCATGGCAAGATGAGTGTCGCTAAATGCGATCTTGTCCCTGTTTGGGGAAATAGCGAATGGAGAAAGAAGATGTGGTGGTCAATTGTTGGACTTGCCGAGATGGGTAGTGAGCATCCTATTGGCAAAGCCATCCTTGCATCTGCTAAGGAACAACTCCAACTTGGACCCGAAGACACCATTGAGGGTAGCATTGGCGACTTCAAGGCTGCTGTTGGAAAGGGTATTAATGCCCTCGTTGAGCCAGCTACTAATGCTGAGCGAACACGTTATCGAGTTCTCATTGGCAACGTCAAGTTTCTCCGAGACAACAATGTCGATGTTCCTACCGCTGCTGTCACCTCTTCTGAAGAAGCTAACGTCAACGCATCAAACTCAGCCAAGGCCGCCTCAGCCGGTACAACAAACATATTCATTGCTGTTGACGGACTTTACAGTGGTCATCTCTGTCTATCCGACGTTGTCAAAGATTCTGCTCGTAGCGCTATCGCGGCTCTTCATCATATGGGTATCAAGACTGCCATCGTTACTGGCGATCAACGATCAACTGCGCTTGCTATTGCTCGTCTCGTTGGCATAATCCCAGAGGATGTATATGCAGGCGTGACTCCAGACCAAAAGCAGTCGATCATTCGAAAGTTCCAAGCCCAAGGCGAATGTGTTGCCATGGTTGGTGATGGTATCAATGACTCGCCCGCCTTAGCTACTGCCGATGTTGGAATTGCCATGTCATCTGGTACAGATGTCGCTATGGAGGCCGCTGATATCGTACTTATGAAGTCCGACAAGCTAATGGATATCCCTGCCTCAATCGAGCTCGCTCGATCCATTTTCAGACGTATCAAGTTGAACCTCACCTGGGCTTGCCTTTACAATATTATCGGTCTCCCGTTCGCGATGGGTGTCTTCCTTCCATTCGGCATGCATCTTCATCCTATGGCTGCGGGTGCTGCTATGGCTCTCAGCAGTGTCAGTGTAGTGGCGAGCAGTCTTATGTTGAAGTTGTGGAGCAGACCACAATGGATGGAGGATGCTCTTATGGAGGAGACGGGACAACTGAGAAAGAAGGGCCGGGGATGGGGCCTTGGTGGAATGGTTGGACGAGCTCAGGATATGATGGATTCGATAGCAGGCAAGAAGGGAAAAGAGGAGGGGGGCTATGTCCCTCTCAGGCCAATGGAGCAGGTTTGAGCAGGTTTGAGTACTCGCCTGACGGAGTTTGGATATACAACACTGTGTTTGCTGCATTTGAGCGCGCATTTAACTGCCCTATGGGAGATTTTACAAACATTAAAATTATTATTAACTTGCTTGTTTATCGTGAGTAATAATCCATCTTTCCGCCTAATCGTAAGCCCACACCCTTACAAAACATATGCATGTTTTGTAAGGCACAGCGATATCGTAATTCCCACCAATATCACACTTTTTGTACAACTCTAACCCGAACCTCTAGAATAATTCTGAGAAGTGCGAATGATTATTTGGGTAGAGATCTATAGATTTATGGGCATTATTTAGGTTTAGATACCTATTGAGGTTGTAGTAGTTTTAGCAAGAAAATATTTGTATGGCTTACGATATCGGTGTGCCGCACGATTTAGGTGTTTGGATTGATACTCGAGCAATGTGTGGTTAGCGGATTGGTGTGTCAATAGCCGCCACGTGGGTCCAAAAATTTGGCACCCTCCAAAATGACGTTTGCAGTACTTCAAGAAATAGGCCATTTGACAATACTTGAGAAGCACACCATACGATAGGGAAATCAGGCCCCGTTTCTTACATGGGTTGAGAGTGGGATAGTATCTTTGCTTAGAACTGAATCCGAAGAGGCAATCAAGAATGGCGGCAAAAGCACCAAGAGGACCATCCGTCCTGGTATGTAGCTTGCTGCATCAACCAAGCCATGAAATCACGGAAATATTAACACTAAACGATTGTTAGGTCACCGACTCCAGAGAACGTCCATCAACAGCGCGCGTACCACCACGGCCTAGTACCAGTGGTTCAGCAGCAGTCCGTCGAACACCCACGCGCCTCATCTCGGTCGACAATGTCCTCCAGTATGCATCTGAGATCCCCTCAGGCCAAGCCCGCGGACCGCCTGGTCGACGCCCGTTACCGCAGGCCAGCAAACGTATCCCAAGCCAACCGATAGCTGCGAGGATCGCCCAGCAGAATGTACCAGGACGGAGTACCAAGGTCAGCGAGAAGCTAGTCCTGATTCCAGAGACGATTTCAGAACGGGAGGATTCGGGCGAAGACGATCTTGATGAACTTGGGGCTATGCTGACGCAGGAGGACGAAGGCCCACTGAGAGACCAGGAGATTGATATATTGAAGAAGCGGGGTGGTGTGCGTGGGAAGAGTGCTGCTGAACGCATGCCCAAGGCCAAACGAACGGAGACACTGGCTAGAGTCACGGCTTATTGTACGGCTCAGGGATATAAAACGAAAGCTACAGCTGATTTCGTCAGGCAAAGGCACGGTGCTAAGACGAAGCTTTACGATGATTGTTTGTACACTGTCTATCATCTGCCTCTGTTACCAGGGAGCGAGGGCTTCAGGGTCAGGAGTAGTCCTATTTTGAAGAGCCCAGGAGGAAAGGCCGTTCTGGATGAGGAAATTGAGCGCAGCGAAAGACGAGATTACCACGAAGGATATTTCGAGGACACCGATGCCTATGGAGTCCGAGATGGGGAAGAGAGCCCTAGAAATGAGAGTGATGAGGAGAAAGTTCTGAGAGAAGAACGGAGAGCTCGTGAAGAGGACAGGGTTAATACACAGCGTACTCGAGCAGACAGCCCAAATCGAGTTGCGCCCGATGCCACTACTTTTGCGGAAATGTTCGTCTTCTCCTACGGTGTTGTAGTGTTCTGGAACTTTACGGAAAGGCAAGAAAAAGACATCCTAGCAGACTTTACCTTTTCCGAAATGAATACGGGAATTTCGGTCGTGTCGAGGCCGCAGGACGAAAGTGACTTTGAAACTGAAGAGCTTCATTTTGAATACAGTCCTTTTGTGGAACGGCCGAGAATCTTCAATGATATGATCACACTTAGAAGTGGTGATCATATGATTAAGCTTGCTATGAGCCACGCCATCTCCCAGAGCACGAAACTCAGTTTCTTTGAAGAAAAGATGTCACAAACTATGCTAGATGCTCAGTACGTCCCAAAAAGATTGGCACTCACTGGCACGCTTGGAATGGGAAGGAAGGAGATTGTGATGATTCTAGGACGGCTCTTTAAGAGCCGTGTGGATGTGAATTTATGTAAGTCCTCTGCTGGTCTGGCCAGCATCACGACTAACAATACCAGCATCCAACATCCTCGACGTTCCCAACTTCTTCTGGGATTCTGAACCCACCCTCCATCCCTTGTATTTCGCGATCCGAGAATATCTGGAGATCTCACCACGCGTCAAAGTCCTCAATGAGCGTTGTAGCGTCTTCCTCGATCTAGCTGAGATCTTGAGTGATAGTATCGCTGAGCACAAGATGAGCAGCATCACTTGGATCGTCATTATCCTTATCGTCATCAGTATTGCTGTCACGGTCACCGAGGTTGGTCTCCGCTTTGGCCTTCTGGAAAAGGGCAAAGCCGATCGGGGTAAGTACACAGGCGGTGATGACCTTCTCGTCCCAAGGAATTGGAGCCGTGCCGATTTCAATGCCGCGCAACTACAGGCGATATGCGGGAGCGAGGTTGTTGGTACTACTTTTGCGGGCATTTGATTCGTTTTTGTCTTTTTTGCACAAGTTGTCTCAGCTCAGTGTTCTTACGCTAGACTGCATATTGAATTTTCGGAGTTGGGGTTGGTATTGGTGTTGGCATTTGTCATGCATAGCTAAGGCGTTGATTGAGGTTCTATGTATACAAATCAGATGTAGATGAGAGTAATTGAACGACAAAGAAAGATATTGCGAGGATGCATTGGTGAAACTCTATATTCCTTTTTGCATTTCTTATGCAATTTCATGCTTGCCCAGCACGAGGAAGTGACCAGACATGTGAGACGAGCAAGCAGAGAAGCAGCAACCAGTGGATGTTCAGCTTACTGTGTAAGGTATATCAACTCCCCTCTCTCTTAATTAGCAGTAGAGAAGGCCGACTCTTCATTAGCCGTATCATACCTACTCCTCCCACCGCAAACGCCCTGCTTCTTGCCTCGAGTCCCTTTCCAGCCTGATCTGTCCTTCTCGGTGCTAGGATACGGTGCTACCCCTAAGCTATATACCCGACTAGAACCATAATTTATATTTTCCATCTCGTATGCCGAGTTCCGGGGCCATAGGCAATCGAAGGATTTCAGGACGTGGCTGAGACCTACCTGCTTGGACCAATGTGACAATGTCCAGGCGGACGTGCACGACCGGGGAGAATGCCGCCATTTGTTGGAACAGAACAGGCTCAGGAACAGTGCAAGCAAGAACGAAGCTCTTCCTGCAACTTCCGATCTATCCCTTCTGCTCACCTTTCCTGCGCTTGTGCTGGCTAGCGCCGGCTCTCACACTTCTTTCTTCCTGGGCTCAATGTCAATTAAATTGTTTAACAAATAATGCTCTATCTGCATGATCCCTTCTAGTGTGGTGTAAACTAGTAAAAACATCGGATTGTCCTGTGGCCAGATTCGACATGGCCGGGCAAGAATCATGAGAGGGATGCTTCTAAGAAAGTGTGGAACTGCCAAAGCGCTCGGGGATTATCCTTCTCAGAGTTTACTGAGGATGCCATCATTGGTAAGAACCGAGAGATGTGCTCGACTGATGTCCTTGATCGTCTTGCACCTAGTCCCCGAACATGGGTTAGTATGGTGACTTGCATGAGTTGACTCCAAAAGCCGGAGAGACAACGATAAACGAAAAGACTTACCCAGCTAATTCCATGGTCGTTTGAAACTCGCTCTTCAGCATCTCAATCGCCAATTCCACGCCAGCTTGTCCGTTATACTAACGCCAACGCCACCAAGTCAGCAAAATTGACCCTTCCTCTCATCATCACCGTTGCTAATACCGATATCTGGGCATGTCAAGGAGCAGGGAAGGAGATAGGACCTACAGCAAGACCCCAGATGGGGATCCTCCCGACAAAGCAGTGCGTAGCTCCCAGTGCAAGAGCTTTGAAGATGTCGGATCCTCGGCGGATTCCGCCGTCGAGAACAATGGGGATCTTGCCAGCCGCGTAAGGGGCACAGTCTCTCAGAGCATCCAAGGTTGCGGGCTGGCCGTCCAATTGTCGTCCGCCATGGTTCGAAACCACGATGCCATCGCACTGGTAGCGGATTGCGAGGAGGATATCCTCGGGGTGGGTGACTACGAGAATCTTAGCTCGGGCCCGAGAACAGGACGCTGGGGTTGGGATGGTGACCTCCTTTGAGCCAGATCTCCATCTTGGTGTTGGCTCGGAGCCACGGAATGGTAGATTCCCAATCTAGACTCGCATCTGTTTTCTCGTTTCAGTAACCTGCGGCCGGAATTTTACATTCGACCACCAGGGCATCTACCTACCGTAGGCTGTATCTGAATCCGCACCCTCAGATTTCCCAATCGCTTCGCCCGAGGAGAGAATGTTCGGCAAGTCTAGCTCGGGTGGAAGGGTGAAGTTGTTGCGCATCTCATTCAAGCGGCGACCGAGAGTTGGCGTATCGACGGACAAAAAGAGTGCTTTATACCCCGCCGCTATTTCTTTCTTAGCCATCTTCTATCTCTGCCCGGACCCAGCTCGCAGTAGCAGCGCCATAATCTCATGGAAAAAAGACCATCTCTTAAGCAGTAAAACATTGAGGGAAAAATGCCCACCTTCAGCCCTCTTCAACAACTGCAGCGTAATCCCTCGGTTCTTCAACACGCACATCTGCATCACGTACGGATTTCCTGAACCCTGCGCCACGACGTCCTCGAGACTCGTCGTGGCATATGATGACAACCCCATACAGATTCCAGCCTTGGCCGCAGCACGGGACGTTGCTAACTCGCCTTCTGGATGAGCCAGCTTGTGCATGGCTGTGGGGCTGAATCCCAGAGGGAAAGAGACCTGTGAGAGGCAGTTAGTTGGAAGAAGAGCAAAGGTGGCAGGGAAGGTGAGAGGCTACTTTGGTTCCGAAGATTGTACTGCTCGTGTCGACACCTTCAACATTGACCAGGATGCGAGGCCTGATCTTGTAACGATTGAATGCTTGTTCATTATCACGGAGCCTAGTTCGCACCATCAGTCTCACGTATCCCTCAGGGCTTAAAAAGGTGAGAGATGACTTACGTGATCATGTCCATTCCTCCTTCATTATAATATTCTGGATCGCAGTCACACGTCAGTCTCAGTTGCTGTTCGAAAATACTTGGTAGACAGTAGGGACGAGCATGAGGTGGGATGAAGTGAGCTGAGAAGCATACCTCGCACCATCTTTGGTAGCTTTTTACTCCCGAGATCGCGCAGGTCGTCGATCGTGAAGACCTTCGAGTCGAGGGTCGGGGCCCTGTTCGCCATGATCACAGCTGTTTCTGTTGGTGCGTCTTGCGGCCTCCTTATCAAGTCTATACCAAAGTGCCGAGGAGTGAGTTCCGCTGCCAGGGATCTCGAGCGCAAGTGCGGCACCAGGATATATGTTGTTGAGAACGGAAAGAAGAGAGTGAGGGTTGCATGCAGCTATGGTTCTTGGTTCTAAGTCTACGTACGGATACCTCTGTGAGCATATGTATATATATATATATGTCTGTATACATCTATGTGTAAGTGGAGCGGGTTCCAAGAGGTTGAGCAGCGGCTTAGCTTCGTTGCTCTGCACGTCGAATCAGGAAGTCGAGTCCCTCGCTTAACCGCTATGAGTTGCCATCTTCCCGCCGCCAGCAGCTAATTCCAGCCTCCTCGCAACCCACTCTTGGACCATCGCATGCTCTTTGAAGAAAAGTGAAGGGGATACCGTCGCCCTGCGCCCTGCAAAGCGTCAACAAGAATTGGTAGGTCGGAGTGAATATTTCCGGATTACGATTGCACGAGCGAGACAGGTGATGGCCAGCAGACACGAACACTGTGGCTGCCGCAGCGAGCAATCCGAGTTATGCAGTGCCTCGGTGGACCAGGAAATCATAGTCAAGTTTCTCTCTGCGCTAGAGCTGTATTATCGGGAGATAAAACATATATGACAATTTAAATGGGTAAACAGAGAACTCCTTCTCAGCTTTCTGTGAATTGCAGCCCATATGAAGCCGGATTGCGTAAAATATGCCCAAGCTCCAAGCCAAAGTCTAGTTCTGAGGCTGTAATACACCGCCAGGCAGCCCTCCCTTCTTGGATGACTGCTATATCTTTTCCCAAACCACCAACCACCAAAATTCCTTTCCTATGAATTACTGTCTTCATTGAATCTTCAAAGTCAATTAACAGGTCGCGAGAAGGCCATGCCAAATCTTTCACCATCATGACAAAACCATACCAACCCCTCCACTCATTTGCACCAACGCTTCATGGTGCCATCGTATCGTGAAAACTACTCAAGCTGTCACGCCTTCTTTTAGTATGTGGCCTATGTATTCCACGAGCGGACTTCACGAACAACGGTCCCAGCGATGGGATCGCGGCACTCATCAAGACCAATCACCTCGGCCGCCGACCAGATCCCAACCAATATACAGCGACTTTCGTGAAGATAACACATTCGTACCACGGTGCTCTTTCCTTTCTTTCCCCTTCTTTCTGATTGGGAGCAAGGCTTCCATGCTGGCTCCACCGATATGCAGAATCTCGTGATGACGGGCTGGTGCACTTCTCTTCCTATGAGTCTTCTAAGCCCGCTCACTGCCTTCCCGCCCACGAGGTGAACCCCGTCCCAAGAACCCAGCAAATTTGCCTCCTTCTCCTCCTCCTGGCAAGGAAGTAATTGATCACCTTGCTTAGCCACAAGCTCGTAGATTTGTGCTCCTCCGAGCAGAAGGCGGCTCTATGTTGCTGCTAGATACTTAAGCGAGGGGAGTGAGGTTTTATGGGGGGCCGGGGGGGGGGTGAGAAAGTGACCGGCCACGAAGGTTGGAAGAGGAACGGAATCGTTTTATTGTGTTATATACTGGGTAACGTCATTAGTCGCACGCTTTATGTTGAAATGTCGGGTTGCTTCGGCGTGTTGTACTCGACGATTTCTCGTGTCCTCGTTGCGTGACGGTGAGGGATTTGGAGGTTTGACTTCGGAGATCACAACATGGCAGGCACGAGGAGCAATCAGGAAGCGAAACTTGGGAAGCGGCAGCACTTTCAATTCGAGGCTTGGTCTCAATCTATCCCAATGTATATATACCACATTCCTTCACTCATCCAGCTCATCAAAGAATGAACTTGAGGATTGAAAATAAAAAAAAGAACGCTCCCAAACTCCCAATTGTTTTAGCAAAATAAAAAAGGACATCCCGGTAGTCGTGTTAAATCCAAGTCATTATTCAGCTCTCGATTTCTGAGAGGTTTCTTTTATAAGAGTTTTGCATGGTCTATATGTATAGAGAAGCAAGAACAAGAAGTCGAGCGGCATGATTCTCTACCACTTGATGACCCTGGTTGGGAAGAACTCATCAATAAGCTCAAGGTAGTATGGCTATAGAAGGGATCAGTATTACGAACTCAAACAGGAGCAGAAGAGAAGATGCTTACCTTGAGCTCCTCAATGCTTGGCACATCGTCAGACTTGCTGTATAAGTCATAAGGGTTAAATGCCCGGACAGCCTCGAGCATCTTCTCGTCATGTTCGTCCATGAACTCTCGGTAGGCATTGCCCGTATGCCATGGGTAAAAGCTGTGGTAGCGGATCATGGCCAACGCTTCCTGGGGCAGGGTGGATTGGTCCTTGACGATATGGTACAGGTACTCGTCATGGCCCCATGACAACATGATGTTATCAAGACCGCAGCCGGGGGAGTAAATGCCGTACTTTGATGAGTAGATAGGATCGTTGAAATCCGGGTTGTTCTTGAACGTATCGGGGTAGATAATGGCCTTGTCGAAGGCGCAGCCCACGGGGAACGTGTCACCGACGACATCCCATTGGCCCTGTGCATCGTAGAAGAAGAGCAGCTTGCCCAGATCATGGATCAAACCTGTGAGTTGCATCCAGCGCGGACGGCCATCGCGTCGCATGGCCTCGGCGGACTGCAAGAGATGCTCGATCTGCGAGAGGGAGGTGTCGGGGTCGGATTCGTCGATCAGAGTGTTGAGTTTCTCCATGGCTTCCCAGATGCTCATCTCGGCACGGGTCTTGGACTTGAAGTTATTGCGGGCCTTCAGGTTGTAGGCGACGGTCTGCTTCTCGTGCTGCTCACGGTAGAAGTTCTTGACGCGGTCGCAAGCGTCTTCGTACTGACGGAACTGCGTCTTGTCCTTCTCAGCATCAAACTTGGACTGCTCGGCAAGTAGCGAGGCCTCGGCTTCCTTCTTCATGTTGGCCTTGAGAACGTTGACGGCATCGATGTCGTCGGAGAGGTCCTCAAGTGCTTGCCCGTCTCGGTCGGTTCGCTCTGCAGACCAGGTCTCGGCGATAGCTGATGGTGCCATGGTGGAAGTATGGGCGAAGAGGTGATTGAGTCTAAAAGTGTGTTGAAATGGGTGCTCTTGATCACAACGTCAATGATCCAAAATCGTGGTCGTGATGGTGATTTTGTTTAGATGGAGTGAGGATAGGAGCTGAGTCTGTTGTTTTGCACAGGAGGGAGGCTCCGATTAATATAGGTCTCCTTCGCCTCAGCCAGATCTAAGCATAGCACCGAAGTTGCCATTTTCATTTCGAATTTCCTCATTGCGACCTCCATCCTCAAGTCATGGCTTGGTGGTGCAGAATTTCCTTCTTGGGATGCCGTCTTGGGTGGTGGAGGGGCCATCAGCCGGACCCTGTTTTGTGGGGTAGGCGATCGAAGGAGCGCGGAGTTTTTCCTGTTGCGTTTCGCTACTTAAGCTCCATCGTGGATTTTGCCTGCTTTCGGCGTGCGGCCCGGGCTTTGGAGGGTCTTGTCCTCTCCCCGCAACGCTGTGCTATGACGAAACTAGAGCAGCAGAAAATTCGAAGGACGTTCCAAGTTTCCATTTCTGGGGAGAAGCGGGCGGGTTGGTAAGGCAGAGGCCTTGACTGGTTGTCTTCGCCCTCTTCGATTCCGCACGTTGAAGGGGCCTTCACATGCGGAAAGTTCGGCCGGTAAGAGCCAGCCATTTCTTCGCTTGGGTTCAATTACTACTTTTACAGCCCTCTGGCGCCTATTCCCAGCCCCAAGAAGTCATCATTTGCTGTTGTAACGCCGCCGTAGGTCTTGCATGATCCTTTTCCGTCCTCGCTAAGATATCAAGTAGAGCTTCCTGGTCAATCCGATCCGTGAACCGGTCACCACCTAAGGGAGCAATATTAATACAAGCGAGATGATGCAGCAGTCATAGCCAGGACTTACATAGTGAAATTCCCATTGATGCTGTGAACATGCCGGGTGGCGTCCATCTATTGTACAATCCAATCCCGCATAAGTCGCGGAGACAGTCCTTGATCTCATCCTGTATCAAAATTAGAATCATTGGGGAGACGGATCGGGAAACCCGTACCTCCATCGACCGTAAAGCAGTTGTTCTGCTGCCACCTAAACGTGGTATTTTCGGATTGAAGATGGCAAGAAGGATCTGTGCAAGCATGTGATGCTGTATACCAATGACTACGAAGAGACTTATCAGCGGGAGGAACGCGCAGAGGAAGGGAAGGCTACTCACTGTGACAAGCATGACTATGCCAAATTTCAGGGAAGGCCTCTCTCTTTCCGCGGTCTGCGTCCCGATAAAATATAGGGGTAAAAGACGGGGGCCTCGACTTTTCCCAACTGTCACACCGTTCCTTAAGATCCGTCCAGTGGGGTATTGAAACGCCCAGATCCCCAAAACAGCAATTTAGCACATCCGCGCAGTGTATCACCGCACGATTTGCCCAGCCAAAATCGCTGGTCGGCTCGATGCTTCGGTCCACGAGACAGTGTTCTAGATTTAGCTGCACGGATTTGTGCTTCATTATGGCACTATAAATCTCCTGGCGAAGGCCCACCCAGAATGCTACTCTAGTTAGTACTGGTCAACGATATCAGCCTAAAGACAAAGATACCTGCTTCGCTCATCCCCCCACCCATTGAATAAGGGTCTCTGGCGCCAACAAAGACTTGTATGCCGAGCATATGGCCCTCAGGATCACCCTCAGGAGCTGCATCCCGTCAGTTTGAGAAAACCAGAAGCTTAGAACAACTGACCGTCCATTTCTTCGAGAACACGTAAGATTATTGTGGCTGCGAAAAGACTTTCATCTGTCACCGTAGCCGTATCATTAAGCATGGGTATAAGATGTTTGAGGCATTCTTGATGATACATGTTAGATGCGTAAGAGTCGTAATCCCCAGTCCTGCTCAAATGTCTTGCCGAAAGCGCAAATATCGCATTGAGCAAGATTCGACAAGTGCCTGCTCGTTGCGGAACATCGACTTGAAAGTGTTGCAAGGGATCGCAAAGGTCCAGCTAATCTGAGAGTCAGCACAGGTCGCGTGCATGTTTTCCGCATGGAAAACCTTACCCAGATTGCGAGATTGTGTATAAAGTGGCGTAGTAGAAGCGCCTCGGAAGGATCTTTCAATGGCCAGGCACTTTCTACATAGACCGGAGCAAGGGTTTTAACTTCGGTCTTATCTCTCCGCGTTGGGCTTTGCGGACGCGTGGTCTTAGCATTGTCACTATCTATAGACACATGAATTGGAGACGGGTCCGACAGAGCTCTTTGAGGAGAAATATCACGCTGTATCCTTGGAGAACGTGCTCGAAACGTGTCCCATTCTGAAGCGGTAAGATCTGGAGAGACCGTATTTGCGACAGAGGGAGAATGAGCGGAGTTTGTTGTATGGTCTGGAAGGAATGGAGACTGTGATTTCATGCTATCTTGAGTCTCGTCGACAAAGGTGACTGAATACTAAGGTTAGCTTCCATAGTCACTGTGACAATGACCAAAGTAAGAATCGAACTGCATTATACATAGTACTACTGCAATTCATTATCGAGTGGTTGTGAAACCAGCATGAAGTCTTGCTGTCCCACTCATATCACAGCAAAGTCACTGAAATGATAGAAGTGAGAGCGTGCACATACTGCAACAGGCAGACGTGCAACCAAGCATGATAACTAACAGTGTAATGTATGGAATGCATTGAAAGCTTGGAATCCTACTTAGGAAATCAATGCAGAACTATACAAACGAGTCCCTGAAATACAGGACCGCGAGAAAAAGACGCATCATAAACTTACGATCAGTAGGCGTTCTTAACCACTTCTGGTCACTCGCAAACGACTCTATCTTTTAGTATTAGCTTAAGTCCATATCCAAAAGACAATGACGCCTGAAGAGAGGAACAGTCCCAGGTAAAAATATCCTGCATGATACTACATACCTCGATGGAAACGGTACTTGAAGCTCTTCGTACATTTCAGTCCCAGCTTCAGACATCTCCCGCACGTGGGGGTTTCCTGATCACCTGAGACGAGATACAGTTAGGCAATATTCTCTCCTTTGAGGAACTCCGGCCAGAGATTCGACGTTACATTTTAGATGCCTCTTTCGGCATGAGTGGCTATGAAAATGATTAGTTGGACGGGTCCATAGTATCTCCGGTGAGCCCAAGAAAGCAAGTTACACTATGAATAACAAACGTGCAAGGAAGAAGAAACAAAACGGGAGCTTAGACTCACCAGCCAGTTCTAGTCTTACTGGTGCTTGCAGACTTCGAAGAAGACATGCCTCGGACGCAGCTAGTCCGCTTGCCAATATCGAATTCAACGACGACCTCCCTCTGCCTCTGGTGCCAGATACAGGCAAATTCTCTGCTCGACCATCTCAGAACAGTAATAACATGTCAAATGTACTGAAACACGGACGGAATGGGCAGTGAAGGGCAGAGACGTCACTTTGTTCGCTCCCCTTACTGCTCCGTGAACCGCTAGCGTGTGGAAGAGAAGAAAGGCAATTGCGGAGAGGCAGAGCAGACAGAAGCGAAAGCGCAAAGCACGGGGTAAAACGAAGATTCCGTTGAGGCAAAGCAAAGAAAAAGAAAGTTGCTAAATCTGGGGTCGCAATCGCTTTTCGCGGGGTAGTGAGTGAAGGGCGAAGATATATAAGGTGTGAATCTCCGCACACAAAGTTTCGTCGCAGTAGTGCGTTTCCTACCACGGATTGCCAAAAACGACAGGATGAAGAGAGTGGGAAGGCAACGTCAGATGACCATTGCAACGGCGCTCATTCGCTTTGGGATAGTCGTCGAAGGCTTGAACAAGCGTTTGTTGAAGGTTTGGCCGGAGAGTTGAGACGAGGTCAGGAGATGGAAAAGTTCTCCTTTTCGGGAATCTCGGCAGTAGTTGACTTCGGCCGCCATTCGCCGACTTCTACCCCTTTGGGAACCGAGCTAGTTGGCTGCGATGATGCGACGAGTATATGTTACCGTTACCCCACAAAAGCTTCGTCCCTCAAGTGTGTCCGTCACCAATTGTCACGTTTGGATTACCCATTGCCCATGCTGGTTCGGGGCAAAGGTGGAGTCTGGTAGGATCGCATTGGACAACCATAGGAACATGTTCGGCAGTCGCAGTAAAAGAGAAATACTTCTAGAGGGGGAACAATGTCGGGGTGCAGGTCCGCGAAGCATTCAAAATGCCGAGACACAGCTGCGCCGTCACATGGAGCAATGAGATAGACCAGGAGGAACAATTTGAGCACTGAATTTGCTGTTGTCAACGACAGAGGTATCATAAAGCAGTTGGAGCCAATAGCCGCAGCACAACCGAGCCCGACCTTATTATCCAGAATCCTCTTTTAATTCAAAACCAAAACAATCAACTGTCTTTTCAAACCAGACCTCGGTTACATATCACCAGCCTTTTCTTTCACGACGGTACCCTTTCCCTCGACAGGAGAAGTGTCAGAACCACTGCCGGTCTTACCCTCATCTGTCTCTGCAGCATCGACAAAGGTCGCTTCAGAGTTGTGGTACTTGCTTGGATGCTGCTTGCCTGTGACATCGAGCCAAATGGCCTTGATCGTCTGGGCCATAGCGATCCTACCTTCCCAGAGTGGGAAGAGACCAACGCAGAACAATGAGCCGAAGAGCCACAGGATGCCCACAACAACCCAACCCGTGAAGAATTTTTCGGAAAAGATGTAGCCTGAACCGTACCTGCGGGAGTGGATTAGTGAGAGGTTAAGGGAGGATGTAGTTGGGATTACATACATGGGCATGGGCCAAAGGACGAGCAACGAAAGTGTCAGGACTACTGTCATCGTCTTTGCAATCTTGGAAGCGCGAAGTAGTTTCAGAGCTTCGCTCTGTGCCTCAGCAGCTGACTCCCGTCGCTCTCCTGGTACGAGCTCGAGATCGATATGTGCGGCATCGGCCATATCCGTATCATCAGCACGACGGATCATAGCCATAGATTTCCAATCATAGTGGTCCATTCCAAAGGCCAATGTGAGGATAGGGACAAAGATTAGGGGTGACAAGAGGGCCACCACATTTCCTGCGAGCATGGGATTATTGCTTCCAGTGCAAGTTACATCAAGAGAACCGCAAGTCTTTTTGGCGGTGACGAGCCAAGCGATCAAGGAGCAACACAGTCCCAGCGGGGGCGTGAGGGTTGCTGTCCACTTGTTTTGTCCAGCCCACATCAATGTGAGTGTTGCTGGGATGACCGCGGAGGAGATAATGACGCCCATCATGAGATATAGATAGCCCATGCTGATACCAGCATAGAACAACCCAACTGAGAAGGCGGCCATGAAAAGGCCAAATCCGATAACCATGGCGTGAGACATGTAAATAAGACGCTTTCCAGAGGCTTCTGGCTTGAAGTATGTCTGATAGATATCATAGGTGAAGATGGAAGAGACGGCGATCAGCTCTGCTGAGGACGCAGATGTAACGGCCATGAACACGATCAAGAGAGTGGCCACAGCCCCACCTCCTCCCAGCAGCGCTACTGCCGCGTATGGGAGAACAAGTCCTGCCGATACATCGGCCGCATCCATGCGGTTAGGATAGGTAGGGAATGATGGGTGACCTTCGAGAGCTAGAGCTGCGAGGCCCATAGTTGTAGCACATAGCCATGGAATGGCGAACCAGGAGATACCACCCATGATATAACCTGGAAGAGCATGCACTGGAGATGCCGCAATGGCCTTGTTGTAGTAACCGTTATCAAGGAAGACGCTATGCCTGTTAGCCAAAATTTCTTGACGTTCTTACCGTCTACTTACGTTCCAAAATTACCAACGATGTTGATGACAAAAAAGATTGCTCCCTCCTTGGAGCGCATGGTCAAGTAACTTCCACCGGAGTTTCCTGATACTGGGTGGTCCGCAGCCGCCTTGACCAGAAGGTCAAACACGGCCTTAGGAGATCCCAAGTCTTGGTTTGTGGCATAGGCCGAGAATGCGAAGATGAGAATAATGATAAGCAGAATAAAGGTATGAACCTGTCACCAGTTAGATGCTTGACTCAAACAATTGCGGCAGACAGGCATACCCAATCAGTCAAAAACGTCGCCTTGATACCACCAAACATAGTATACAACACCACGCCCAACGGTAGTAAGAAAATAGCCGCTACGGTTGGCATTCCGGTTAAAGAGGTCACAACTGCCGAGCCACCAGCCAGCAACATGGCTGTGACCAAGATGTTGGTCATCAAGCCAAAGACGATGAAGACAACGTGGGCAGGAGTGCCATATCGAGCTCGAATAACCTCGAGAAAAGTCTGGACATATATCAGCATAGGACATCTTTGGATGGCTTGTTCGCCCAGCTTACGTGTGCATTGGGCGCTCTTCTCTTCAGTTCAATCGCAATGGTCGCAAAGAGCAAGATCTGAACGGTAGCACCGCTCGCATACCAGAATGGACCCGAAACACCATATTTGTAGGCAACCCCCGAGGACTGCAGCAGCGTAGCGGCCCAGGTCCAGGAGGATACGACGGCCGACGCAACCAAGCCCGACTTGACCGTTCGGCCCGCTGTGCTGAACATTTCTGACGTTTGGAGCTCATGATTGTAGCGCTTGAGAATCCAGGTGACGAGAATCTGCGAAGTTGATGAGCACTTATCGCACGAGGAGCACTTATCGCCGGGGAGCTTACCATTCCAAGGGCAAAGACGGCTCCAAGACCGAGAACGATCCCATAGCCCCAGCCCACATTGAGAGGAGGCGCAATAGTCATGGTGAAGAAGTGTGTAGATGGCGCGCTGAGATGATATCCGAGAGCACGACTCACAGCGTCCGGCTTCTATGATTCTCAAGACCAGCGATGGGAAGAGAAGCTGAAGATGGGTAGCAACGTCACGCAAGGTCGAATGTCGAGGGACACGCGAAGGTTATATAAATGCAGCAGGGTTTGACCATCGGAGCTCCAGAGCTTGGTCGAGGTAGGACAAAGCAGAGCTGTCCACAGTATCTCTATCGTGACCAATGGCTGCTACGTATGCATGTGAAGGCTCGACCGACAGGAAGAGGCAGTCGAGAGCAGATCAGACTGGGGCATAGCGTGGCAGAGCATTGGCATGGCATTTGCAAGAGCTACCTTCCCCCCGGCAGGGTTTAGTGGCCCGGCCAGTGCATTCAGAGTTTTCCATCATCTCACAGTAGAGGGCTGCGCGCGTGCATGCATGCACACGCATGGAGATGGCGTGCTGGTGGACGAAATCATGAAGCTTTGCAGTAGATAAGAGCCCAGCAAAAGATGGAGCTTCGACTTTCTCGTAATGACTTCTCCAGCATATGACGCATCATCCCTGCAATCGCAGTGCTCGGAGCTGTGTGATTGGCGCGCACCGCTGATAAGAGCCGGCGATGCCCTGTGCATCTCGTTCGTCGCTTCAGCCATCATGGAAACAGCCGACCGACACTCAACTACGACGATGCCTTCTCTGCTCTGTCTCGTTCGTACGCCTCCAGCTCGCACCAACCTCGAGCTGGGGATCGGATGTTGCTCTGGAAAGTGGCCTTCTTGGCAACTGGCCCGCGCGGAGAACGAGCGAGGTAGAGGGAGCGAGCAGGGCAACTCAGCATCCATACAGATTTGATGCTGCACGCTACCAGTTTTCTTTTCCTTGCATATCCCGCCGTCAGGCAATTTAATGCCCGACATCGCTCGAAAGCCAGCAGCCAGGCTGGTACGTGCTTTTGCTCTGGTGAGCCGTCGGCCACCTTGCCGTCGCGCATGCTAGCCCAAGAGAAGAGAGCTGGTTCTGCTGAGGACGTGAATCAAGGCTCCATGAGAGCAGTCAAGTCTGAAGAGCTGTCACTAAACTATATCCAGCCGACCAATGGCAACGCTATCGGAACCTCTACTCCTTATCGCCATCTCGTGCCAAACTCAAAAGCAGCCCTGGCGACTCCCGACGCGCTCGCGGGGAGACAGGGTCGTTCGTTTCCAACACAGACAGTACAGTAAGTAGCAAAGAGGCACGGAATTGCTTACTATGACGTGTTTCTATGATTTTCTCTTCGACCTGCTCGTTGAGGTGATATACAAACACACTTATCAAGAGTATCGTCTTTCCTTCATCGGCTCGAGGCAACCGACGTCCATTCTGCTATTAAAGTGCGTTGCCAATCGACGCCGCTCTGCCTTATCGTACTCTCTTTGCTTATAAATTACGCTTTGGCTTCGTTTAGCTTTCCTGCCATATCTATGGCGTTCCCAAGCTTCCCCCCACATGCAAATCTTCCCCCAAATCCCGTTCAGTCTGACCCTGATCCAGGGAACCGCCACTTCCCATTCCCATTCGCTATGCAAGCACGCACGCATCTACAGCCTCCTTTTGCTTCCCGGTCAATTTGGACCCATGACTGACTTCTGAAAATTTTCGTCTCTGCATCTCTGCTTCTCATCTACATTTTTCTAGTCTCTTTTTTTTCTTCACTTTCCCCTCTTCTTGTTGACAAGGGATAGAGGGAGCGCGTACAGCCCTCCTTGCAGGACATTGGTAGATGCATCTAGCTGTACATGCTTCGATTTTCACGGGCCTCGCTAGTCGCGGCAGGTCCCCGGATGATGTGGATATTACAAGCACAAGCTCTGCGGATACAATAAGCTTACATGGGAACTTTTGTCAGTGGGCGGGAAAGAGATATGTGATCTGAAGCAGAAAATTTCTTTCCTGCATTCGAGGAACCTCTCGAATCAATTTCTGAGACACTTTGCACTCACTCGCACATTCTCTCTCACTCTCTCTCTCTCTCGGGCGCGCGCGCCGGATTTCGACCGAATTCACGATTTTCAGGAAACAGCTAATTATGTGGAAGTGTGGTCACTTTTCACGCTACTGAACATTTCCAAAGCTATATACATTGTACCTCAACTTTCGGTAGCGGGCCGAGGTGAAGGGGAATCGCCAAGAAATCTGAACGGGAATGGATTAAGGACAGACAGGATAGCAACAGTCTGTATGATTCCACGTAACTAATAGCAGGTCATCACCAAAAAAATTTCAAGAACTCCTTTCGCTCATCCAATTCATACACCGACTTCACGCCCGGTCCCTTGCCTGTCATCCGAATTCCAAAGACCGCCATTGTGTATCGCTACCGCCCGTTTCCCCAAAGTCTGTGCATCGCCTTGCACCCCAAATTCCGGAAATCATCCATACTGCATGTTATTCTGCTGTTTCGGCGGGCCAGGCGGACCTGGCGGGTGGCCTCCCCAACCTTGCGGAGGCCCTTGTTGTAATTGATAGCCCTGCGGTGGGCCTCCTCCGCCGTTCACTTGCGCAATCACATCTTGTCGGGCCTGGAGCGGTTGTGCGAATTTACAGATGTTGCAGACGACATCTTCGTAGCCATGGACGCTCAAAGGTACCACAGGGACAAAGCAGAAGGTGAACCAAGGATGTCGTTTGATGACTCTCGCGGAGAAGTTTCCCTGCGCGGCATTAGCTGTGAAGTTCAGATCGAGTGGAAGCGTCTTGAAGTCTCGGACTCGTGGTAGGAACGTGGAAGGGAGAGGATGGCTTACGCAATTATGGCACTGGCATACTACACTCTCGTAGCCCTGAAGCTGCTTGGAGAATTCTTCGTTGGATGTTAGTTACGCGATTCATTGTAAGTTTGTCGGCGATCGGTGAACGCTGGTGTTCTGCCTACCGTGCTCTCCGCAAGTGAAAACAATACACATTTTTGATTCTGCCGAACTCGTATGAGCCTGTATGGGATTCCTGATGGGGACTTTCGAGGATTTCGAGGATCGTTTGGAAAGAGGATGAGAATCAACGGGAATCACGGCGCATAAATTGCCTTTGCCTCCATACACAGCCCACAATGCGAATGACGCAGATGGAAGATCAATGATCCGTTATCCCGAGTTTAGTCTTGCGGGGAAGCCTCGCTTGGAAGCGGCTAGCGCTAAAATTCGAGTCACGGAAGACGAGCTTCAAATATTTTTGTCGAGATCTTCTCTTCTTCTTTCTTCAAGCGTCGTCCTCTTCAACGCCATGTTTCTATGCTACAAACAGACGGATCCTGTCTCATCCACAGGTCTGTCAAGATCACTGCTACCCGCAGTGTTCGAAATCTTCATGCATATGAGAAATTCGGAGTAATCTTCAAACCAACCTCGCGTCCCCCCTCTTCCTTGGAAGAGCGCGGTGACTAGGTCTTCCGGTGACGGTTTGGCGTGATCTTTCACGTCTGCAATTGGCATCAGAAAAGCAGGGCTTCCATCTCACCCTATATATGTTGCGGCAGAAAAGGGCTGCAGATTGGTCGTCCCTATGGGAGAGCCGTTGCGAAGATCGTGTGTGCCTACGGGTATGACACTTTAGTGCAATACGTGGCGTGCTGGTCTTCAGGTCGCCTTTTGGTGATTTGGAGATGGGTACAATTCGATTCCGATTACTCTGTCGAGGACGACGCTTCACCCAACTTTATTTTGTGGTATGTTGCACATTTACTTCTTCCTCATTTCCGAGGCAAGGATACTGCTAATATTGGGGGATGGTTTATGATGTATCTAGCAGTCACCAGAAGGATAGATCCCAGTCCCTTCTCTCAAGTCGTTTTTAGATTCAAGTGCTCTGCGAAACGAAAAGACCCTGCCAATCTACAATCTCGCATCCTTCGTTCAGCCTCACTGAACTTCGATCGCAAAGTTCCAAGATCCGAACCAACGAAGATTTTGTCCTATATCATTTGTTGTCTTGACTGTGCTCTTCTACCTGGTCAGCACGCATTTTGGTGGGGAGCTTAGAGCCACCTACCATTAATCTTCTGGGATGTCTTCTGTGCTCGTAGTGTACCAGGGGGCCGAGCTCTCGACTGTGGTATCGTCATAGGAGAGCGCCTTGTCTTTTGGATCCACTAAGGTTTTCAATCTTTGCATGTCTGACACCAGCTCCTTACAATAGTCCTCACTCTTGACGGATAAGTGCAGCAGATCCAAGATCTGATCACCTGCAAATCCTACCTGCTTGTAGAGGCGGCGTGATTTTTCGACTTGCCTTTGTTCCTTGGGAGTTCCCCGCGTGTATTCGTCCAGGGTGGATCGTCGTACATCGCAGAGACATTCGACCAAGAGCGAACCCGTCTCCATCATTTTCACCATAGTACCACTAAAGCCATCTTCCACCAGGCCTCCCCGGTCTGGCCTTCCTTCCACCTTGAGAAACCACAGCTGCTCCATTGTGCGTTCGTCAGCGTACTTCCGTATCTTTGCGACATCAGCGTCATAGGCCTTCAGCAAGTTCTCGTAGACCTTGATTGACTTCTCGAGCTGGCGATAGAGCTTCCGAGTGGCACTTGCGAGGGCTATTCTGTCCATGTGGTCCTTCGACCTTATTTGGTGTCCCAGAGTGAGATCCTGAGAGCCTGTGTAGCTTGGAAAGGCTGGGAACCCGCTACTATCTTCTAAGGATCGGTGAGCTCGTCGCCGAAAGCTATGCGTGTCGGGGCTGGTCTCCATTACCACGATTGCGAGGTAGTTCAGTAAGCTCTGGTTCACGATACGGTAAGTGAGAGAATTGGTCTTGAAGTACGTGGCAGTGTTGGTGTCAATGGCAAAAAGTGAGGATGAATGGTAAGCTGAACGAATCGTTCATATAGACTATTAAAGCTGGAAATATCATTGCTTGATAGCTATGAATCAAACAAAGCATCAATCAATCACTATGAATGAGCTTAACATGTATCCGGCCTTACAAGTGGGTAAAGTGTTTGCCTCGCTTCATCATACGACGACATCAACCAACTGCAAATTAAGCATTCAGAATGCAGTTTGGATGATTTTGACAATGTCTCTAATAAACGCCCATCCAATGTGTGTGCTAAGAGACATTCTTGCAGCCATTGCTTGTCCCATCCACTTCGCCATGCTCACTACCTCTACACCGGCGTATTGCTAAACCACCAACTCAGCTTTCCCTCACATCGGCTAACAGCTGACAAACGCTCAGCGGAGCCGAGCAGCAGAGTACAACGGAACTCCATCGCCATCACCAACAATCAACCGTTTAGCCAGAGCCGCAGCGGGTGCTTTTTCAAACGTACCTCTTCTCTACTCTCGGCCCCTTGTTTGTCTAGGGCGCACCGCCACCCGGTACTTTGCTTGGCCATTGATGTTTCCGACCCCATCAGCAGCAATCCGTCGCCAAATCACCCCTCACCACCACTCTCCCCGTCTTATCCGATCTCTGAGTATAAAGCTCCACTCCACAAACACAGGACCCAGGCCAAGACCAAAATCAATTACAACCCATATCCAGCGTCCTCTCACTACCGCTCCATCCCAGCACCTAACCAGAAAGTTTTTGGACGCAAACCCGCCTCGGCCAATTCACCATCTACAGAGGAAGCCTTTCTCGCAAGCATACAACGCAAGGAAAATGGCTGAATTCCCACCGGCGCAGATCCGCCCTGTTGCTGCTGAGGTGGCTAAGCTGTTGAAGGAGAAGAAAGAGACGGTTTCGGTTGCTGAGACTGTAGGTCTTCTGCTTTCCCGGCGGCTTTGCTAGCAGCAACGATTGGGAATGCCAGTCTTGCTTTGCTCTGCTGCGCTTTTCTTTCGCCACTTTGCTCGCTCGCACGCAGTGTGAAATTATGGATGCTGGTTTTCTCTTCTGCGTGGCGTTGGGGCTCGGGCGTTAATGAATCTATAGGCTGCCGGCGGACTGATCTCTGCCGCCCTCATTGCGCAAGCTGGGGCAAGTGCATTTTATCGTGGTGGCTTGACGGTGTGTCTCTCCTTAACATGCCCTGGGATGCCCCAGATCATGGAATATACTAATAATATTCATCTAGGTTTATACATTAGAGTCACGCGTAGAATACGGTAGTTCCTTTAGCCCCCTGATATTATTTTGATAGGCTAATCTGCGTCCCCGTCTCAAGCTGGCTGGACTGAAGCAGACTATAAGGATTACCGCGGTCCAACGACCGACATTGTCGCCGGGTTGGCGACCAACACTCGCACTAAGCTGGGCAGTACGTATTGCGTTTCCGAGAGCGGCACAGCTGGTCCTACTAGTCCCAATCGACCCGTGTAAGCCTGCTCCTGCTCTCATGTTTGATCTCTGGTAGACTGGACTTGTCATACCGGAGCATTTGCTGACAAGTTGCAGGGGCTATGTTGCTCTGGCTGTAGCTAGCGAGAAGGGGGTATTCAAGAAGGAGCTCTCCACCGGCTTGGGCGGTGATAGAGAGGGGAATATGGTCGCTTTTGCGGTTGAGGCTTTGACTTTGTTGAGAGATGTTCTCAAAGGCGATGCAAAGCTTTGATCTGTGGTAGCCTACGCTCAGTGTGTGAGGTACAGGTTTTTGGGAATGGAAAAGAGGTGCTAGCACGTGCCTCTTTCTGGAATTTGATATTAAAGTAGGAATATCTAGATTGTGCTTTTGCGCTGTTTCTTTCAGCTCCATGGAAACATAGAAATATTCGTGACTTGCAACCGATCATCAAAATACTCCCAAATTCCCAGCAGCTGGAATGCTTCAGAATAAGGAAAGAAAAAGCTAACCACTTCGTAACCTGAACCCCCCCCCCTTGACCCCTTCAAAGGCCGCTACATGTCTCTTATCGACCCGCATACGACATCTCTCACAGCCACAGCTTCATATCTTCTCGAGCCCACGTTTATGAGAGGGCAGTCCAAGCTGTAACAACCAAATCATCGATCCAAGAATACATCTCAGAGCCACCAGGACACTCAAACTCCTCACTCCTCCAACTCATACAGATTCAATCTCCAAGAGCCACCACAGATCTGATCCGGATCTCCATCACAGAGATAATTGCAATGCGCCTGAACCGGATCAAGATCCTTGGTACCAGCGACGTTGTTGCCACAATGGCCTACACACGAGGATTCATATCAGCCAAACGCCATATCATTTATCTACTCTATCAACTAGGAATCTAGACGAAATAGAAAAGAGGCATGGGAGGAAATGGGGGAAGATGCACAGTGGAAAGGAAACTCACATTCATCACTCCACGCCAGCCCAAACAACTTATATCCCTCACAGGTCTTCGCGCATTTCTCGGGCGTGAGTGTGCCCTTGAAGAAGTGCTGCAGCGGGAGGATCCGAGCGAGCGGTTTGGCGCCGTTCTTTCCATCGATGTAGCAGCCTTTGAAAATGTATTTTCCTACCTTGGCCGCAATGGAGGGTTTGCTTACTGCGGATGAGGAGGTTTTGACGTGGGTGGTGATGGAGCTAGTGCTTGGAGGTTTGTTAACGGTGTGGAAGAGGGCAACTGTGCTGCTGTTTGTGCTTGACGAGGTGGGATGGGCTAGGAGACTCGGTGTCGTTATTGCCACAGCGGTGCTGGTGTTGGGGAATGATGGACTAGATGGAACTAGGGTGGGGGAGAATAAGGTTGGAACGGGGCGTGTAGTATTGAGCCCCCCGGTGACATTGAGGGCTGGGCTCAAGGTTGGGAACCCAACTTCCCCAGCACCTGGATACGTCCTGGTTGCAGCAGCAGGCGAACTGCTGTTCTTGAAAAGCGGCGTCTCCGTCCTCCTCGGCGTCATCGTCAACACACCCGTTCGCAATGACAAACTCGGGAGCGGCAACGGAGGCACCCCAGAACTCAAGGCAGGCTGAGGCGGGACGGTTGTTACAACGCTCGAGCGAAGTAGCGATCTAGCACTAGAAGTCGGTCGTGCATCCTCGCGGCCGTTGATGCATGAACAGACGGAGCTTGCTTCGGCGATGGGGTTTGTCGAGCATGGTGTTGCATAGTAGGGTAGGGCAGCTGTGTTTGTCACGGTGGATCTCGTGTACATGGAACAAAAGTCGAAGCCGTTGTGCTCGGCGAATGCGAGGTAACACCTTTCCCGGGGAGTATTAGTTTCTTTCGTGGTTTGCTTGACAGGTTTCTCTATGAAGCGGGAGGGGAGGGAGGCCAATTAGCTTACTCGTCTGCTACGCAGTAAGTATCGTGTGCCTTGGCTAAGATGCAGAAGCTGAAGATGACGAGGGTATATATCGTGTGGTGTAACATCTTGATAGATGAGGGCTTAGAGGCCAACCGCCGCTTGAGAGATTTCAGGCGATGTATTACTATTCCCAGAGAGATTATAATATTTCCGAAAGCTTGTAACAAACGAGGAAGCAAATCGGCACGGCTTGAGCCAGTGAAGGGCAAAGCAACAAGCGAGAAGAGTATTTTCTCAAAGTTCTACCTTTGTGTCAATGAACAAGAATCCAGCTCATCAAACACCCGCCGGGAAGTGCCGTCTATTTAATGGGGAATATCCAGATCAGCTGCTAAAAGGAGGCTGTTCTCAAGAATGGATCTGAATCTATGGGGCGGGATAACGTACGTGATGTGCTGCGAAGATTTGAGACATGAAAGGCCTTGAGAATGTAGTGTTGTTAGGAAGAATTCGTCGCTTAAAATGGTTGTACCCCTTGGCGACTGATGCGCGGTTCCTGAAGTGCTTGACGATGATGGCATGAAGCTGTAAAGCAGGTGTTCGATGTTGAAAGTCTCCCACTTGACTGTTCAAAGAGGCCAATTGACTAAAAGTAAAATAAAAATACGTCATGTTATTTCGGGGTTCTTCTGTCTCTACTCAAACTGAATCATATACAAACTGAAAACCATCCACTTTGCGACCGACCTCTCTCAATCCTCCAGACTATCAAATTGACCAGGTCGCTGGATCTGTGCGCGGTAGTTTCCATATACTCTAACAGACAGAAAAGAAAAGATATGAATGGTGCAGCTGCTCGGTCAGATACAGACCACATCCCCCATATAAGTCGAGCCATCTGGTACCATACAGTCAAACAAACAAAAGGGTGTAATGCCCATCTTCCATTGAAGACTGCCGTTCGTAAAGTCGTGATATCATATCGTCATACCTCATACAAACCCATCAGAATCATACAAGCCCGCACCCCCGTTCAGTGTCATCACAAACGCATTTCTCGGGCCAGTGCCTCGAAACGCTCGGCAGTGTTGCTAGCAACATTCGCAGCATTAGCAATGGTCTCGGCTGCGATGCGGTTCCATTGGATGGTGAGTGTTCGCAAGTCCCGAGCCTCCATGATGAGCTGGCCGAGTTCCTCAATGGCTTCGGTGGCTCGCTCGCGGGGGCGACCTACTTCCATGCGCTGAGCAATGGCGATGACTCGGTTGAGGGCGTCTTCAGAAAGGCGGAACATGGTGTCGTACATCTCAGCAACACTTGGATCCTCTGCGTGATCTGCTTGAACGTTGACTAGGTTCTCGCGCTCATCATTATTGGTTGCGTCTTGATGGGTGGCACTGCTTCTGTCAATGGTAGCGACATGCTCATCCTCATCGTGCTCGACGCTCTCAATCAATTCATCATTGTTAGTTTCCTCTCCGGCTTCGGAGTAATGGCCTCGAGGGCCATCATGTATTGGAGGAGGAGTTGGAGGCTCATCACCCCCATTTCCGGCTGGTGAAACTCTGGTTTGTCGTGCAGTGCCAGCGCGGCCGGCATTGGTACGAACATGAGCTCGCGTAGCTGCAACTTCTTCATGTCGGTCACGCTCTGAATTCTCATTCGCCATCTTGTCTTCTGGCTCAGTATCGTGAGGCCGAACAGGGTCTGAATTGGTACCTGCCATCTGCTTGGCGGGACTATCGAGTATATACCTGTTTTCATGGCCTGTGCCGCTATTTTGGGAACTGGTAAGAGCTGCAGAGGTAGGAGCTGAGGATGGTGGAATACCCGAAATGCTTTCATCACTGTTGATGTTAAGCTGTGGTCTCTCTGAATTATGGCGACGACGACCAATTAAAGAACGAGCCCGAGATGTCCAACCATTTCTGAGCTTACCCATAGACGAGAGTGTTACTGCCTTGGGAACTGTCTGGGATGACGTAGCCTTCTTGATCTTGGAAACCCCAACTTTCTTAACAGGACTTTGTTTAGCATAAGCAAAACGCTTGCCACGTTGATGTAGGGAGAATCGGGAGGAAGTTTGGCGAGCTGCGCTGGCATTGGTGGGACGCGATAAGCGATCAGCAACGGTCTGCTTGGGCATATACACAGGTGGATGTGCGGCTAAAGGTTGTGGAGTGGCGGCTGAAGAGCTGGGTACTATGTTAGCTGGTGAGTTGGGCAGTGAAGAAGTGCGTGGTGGATGTGAGGACATGTCGGAAGGAGTAGAGATGCCAGGCATGCCAGTATGTTGCCTTGCAACGGTGCGAGCCAGAGTCATTTCCTGACGCACAGTTTCCAGTCCGCCGCTTCGACGAGGTATACGGCTTGGTTTACGTAGACCAGCACCAACATAGGTCGAAGTAGATCCTATAATGAAGCTTCCTCGCTTGTTTGTGTTGTCTCTACTATCAACTTGTCGTGTATTGAGCTGAACCTGAACCTTTGCTTGTCGACGTGCGGTGGTGTTGTAATTGCCAGTTGAGTTAGTAGGTGTAATTGCAAAGTCACGTTGTGAGATGTCATGGCCAAGTACCGGAATGGGTTGATTAGTCGGGCCAGAACTCTTTGAACCCATAATGTACTTCTCGGCATCGCTGGACTTCTTCATTCCCATACCATAGCCGTTAGAATAGCGTGAAGACCAGTCGTTGTGATTGGAACCATTGTCATCTGCAACAAATTCGTGAATGGTGGTTCCAGATGGGAAGTCTGTCAGTCCGCGCGATGGCAATTCATCGTCGTCTACAACAATTGACGAAGAACTGGAAGTCTGATTAGTGAACCGAACTTTCTTACTCAGGAGATCGGCCTTATTCGAGAAGTTGGCAATGGTCATAGCAGTGGAGTGCGGTTTATTAAATCGCTGCGCAGGGCTACCATTCTTATTGGTAAGTTGATTAGTAGATGCAGGTCGTTGTTTAGCTGGACCTGCTTTCAACGCGTGATCGCGAGGGTTTCTCTCCTGGACAGATGGCGAGCGGTTAATAGTTTGGCGCATCAGACTAGTTCTGGTAGCTCTCGGCTTTGCAATGGTGACCAGCCTTGGCACCGCTCGTTGCATTGTGACGGCTTGAGCGATATGCGTCTTGCCTGAGTAATCGGATTTCAAGGAGGAATTGGATGAAGATGAGCGTAGGCTCTCTGCTTTCGCACTATTCTTGTCTGAACCACCCGTGGAGTTTGCAGGTGTCAGGATCTGAAATTTGGACCTAAAAGTTGGCGACTTGGCCTCGAAGTCGGTGGCATCAAGGATACTAAGTCGCTTAGGCGGCGAATGTTGTGGTCGGCGAACTGGCTTCGCCGGGAGGTCTTTTTCCATAGGAGATAGTTTGGGGATCTTTGATACAATTGTTAGCAATAGATAATCAAACATGCTCAAGTTACATACAACATTGCCTTGTGGGATTGGAGGAAGAGCCTTGTCTTTGTTGATTGGCGATTCGAGTGAGACAACGATAGGCTTCTTCTCTGGCATTTGTTCCTTTTCTGAGGCCGAAGGCTCGTATTCGGAGATCATTCTTGGGCGAGGAGAGTGATCAATAGGGCGGACAGAAGCTCCAGCGCCCTCAGAATTAGTATTATGAACAGGAGTAGTACTGGTATTACCAGTTGGAGAATCTGCATTATTAGGAACCTCAACAGAAGTAGTATTATCAGCAGAAATAGCATTGACAATGTCAGCATCCATAGCACACCCAACGGGTTCCTCTGCCTGAGTACTGCTGTTCTGAACATCAATGTTAGCCTCAGCGCAAACCCTTTGGAGACGACAAGAATTGTAAGACAGCATTGACGTTGTGCATTGCTTTGAAGAAAGGCTTACAGGTGTGCATTCATCATCTCTCTCACAATTCTCCGCAATAGTTGCCTCATCTTGAAGTGTTGGAAAGGCATCTTCTGTGTCAAAACTATCCATGGTCATTGGCTCTTCCCAGTCATTAAGGAAAAGTGCTTCAAGAGGCGTGACATCTCCAGGTGGAAGGCCACCAGCGACACGCAAACTCGAAACTTCCTTTCGCGCCCGAAGTTCTTGAACCTGAAGAGGAGAGATGCTGTTGATTCGGAAATACGCAAGCTCTTCGTTCTCGTTGGGAATCAAGCCGTTCAACTCGAGGAGCTTGCGTCGATGCGGTGTAGTAAAGAGCTCAGAGATATGCTTTGGAGGCTTACGATCTGAAGCGACCTCGCTGGGATGCAATCTGGCAACTGCTGCGATGGGTGAGCTGATAAAGCTGCAGCAGTCTTTGGGGGTTTGTTGTCGCTGTTGCTCAGGCGTGAGAAGCTTGAGGTTGCCACGCTTAAAGGTCTTGTCTTGGAGAGCGCCGACGTGGACCTGCATCGTGCTAGCCATGACCTGGGGTATTGTCGATGTCTTGTCAGGCCGTCGAGGTCGTCGGGGCGATTGCTCAATAGCAGTGTTTTGAGCCTGCAGGACGCAATTCGATCTATTTCGTCGCATAATGCACGCAAGCTATGCTCATCCCCAAAGCTTCCGTGGAAAGCCTTCACAAAACAAACCAACTTTACTTGCAACGCAAATGTAAAAGTTTCTAGAAGAGAATGCAGCTGACTTAGATCTTCGAAAGATGTTTTGCAATGGGATCAGAGATAGAATTCAGTGATTGGTAGAGTTTTGGGAATAGCATCACAAACGAAGTTTGGTGGGCACAACAAACGCGAACGCGAAGACACTCGTGGGAGAATCTCGGCTACTTACCATTTTGGCCACTGGAATATAACTCATGGTGCATTTCCTTGAGATATCTAGCGTCTGATACTCATTCAAAAGTGCGATTATCATGTGGTATTTCTCTTTGCAGAGGTCCTTCTTGCATGTCATGTCCTATGATAGCCGGAGAAATTAAGAGCAGAAAGGCATTTTAAGCAGTGGATATAGTGATCCAGAAAGTAGGACACACGAATCACTTGAGATATGAGATTCCACGAAGTGCGAGCTTGGGATATGGCATATCAGGATCTCTCTTAACCATAAATGGCTTAAAGTGGGTGGTTTGACGTTTCCACTGTAAGTCAGGATACTCTGTATCAAAGTGGAAAAGGAATGACCGCAAAACACATCTACTCCTCTGCTTTCCAATTACCATTGCTCAATTGTTGGACAGACTCAGACTAAGCTACACACTCTGCGCTTGCACTTGCATTTGATCATCTTGCATTACAAGATATGAATGGGAATAGAAGAAGTACACAGTGTAGGTCACACTACTTTACGCAGGCATATCACGCCTGTCCTGCAGCAACCAAGAAATCATATCTGCAAGCCAGACTTGACAAGCAAGAAAGCAAGCAATGACGCAAGAAAGAAAGCAAAAAAGCAAGCAAGAAAGAAAGGAAGAACGAAAAGGTAGAAGAGCAAGTATTGCCGTCTGGATCGGCCTTCCTAATAAAAATAACATGATCTCACGATACTATCGGAATCCCGTGCATCTTGCATTTTCAATGTCTGCTGTTTAGGGGAAGGAACTTCTTGATCTCAAGAGCTTTGACAACGATTTTCTTGAGTTGGTATTTGAGCGAATGACGGTTGCAAAGCATTTGGGTCCCTGCAAGAACCAAAAGAGCCTGGTCACTTCTATATTGCTCTCAGCAAGATGAACATCAAAATAAACCTCCTTCTAGAAGTGGGTGATTAGTCAGCAACCGAGGAGAATACATAGATCTCGTGGAGCACATCGTTATTGTGTCCTCCAGCTCCTACCCCTTGCGGTCCTGCGGTTGTCAGAGAAGGTCCAATAAAGAGATGCTCATCGCAATGCATCGAGATCAACATGTGTTTCCTGGAATAGAGTGGCAACAACTGGTTGAGTGGCACCACCACCGCTATGCCAGGCTCGTAAGGTTCCTAAGCAAGTTTTCATAGCTAGTGTTGGCCAGCCATTTGCCTCTTCTTGCTCATCCGCAGTAGAGTGGAGACTCAGTGCCAGCCCACAACTTCGACCCCAGTCGATAAGCTACGGAGGATTATGCATAATGATCCTCTTCCCTGTCAAGGGGCTGGGCGCGCCGCTGCTGGTTGAACGTGTACCCACGAGTCGAAGGAGAGATTGAAAGGTATGAGGCAAGTCTTTTTTGCACCCGCGTCGTTCGACCAGTGGGCCCCATGTAAATGCATGCAACGCCATGAATTCAGAGAAAATTCGGGGCAGAAAGGCGTTAGCAGTGCAGCAGCAAGATAAGCTTTAGACTTATTCCTTTTCGCGTCGCAGAATGTTTGATGTTTGAGATGAACTCCATCTTTGCCCCGTCTAATCAGTCATCCCTTCTTGTCTCCCAACTGCCCCCGTTCAGCAAAGTACGAACAAGAAAACGGCTGTGGCAACGAAGCCAAAAGAAATGCTCGTGTTGGTCCTGCATAAGCAGGAATTCGGGTCGGTAGCGCGCTGCAAGCAGCCAGGTAGTGCGGCGGTCGTGGCTGGCTCGTGGCACGGGATCCGCTGATTGGCGCTGTCTGGGGGTTATCACAATCACCAAATCATTGCGATGATCCGCCATTCCTCGCCATCCCTCTCCAAACCCCTCCATACCTTGACCTCTCCTCTGACGCTCTCGGGGCGCTGATCCTCTGCCGTCCAGCACTACCTTGCGGATCCCCTGCCCGAGCCGCGAGCCAAGGAGAGGACAGCGCTGCAGGTCGCTCAGCCATCGACTTCGAGGCATGTGAGTTGAGTGAGTGCCTGAAGCCACCGCGCACGAAAGGACCGGTATGCCCTCAACACAACATCATACTGTAGTTGTGATCGTGCACGGCTGCGGCTGCGGCTGCTGCTACTGTCACTGCTACTGCTGTAGTGCACGGGGCTTGGTGGGCCATGACCGACTGCATCGTCATCGGTACAGCATCGGATTATACCACTATACTGGACGGTCACTGCACTGCCGAACTCCACTTGCGCATCCATTCCACTCCACTGCGCTCCACATCCCAGGCCCAGGCACAGGCACGACAGGGGCCAGCTGTCCTGCATTCAAGGACCTGGCTTATTTGACTTCAGGCCTGCTACAAACTGCTTAGTATGCTACCCATTCACCACATGGACTCTGACGTTAGGACAAGGCTGGCGTTCCTTGTTTCGCGGAGCACCTGGAGATGTCTAGTCAAGATCCTCATCCCTACCCAGAAGGGTCCCTTTTCCCTTTTCCCTTTACTCTCTCCCTCCCGTCCCTGAAATCCTTCTCGTCCTTCCATCCTCTGGTGTTTGCTCTGCCTACCACCAGTCCAGCCTCTGTACACCCAAACACACCACTCGTTATTGTGTTTCATTCGTTAGATCGTTTATCGATGATTGCAAGTCTTGTCTAGTGATTCTTCTAATTCCTAATACACATCTCGCTCCTTACGGTCATCATGTTGCTCAAGAGGACCTTGGCGAGTCTTTTGCTTGCGAGCGGCCTCGTAGCAGCTGTGCCCACCACGTAAGTTCCTACCTACCCTATCTTACCCTACCCTACCTTACCTTACCGTACCAAGGCTGCTACCAAATGCTGATAATTACAGAGGGCAATTCTCCAAACGGACTCCAGGCTTCTCATTTGGAACTGAGACGGTACGCGGCGTGAGTATTGGAGGCTGGCTCGTCCTTGAGCCCTGGATCACACCCTCATTATTCCAAGCTCTTGATCAATCACTCGGCATTGTGGATGAATATACGCTTGGAGAGAAATTGGGCACCGATGCAGCTCTAGCTGTCTTGCGACCACATGTAAGTTATCCTTTTCGCGAAGTCTAAACTACTACACAAGAGCCGAGCCGAATTTTGGCACCAAGTGAATATTCGCTGACCTCTGTGTCCTCCATTTAGTGGGATACCTGGTGCACCTTTGCCGATTTCCAAAAGATCGCTGACTCTGGCTTCAACACCGTCCGCATCCCTATCGGCTACTGGGCTTACGCACTTCTGGATGGAGAGCCTTACGTGCAAGGTGCTGCCCCATACATCGATGCAGCCATCGACTGGGCGCGTGGCACAGGTCTCAAGATCTGGATCGATCTACACGGTGCTCCAGGATCACAGAATGGGTTTGACAACAGTGGGCACAGAGTGACGAAACCAGGATTTCAAGAGAACGACACCACGGCCCAGACGCTAGCGGTGCTGGAGCAGATCACAGCAAAGTATGCGCAAGCGCAGTATCAAGACGTGATAGTTGCGATTGAGCTGTTGAACGAGCCCATGGGGTCTGAGTTGAACATGGATGAGCTGACCCAATTTTATCGGGACGGGTTCGGGCAGGTGAGAGCAGTTAGTGATACGCCAGTCATGATCCATGATGCGTTTGTATCACCAAGTCAGTGGAATGGCGTCCTGTCACCATCGGACAATAATGCACAGAATGGTAAGAATTCAACCTAACAGAAACCAAACACCAAGACGGCTGACTCAGATATTTGGAAACAGTGGTTGTTGACCATCATGAATACCAAGTTTTTACCGATGATTTCGTCGCCATGCAACCATGGCAACACAGACAGTACGTCTGCAATAATGTCTGGTCCTACGCCTCTGGGACGGACAAATGGGTTGTGGTTGGTGAATGGACCGCCGCCATGACAGACTGCGCACCCTACCTCAACGGCCTTGGCGTTGGCTCACGTTACGACGGATCCTACCCTGATTCTAGCTACGTAGGCTCTTGCAACGGCATCTCGGACATCAGCACATGGTCACAAACGTTCAAGAATGACATGCGTGGGTATATCGAGGCGCAGCTGGAAGCTTTTGAGAGCCAGACGAGGGGATGGGTGTTTTGGAATTTCAAGACCGAGGGTGCGGGCGAGTGGGATGCGTTCAAGCTTATTGACGCCGGCGTGTTCCCTCAGCCATTGACGAGCAGGCAGTTCTCTGCCATCTGCTCTGCTTGAGATGAAAACAAGAATGAGCATGCATTAACACAGGCTTTCTCGTTCATTTCTTTGAGGGAGAGGGAGGCTTGGATTTAGACAGCTGACATGGCAAAAGCGTGGGTGGATTCTGATTCTGATTTGATAGACTTGGATAGTTTTGTTCCATTGGATGAAACAGTGTAGAGGGACACCATCTTTGGTATACCGGCATAAAGACACAACTCCGCGGTGAGATTTCGGCGTGCATTCAAATGCACGCATGCACATATATAACATATTCTTCTTCTATTATCAAGACGGCTTTTTTATAGGGATAGGTTCAACGGATAGGATAGAGGTAAATAGATACGATCCAAGAAGCATTAGGATCAAGCACACAATCAAAAAAACAATTAAAGAGCCACGACCCCGCTGGCAAGCAAAGCGTGTAGTGAAGCATACCAAGGCTAAAGACACCAAGTCAACAAACACTAAGTAACAAGAACCTCCGCTTCGTTGGAATTTAGGCGACCAGAACCCGCCCCAAACGGCCCGAAGTGGCCGAAAGGGAAAAAACAGGAACCGCGCACCTTCTCAACAAGCATGTGGGATGGGTTTACCACGTAAGTATCAGAGAGGACTTTGCAAAATCAATCGGCCGGAGAAATTTGAAGCCTGAGTTGAGTCGACGACTATGTAACCACCTCGCTTCAATGATGAACGTTGGCGCTTTTACTTAGATGGCATGAAGGAGGGCAAGGTCTCGAAACTGAGAGGGTAGTACGGCATATGGATCGCATTAAGACATCACTGGCATCACTTGTAAAAGACAGGCGTGAATGCTACCCAAAGGCAGTAGCCGATTGGCTGGATGTCTGGAAATTCTCTCCATCACTCACTTTTGCAATCCTATGAATACAACCAATGTCCCTATTTACACATATCTGCATTGCAAACCGCATCATCTAATGCCCTATACCACCCGCAGCCCAGTTGGCGAAATCTGGATCGCCAGGCCGAGGAAAGAAGCCGCCATCCGCCTGCTGTCCAGGCAGAGGAGCTTGGACCTGCTGATCCTGGTTTTGGGCTGCGTCTTCGTTGTTGCGATGAGCGAGTTGGTGTTGCTGACGGTAATAGATTAGAAAGACCAACGCAGCAGCGAGACCGATGATAATAAAGGACTCGAGGAGACCATCGTCAATAAAGTCTTCATAGAGACCGTCAGCATCTCCTCCTGGCATTGGGTCAGTATCGGGGAGGTAGTCGTGGCTGTCTGCGTAGTATGGGTGGTCGTCTTGAAGGAAGTTGGTAATCCACTCGGCAAGGGACCATTGTTTCTTTGGTGCTAAAGCTTTGTTAGTGCTAGGGAAGAAAGAATAGGAAGACAACCTACCTGGTTCGTCCTCAATGGAATTTACACTTCCATGAGTCAACGTATTCCAAGCACTTCTGATTCGCAACTTGAACAAGCTCAAAGTGACTGGCAGGTAGGCCTCTTCGTTTGTCTCCAGAGCTTGATCGTAAAAACGCTTTGCAAGATGAAAATCTTGATTGAGGCCAATGCCATTCTCATGCATCCAACCAAGGTTGTACAATGCCTGGGCACTCTGGTGAAACTCTGATGCGCCTGTATAGCATGCAGCTGCTTTTTCCATGTCGGCGTGTGTGCCAGTACCCTGAAGATAATAGTCACCCATCTTCACCATAGAGTCAATGTTTGTCTGTTTGGCTGATCGTGTCCAATAAATCAACGCAAGTGCTGCATTGTGCAATAGCGATGGTCGAGTATCTGGGAACAAGAATCGAGGCGCCAAGGACCATTTCGACTTCTGTTGGTCTAGCATATATGCCACGTTCGCCTGCCCCTTTTCATAGCCTTGCTCGGCCGCTAGCATATAATCAATCAGGGCGAGTTCGTAGTCTCCTTCACCATAAGCCTTATTCGCTTCTGCGAATGATGACAGAAGAGGCTCTGCCTTCTCGGCAACGTTTTTGTAATATGCTGTCGCTAGTCCACAGCTTCGATCTCGTCCCACTCCGTGATTGATGAGCTCAGCAAGGTAGTAGTAAGCTTCGATATGACCATATCTTGATGCACGCTCGAAGTACTGGTTGGCAGCACTTATGTCGCTTGCAGTACCCTGATCCAGATACAAAGCACCCAGCTCAACTTGAGCATTGGCATAGTCCTGGTCGGCAGCGGCTTTGAACAGCTCTGTTGCTTTGGATGGATTCTTGGGAACGCCAAGGCCATGCAAGTACATAAGACCAAGACCGTACTGCGATCCAGCATCACCACTCTTAAGTCCTCGATTGAACCAAATAAGAGCCTTGTCGTTACTTTGTTCGACTCCCTCACCTCGCATGAACATACGTCCAAGGTATCCAGCCGCTTTAGTAGCGATCTTCTCCAAGCCAGGCTTATCGCTCTCAATGATTCGTCCCTCTCGCGTCCAGTACAACTTGGCGACCTTCATGAAATACCACTTTGCATTCTTCAAGTTCCTCGGAAGATCTTTCTGGCCTTCATAATGGATCCGTCCAAGGCTGAAAGTGGCCTTGAAATCACCCTTCCGTGACATCAAATCTAGATACTCCAAAACATCGTCTAAGGCAGCATGTGCGTCAGAATTGACACCACCTCTTTGTGCGTTATTCCCAGCACTAGAGAAACTTGCTCCCTCACCATAGACACCACCATCTTCGTCTGCAAGTCGGTAGGAGTCGGGCACCCACGCCTGACCCCCAGGTGGCCCTGATCTGTACCAAGCCATTGCCTTGTCTGCGGCACTCTTATAATACTTGATCGCTGTGTCGCAATGACGGCTCGTACCAATACCACTATGAAATCGGAAGGCGAGTGTCATCTCTGATCTTGGGTTCCCGCCCTTGGCCGCAAATGTGTGGTATAAGAGAGCCTTGGCCTGATCCCTTTCCACAGCACCACCGATGCCTGTAGCATACATAAATCCCAACATATGCTGCGCCGAACTGTTCCCACTAATCGTCGCCAGTTGCTGATATCTGTTGAATGCTTCCATATAGTCCTTTGGATGTGTGAAGTTTCCAAAAAAGTTCATTTGTGCCAATAGAAATATGGCGTCAGAATTATTCATTTGGGCCGCTTGTTCGAGCAACCGCACTCCTTCGAATAATGGACCTTTAACCTGCTTGTGGACCTTCTCTCCTTCTGAAGATGGACCCTGTACAGACACCTGCGGAATGAGTTGTAGCATCCATTGTCCTAACGTTCCCAATAGCCCCGTTGGTTTGCGCGATGTGTTCATGGAAATGGTTCGATCGTATCGACGGAGAATGAAAAGCGCCTGGTCTACGAGTTCTGCACCTGCTCCAGTATCAGCGACCACATACGGCTAGAGTTCACCCTCACCACCTACCATCAACCTCTCTGTGGCTCTCCGACTGATCTCGAAATGCTGCTTGCGCAGCAGAAGGTTGAGCTACCCCCGACGGCTGTGGACTCCTCTCGGCACTGGTGGTATCGAAATCATTGTGAATCTGGGCACGTATAATTGGAAAAGCTATCTGTAGAAGCACTAAATCATCCCATCAGTAGCTGCAGGGTCAAAAGCCGCATTGAAGACAACTTACAAAGCAACAGCGGCCACAGCCGTTGGCTTGAATTCCTCATCTTGTCGGTGACCAACGTCGCATAAAGGTTTACTTCAATGGAGAAGCTGTATGAAGGACTTGTATCATCATCTCATGCGGACAGAGGCGATCATGATAGGTGGCGGGGTTCTATGTCCTTTGTCTATTTTGGCTGTTCCCTCAAGCTGTCATCTTCGTCTCGGCAAGACACGCGACAGTCCCGAGATGCTCTTTAGCGGACCGGCATAGGCAAACACAACGTCAATACGGATTGTTTTCTTAGATCATCACTGCATCAACCAAGACCAAGTACATATTGTTATTCCATATGCAAATACTTTTGGTATTTTCAATCTTGTTATTACGCATGATAAAGTGTTGCCTTTTGGCTTCTTAACCCCTAGCCATATCAATCACCTCTCCAAGCTTTTATTTGCCCATCCTCACCTGCTGTCAAAACTGTTTGATGCTACTGGAATTAGCAAGATCCAATGGGGTTAATAAAGAGGTGCCATACCGCATCAAGGAAGCAAAATGATCGCACGATCTCAGATCCATGAGCTCCTACTAACGTGACCTTGGATTCGGGCGCAAAGGTCCACGGAGGGCTATTATTGAAATGGATAAGATCAAAGCTCTCTCGACTGCTCGATGTCAGTGAATCACTTCTTCTTTGTTTGAAGAAGAAACGTACCTATGAGTTCCAATTCCAACCACGGCGGCACCATCCGGTCTGCTCACGACATTGGCAACGTACTCTCCTCCTAATAATTCTCTTAAATCTCCATATTGAACTGGCAATGGTTCTTCTACAGTCTCTTCAGTATTGGTAACGAGCTTGTGCGTTGCCAACTTCTCATCATGTGATAGAGCAAAGATATCAACGTCGCTGAGGAATCCTGCATGGTGTATTGATGAGCCGTGGTTGATGGTCTGATGGAGAGCTTCTTCCTCGTCCTCGATGGTTGTGTTGTAAATATTCACAAGTCCGTCGGTTGAGCCCGAGAGAAGAATTGAGGGATGTGAGGGATGGAATTGGAGCTAGAATCTGTAAGACAATATCCATAAATTTCAAGCGGGTTCAATACCTCAGTGACATCGTCACTATGGCTCTCTATATACTGTCGCATAGTTTGTCCCAAATTCCTGGAGTCCCTAATATGGTCAGACTTGCTATTTTAGCAAAGAGTTAAAAGCTTACCAAATCGACACAGTTGCTTGGTGGTTTGTAAGTTCTGTTCCGGCGGCCAGGCCATTCGGTGATAGGCATGCCAGCGACAATATGGGAGCATTCTGTTCTGGGATCAATTTAGCATTAGGTTTTGAAATCTTTGTGATGCTAGATCAAAGTAGAATGACATGATATGCTTCGGAATTACCAATGAGCTCCAAGGCTGAGTAAGTGAACACCTTCTGATGTCCATATCCCGTAGCGGCAAGAAATTAGAAAAGACTCACCACTCCTAACACTCCCAACCTTCTCGCCATTCCTCAAATCCCAAAGTCCGACCAAACCATCTCTTCCAGCCGTTGCAACGACACTCTCACCCAGAAACTTCAAACAAGTAACCTCCTCAATTACTTTTTTGATCTCACGAATTGGTGGGCCATTAAGATCAAGTGGATTCAGTACCCTCAGACAGTTATCTGAGGATATTGAGACCAGAATGTCCCCAAGCTTCGAGTCTGCAACTATCTCATAGATATAGGTGTCTGCTGGTGACTTTACGTGGAAAGTAGAGGTATTGTTGAGTAAATACATCTCGTCTTCTTCTTCAAAATTCTAGAGGAATGGGTGTGTGGTGAAAAATGAGATTTTCGTATGCCTGCTAGGATTTGGGTCGAAGAATTAAAACCACGAGTCTATCTTGTACTTTCTTGAATCGGCCCCAGAACTTTCCTTTAGCCTACCTACGTGCAGAATCTTTAAATTTTGATTTTGAGAATGCCATTTACTGAACGCGCAAAAAAAGCGAGGCCGGACGACACGTGATCAGGCGTTTGGTCCCCGCGTCATCTTTGACATCATCCAAACTCCATTGAGACCAGTGACAGGTCACAGAAGCTACATATGCTATTGGTCACGTCACGTCGTAACCAGAACTAATCTGCATTCAATGCTTCCGGATGTCTACTCCAGCCGCAAAACGGCGTCGAATTGATGCCTCAAACACGCTTTCAAAGCCGTTTCGCTCTCCATTCAGGACGCCGTTCAAGACGCCATTTTTGTCGACTACAACCTCAGAAAGTATCAAGACCCAAAATAAGGTACCATTGGAGGCTCCTAGTAACCCTTCTACACCAAGTTCTGCCGTATCACCGCGATTATCCAACCCCGCATCGTCCACAACGCCTCTTTTTCCACGGCGCAGCAAGAAACGCACTTTCTTATCCACTCCCAATACAAACCTGAACGCAGATCCTGACATTGCACCATTACTCAAGCAGCAGAAAGAGTTAGAGAAAGAATTGAGAGAGCTGAAAGAAGAACTGGACAGAGCGGAGCAGGCTCGGAAGATTGAATGCGAGTCAAGGAAGTACGAAAACGTTTTGGAGGATGGACCGCAAAAGGATTTTGTCATTGATGCAGAACTGAGGAATTTAGTTGTCAAATGGAGGAATGCATCTCGAAGTGCTGCCGAGGAGATGTTTGGCGGTGCTAGGGATCGTGTCAACCGGTATGTTACTGTGGTCTCTTTGTGACTTGGAAGAGATAATCCACTCATTGATCTTCGGGTCCTCACTTCTGCACAATCTTGAAGCAAGATACTAACGCAAAGGCGTAGCATGGGCGGACCTCGTGCTTGGAAGGACATGCAAAAGCGGCAGCAAGAATTTCAAAACTCATGGAATGAAGAAGGTGCAGACAATAAGAACAACGAATCTAGCTCTGACGAGGATGGAGTAGAGAGGCCAGCAATCGAGAAGCGGGATCTCTATGCCGAGTATGATGTTGATCCGGAGACAGAGAATGAGAAAGCCTTGCGCACTGACACAGGTGAAGATCCCGGCCAAGAAGATGTGAGTTACTTACTGCTTTGCTGTGGGAAATAATTGTTTGCTAATGGACGTTAATGTGGTAGGAATTTACTATGGCTATGATGCTCAAAACTTTGAATGTGGATCTCAAGATCATCGGATATAGTCGAGAGGAGCAGAGATGGAGTGATTAGAGCAAGCGGTGGCCAAGAGACCGTCTTTTAAACACCAGCATAGAATTGGTTTCTATAGCGCTTGCTTCGCTCTGAAGTACCGGGGAGGTATAGTTTGCTTTGCGTCTTCATAAGATACCCCATATAGCGTAGCATTTCTCTGTAATAAAAGCTAAAAATCCTGGCTAGATTCTTGAGTTACAAGATTCAAATCACTTCCACCATCATAAAATGCCACACTGGGTTCGAAGAGATAACATTGACAGCTCTGTTTCTATGTTTCTAGATTCTCAAGCCATCATAAGTCTTTCTCGACGATGCTTGATAGTTCTGGCTAACATGCGAGATGCTTCGACAAGTAACGAGTAACTGTATTCAGATACAGGGCCGAGGTTACTGCCATCCTAATCCTTGGTAGTCTAGACGTTCCAGGATCGGGCAGGGCTTGCTCCAGAGCATCACCGGAGGACTCTCACCCCAACTGTGTCAAGCAAGTGGTGTTTAGACGTCTAATGGTCTCAGACGAAAGACCATAAGCTATCTCAACTGTACTTATCATGCTTGGTTTTAACCTTGATCAGCAGTAAAGCCTCGTGATAATCGCCTTCCCTCCTCGCCTTCTTAAGTTTCCTAACCTCATCATCATCGAGCCGTCTCCCGACAGCTTCTTCAAGCTCCTTCCTACTAATCTTCTCCTTTGCTTTCTCCTCCTTACTTGCTTTCAATTTCGGCTTGAACCTCGCTTGCATACGTATGCGCAACGTCGTGTTGAAGGTTATGGCATCCGCATCGCCACGGATCTCTGGCAACGCATTGGCTTTCGAGGATGTGGTAGGCTTGATGGTGAGGAACGTATCGCGCGGGGTTTGGATCTGGAAAGTACCAGGTGTATCGACAGTGGGGATTGTAAGGAAGGACTCCAATGGAGAGACGGCTTCGGTGCTTGCTGAGAGAATGCCATATTTATCGCAGCTGAGATATCTACAAACAGTCAGTATTCATCGCTGCCAACAAGTACAGTCACTGGAGAGCCAAATTACCTTCCGTGATGTCCCTTGAAAGAAAATGTCTCTGTCCCAGCAACTCGATTCGCAACCCAGACCTGCCTCACATCATGCGGTTCAGCAGTCGCTGGATCCCCATCAATGACATTCTCCAGCGCACTAGTAAATACCTGGCCGTTTGTATCGCACGCTATACAAGTCGGAGGATCAGAGGGTAGGACAAAAACGATAGGTCCAACGACGTCGGTTGCAGCCTCAGCTGTCACCCAGCTATCATCCTCGACATCTGCGTCCGCGACATTTGCGACTTCCTTGCCGCTCGGTCCGGATTTGGGATCGCCAAATTTCTCAGCCGTATCGACGCGCTTCCTCTTCTTGGTCTTCTTGTCTCCTTTGAACGATAATGCGCTGACCATGTTTGCAGGATCAATAGAGTTGGCTTGTTATGCTGTTCAAGATCCGAATCCACTGCCAAGTTGTGAGCTGCCTTTTTCGAAGCTGGGGTCGCGGAAGGCGGCGAGATGGGGCAGAACTGATTATCGGGGCCCCTCTTATTTCTGAACCGAGCGAGCCCCTCGAATCCAGATAAGTAGATAGGACCCCAAGTTACAGTATTCTAAGGTTTGTACTTGACCAGACATTCGTAAAGGGGTTAGTATCTGGGAAAGATGTCTGCAAAAGCGGTTACTGTAAGTCTAGAAGACTTGCAAAATGGTCAGTACTCCTAACACAACATGTAAAACATATACTCAATATTCCTCTTTAGGAAGTGTTTCCTTCTCAACACTAGAAGAAGCATTTGGTCCAGATTCACTTGGAATAATCGTTGTAAAAGACATCCCTGCATCATTCCAAGAACTCAGACATAGACTTCTGTCCTATTCCTCGTACCTAGGAAATCTGCCACCCCACATCCTTGGTAAGTTTGCTCCTTTTCTCCCTTCTAGTTCCCCAGAAATCAACTGACATGCCCGTCTAGCTAAGCTCGAGAATCCGTCTGCGAAATACTTGACAGGATGGTCTCTGGGCAAAGAGACGCTCAAGAACGGACAGGTCGATACACTAAAAGGATCCTTCTATGCAAACTGTGCTTTCTATGTAGATCCCTCCCTCGACTGCGCCAAGCCAACTGCAGAGTTCAACGAGGAGAACTTCCCAGAATATCTGAGCGCCAATCTGTGGCCCAAAGCAGGGTTGCCTGGCTTCAAAGATACGTTTGAGGATCTCTGCCGCGTGATAATAGATACGGGAGTTCTCGTTGCAAAAGCATGTGATCGGTATGCAGAACAAGAAATCCCCGGGTACCAGAAAGGGTACCTCGAACATGTTGTCAAGACTTCGACGACGACAAAGGCACGGTTGCTACATTACTTTCCATCGGATGCAAAGGAAGAAGCAGCCGAGCAAACAGATGATGATTGGTGCGCCACTCACCTCGACCACGGCTGTCTTACAGGCCTAACATCAGCAATGTTCATAAATGAGACTCGGCAACCACCTGTCGTACCTATGTCCTATTCTTACCAGCCCCAGTATCTACCGGCATTACAAGAGCTCGCGAGCTCCCCAGATCCAGAAGCAGGGCTCTATATTCAGTCTCGGAGCGGGGAGACGGTGCAGGTTAAGATCCCCAGGGATTGTATCGCATTCCAGACTGGTGAGGCGTTGCAACGGATTACCAGGGGTAGGTTTAAGGCAGTACCGCATTTCGTGAAGGGGGTGCGGCCTGGGAAGGCGACAGGGGAAGATGCTGGTGGGAGGATAGCGAGGAATACACTCGCTGTGTTCACGCAGCCGAATCTGGGCGAGATTGTGGATTTGGAACAGGGAATCAGTTTCGGGGAGTTTGCAAGGGGAATGGTGGAGAAAAATACGGCAAAATAAAGAGGTGTTTGGTTTCCTACGGCATAGCACTGCTCTGCATTCTAAATGCTCTGTGCTAGAAACCTTTGATGCTCTATTGGAACCAACTTAGGCTTTGCTGCTCATCTCCTTGTAAACGCCCGCTGGCCTTTGCACCATGATAACCCTCCCGCCTTGCCGAACTACAACTCATTAAGTACTCTCGATTGAGAATGTGTCATCGCCCTTTGTGTTCTACTCCTCGTCGCCCTCCTCGTCCCAACTTTCTTTCTCTCGCTTGATGAACTCGGAAAGATTGACAGGCTTGAATATGGAGCTACCCTCATCTGTATGTCTTGGAACCTTCCCCAGTCCTCTCTCATCATCAAAGACAGGACCAATGCTATCAATCCACTTCTTCCTACGTTCCATTAAGGTCTTGGTCATATCACCAATTCCAGGTCGAGCGAGTCCTCCATTGACAGCAGCGTGGTTACCACCTCCTGCACCTCCTGGTCTCTTCGCCTTCTTACTCTTGCCCATGGTACGGGTCCGTTTGAGGTAAGCAGTCTGAACTTGACCGTCGAGATCTTCAAGAATAGTTGTGTACTCTTGATGAGCTAGCCGTTCTTTAGTGAGATCCTGTAGACGGCCTTTACGAGCGCCATTAATTATTGATTGTTCTTTCAGTCTAGCTTGTAACATTCGAAGACGAGCCGCAATCTCGTCATCCCAGTGAGCATCATAATCAGGCTCGATATCCGGAGGGAGGAAACCAATATGGCGAAGTTCTTGCTTGATGCGTTCATCCATATGTGCGTACTCCAGCTTCGGATGGTTGGCTTTCTTCCAGGCTTCAGAATTTGAATCCTTCATTGTAGTTGCTGGTGGTAGAGGCGATGGTGGAGCAGGAGCATCATTGAAGAATGCATCAAGATCAGCATTAGATTCCCCATTTGTGCTTACCTCGCCATTGGTAAGTCCATTAGACGCAGGGTCCGAGACTGGCGTGCGGTGTTCTGGCCGCATAGTCGCAAGAAGTCTAGACAGAAGCGGGCCAGCCGAAATTTGATCCGTTTCTGCAACAGAATCGTCCATATTCTCGATGTCGCCTCGAGGTTGGTTTGCTGGAAGCTTATCCCTATCTTGCTTTGGAGCATCTACCGACATTGCTCCATCGTCCTCTGCCCAAACCTCCAGATAGTGTCTCTTGCCTCGACGTGGGATGACAAATGCATTTGTTCTGTCCCCTCGCTCGCGCAAGAAAGCAAGATCTTCTTCTGTGAAAGGACGGAAAAATGGTTCCAGATATGTTGCAAATGTGTTAGCTTGAACCTGGTTGGTTGGCTTCGCGTTACTGAAATCCATATCAGGCGGCGTTCCAGGAATCAAGTCGTGCAAGTCGTCATGTGGATAATCTGCCACAGAGTAAATCTCTTTGATTTCCCTCTCACTCATTCCGGGCTTCACTTGTCTGATGTGATAAACAGTAGGGTCGGGAAAGGTAGACGGATCATCTCCAAACGTCTGCATATGTGGCACAGCGGGTGCAGGAGGCGGTTGGTGATCGTCGTCAGAATCATCATCTTCCTCATTCTTGATAACGTCTTCCTTATTATCCAAATCCATGCCTGCTGGTGAAGCCGGGGGAGAAAGCGATGAGCTTGCGGAGTCGTTATCTCGTTCTGTCTTGCGTGATTGTTTGCGTACTGTCGAGTCTCGAACTGGGGAAGAGTGTTCTAATAATGTTAGCGCAGATCTAGGACTTGAAGATAGGTAGAAGGTGAAGGAGAGTGGAGCATACCTAAGTTGGAGCCATCTTGAGGTGCAAGCCCATGTGCACCATGTGCCAATGGTCGTTCCTCCCTTGATCTGCTTGCATCTTTGCTTTTCTTCTTGATCTTGTTGGCCTTTCTTCCACGCTCCTCCTCCTCAGCATCCTTCTTCATCCTATCTTTCCGCTCCTCATCTCGCCGGTCCGATTCAATCTCTTCTAATCGCTCTTTCCTCAACTTTGACAGCAGGCGCATACCCCGGTCACATGTGTTACCTCTTGTATCGACTACCTCCACAAAGCGCCGCAGTCTTTCGACGAGGCCTTCGAGGTCTTTGGACGAGGGGATCGTGGACGCATGTTGCTCAACAATCTCGTCGACTGGAAAGGTGTGGAACGATGAGACGGGAAGCTCTAAGTAGGCAGTTTCCGCAAGCTCAGTGCGTGGGAGACTCGTAGTGCTGGAGCCCGACAGGCTGGGAGTGGTATTGCGACTACGTGATTGTCTGGAGTTGTTTGCTTTCTTGCCGAGTGCCTTCTGGCCCGAGGCAGGAGGCATTTCGATAGCTAGGGTACAATCGAATGGCTGGCGTGCGAGCTGCTCCTGTATTGATTGTGGTCTGCTGATGCTGGCTGCGAAAGTTCGCAGGGCTGCGACGTTGAGGATGAGGCTGAACTTGACGTCGACAATGGGGCTTACCCGACAAGTAAGCTGACCACGTGTGCCAACCCCCTATCATTATTAAGGACTATCACGTGGGCACTCAGGCTCCACTTCTTGTCAAAATTAATCCAGTAACGGTGCGTCGTCTGACGTGCGCCAGTGTAAGCTAGTCGTCGAGACAAGCTTTTCCTTCCGAGGCCAAGCCCATAATGCCAAGATCCTGAGTCTCTTGTCGTTCATCAGCTTCATTATCAAAACAGCCCCTCTTCGTCATCGTGAGGACCCCACAGCCGGCGCAGCGCTTGTACACATGTTAGCAGTGATAGAGATCCCACAGACCGGTCATTGCCAGGCGCAATAGACCTGTATGTTGCGATTCAACGATGCGTGAGTCACTCCGACCATCCGGTCCCTTCTCTGCATACCCCAGAGCGCGGACTCAGCCAAGACCTTGGCTGCCATCACCATACCCATAACTGCGAAATATACTGACAAGTCATTTAGCATACTTAAGTAACGATGTGTAAGGCCTCTACTTTATTGTGTGACGGAAGTTGATTCCGGTCGTGGTGTCGACGATGTCGTGTCCGTTTCAACAATCCGACACCACATCGTCGTCGTCGCCAACACAGACCATCCACAATGAGCACCACATCACCCTTTGAGGTTTATGCTATAGTCCTCCTCAACATGCTGACATGTATCTGTGTAGTCTCCTGTTTCCGAACATCGAATGGCCGGCCAGCGATACAGACAAGGATCTCGATCGTGTTGTCGCGCGGTTGCGGGTAAGCGTCGACCATCATTCATGGTCATTCCGTGTGTGCTGATAGTCCGTAGCCTAACATGTCATATTCGGAATCAATTGATGGCTCCGAGTTCACAATACTATCTACGCACAACATTCCTGCCGATGGCAAGATGCGCGGCTTTTTATACGTCCCAGACCTTCTTGAATCAGATCCATGTGTCAACATTTCGAAACCTTATGTTCCTTCCAATGTTACACGGCAAGCGAACCTACCCCCCACAGATTTTACTTTGATAGCAATTGCGCCGTGGATAAATGAGAACTGCACCAAATCGTATCTTGCGGCAGCCAAATTGGACCCTATGCGTGCGCTCATCTTCTATAAACCAGACAACAGTACAAACCCTCCTCCTCCCATCAGTGATCCACAATGGAATCTGCATGATGGTGGACGATGGAAGTCATCGAATCAGTATCCAGTCTTTGCGGTATCAGGAGCCATGGGTGCTCGGATGATATATGAGTCAAGCCTGTATTCTGGAAATCTTACGAATGTCCCACATGGCCATGAAATATCGGAGATACCTAACATCGATGTTCGAGACTATGTACGCATATTCACAAAAATCCGCGTCCCAGGATCGTCCAAAACGCCTGGTGCATGGGCTTACATCTTCGTTATTATTGCACTCCTAGCAACGTTATTGGCTTTGACGTCAGCTTCCATGCACTTGCTCCTTCACCAGCGGCGAAAAGCACTACAAAATCGTGTTGAGAGAGGAGAGGTGAACCTCGAGACTTTAGGTATCAAACGCCTTACGGTTCCAGCTACTATGCTCAGCAAGATGCCACTTTTTGTCTACGGCCACGAAGGTGAAAAGCGGAGACCTGTTTCCGATCATCCTGAAAAGTCGGTGGCTGCGTTAGGCCAACAGGAGATTCCAGCAAGCCCACCTGGTTATGAGAGCAGTCAAATTGAGGTCGCTATTGCGGAATCTCAAATCGGTACTTCTACGGCCTCCGACATACATACTTCATATTCCCAACCCAGCTGTTCGATCTGTTTGGAAGAGTTTCAAGCAAACATTACCACTGTACAGCAGATCCCCTGCGGACATATTTTCCATCCTGAATGCATCGAGACTTACTTGAGCAATCACAGCTCTTTATGTCCCCTGTGCAAGAGGAGTGTCTTGCCTCTTGGGTATTGTGGGACGAAGATCACAAATAATATGGTTCGAAGAGAGCGCAACATGCGCGATCTCCGCTCCCGAGTCACGGTTCATGATAGCACATCAGAGAGCGAACAAGGCACCGAAAGATCATTCCTGCCAGGCCCAATCAGGGTGATGACCACCTTCAGCTCGTCACGTTCAAGAAGAAATCGACGCATTCCTAACCCAATATCCCTTCAGCCACATGAGCCTTTGGAAGAGAGCAACAGTCCCATCGACCCTCGCGAATCACTTCTGGGTACACAAATGCCACAACCCCTGACGCCAGGGTTGTCCAGGCGCGAGATTGCGCAGCGTAGGGTTCTAGAACTCGCCCGTCGATCTCCACTCCTAGAAGATATAGATTCGCTGCACCGTCGTCGAATACCGGCATGTAAGTTGGTCCCCTTCTTCGTGACAGCCACGAGACTAACGTATCCTCAGGGCGGAAAACTCTTGTGAAGGCATTTCCTGGGTTCACATAACCTTCTTCTCTTGTTTTTGAAAGCATTTTAGCGTTGCATGCATTAGCGTTCTCACGGTTGGCATAAGATACCTCGGGGTACGGATTGGTTTTCAAGGAGTTTACAGATCAGCATCACAGACAGCACATCTTGGAACCAATTTCAGGTTTTCAGCATGGATCACGAGGTTTGGGAAGGGAAGGTGGCAGGCGGATGGTCGGGTTGGGAGTCGTGGATCTTAACCACGCACGCATTGATACGGCCGATTACAATATATAGAATATACAAAATAGATCTACAACTACTGCTGGATCAGAACTCATAACCTTGAAGCAAACCTTGTTGAAAGATCTGGACTGCCAAGCCTTTAGCCCTGTTGCCATCCACGAATCAGCAAGTCGAACGTTATCGCAACACCAAAAAGAGCTGATTTCTTGCGGGGTAGCAATTCAGCCGAACAAAGTCCACTCAACGTCTGCAGAGCTTCTAGAGCTGGACGCTGCCAGCTTCCACAGCTTCACCTCTTTATAGTATATTTTTAACCATGCATTTAATACCGAAAGAAGTGAGCTCTCACTGTACCAAGCTTCATCTACGGTACTCAATTAACTCGCAATTAGGTGGACAAGCTTGTTATCTCACAGCTCGGCCTTCTCGCCCAGAGGCGCCTTGCTCGTGGTGTGAAGCTCAACCACTCAGAAGCCTGCGTAGGTACCCGTAGACCTTGCACATATAGATATGGTGATTAAACTGTAGCACAGGCCTTGATCTCAAGCAATCTTCAGGAGGTTGTTCCTTTCCTGCCTACAGATCAGACCACTCTGGACTGACAGCTTCAAGCTTATTCGAGATGGAGCACACACTGTTGCAGACCTCATGTCCATCGGGACCACTATGCTGGGTCGCCGGCACGTCCTTCCCTCAGTCTGCTCCACTCTTACCGAGATCATGGTCGAGGGAACATTTCCCACGGGCACCTACCTCGTTACTGTCCACCACCCGATTAGCAGCGACGATGGCGACTTAGCCAAGGCGTTATACGGTAGTTTCCTCCCTATTCCTAGCCAAGATCTCTTCGAATTGCCCAAGGATGAGGAGTATGAAGCAACTAGACAACCGGGGGCAGTCGTCACAGTGAAGGGGAGGGTCAAGCTGAATGAAGGGCGGAAGAGAATCAAGCTAAAGGTTACGAGCAAGGGAGACAGGCCAATCCAGGTCAGTTATGGATATATAATATACCTGACCGAGACTGATGGGGGCAGATTGGTTCCCATTACCATTTTATTGAGACAAATCCTCAATTGGACTTCGATCGTAAGAAAGCCTACGGTTATCGACTTGATATTGCAGCTGGAACCTCTGTACGTTTCGAGCCTGGAGATGCTAAGACGGTTACCCTGGTTGAGATTGGGGGACATAAGGTGATTCGAGGTGGAAACAATCTTGCGGATGGCAAGGTAGACGTGTCTCGTGTAGACAGTATCATCGAAAAGCTTCAAAGGGGTGGCTTCGCACATACCCCTGATCCTGCAGGTGATATGGCTCACATTGATGCATTCGAGATGGATAGAGCCGCTTATGCCACTATGTTTGGCCCAACCGTCGGTGATACTGTCCGGCTTGGTTTCACGGATCTGTGGATTAAAGTCGAGAGAGACCTTACTTCTTATGGAGACGAATGCAAGTTTGGAGGCGGGAAGACTTTGCGAGAAGGTATGGGTCAGGCCTCGGGCGTTTCCGATGAAATCTCCTTAGATCTGGTCATCACTAATGCTCTGATTGTCGATTGGACCGGAATCTACAAGGCAGATATTGGTGTAAAGAATGGTACGATTGTTGGCATTGGCAAAGCTGGTAACCCTGATGTTATGGAGGGTGTGAGCCCTGTTATGATCGTCGGTTCTTGTACCGAAGTCATCGCTGGGGAAGGAAAGATCATCACTGCTGGTGGTTTTGATACTCATATCCATTTCATCTGCCCTCAGCAAGTTTACGAGGCTGTCTCATCCGGAATCACTACCATGCTCGGAGGAGGAACGGGTCCTAGGTATATCTTGCTACCCATTAAATATTCGCCACGACTGACATAAGTAGTGCTGGCACGAGCGCTACTACCTGTACGCCTGGTAAGAATTACATGCGAGAAATGTTGCAAGCTTGCGACACTTTACCCGTCAATCTTGGAATCACAGGTAAAGGCAACGATAGCAATCCTCTCGCGTTACACGAGCAAGTCAACGCTGGAGCATGCGGTCTCAAGCTTCACGAGGATTGGGGCACTACGCCGTCAGCCATTGACTCCTGCTTGACGGTCTGCGATGAGCAGGATATACAATGCTTAATCCACACCGACACTCTCAATGAGTCCGGCTTTGTCGAGGCTACAATTGCAGCATTTAAGGATCGTGCAATCCACACATATCATACTGAAGGCGCTGGTGGTGGCCATGCACCAGATATTATGAGCGTCGTCGAGCACGCTAACGTGTTACCATCTTCTACCAACCCCACAAGACCATTCACCAGAAATACACTTGATGAACACCTTGACATGTTAATGGTTTGTCACCATCTGTCCAAGAACATCCCCGAAGATGTCGCTTTTGCCGAGTCACGTATTCGCGCCGAGACAATAGCTGCCGAGGACGTGCTTCATGATCTCGGCGCTATTAGTATGATGTCTTCAGATTCTCAAGCAATGGGTCGCTGTGGCGAAGTTATTCTCAGGACGTGGAATACTGCACACAAAAATAAAGTGCAACGAGGGACACTCAAGGAAGACGAGGGAACTGGAGCAGACAACTTCCGTGTGAAGCGATATGTCAGCAAGTACACCATCAATCCAGCAATTGCGCAAGGTATGAGCCACGTCATTGGTAGTATTGAGGTTGGTAAGGTAGCGGATTTGGTTGTGTGGGATCCAGCATGGTTTGGCACCAAGCCTATGACCGTCATTAAGAGCGGCATGATCTCCTATGCCCAGATGGTAAGTTCTTCATACCTTGACCAACATAAATGCTAACATGCACCAAAGGGTGATCCAAACGCGTCTATCCCAACTGTGCAACCCATCATTGCTCGCCCCATGTTTGCCCCTCTCGTTCCCAAGACCTCTATTCTTTTCGTCTCGCAAGCCTCCATCACGTCTGGAGCTATCGCCAGCTATGGTCTCAGGAAGCGCGTTGAGGCTGTCAAGAACTGCAGGAAAATTGGCAAGAAGGATATGAAGTTTAATGACACTATGCCCAAAATGATGATCGATCCGGAGAACTATCGTGTTGAGGCAGATGGTGTGCATATGACATGCGAAGCGGCAACGTCATTGCCATTGACGCAATCCGTTTTCGTGTATTAAAGTGTGAGTAGATTTTGGGGAAACACTTTTGGAAACAATGATTTTGTTTAAGAAGAGGCTATTTGGCTGTATTTTCATAGCCTTCGGAGACGGGTTTTCGCTTCACGAAATCGTCGTTCCATTTCTTTGGAGTAGTGATGACCAGAAGAAAGCATTGGCGAGAAGGCGAGAAGCTTCTACTTACTCTAGTCGAATCCTTGCAAGGTGTGTAGTGAGTGCCACGCTGATAAGACTAGAATACTGGAGCGGGAACCAATGTTCACACTGGTTCTGCTCTAGATTGAATGACACTCATACCAAAATACTATGTGTGTTCTCATTATTATCTCCTATGCACTAGTCATTGGCCGAGGATGTTATCGCGCTGTAGTTCTAGAGTACTCCGCAACTTCTTACAAGTACCGAGAGCATTGTTTGTTGTTTGGCTTGATTCTTCCTTCCCCTGTGAATAGTCTCAATCTGAATAGGTCAATGTCGTCCATGTGACCATCGGCTCTGGTTCAAAGTCATAGTTTCAAAATTCTCGCGGATGTGACTCGAAAAATACTCGTATTACAAAGATAACCTTCGGTTGAGTAGTTCTAGACTTTCGTTGTAGGGCTTGAAGTCGTGGAAACTGGCCATACCCACCTTCCACGGCTCCTGGCATACAGCCCATGGAGTACCAGGAATGTTATAAAGGATTATCATGTAGTTAATACTACATAGCACTACGATCGGGGATCGTAGTAATACCCACAGTGAAGCAGAGATGCTAGATCAGGGAACGGATCCCAGTGGGAGAGATAAGGAAAAATGAATACCTGTCTCACTTTGTGGTTCTCGCAACGTGGACTGCCAGCCATAAATCGAATTGTCCTTGGATTTAGTTCAGCCCTAGGGCAACGATGCTAAATTCTGCCATCATTTCTTTTCGCTCTCAAGTCCCACTGGGCGTCCGAACAAACTGGACAAGACCAAGAGTTTTTGTCACAGCCTGCAGGAGGGTTATACAACATAATCCTCTGCAGGTTCTGGGCAGAGGGGAACCGCAACGGATTTGCACCACGGACAAAGTGCCGATGCAGCTCGCTCAACGCAGTCACGACGGCGTACGTGATCGTCTCAGTCTTTTCGGTGCGACAGGGGATGATTGGCGGGAGGGCGAGAACAGGACATCAGAAGCGGATAGGCCAGGCACATGGGGCCACCTGCCCAAGGGTGCGCGGGTTTCGCGGTGATCTGCAGGGCTGTCGCCGGGCGCGATTGGCAGCTGAGGCACCGTCCTATGATTGCGACAGGATGGTCTGCGCCGACACTGGCAGCAGGCGATCGAGCAAACAACCCAGGACGAGCAATTCGTGTCCAGCTGGACGAATCGCACATGTGGCATTGCTGTTCACGGCCCGGGTCGCGGCCCCGCAGCATCTCAGCCTGGCATGCCCAGAGGATGCGAGAGACAGCGAGGGATGGAGTCGACTCGACGTGTCAAGGCTTGCGGGCAAGGGTTACCACTGTAGAGACACAGGCCGATGAGCTGTAACGCGCCTTAGCAAATGCATAAGACGAAGTCAGATAAGATCACAGTGCGCCGCCAGCTGGCTGACTTCTTGTAAGCGGGTTGCGTGGGAAGACGGGCAGGAAACCAAGGGCGCTGGTGGCAGAAACAAAACGGCGCATGAAGGAGCGAGGTGGGAAATGTCAACTCATGTCCAATTTCGCCAATGTTTGAAGTGCTTCAAGAATAGAAATCAGTTGCCCGACCTTCTTACGTGTCTTTCGGAAGGTCTTCAATCTGCGACATAGAGAGTAAGCAAGGACAGAAGAAAGCCATCCTCCCTTTTCAATCCCAGCTTCGACTTCTGGCGCCCGTCCACGTCCAGCAGCTCTCGCCCTTGGCTCCGTCAGGCGCGAAACTCCTACTCACCGCAAAGACACCTCAGATCCTCGACGTACCCAAAATTTCCCGACTTGCCGCCTCATATACCTTTTCGTCGCACGAAAGCGTCGACGGCCCCTCTTCTATATTGTGAGCGACGACTCAAAGCATTCCTCGGCGGAAAATACCACGCTGGTTAGACTTTGGCGGCTTGGATTCTCGAGTCTGAAAACGGTCCAATACCACGAGCTGCTGAGACAAACAACAACAACCACCTCAGCCGTAAATACGAACACGGGCAGTTGCGAGTAGCGAACGCACAAGAGGCTGTCGAGGTGTTGGATTATTGTATATTGCACTAAAGGACGCGAGTTCCTCGAAGTGTTGAGAAAACCTTGCAGCTCTTCAACACCTTCATTCTCGACCTTGCGACGACGACGGTATCCAGACCTGGCCTTGGAAAGACATTAGGGTGCAGTGGAAACAACCAGTCACTACCCCGGAGAGCTGGCAGTAGACGGACTGAACCTACTAGACGAACTTGCTTAAGGGAGGAGACACCAATACCATTCACTACCACTACTGAACTATAAAGGAACGACGCTCCTCAGCTCCTGCTGCTCCAGCTGGCGGATTCACGACATCAATTTCCACCACCATTGCCCAAGGCTGATAAAAACCAAAATTTACGAATCCATACCGCAAAATGAAGGGCAGACCGATCGATCAGCTCGTGTATGAGTGCATGTTCCCAAAACCCAAATCGAGCGACCCACAGAACTTCCAAGGTCTGCTGCAACGGCAACTCGTCCCCGAAGTCAGGCTCGAAACACAAGCCTTCTACGGACATCTAGCATCACAAGAAGCAAAATATCCAGGTCTCGATTATGCATACCAACCTCACCGCGTACGACTTTCCCGGTACCCCTGGCACCGACGACTATTCCGTGCGTTCGATGCTCTGCGGTTGACAAATAGTGAGATTGCAGGACTGACGAAATGGGAGGGCACGCGCTGGGCTAAGGAACGTTTTGAGCGGGAGCAGGGCATTGTAATTAGGGATACAACAGCTGATGACATCGCTGACTGGATAGAACCAGAACTGCGTGTACCAGCTCGGCGGCCTCCGCGACCTACAGAAACTGTGGATATACAGGAGGGTGAGGTGGAGGAGCCGGAAGGAATGGATGAGGATAGCGATATGGAGCTATCACACAGTGTTGGCATTGAACTCAACGAGCGCCTACGAGCAGCAGTTGCACAACGAGAAGCCGGAGATACCAGCACGGTGATGGACGAGGAGTGGGAGCAATGGCTAAAAGACGCCGTTGAAGCAGGTGGCATACCCTTTCTTGCGTCGGACCTCCCGGAATTCGAGCCAGCGTTCGTGGATTCCGCACCTGATGCCAACATTCCCGGCACCCGACCAGTCCCAACATCCTCAATGCACACGTCGTCCCGCGGCAGCAATAGCATCTCAACAATGCATCCTCGAATCATGAACGCTGCAAGACTAGGAGAATGGCATCAGATTCCAGATTTCCTCCAGAACATGGTCAGGCAGAATATCGAGCTTGCGCAAAGTCGGAGCAGCTCCGCCGCAAGCAGTCAGCCACCAGTTTTAAGCCCAATAACGCCGCAACCGCAAATCCAAATAATATCTGCTGACGGGACTGTAGAGGCACCCCGATCACCACGAGCAAGTCGGAGGCTGATGAGAATTGTAACAACGACAGCGGAATCCGGAGCTCGAGGGTAAACACACACCGCATTCCAACGAAGACCTGAAGAATGATACCCAACACTATAACTTTCGATATACCCGACCTCCTCACCCTTCCGGACCTCATTTGCAACGATTTTCATTTTCTAGGCGTTGGACCTTGGCATGTTTTCTCATTCCCAGGAGTAAACAAATTAGTATATAGCACATGCACATTCACATTCAAACATACACATACTCATAACACACCACCACGCATATATAGTCACAACCGAAACGCTCAGCGCGGCGTTTTCATTTCTTTCTTGTCTTTTCTGTACAGCATTTTCATTGTCACAACTCGTCCCATGCCAAAAACACCGCGTATTCTGCCTGTCACTCTCTTGCTCATACGTTTCCGTCTTCTCTATGCTCTACTGCAGTGCGACGCGTCTCTTGCATGCTTTTGGCGACTGCTGGTTATCTATGTTTACTTCTGCTCTTTCTATTGATTGATATGCAGGCTTGCATGCGTTGCTTTAGAATCCACCCTATTGCTCTTTCGACGCGGTACACTCATGGGGACAAAATTGAGGATTCCATAGAGGAGGATTAGAGGAAGGATGAATGACTTGAATGCGATCGGGACTGGGAATTGGATTGGTTGGATGGATTGGTTTTTATGAAAGCGGGAGGTGGTGAGGAGGTATCGTGTGGCGTAATGTCTGTTTTAGAGCCTTTGGCACAAAAAGTAATTGAATCGAACCTTGAGGCCGAATACATCCGTCCTTGCTTTGCTGCCCGAATTTCTGCTGGTGTGATCATGAAGCGTCATATCTAGCAGTTTGATCTGGATTCTTCCGAATCCAGACAGCACTACACTTAGTATTGATATATTTACTCGACCGACGTGATAAGTCCAGTCACACATGCCCACCACCGCTTTTTGTCATCTCAACGCCTATTTACACATCCTTCCCCCCAAGACAAAATACTGGATATCTGCGCTACCAACAAAACCTCGAACGCCGTGCCTCTAGCGATGCAAAACATGACAGGGAATACAAAAGACGCCATAGTCTCCTATTAAGGCTCGAGATGTGACCACTCCGGAACAGCCTTGATTTGCTGCCACATATACTTCTCCAGTTTGTTGGCACTCTTTGCATACGGCGTCGTCTCGTTATTGTACTTGCGACAGTTATCGAAGATGAGCTTGGCATCGCGGACGAAGTCCTCTGGTGTGGCATAGTGGTCAGCCTCAAGCTTGCCTTCCATTGTTGCCAGATCCATTGGCTCCTTGATGACTTCATAGTAGTCAGCAACGTCGTCTTTGTTGACAGGTAATTGAAACGGCCAGGCAGCGTTGTGGTTCTGCATGTCATTGAGTAGATGTAAGAGTTGATTGTAGTTAGGCCCGTGGCGAGGCTGGCGAGCTAATTCATCCATATCTGAGGACCAGCCAGAGGCTCGTATGGCAGGGATTGACATCGGATCGATTTCGCAAGGTCCATTCTTCCATTCCTTTGGCGGTTGGTGGACTATATGACTTTTACTGAAGGCTCGTATCTTGGCGTGGACGGCTTCTTTCTGCTTGAGAAGCATGCGGCCAGACTCGAGATATCGCACGTGAGGAAGCATAGTACATTGCATGATGGTACCACCTTCATAATCTTTGATATAGCCCATCCAAATGGCTCTATCGAGAGTGATATCCTTGGTAAAGCCTTGCTTTTTGAAGTATCCAATCGCATAATTATCCGCATAGGTCAGAAAGTGCATGACGTCTGAAGTAGCCTTGACGTAGTCCTTGAGATGGGCCATGAGATGTGCTCCGTATCCCTTCACTTGCTGGTCTGACGAGATTGCACAGAAGACGATCTCAGCAAACTGCCGGCCCTTAAATGGTCGGTATGTGATCCCTCCAACAACTTCCAGAGGCTTCTTGACAATTGCTATGGACAAATGCGTGCGGTCGTATACCAGACGGGCAATGTAGTCCTTTGGCATCTTTGGAAGTTGCTTCTGGAAGATACATTTCAATCCAGACAAGATGATTGTACTTTCTCGAGAGTTATCATTATTGACTACGCGGAACTCGATCTCGCCATTTCGCTCTTCAATAACCGCAGGCTGGTTGTTTGTCAGCATCGTAGCCTTCACTTCTCTGACTTTGACTTACCTTCTCTGGAAATGGTATAGGATGCGCCGCTACAGGTTTGGCTGGTTCTGGGGTTTCACTGTCTGAGAGTTTTGCTTTTTTGTTTGCGATTTCGGGGTGCGCTTCCTCGCTATGCTTCCGCTTCACCCCATTCTGTATAATCGGACCCATCTTACTGAGTTCGTAGGCAATTTCCGTGGATTGCGCGTTGCGTTCACTGATAATGATACTTTCTGTAATGGTATGAGATAAAAGAGCAGTCTGCTGGAGTTGACTGCCTTCAACGGGTATCGTGTTATCTGTATTCGTACTCAGGCTGAGCGAGCCTCGGCGTGCCCTTCTCGGACGGCGTTCGGGTGCGAAATTGGCACTGTGTGTGGCGCGACGTCGTCTGGCTTCGGTAGGTGCTTTGAAAGGTATGAATGTCGCGCCGTAACCCTCTAGCTCCTTCAGAAGACGACTTCCTGCTTGATTGACAGATCTACTACTGCGGCTATTAGCATCGTCTGGAGAATCCATGATTGTGGCAAGGGGAAACTCGAAGATGATAGCATCCTTACATGCAGATTGAAACCTCGAGCTTACCTGCTAAGCACGAAGACGTAGTCCTTCTTTCGGGTTATGCTCCTGCCCTTCAGAAGTCAATCACGAAGTTGTGAAGGGAAGGTACGACGGCGGCTGAGGCTGAAGTGGATCGGATATTGGAGCCTTGACGCTAGTTCTCCACACTACCAGGTATTCTCGGATTATACTTATGCCATGCCGTTCGGATTTACCATGACCTCTTGAAGCCACATCACAAGGCGAACGAACAGCCCTCCTCCAAGCTTCTTCCTCAGAACTGCAACAAATCTTCTTGATCTTTCACGACCCAGACTAGACAAAGCAAACAGTCTAAGCTTATGGAGTCATCACTGCACGGAGTCTGGGAGAGTGCCGTTGGCAATCCCTTTGTACCAACCATTGGCAAGGACAGCCAATTTACTGTCGGATTCTCTCTCTTGGTTCTTGGTACTCTGCTTTCGGGCTTTTTTGGTCTTAGTGAGTCCACACATCAATTGCCTCCTACGATATACTGATAATGAGCCAGACCGATCATTCCTCAACATTCCTCTCGTTGGTATTCCAGCCTCAGCAGCTGTTGCGTAAGCTCCCTTAAGACTCCCCAGCAGACCAGGAATTAAGTCGTCATAGGTTCGGAGCAGTTTATATGATCTGCGCGGTTGGCGTTTATGTATAAGATACCCCGGGAACATCAATTGTTTTCCTCTCCTACGCATCAGTCTGTATAATAGCGAATATACAAAAGCAAGGAGTTACACGCTCAATTCTCAGCCCAGCTCCCACCGTGACCCTTTGATTCTGCCCGATACTCTTCCTGCTCTGTCGTCATGTCGGCAGTCGCTGCGATGGAGGATGTAGCACCAGTATTCAGAGCTGTGTCAAGTTCCACGAGACAGCTATTTCAACTTCTCAATTGTATCCGATTCTCTTCTAAAGCACAAGTCCATATCACCACAGAGGGAGTTCGTTTCACAGCCGAGGAGTCACGAGTTATGCAAGGTGAGTTTCCCAATGATGGAATCAATTCTTGTGAACTGTAGTAACAATTTACAGGCATTGTTTTCCTCAATAAAGAGCTCTTTACCTCCTTCGTCTGTGCCTCCGTGTCAGACGAGACCCCAGCGTCTCCTTCATCTCAAGACTCCGACCTCTCCCCAGACCTTCCCAACTTCCAAATTTCCCTCTCTGCACTCTTGGAAACTCTTCAAATTTTTGGCGCTAGCGAAAACGCGCCTCGGTTCGGCAACCGGCCAGAAAATGATGGATACGGCACAAACATCCGACGGGACCGCCCCAATGCATTCAGTAACCAAGCACTGGGTATGGCCGGAGTCTGCCGATTGTCATACACCAGTCTTGGCGCACCTTTCAGCATCATCTTGGAAGAAACAGGGGTAACAACGACCTGCAACCTGAACACCTACGAGCCCGAAGAGGCCGAAGAGATTCCCTTTGCCAGGGACGAGATGCAAGTCAAGATCATCACGCAAGCACGCTGGCTTTTTGACGCGATCTCTGAGCTTTCCTCTACTTCACCGCACCGCCTTGATATCACGGCTTTGCCTACAGCACCTTACCTGAGTCTCAGTGCTAGTGGTCCCCTTGGAAGTGCAAGTGTTGAGTTCTCAAAGGGAAGAGAGTTGTTGGAGACGTTCACGGTTAGGGAGCGTTGGACGCAAAGCTATAAATTCGAAATGGTCAAAGCTGCTGCTGAGGCAATGCGATTGGCGAGTAAGGTTAGCATCAGAGGTGATAACCAAGGTGTGCTTAGTTTGCAATTCATGGTTGAGGTTGAAGGGGGCGGGATTAGCTTTGTAGACTTTCGTTTTGTACCTTTTGTTCGAGATGAAGATGAAGACGATGAGCAAGAGGAAGTCAGTGAGGAGGAAAATGAGGAGCACGATGAAGATTAAAAGTGAGATATTGCTTGTGTTGAATAATAAGCTCTTTCGTGTCAGACTTGTGCAAGAAATAACAGCTAATAAGCTAAGCCATCTAAAAGCAATGCAAATTCTGTGGGTATCATAACGTCCATTATTAGCCATAGCAACGCCATTAATAGCAGACCCTGGGGATAGTCCGTGCTTCCATTACAAACGCCAAATGCAAATACTTCCTCTACGCATGCACAAGTGGCATTTCCAGCAAAAAGCTCACTCGACCTACTGTAGAATCATTTCTTCGTGACTATGGTTATCCCCGGTTGATATCAATGGATAATCCCACTCCTGACGACCAACTGACTCGAATGCATCTTGTTGGTCTTGCAGCCTGTCATCAGTAAGGGAGTCTTGAACTTCTTCCTGGGTTTCAGGTAAGACGATATCTTCGATCACAGGCTCTGGCACCACGACCTCCACCAATCTAGCACCGTCTCCATCACTGTCATATTCTGAACCACTGTCATATTCTGAGCCGAGGAAAATACGCTTGAGATCATCGTACTCATCAAAGAGATTGTCAAAACTGGCTCCGAGACGAGCATGTTCTGATTGTAGGGTAATCAGTTCAGTCGAGACTTGTTCAAACCGCGTCTGGTAGAGGGTCTCTCCGTGGTCTGCCTCTGAGCTACAGTCATTCTCAGACTCTGGATCTTCAACTGATCCATCATCGATGAAACTGTTGATCTCATATTCCTCCACGAGGAAGCTGGAATCGCGGGAGTCTTGCGTGTCATACGCTGATGACTGGTAATCAAGATAATCCAGTGCAAGTTCCATTTGGACAGGCGCCGATGATTCAGTTTCCGAGTCGTACTCATTGTTTGCAAGCCTCATGTTATTTGTCTCATCAGGGTTTAGGATCTCGAAGTAAGCTGGCTCACCGGCTTCACAAAATGTACAGTCTCCATTTTGGATCCACAACTCTTGGTCGCACATGTTGCAACGATGCACTCCATCAAAAGTATCAAAGTATGGCATGAACTCCTGGCGTTCACCGTCCAATGATTCGGACTCAAGTCGGGATCTCTTTTCTCGAACTGCATCCGATCTCCGTGTAGAAGGAGGGGATTGAAGGCATTGAGTGTTGATGCTTTCAGCCTCTGCGACTAACACGTCAGGTTCGGAATTTGAGGCATCATTTTCGTTTCTACCCTGAAGTTCTACTTTCTCGAGACGCGGGCGCTTAACACGTAGTTCTTCCAGACCGTCGGCAATGGCCTTGCGGCGCAGTCGCTGTGAAGCTGAGCCTGGCGACCTAATCACATATTCTCGTGAAGGAGTAGTAACTCCAGGTTTGAGCTTGGCCACAGCATCTTCGATTGGGGTGTCGAGTTTGGTTCTGGCTGGAAGATATTAGTTGGGAAGACTCGCATCACGAGTCAGCATCGTAATAGCATACCGACAAGTTTCAAAGTCAAGACATCAGTCTGGGAGCATCCAGTTATATTTTGAATTACTGGTGAAGGTGCAAAGACGATTGATTCCAAGTTGACGAAGCCAGCATCAATGAGTAGACGTAGGTTTTGTCGCACGTCGTCCGATGCTTGCTTGGAAGTTTATCAGCAACGAAACTGTGAGCAGGGAACGAGTCAAACTCACCTCTAGCAATATTGCGGATGTTGACATGCTTCGTGTCGAATCAGGTTGACTGTCGTTTGATGCAGCCGCATCTGGTACTGAAGCAGCCTCTACCGAAAATAATGCTTTGGGGAGTTCATTCGAATGGATCATGATTCCACAGCTTGGGCACAGACCATTTTGCACGGATAGGTCTTTGCAATCAGGTAGATGTACATTGTTATGCTCTGATCCTCTAGGTGAATCAGCAGAAAGTGGAAGAGATCTTTCTTCGGGAGAGCGATTGAGTGCTGGTTTATTCGGCGGAGGCATAGACTGTGACATTTGCGAACTAGATGTTTGTGTCAAGACTGAGTTTGAAGAGGCTTCCTGTGGCAACCGTTCAGCATGCATCTGACGCATTGCACGCATTGCCATGTCATGACGAAACGACTTGGCAGAACAGCTAGAACCAAACAGAGCCTCCATACTAACTCCTAGTAGTGGTCAGTATAATCAAAGTGCCCCAATGAAAGATCCGAAGAGCTGGAACGTAGGCGCCTTTCAACGTACCTTCGTGCCAATTTGCTTCGTCGACAGTACAAGGGTAGATATCTTTGGGATTGAACGTTTTGACAAGGTGGCAAAGCTCTGCATAAGAAGAGTGGCGTGAATATGGAAAGGTTATCATTCTTGTAAGTCTGAGCGCCTCATCTTCTTTGGCCGAATCTTCTGGTTCTGACGTGGACTTTCTTCTATGAAACACAGATTGGACGAAGGCTTTAGTGAGTTTGGACAGGGAAAGTCCTTCCTCATCTTCTTCCAGGTCTAAGGCCCCTAGTGATATTACCCGGCGCTTCGAATGTAAGCCAGCAAGTAAGATCTTACGAATTTCTGCAAGCAGATTATCGTCAACATTTGCGAAACTGGAACACCAATTAGAAATTTCGAATCAAAACCAATTGTTCACAACATACAGGTTCAACAGTTGTTCCACAGCCAGACCACTGTCAAGCTCAAGCTCCGGTTCTGGTATGAAATCACCTCCGCCTCCACCAACGCCAATTTCCGCTATTTCGGCTCCGGATTTGGTGCGTGCAACAATAGGGCGTATCCAAACAACTTTATCATGGTCCTTAATGAAGTTGCATTGCATGCCCTTCTCGCAGCTATGAATGCGGACGCTGGTATCTGAAGTCAGACATCCGCTTTGAAGATTGTTGCCACACTTGAAGCCAACCAATGTCGGACCTGCCTGTGCCAGATGAGAATTTACTTCATCGGACTTTCCCCGGAGCGGTTCATAGAGTCTCAGCTTGTACTTGTCGACATGTATCTATCCTTATTAGAACATGGGTCTGGCAACTAGAATATCAACATACCTTTGACTGCAATGTCCGTGACAACGCCATCCAAACTTCCTCATATCCAAATGTCCAAGTGGACAAGTGAAATACCGTGTCTTTGGGATACGTCACAACCTTCTCCAGAAGCTCCGCTAAGCCTGCTGCTTTCGTCGGGAACTCAATTGGTGTAACATTGCTGGTGTCAAGGTAGATGCAATCGAGCGATTTGAGCCCCGATGAGTATTCGAGTAGGAAAGGGTTCCTGCTCAGATTGTTGACAAACCAAGGTTCCGAGCGGATATCACCAGTGTAGAGTACTGCTCGGCCTTGTCCTTCGACCACTGGAAGCGGGATTAGGCAGAATTTTCACAGAGGATGGGAGACTTACAAAACATGACAGCTCCAATGCAATGATTTGCATCGAAGAGGGTGACCTGAATCTCATTTCCAGGCTCCAGTTCAATACAAGTAGGAGTCTCTAAGGGAAGAGGCTTCTTTCATAGACAGTCAGTTGATGTTCCAATATAAGCATGAATTACATACCAGGAGGTTTTTGAGATGCTTGTACTGCTGTTTGCGAACCTCCGTTAGACCAGTTGCGAAGTTGAGTCGATGAGGATATCGCTCAAGCCGAAGAAGTATCTCTTTCGTAGCTGGTGAACAGTAAACGCTGAAAAAAAGTTAGCTGCAAATTGGAAACGATTTGGGTAAGGCAGCTACAAAGGACTCTTGAGACTTTCCAATCCAGCAAGATGGTCGCTGTGGACGTGGCTTAAGAAGCAGGCCAATGGTGGCCGATAGCCAGGAACGAAGCGGAAGTAATCGACTGTTATTGTCAGCCTGGTTCTGCAACGGTTGATGCAAACCTACCCCGGATATCAGGGAACTCCACCATTACCCCACCAAAGGTAGACATTTCGGCTAGGGCAGATGTTGAATCATGGCACGGTTATGTAAGGTCGAGAATTCAGCTGAATGCCACTTCTGGCGCCGGTGTTGATGGAAACAGGATTGCGAGATGGACGTCAGGAATGAGAATTCAGCTGGATGATGGCCCGGGGAAAAATATGGGATGGAGGACTTGCGGGTTCAAAGAAGACGCGCACAGCTTCACGCGCTAAGTCGGGCACTCACGTGAGGTGGATAGGCAGGTACTACTGGCTTCGCATGGGACAGTTTAGGGCGGGGGGCTGCGAGGGCTTCCAGGCTTCCATTCTCGACGTTGTTTCAGCCCTTTCGCCCTCTTGTTACTGTGATACTCCATGCCAAGCATATAGCTCTGCTCGTGAGGGAGGTGAGCCACAATATGTATTTCGCAAGGTGTCTTTGAGATTCTTCCATCTCGTACCACTCTATGTCTTTAACTTGTAATGAGGAGCAGAAGAGGCTGGCAATGCCTTTGCGCAACAACCTATGTCTTTCAAAATTTACGGTCTTCCCACTGCTTCCAAAAGAGATCCGCCTTCGGATATGGGACTTTGCTTTGGTTCCTCGAGTCATACCGATTGCACGAAGGGAGGACGCCTGCCGTGGAGACGGCATACAATTCCAAATTCTCTCCAGTGCCTCGCATAATCCATTCGTAATCTGGATTGCTCTTGCTTGTGCTGAAGTACGTGACACTTGCTGGTCTGAATACAACATGTCTGGGATATAAATCTAACGGCCTTGTAGTCCTTCCGAGTGGTGAACATGCGATATTATGAGTGGTCTATCTGGGACTTCTTTCGCGACGTCACTAATTCTCTCATATCGCCGCTCCACGATGTTATATATCTCCCATATGATTTGCGAGGGTCAACAGTTCAGCAACTGCATCAAGATTTCACCGCCCAGACTGCGTTTCTCCGGGCGATAGCACTCTCAAGCACGAGCACTCATGGAATTGGCAAGCCAACCGAGTTGCTTGAAGCATTGCACAATTTTCCTCGTCTCGAAGAACTGGTCATTGTGAAGACTAACGCTGGCAAAGATTGGGGAGATGAGAATAAGGTCTGGCAAATTCCTCAGGATATCCTAAACGCTATGGAAATTCTGAAGAAGGAGAAGTGGCCAGATTGGGAAATTCCTCTGATTCGGGTTGTAACGGCGGAAGGAGATGTGCTTTGTTGACCAAGTTTAAGCGAAATCGGTGGAAGCTTGCGTTTGATAATTCCAAAACATGAATGTTCGACAGAGTTTCTAGAATAATGGTATCGGAGGATTATGATACCTTGCTTGGTCTGTTGCTTTAAGCTTTGTAGACTGTTGGGACAGAGCAAAATCCCAGACACTGTGTGAGTCACCAGTGTGCCCCTGAGGATTTCACTCGGCCTGTCCGGCCCGAAGACTGGCAGAAGCAATTATGTCTCGGTCCTTGCCAGTGCCCAAAGAACCCACGACCGGGTGTTCCCCGACTATCAGGAAAAGCAATTCATGGGCCAAAGAGAAAGGAGTTATCGGAATAGCAGATCTTTCTTATTCCGATAGAGAGATAAAGGGGGTCATCCAGTTGTATATAAGTAGTAGACATACCCTCCTCCTTGGACGGGAAGAACAATATAGTAGACAACAACAATACACTTGGATCATCTTCAAAGAAAGGTGACCTGAGCGTGTGGCACATCTAGACCGTACGAACCTACTCCGTGAGAACAGCGTAACTCACCTCCCTTTTCAACTAAGTCGAGCCCGAACTCAGAGTGAGAACCTGCTTAGTACTAAGACCCTGGTTCTCCTACTCCCGGGAGGAGAACCAACATAGACAGTTCTGCACAAAACAGCATTTTTGAGACAAACAGCACGATTTCACCATAGGGTTTTGGTGAACAAATGACTCTAGCGCGGAATTCATTCTGTAAAGCGAACTTCAAGCTTACTTAAGTTCTCCTTTTTCATCTACAAAAGTAATAGAGCTCGTTTTCAAGTTCCGATCCTCTTCTTAAATTCTATTTGTGGTTGGATATGTCGCCGAATGTCAATCGTGATGGCATGCTAGGACATTACGGGTCATGATGCTTCTACGCGCCAGATGTTCCTGCTTGAACTTGAGAAGCTCTCAGTTTCGGCAAAACTGATGTCGCGTAGGCAGCAAGAGTGTTGACCGCGTCGTTTGGTTGTGCGTTCCTCCCTACTGTTTGTTTCCTCGTCGTCTTCGGCTACGCGCATCGTGAGACTTCACGCCTCCTTCCTTATCAACAACTCCTCACCAATCGTCAATGCACTGAAGAAACACCCAAAATGATGCATCTCGACAGGATAGACCCTTACATATTACGGATACTACAGGAAAAAGCTTCTTTGAGCGGCATACCAGAAGACACGTTCCAGAGTGTCTACCGTCGCGAGCTCGTTTCCGTTCCAGCACAATTCGTCACAGAGACTGACAGCATCTATCTACAATGGCTTGTAGTCGACTCAATATGGAACCACTTCTGTCAGTAAACATTCATGAGCGCTGCTCTATACCATATTCTCTCCGATATAACTACATTCGGGGGGAAGCTTGCTGACTTCATGTTTGTAACACAGGGCCCTTTGAAAGCATGCCTATCCCCAGGCCCAGTCGAACTCAGCAGCAATTAACTCCTGTTGCTCGGTCGTCTAAAAGTGCATTCAACTCAAACCCCAACTATCTTGAGACACCAGCTGATGTGCAAGCAGGCAACGTTGCACAGCCGTCTGGCTTATCCAACAATGGTCATGCACACCCTAATTCTCCACCTCATCAAAACACTACAACTCGTCATATTGTTGCAGTGACAAGTTCAACAACCAATAACAGCACCGGTGGACCAGGTAACCGTACAGAAAATATTCTATGTTCGGAGAGACAGGCTAATGTCGCCACTCATGAAGGTTCTGATTCTAGAAATCGCCGGGCTCCATCCAGAAGGGCGAAAAAGCAAAAGCGGTTCAGCGACAACAGTGTTGCCAAACCACGGTACGATTTCAATCTCCTTCAAATCTTCCCAAAACGTTCAACGACAAGTCATAGTGCGAGATTTGATAACAGTTCGTAAGCAGCGCGAAACTTGACTAACACAAATGTTCAACCTTTACAGGGAAGTCAACCATGCTCTGAAGAACACACCACCAGACATGGCACGAAACCTTCCGCCCTTGGGTGCCCGCCACTTCAGTGATCAGTATTCCTCCTTGGAAAAAGAGATGGAACACAAGGCGATTGCTGGGGCATTCCGCAAAGAGTTTTTTATTACTCTTCAGAAAAGGCGTGAGGAGGCTAATCGGAACTTCAAAGATTGCAGCCGCTATTACCGCCAATGGTATGCACAGAAACTGGTTTGGGAGCAATGGTGTAAGTAATTACGGGATCATTTCGTCTGTCTACCCTACTTACAGACTTCAGTCCCCCGGGATCGATTCCCTGGTATAGAGCCGCTACCGTATGAGCACAACGTAGGTTAATTTCTACGTGTATTTGCTCAAATATTACAATCGACTAATGAAAACAGTGGGGTTCTATACTCGTTAGAAAAGCCCAAAATTGCGTGGCAGTTGCACCACCACCTGTTCAGAATCCCAAATTTTCTGTAGCAGTTCCAATACTGAACCACAGCTTACCAAACCGATCAGAAGGCCAAAACCCGCGACAGAGAAAAGGGCCAGACCTTAAAAGTCCAAAAGGCGAGACGTCATCTCGAAATGTTACAGTGAACCTTGGTTTTCACCCGAGTTCGACTGATGCTAAGGTTTCTCATGGACGATCGGGCTTGTCTCAGGCCTCAACTCATTCCGTAGCAAGTGCTACTACTCGAACACCCACTTCCAAGCCCGGAAAAGGCAACATGGAGGACCGATTGCCTCGCGGAGACTTTTACACACCATCAGGCTCTGCTTGGGCTTCCCATGGTGACTATTATCGGCCAGAATACAAGGAAAGCGAACCTATGGATAGTCGGGCTCTCAAGAATGCCACACCAAGTCAAGAAACAGTACCACCAATACCTAAAGTCTGTCTTAGTGCATCAGAAGAATGGGTCACTTCAGGGAAGAGACCAACTCCAAACGACCCAGAGTATGGCAGACTCCATTACGACGATGCAACTGATCTGGGAGAGACATCATTTCATGAAAAGTCAAGCCCGATATTAAACAGAAATGCCGAGACAGATGTTAATGGTACGTCAACTCTGGATAAAGTTCAAAAGATCCAATCTGTGTCTAAGCCTCTCATTACTTGAATCCTATCTTGCCTAAATTGTAAAAGATGGTTGGCCTTTACTAATTGTTTTAGCTCCCCAGGAAAGGACGGCAGATTCGAACCATGACAACCTTGGCCCCCCTGCTATTATTGTGAACGGGCACACTATCCACTGCCCGAAGGATGCACTAGAAGAGCTACTTGACATTTTCATAGCCGACACAGCGTCTGCAACTCTGAGTGATAACCTTCACTGCCACCTTTTCTGGCAAAGACTTCAGTCTGGCGAGCTTAGCTTTTTGGCATTGCCATTTCTGAGAACAGACTTTCATGCTGCTCAAGAAGCTGCTCAGTTTTTAGAAGAATGGGTTGTGGCTGCGTTACAGGATTCGAATGAAACGCTTCTGAAGCGCTGGAGCACAGCCCATGCTCTTGATGCAGGCCACAGTAGGGAGTTGGCTTCACAGAAGTTGGGTATTACGGATGACTTAGCTCTTTACCCTGATGTCCCGCACGATATTAGCATCGATACCGGTTCAATCAGACAACCAGCCTCATCAGAGAACGCCAGAACCAGCGCAATCTTTAACGAAGGCATGAACTTACTCTTTACTGAAGAGGCTGCTAAGGTATTTATATCCACTGTGGCTTCGATGTAGTACTGATATCAGTATAGGCGGAAGGCAGCATGAGAGTGGTCGTTGATGACGAGACTGATACTCTGGTCACGCTGAAGGAATATAAAGAAAGAATCTTGCAACGTGCCCAGGCATTTACAAGAAAGGAAGCTCATCGAATTGCACCGCCAGATCCGACTTCTGAAGTCGCCTTGAAGCGTAAGGTCGGTGAAGTTGATGATGGCGAGCATTGTGAGAAGAAGCGGTGCGTTTGAGGATTCAACACTTCGTATCTGAACACAGTCTTATTTTGAATTGACAATGGGGCAAGAATCTGCGCCGTATTGTGGGTTTTATCTCAGGATACTTCTCCTTAAGATTTTAATCTATCATTACATGCATTACTTGCTCGGATCTGCATTGGTTCGTCATGGTGGTATGAGTACGCCTTATACTGGCTCTGGGTTGAGATCTTGAATCAGCAGCTGGCAATTAGATGCATCTGCATTGGGGCTTCTACCCAGATTTCATTGTTCTGCTTGCTCATGTTTGTACAAAGCGATGAATTCAAGCAGAGAATATATGACAACAAGTTCCATTGGCTGAATGTGCATTGTTTCTATATGGTCAACCGTTGGCTTAATGCAGAACTCCAGTGAACTCCAGGACCTAATCACAAACTCCATCTCCACCCAGGGGTATTTGTTTCTTTCATTTCAGTGAAAGTTCATCAAACGCCATAAAATAGCCATCGTTTTGCGAATGCTTCTTTCTGATCACATAATATGCCACCAAGGATTCTTCAGCGATACATGACTTCCAAGTCCCCTTTGGGCCACTTCCGAAGCGAATCCATGATCTTGGGATCGCCCATGTTTTTTTCAGTTGTGATCTGGTCAAAAGGGTGGCAGCCATCGGTGTACTTGTAAAGTAAGTGGTCTTTAGGTGATGCTGGCGTTTCGGTTGCGTGCCAATGTCCTTGAGCGGGGGTGTGTGCAGTGGCACCCGATAGAGTACCAGCACCTGAATTAGCAGCTGCAGCAGTTGCAGCAGGCGCAGTAGCAGGCGCTGAGTGCGATGGGGAGGAGGTAGCTTTCTCCAAGAGATGTTGGTGCGAAATCGCATATTTGTGGACGCGGTAGATCAGGCCCTTCACCAAGCCATAGTGAATAAAGCGTCTCACGTCAACGAACTTCAAGATCTCAAATCCTTGATCTAGATGCATCTTGATCCATTCCTTCAGCGTGCGGCCCGTAATCAAGGATGTGAACAAGCGACAGAGGTAGAAGTTATCGATGCGTGGTCCGTTGATCAGGCAGTAGTTTCCGCACTCGGTCTGCATGTCGTCCTTATCATCGATGAAGTCTTTCACCTCAGCGGTGGGCTGGTAGATGTTTCCGAACAGGAACATGTCGAGGACGATAATGGTTTCGTAGTACGCGAGATGGCGAAGCGCAATCTTGGTGAGGTTTAAGGCTACGTCGGCATCGTGTGCGATGCGTCTGACATCCTTGATGCCGTCGATCTCCTTGATGACCTTTTGCATTGAAAGATCCCATGTGTCGTCCACAATGTCGTTGACTTTCGTCTTCATGATCGGCACGTGCCAGCTCTTAATGTGTGGAGGTGTGGCGTGGATTGTGAAGAGCTTCATGTTGATTGTGTTGGCGTCATCTTGATAGAACTTTAGCTTCGCTAATACTTGAGGGTGCAGGAGATAGGTGTGTGCATACCGACAGGAACGTTGCATTCATTGTAGTTGTTCAGATCCTCCTTAATGATCTCCAGCAGTGGACCAATCGCACGACGCTCTTGCGTGTTAGACTCATCGATCTGGCTCAAGAATTGACTCTGGATCTCCATCTCCGTGAAGTGACCGGCAAGACGTCGAACAGCAGTCTTGTACGGAGTTGGTTTAATGTCAACCCGGATGACGATGCAGAAATTGAACATGAACTCGTTGCGCTCATATTTAGGGTCTTGAATGCAGACTGGGTGGCCAATGATGTGGTACTTGTAGTCAGGGTCCTTGATTGTAACGATTCTGTTGCAGAATGCTTGTCGTGGAATTACATACTCGGAGAGTACTTCAAAATCAAATAGTCTTGGCTTGTCGACACCTTCTTCTGGCACAACTGAGCCTGGTGGGCTCTGATAGACAACTCGAGTTCCTAGACAGTAGTTAGCAAGGTCATCACGTGTTGATTTCGGAGGATGCGAGTTGGAGGTAAAGATAGAGATCATCTCAGACACTGGTCTTCACCAGATCTAGTGTTCCCGACCTGCCACAGGATACTGGAACACATACCTTCTTGAGGGAGGAATCGCGCGAAGAAGATAGCTTCAATCATGTTTGCGCCAGCTTGGAAGTCTTTCAATGGCTCACTTTGTCCATTGAAAGGATATCCGCCCTGCAAGAACGATCAGTTCGCGTAGCTGTAGCTACCAACGTCGAATAATGTCGATATGATGAGAAAGATGTACAGGATACATGAAATAAGTGAACAGCGAGCGAGCCATGTCGACGAATGCACAACGACAGGGACTGGAAAGATCCCTGCAAGCCGTACGCTGGAATGCCTGAGGATGCGCTGACTAACAAAAGGATACTTGCCAGAATTTTCTTGAGCGCTTCCTTGTCTTCCATCAATTCGATCGGGATTTTGGGGAGCGCTGCCATTTTGAAGGCTTGGCACTTGGGTTTAGAGCTGTTGACTCTGCTCTGAGATTATTGTCACAATAAAACCAAGAACGCGTTCTATAGAGGCAGATTCATTATGAGACGGTAGTGCCTGACGCGCAAGGCGCCAACGATACGGACTGCTTTTCACGCGTACGACTTAGTATATCGTGCTTGAGAAGTCTAGTCGGCAATTCTGGTAGGTGCAGGGTCGGTTAGAAAGGCTGATATTAAACCAAAGCAATTTCCATCTGTTTCGAGCAAACACACTGAACAGCTAACCATGGCTTTGTCAAGCGAGGAGCCTCTGAATGGTAAATACCGTTCTATGCCGTGAGAGGTTTCATGTTTGACCTTGTCGATAGTCCTCGATCTCCCCAACGTATATCAGAAGCCTTCATACGCGACTCTCAAAGAAATTCTATCTCGTCTCAAGGTCAAACCACCAACTTGGCGTGGTGAGGAGTTAGAAGCAGCATTAGCAGAAGACACGAAGGCTATATCTAGCTATCTCTCCATTATAGCCTCTAACCCACTAAAGTGGTTCTCAAATGATGTTGATGAGGACACCGCCATGGAGAGGAGAGAGGAGATCTGGGATGAAGCGAGCAAGAGGATAGCCGAGAGGTGTGGCCGTTCTGGTATGTTGCTCAATATAATGTAATGTTCGCCCAGGAGCTTTAACTCACCTGGTATCTCTAGCCATGCCCGAGATGATTCGTCTCTGGAAAATCCCAGGATCAAGCACTTGTCCATCCATCTCACTTCAGATTCGAGAGCCACCACTCACTGGAGACAATCTTGGATTCAAGACTTGGGGCACAGCATTTACCATGGCAAAGGAGCTAGAAGACCTCCAAGCTAAGTATCTGCAACACATATTTGCACGGGGAAAGGCAGAGCAGCTATCTGTTCTGGAACTGGGCTCGGGCACGGGTTTGGTGGGGCTCGCAGCAGCAGCTATCTGGCAGTGCGAGGTTGTTCTTACAGATCTACCCGAAATATGTCAGAACCTAGAGAAGAACGCCGGAGATAACAGAGAGGTGGTTGAGAAAAGGGGTGGAAGAATCATTGTCGAGCCTCTAGACTGGATGGAGACCCCGTCAAAGGATAGATCATACGAAGTAACTCCTCCCGTGTCAATATATGATTTCCTCAACTAATAGAACTTGCAGGTTGTGATTGCAGCGGATTCTCTATACGACGACGAGCATCCACAGATGGTAGCGAACATGATTTCGCAGTTCCTAGCACGCAACCAAGACTCTCGTGCTCTTGTTGCGGTGCCGTTGCGTGATGAGCATACCACAAAGCTTGCTGAAGATCTAGAGGTGCTTTTAAACCAAGCTGAGATCGGGAGACTAGAGACTGGGGAGTGGATCTGTTTTGACGACTGGGAAGCCGAGGGAGGTGCCAATGGCGTAAGGTGTTGGTGGCGTATCTTTGGAAGGCTTGCTTGACATAGGTTAGCCTATGGTATTAAACCTCATAGGGCATGCTTCTTCTTGCTCGGCATAAGCTTCCTGGATTTCAATGTATTTTGAAACTAAGTCATTTGTCAGGAAAAATGCTTTCCTCATGCTTTCCTCATGCTTTCCTCTCCAAACTGCACTGTGAATTTCCACTAAATATCAAGGGAGCTCAGAAGTGCAATTGAAGAAATGATTTTTTTCCCATGCAAAAGCTGTTGGTCGTTACTTTGCGCTTGGGTTTCTGAGCCATCCTTGAAAACATTGCGCCTTATGATCTATATCCTGGACATGTCTAACTTTGCCGCCGTCCTCATCTCCCTGCCCTTTAAATTTCGTCAACATCACTTTCTTCACCATCGCCATCATCTTCTTGATTGAATACAGCTCTCTCAATCAACTGCAGCGTCTTCTTGACCGGTAAACCGACTACCGAATCTGGAGTGCCTTCAACCTTCTCTATGAGTAGAGCTCCCATGCCTTGCATTCCATAACCGCCAGCTTTGTCCACACCCTCCCTAGTTTTGACATACGCCAAGATCAGATCGTCACTTATCGTTTGATCGAAAAAGACCTTTGTCTCCTCTACCGTTGTCTCCTCATTGTATCCAGGATGGCGTGCATCGTCCCGTGGCGCAATAACACATACAGCTGTATAGCATCTATGCATACCCTGATCCCGAAGCATCTTTAGCATCGCAATGTGGTCCGCTTCACTCCGTGGCTTCTCCAAAATCCGGCCGCTCGTCGTCACGATAATCGTATCTGCAGCAATAACGACTGTGGGGTCGGGAATAGAGGCGATTTGGGTCTCAAGTGTCGTGGTGTAGACATCTTGACACTTCTGTATAGCTGTTGCAAGGACATATTCGAAGGGCGTAAGTTCTGTCTTGGAGAGATTCTCGGGCTTAGTTGAAGGTGTGATTTCTAAGTCGACAAGACCAATCTGGAGTCGATTAGTAATTTGTAAACATAGTGAGAATAGGAGGCTTTACTGTCGCCAACAAATATTTCCTTCTCGGACTCGCTGATGCGAGAATTACTCTCTTCCCTTTCAATTGCTGCAGAATTGGAATATCCAGTGGAAAGGGGCCGCGAGGCAAAGTCCCACTTCCTGCTGGCCGGGTTGGCAACTTGGTAGCAGGAGCAGCACCATGTTGAATCGCAGCGTCCTCGTACTTGGGCGGATCCACAGCAAGGGGAGCATAACCTTTGACGTCGGCCATCTTTATATTGATGTGGGATGCAGTGAGTTCACGTCGGACCAGATCATAATCCAAGAATCTGGGAAGGCTTCACACATCCTGGTTTGCCTTATCCACAATGGCGAGGCTGAAGGAGCCTTGCCCAAAATAGAAAGGCTTGGCGATCTCGGGAGCCTTGTCGACATCGAGTCCATTCAACGTCGGTTCATCTCATCCCAACCAAGTCAAGCAAAAGGTCGGCCACGCTGCAATCAAGATGTCCTCGCCAACATCAAATTCGCAGACAGCTGCAGATGAGAAGCCGCGTCTGTCGGAGCACGAGAAAAAAGCGAACCATATTGCCTCGGAGCAAAAACGAAGACAAGCTATTCGCGAGGGCTTTGATCGCCTTACAGAACTGGTACCTGGCTTAGAGGGCCAGGGTAGAAGTGAGAGCGTGGTATTGAAGAAGACTGTTGAGTTTATGAGGGAGCAACTGGCAGAACGAAGGAGACTGGTTGGAAGAGTAGAAGCCCTTGGGGGACAAGTCGCCGAGGACGAACGACGATGAAGACGAGGCAGCTTGTATACTCTTTTGCTGATGTGAGAATCTGCCGTATCTGGAGTCACATCTGGATATTGAACGAGACGATACCCACAACCGGTGGTGCCTCACTGCCTGCCATTGTTTAGGAGTGTCTGGCTGGATATGGTTGAACGAAAATACATTGTGGAAGCACGACTGATCGCACTGCAAGAGGAGGATTGGGATGACGTTCGGAAGCGATCCATATCTTTATGTTATGCATCATATGAGATATGAGAGCTGTTATGCAACAGGAAAAGACGTGTTCAAAATACAGCCGATTTCGATTGCTCGTCCCCGACGAACGGGCCGGAAGGGTGCAGCCCTATCATCTCGGATAACACGTTCGTCGAATCCACTTAACAGCTCGGCATCAACAGCAAAAAGAAAGTACTGGCCTCAGTATGGTTCGCACCGATAACTTCACCGGCCTCAAAAATGGCAAAAAGGAAATCCTGTTTTCGACGGTGACAGGATTCGAACCTGTGCTCCCGAAAGAATGTGATAGCTGTTACAGGACTGCGAAAGTCTTGTACATTCTAGTCACACGCATTAGACCACTCTGCCACACCGCCTATTGAGGATTTGTTGAAGGACATTCTCTTATTTCGTAATCTGTATGGTTAGAAATTGGGCGTCGCTGAAATGAAGAGGAAAATGATTTCCAGACCATTACATAACAAGCTGGAAGAGAAGACCGAAAGCCGTTTTCTGTTTAGTGGAACCGTCCTCAACCCCAACAGGTTCCGAGCCATCATGTGCCATCTCAAATATGTACAGAGTTGTATTCTTGATGAGCCCATGAGTATATGAGTCCGTGGGTGAAGTGTTGTATGGGCCCATTCGTGAGAGACATCGAGATAAAACGAAATCATAGTCGACAATTACCTGGATTTAATCATCTGCGTCGTTGTGGTTTAACCACTGATTTCAATATTCGAATCCTTGTAACAGCCTGTTTACACGCCATACAGCATATTACATCAACGCCCTCCTTGAATAGCGAAGATATGAACTTAGAATAGTAGTTTCGAATTTAACCAATGGTCGATTCCCGTGTGATACATCAATTAACAGTTGCACACGTTTGATGACCCCTACCTGCATTTATGGTTATTGCCTATGATGTTTTGTTCAGACATGGGGTTGGGCTCTCTTTGCAATCGTGAAATTTCATCTGAAAAAGAACGAGGATATTGAATAAGTTGGCAACACAACGCTAATCCAGTGAGGGTGGAAATGCCATACCCTACTTGTTCCAGATACTTGCCTCTGATATGGGCATAAATTATAAATTCCTATCTAAGACCCTAGACAATTCTCTACAAACTAGTGTTAAAGCCAGATATATTATTGTTGGATGTTAAACAGTCTCATTTTGTGATACTTTGAGTCATGGTAAGGATGGCTGTACTAGGTCGCGAATGGAGGCTATTATTTACAGAAATGCTATCGCGTGATTTTCAGATATCCGAGATCTTGTGAGTACAATAGAGCTGAGCAGCCACAGGAAAAGAGTCGAATAAACCCCCTGGATGGTTATGTAAATGACAGTTGATACTTAGTTCGAGAGCCGTCTAGATCCTAGCATATCCATGACGACCTGAGCGATCTGAGCAAGTACGCGGTGGAAAAAAAAAGTTGGCCGGTTTAGTGTGGTAGTAGTAGTAAGGTTCGAGTAAACCGGCCAACTATTCTTTCCACCGCGTAGCAAGTTATAGGCTTGCCAAGCATCGGCAACGGAAGAATACGGAATACGTGGTATTGAACCACACTAATCTGGCCATGATTGTCCAGCAGAATGAGGGGCCCAAGAACATTCAGCAGCAAGCCTAGACACCCAATAAAATCACGCGAGAAATACTGAGACGATTGGTCACCGCAAACTCCCATGTCAAAAGGCTTCAATACCCTGGAGTTGTTTTCTAATCAACAGAAATCCGCTTTGGAAACTGTGCAATACTTCCCAACCTAGGAAGTGCCAAGCGAATGCTTGCATGCGACTTTTTCAGTTCCCTACTACATTTACAAGCCAGTCATCGTGGCAGCTCGAGTCATTATTCATCTTCCAGGGCCTGCGACACTTCTCCTCCGTGCATATACGCTCACACCTACTCTCTACAGTCGAAGTATTCTGGGCTCCACTACACATGTATGTTTTTTGCTGAGACTGCCCTGCGATCTCTAAAGCAGGCACATCACGTGGTGCCAAGATCTTATCGGCAGACCGAGAGCAAACTTTGTCCCGCTGTTGCGCAGTACACACCACACACCCTTTGCCTCGGATCAGACGCGATCGTCTACATCCAGCTTGTATGGCAAGCAATCGTGAGTCCAACTCATCCAGCATAAAGATCCGGATGGGCCATCACTAACTATTGCTCAGCATCATTAGGTCCAGCATGCTCGACCTGTCGAAAGAAGGTAAGATGAGCGGGGCCCTGTTTCTCCACTTGCGCGATTATGCTACCGCCTCATCACTTGTTGGTCGTCTAATCAATGCCCAGTGACATCGCCGCATGTCAATTCGAGGTGGTCCGTAGCTGACATTCCGCAGTGCCGAAAGTGTGACCGCGGAAAGCCTATCTGTCAAAGATGCATTGACAAGGGGCTGGAGTGTGGAGGCTACCCCGACAAATATCGTTTTTGCGGGGTGGCCAGTCGAGGGAAGCATCGAGGGGAGAATCCCTTCTCCGTAGAGAAGCAAGGCCCGACTCCAGCCTCAGAAGCAAGCACCACTGCACAGCAGACACCGAGCAGAAGTGTTCTTAAGGTAGAGTCCTCGAGATCGACGCCTTCTATCTCAACACCTGTATCAACTCCAACCAATAGCTACTCCATTCCGTCCAAATCATCTACCAGCAGTCCTGCTCATGAACCACCTGCTCCGGCACCTTTCCGCCCATCATCTGAGCCTGAGAGTGCCCTGTCCCCAGAAGCCTCTCGCCAATTGGAAGAGTTGCTTGTAGCACAATACTCTACGGAGCTTCTAACTTATTGTGAGTGCGTCTAGAATCGCGAGAAACCCCATATTGACAGTCTGTAGTTGATCAAGACATCTGTCCTCACGAGATTGTCGGCCGTGACCTATTTGGCAATCCTTTTAGAGAATATTTTGTAGGCCACTTGCTTGTACAAAGTACCTTGCTCAGACTAACCCTTTGTTTAGCTCCCGCTTGCATATGAGCATGTTGGGGTCCTACATGCTGTTCTCGGTGTCTCAGCCACGCATAGAGATATTTCCAGAGGTACCAAAGGGAAGCTCGAAGCTGAAGCCTTGGAGCATAGACTTCAAGCAATTCTTTCGTTGAGCAAATTATTAGAGGGCGAGCGAGAAAGACAATTGAAGCCATCAGAGCAGGACGCTCTGCTAGCAATAATAAACATCCTTGTTCTGCACGACGTAAGTTCTACTGTTGACAATCTCGAAGACATGTTCAAACTAACACTTCAAATCCGTGCAGCTCACTGAGAATGGTATTAGCAGCCACGGAGCACATCTCACCGGCGCGACATACATGTGCGAACGGCTGATGGCCAATGATAGTTTGGTGCTTAGAAAGAGGACACTTTATTTATTAAGTTACTTAGCATGGTATGTTAGTGAAAATCCTAGCAGTGATTGATGACTCACTCAGAATCACAGGATGGACCTCATGCGAGGCTTTAGTGAGCCGCGGAAAGTCACGTTCTCTCAAGAAAGTCGAAGGAAAATCGTTGATGCTAGCGATAACAACTTTGCAGTAATGGCTGGATGCCCAAGAGATATCTTCCTTGCTATAGGGACTGTTCTTTCAGAGGGAAAGAGACATGCGCTGGGCTTACTATCGGAGCCCGAGTTCCGATCGATCCTCCACGAGCAGAGATTGTATCTTCGCGAATGGGACCAGAACAGTTATCAGTATCCGACAGATCATCCTGAATGGCGATTCCTAGCAAATGCGTTTCGGCACGCCCTTCTGCTGCGACTTTTGCGATTTCCTGACTGGTCAGAACGGCCAGCGAACTCTCCCGAAGTTCAGCATTCCGTCCAAGCTATACTTGATGCAGCTGCTCAAATACCGGAGACATCGCCTCTGATGAATGGTTTAACCTTGCCGTTATTCATGGCTGGTGCCGACAGCTTGTCAGAGCAACAGCGTCATTATATCCTCTTGCGCCTGGAAAACATTCAGCAGGGCACTAATCACCAAAACGGCACCCATGATATACTGAGGCGGGTATGGGCGGGTAGAGCGTTGAGACCGCATGATGATAAGAGCAACGTGCCCTGGATTGATTTTGTGAGTTGAATTCGGCCTAGCCAGGTGAACGATTCTAACATTACCAGATCCATAACGATAACAGCGGCCGTCAGCAAGACTTTTTGACTTGGTAGAAGCATCAAACAGAATTGTTTCCGAGGAATCCGTGGATGTGGTGCCTTAGATGACCTTGATAAATCGTCTCAAGGTCATATCTATCTCACTGTCTTAGCGGATATTAAATCCGTAGAGACCGAACCATCAAAATGCATTCAGACTCAGCTGTTCTTATCAACGTCACCTGAAAGTGTTGGTTGCTGAAACATGAAGTCATGCAGGGAGCCGGGGAAATTTGAGTCGTCCAGGACGCATCTATGTGCTTCTGAGTTCCCGCGCAACTTCACGTAGACATGCCAAGCACCCCCTTCCTTCGCAGCTGAGTTTATCTGGCAATCACGTGCCGTGGGCTGGTCTACGCAGCTGCCATTGGCCGAGAGACAAAGACTCTGGCCTCTCATTTGCGATCGCTTATCTCCTGGTCGCGGGTGGCGCCTACCTGGCTTTATTTTCCAATTTGACAGTGAGACACATCAGCAGCTCCGCGCTGCGGTTCATGCACGGGGCTGCCCAGATGCAAGAGAAATGTTTCTCGCTGCATCTGAAATTGGCATTGAAGTTACCAGTGCATGACGACCTTGTACCTACATTATGTGGTCAAATTGACAAATACAACGCATTAGATTCCTATGGCTTTGGTGGAGGGCTACCCATCCATCACGGCAAGGTTGGCCGATTGTCTCGGGACGGCAGGTCCAGAAGCAGCTCCTGTGTCTCTGCGAAATTCCACAAAGCCATCTCCATTCCTGCCGGCGCATTAGATGGCAGCGCCTCCCTTCAATTCTCCTCTCAGTGTTCGCACCCATCTTTCCGCAGCGCGAAAAGTGAAGATAGTATTCTCTGCAATGTTCTGACTTTGTGAAAGACGACGTTTCAAACCATTGCAATGATCCAAACTCCCGGGGCCCGATCGAGTGTGCTCCCTCGCCCATCTCGGATTTTGCTCGGGGCCACGGTGTTAATGTTCGTCGGCGCCTTTCTCTTCAGCACCCGAGAGATTATTCATGAGACCCCGCTGGAAGTCATCCAGCAACATGTCATCAAGCAATCGGGAGGGGTGTATCGAATACCCGATGGTCCACCTCCAACGGTTCACCTCGTGGTGGCAGCCACATCCACCGAAGATACCAGTTGGCTCACGGAGCTGAGAGTGCCCGGCATGGAAACTATAATATACATCGCCGACAACAAAAGTGCTCCGCATCATGCGCAAGAGAACAAGGGGCACGAGGCCATGATGTACCACCAGTACTTCTACGATTATTATGATAAACTAGCCGACATTTCGATTCTCATCCATTCACAGAAGATGGCTTGGCATGTCGAGCAACTCCTAGATCAAAGTATGCTCTTTTCGTTGAACCACATGGATATGCGTGAAATACAGAGGAGACGATTCCTTAACCTGCGAGTGACCTGGGGCGTTGGCTGCTCCAGCGGGCAGATCAACACGACCAAAGTAAACGAGGAATCCGGCAGTATACCCGAGCAAAAGGAGATGCAAGAAGCCTTTCGAGCAAACTTCAATATCTATGACATCCCGGAGATTCTGGCTACGCCATGCTGCTCGCAAATCGCCGTGGTGAAGGAGCTGGTCCGGTCGCGCCCCCGAGAGCAGTATAAGCACCACATCCAGTGGCTCCTGGATACCAAGTTGGATGACAGCATATCGGGGAGGACCTGGGAGCACATGTGGCAATATCTCTTCTTGAAGAAAGCAGTTGACTGCCCGATCGAGCATCGCGCGTACTGTCGACTTTATCACATCTGCTTTGGAGGGCGCGAGCAGTATGACGAATGGATCGAGCTTCAGCAAGGCGCCCAGCGACTGCGGGACGAAATCCATAAATTGGATCAAAAGAAGCGCGCGCTGGACGAGAAGAGCCGGAGGAACGAGGACGAGGAGAAGCGGAGACAGGAGGAACACAAAGATTCCGAGCTGGACGAAACTGAGCAAAGGCAAGAAGCTGCACGCAAGAAGCAGGAGAAAGCTCGGGCCGACGTCCAAGCCAAAGCGGATCAGAAGAAGCGACAGTGGTTAGAGGAAGAACTCTCCACGGTCGACGAAGCCATTCGGGTCCGGAAGGAGGTGGCGATGGTCCGAGGCTCGGTGGAAGCCAACCGGATTGCTGAGGGCGAGGATATCTATGGCGATGCCCTCGAACCTGGTCTGGAATTCACGAGCTCACTTTCTGCAACGCCGATGCCTACGCCCGACCGTTCGAGAGAAGCCTAGTGAAGCTGTATTGCATTGGTTGTCAGCGGGAGGAAACAATCGTTTAGGTTCGAAGTCGGTATCATGTATCATTGTATGGCGGACAAGCGTCGCTTAGTAGAAACCCGCTCATTTCCTGGCGCCATTCATATTCTAGTTGTTCTCTTGCTTGTTTGCTTGCTTGCTTGCTTGGGTGCTTGGGTGCTTGTTTGATCTCCAGCTTAACATCGGCGGGAGTCGTACTTTGGCCGGTTCGTGTTCGGATTGGGTCACTCTAGTCGCATCTACGTCAATAAGAGCTCATCTCATGCAAATCTTTGCCTCCGCCCTTCACCGACTGATAGACAGACGGGTGGAAGTCCCGGCATCCGCTCGCATGTCGTCCTGTCAGCTCCTGGCAAGCGGCCCGGAAGCTGGGGGACCGACACCCAGGAAGGTTTAATCCCGAGTACGAAGAAGGGTGGCAGCCGTCGCTTCTCGCTCTTCGCATCTTGTGCCATTAAGCGATCTCGTGCTTACGACGAGTACGAACCCGCCAATCACGGGGCTTGCAATGGACGTTTCTGCTTTAGTGATCGGCATATGCACGATACTCCTTAACCAACTCCTTCGGCACTCGAGTCAAGCCTGACGTGGGGCAGGTCCTACCGCTGCACGGGCTCAACGTCGAAGAGACCTGCCTGCATGGCGCCCGGCAGGTTCTCTGCTCTGAGCCGTTGTTGGTCTCATATAAATCTGATGTGCCCGCTCTGAACGGAGCCTACGAGCGGTCGTCTGTCCTTTAACTCCTGCGTCGGACGTCGTAAACCTGTACCCTTTTTCACTCCTCTAGTCCCTTGGCGCCTGGCTTAGTTCTGGTGGCTTGCCCTTTTGTCGCCATGTCCAGCCTGTACCTGGAGAGTTTCCAGGGTTTCGTCGCTAGAGAACCGGCTCTTGCAAGCTTGGCTGCCCTCTTGGTTGTTGCCGCTGTCGTCTACCACCTGCTGCAACGGCCCGCGAAACTCAACTTGCCTGTCGTCGAACTCATTCCCGGGGATGTGTCCTATGAGCGCGCGGTCGCGCAGGGCGTTGCAAAAGTCAGTTCTCGTCCATGAACGGTGTGGTGTACGAGATGTAAACCTAGACACTAACCACTGCTCATAGTACCCCAATACGCCATTTATTCTAAACCAAGAATCGCCGGTGGTGATCATACCCCGGGACTGCATCGATGGCATCAAATCACTCCCCGAAAGCCAAGCGTCGATGATGCAGCCCGTCCTCGAGGAGTTCAGCTCCAACGTCACCAAAATCGGCTACGAGGCCCGCGACGCGGTCCACGCCATCAAGAATGACCTGACGCGGCACGTTGCCAGCATCCTTGACGGCCTCCAGGACGAGGCGCGCTTTGCCATCGATCAGGAGTTCGGGACGGGAAGCGACTGGACCCCGATTCCCGTCTACATGAAGATCACCCGGGTGGTAGCTCTGTTGTCGGGCCGGGTGTTTGTCGGCCGGCCACTGAGTCGGGAAGAGGAGTGGCTGAACGCGACGATCTCCTATACCTACAACTGCACCCGGGCCCGGGACGCGTTGCAGAAGTACCCGACGTTCATTCGCCCCGTCGTCGGTCCGTGGCTGCCGGAGGTTCAGGACTTGTTCAAGCAGCGGAAGCGTGGCGCCGAGCTGCTGACGCCGATTCTGGAGGAGATCAGGAAGCGCGAGGCGCGCGGCGAGAAGATGGATGAGTATGAGGACCAGCAGGGTACCTTCTGCCGGTGGCTGATGAAGTACATGGGCAACGAAGAAGTGACCGCCATGAAACTGGCTGAGAATCAGATGGGGGGTGAGTCTTCTTCCACTTTGTTCGCCCAATACTCGCCTCTAAGTAACAAAACTAACACGCCGTGTGAATTCTTGTAGTTTCTTTTGCAGCTATCCACACCACGTCGATGGCACTCGCCCACGTCATATTCGATCTTGCTTCTCACCCTGAGTATATCAAGCCGTTGCGGGAGGAGATCCAACAGGTCATCGCCGAAGATGGCCAGGAAGCCGACAGCACTGGCTTTAACAAGCTGAAGAAAGCCTCGTTCACCAAGTTGAAGAAGTTGGACAGTTTCATGAAAGAGAGCCAGCGATTAGGTCCACCGGGATATAGTAAGTGTTTCTTCCTGCTTTCCCCTCCTCCGGATAAAGTCAGTACTGATCATCGTCCCAAAACAACAGCCTCCATGGGCCGCGTTGTCGCCTCGCCCATCACTCTAACATCCGGACACGTCCTTCCCAAGGGCACCCACTTCGTCATCCCCAGCTACGCCATCGCCACCTCGGAAGCCACGCCCATATTCTCCTCCAGCATGGGCCAGCCGCCGCAGGAATTCGACGGCTTCCGCTTCGCGAAGCTGCGCACGGCGCCGGGCCAGGAGCACAAGCATCAGTTCGCTAGCACGAGCACCGAGTCGCTGACCTTCGGCCACGGCTCGCATGCGTGCCCGGGCCGCTTCTTCGCCGGGAACGAAATCAAGGTCATCATGGTCGAGCTGTTGCGGAATTGGGACGTCCGCCTCGCGGCCGCGGACGATGGGATGCGTCCTGCGAATATGATCACCAAGCTTCTGTGCATCCCGAATGTCCAGGCGGTGGTGGAGTTCAAGAGGTTGAAGACCGACTTTGATGCGTAGTCCGGGCGGATGGTCCCGAAATTCTGATGAACTGTTCCCTTTCTTCTATGTTGCAAATAACTCACAATGACCATGTCCTTTTCAAGACTCCGCCCTTGATATCGTTCTATATCCCATCAATTGCATGGTCATGAGCATCGCCGCCTGCCTGCCTATAGCGAGTGGCTCATGAATCCTTCCCTCCTCGCACCAAAATCATTTGAGTAAACAAAAGTCCTACAGCCCAAAGCAGCCAGCCCATTCTACTATCTCGTTGCACTACGCACCAGCTCGCTTACCGAACGACCCCCTCTGATTGGTTAGCAAGCCGCCTTTCGTCACCCCATCCCCTTCCTCTGTGCTTCCATTCCATAATCCCCTACACAAGCCCGACTTCTCCCCTTTCCAAGCCCGCATACCAACCCCTCTTCAACACTCCCCTACAGAAGCAGCCCCCAAGCAGCTCTTTCATGTGACGTACTCGCGCGCAAAGAACTACCTCCGGCATAAATAACGGTGTTCTGCAACCGAATTGGCTTGACTTCTCGTTGGTCCAAGCCGTGGGTGTGTGTACCTTGAGTATAGTATACGTGATATCACACCGTTCAGAGGGAGGGAGAAGGGAAGAGATGGGAAGACGGGTGGGAAGGGGGTGGCTCTAGTGCTCTGCCTATTGCCCATGGAGAGGATGGGCCGTGTACTTTGGAATTCCATTCTACTCTTCTAGCTGGCGATAGGGATATGGATTCTCTGGGCCATTTGGTTCCATGTGCGAGCTACATGCAGAGACGTTCCGACAGAAGACAAGAGGAAGAGACAATGCAGGTGCTCAAAATGTGACATGATATAATACTACTTTCTTTACTGCAATGCTAACTTCAAAAAATCATTCACGTTATCCAAGAAAGTTAAATCCCTTTTTCTCAAAACGACTTCCCTCTCCTCCTGATCAGCCTTTTTTCCCACCCCGTAGAAGTCCCCAATAAACCCTTCCCTTCGGTAACAAAAGAAGCTGACTGTGGAGAAGAAATATCATCCTGTGTAGGAGTTTTGTCCCAATCCCTTAACATCTCGCCGTCCATTCGCCTCATAGCCATCTCCGTCATCTCCTGTGAATGGCCGTCGAGACTCAAGGCATTAGGCGCATGGCCTGGATACCAAGAGGAAGCAGGAGAATTCCGGGAGGCGGAAGAGGCTGAATGGTAAGAATCGAAAGCTGAAAGTCAGATCTCGAGTTTCTCGAGTTCGACGGAGTTTTGTCGGCCCGTGGAGATCGCGATAGGGGTATCCGGAGTCACGTTTTCGAGCTTGGTAAGAATGTAGCATGATGCGTACATGTTAACACTATTGAAATGTCAGTTTTGAAATTCTCTCGATGTAAAGGGCCGTTCAGGGAGAAGTGATGACATACCGATCGATACAAGCTCCTCCAATTCTAACTCCGACTCTCTTGGCCTGGAAGCCCAACGACTCAAAAGTCTCGATATACCATGGAGTAAGTGCCGCACTGCGCAACATCACTCGGCCACCGAGCTTCAGCGCGCGGTTGAGCTTCGTGATTTGGGTAGCAGCAGCGGGTGCTTGGGGATCGAACCAATCCATACTGTCCATTACAACCGCAACAGTCAAAGTACCGGGGGTAAGACGAGAAACGACTTCATTGATTTCGTCGGTATGGATTCGTAGACCGTCGAATGCGCCAGGGCGTGAAAGCTTCTGGTGGGACTTTGGCTTCAGGTAATCTGGGTGACAGCGTTGTGTGTAGGAAGACTGGAGACAGATGAGATAGTAAGGGTTATCTTCGCCGATAATAGATGTGGCAATCACTGGGTCCAAGGTGGAGGTCATGTAGTTCCAGACGGCTTGTCCACGGTTGCTGCTCTCTTCGTCGGCAACAAGCATAGCGAGTTGGTTAGATGGAACACCGAGAGCGGCCCAGAGGAACTTCTCGGATGAGACAACGAAGTAAGAGAGGAGGCGAGACATGATGAGGGGTCGGATCTTCTTGTCCCAGATCTCGCGTTGCTCGTTGAGAGTCTTGGAAGCAAGAAGAGCCTTCACTTCCTTCTTGAATCCAAGAACCGTTGTCAAGAGTCGTACAACACGGATTGCATGACGAGACCCTCCAGTCTCATAGAGACCTCTAGATTTAGTAGACGTAAAGATCGTGGTGTTCTGGAGCCAGTACTGGAGAGCTCGACTTGACAGATGAGGAGACAGACGCGAGATAAGAAGCTCACGGAATTGAGGGTGCTTGCCTTCACCGAACAGCTTCCAGAAATCGGCGTAAGGAAGAGCAGTGAAAGCTGCGACCTTCAATTCCAAGAGATGGTTCTGCGATGGGTTAAGATCCACGGCGTGAATTCTTGCTGGGCTGTTCAATGCATAGGACAGGATGTTGTCTCCAGCGCTCGTGATTGCCAAAACAACATCCTTGTTGGTGAGTTTCAAAAGACGCTCGTCGACTCGGGAGTCTTCCCAGGTGAAGGCGTAGATGTATTCGTTGTTGAACTGGGTGTGCTTCTTCAATTGATCATCATAATGAATTCGCCAGTGGTGGTTCTGGTAGAAGAACGATGGAAGTGGTAAGTTGGACGAGAGATTGATCACTGCAGCATCGAATGCCTTCGAGCGGATCTCAGGAGGGGTAGCCTTTTCAACATTCTTCGACAGACTCTTGGTGTGATTGATGGGCGAAAGATATGGTGATTCGGTTGCAGCAGCATCAAGCCGTTCAACAATTTCATGGGGATAGTTTGGAGTGTTGAGCGAAGAGACCGGCTTCTTGGGGCAGCCGAGCCAAACATAGTACGGAATGGATCCCAGCAAAGTGTTACGTGAGTCGGCGCTGAGAACAGTGCCGAAACGGTACTCGAGGTAGTCGCGACGGCTCGCTTCAAGTCCGACCCGATCAACGTCAAACCAGGCTCGCCAGAAGATTCTTCCGAACCAATTGACGTGACGGTTGATGACACCACCAGTGTAGTTTCTGAAGCTCAAGTCGACAATCGATTGGACATAGAAGTCAACGACGCCGATGGTACCAGTAGGCGCGAGAAGGTTTGCAAGCGAGTCAATCACAGAGTAGAAATCCGGCTGATGATATTAGTCGGGGAACGGATGTGTGTTCTAGGTGGACTTACAATCATAGACAAACTGTAAGACATGGTGATAAGGTTGGCACCTCCAACGCTTGACTGGTCATCGTTCAAGTAATCCAGTGGTGACTTGGCAAAGCCAACAGTCTTGTCATCGGCACCCTCATGATCTTCCAAGCGGAAGGTGCGAGCATCCTGGCAAACAACTTTCACATTGTCCCATCCAAGACGAGCGAACCGCTTACGGGCGACTTCGCAGAGAGAAGGAGAGAAGTCGACGAGATACACACTCGAAAAGAATTCTGGGACGGAGACATATGCGGACATGGCCTCGATGTTCCAACCAGTGCCACCTCCAATCTAAGTGCGATGTTAGCAGACTTCTTTCGCCCAAGCATGGTCATATTTACATCAACCCAGATTCGCTTCTTCTCTTGAGATTGCTCGCTAGCGGCTTTGTGAACCAACTGAGCGGCCACAAGACCAAGCATATCCTCTCGTCCTCTCAACAACTTCTTGCGGGTCGCGTCATAGACACCCGCCTGGGCCTTGTAGAAGCTCTCAAGAGCATCTTGCTGGCCATTCTCCGCATCCCCTGAGTGCGGCTTTAGGAAGCACCCGTAGAAGAATCGCACGAACGACGCAAACGTGCCGGGATTCTCTTCGTCTTCTTTCGGTTTGGGTTGTGGACTTTTGACGGCAAATACTACGCCAACCAGGAGAACAATGGTTGCTCCTGCAATGTAAATTTGGGTTTGGGGATCCTCAGGGAGGATGCTAGGGATAAGAGAAGCCATGGTACTCTCTCATTGCTGGCCAACAAAGACTGGCGGGTAAAGTAGTTGATACTTGGGATCAGATGTGAGAAAGTTGATGACGGGAAGAAAAAGAGAAGGGAAGAGGCGACAGTGGCCAGAGATGTATCTTGAGCACTGGAGCACTTGCCGTCACTGCCCCTCCCCCACCAGAACGTGCCCCTCTAAAGTTATACTTTGGTCTAGCTGGACTTCAGATATGCCTCGTTTGGACCAATGGTAGCAGCACATGTCTGCCCATCATTCAGGGTCCTCCGGCGCTAGGCGAGCTCAACGGCAGCATCTAGGAATATCGGCGGCGCGTGAAGCCCACGATAAGTGGAATCCAGGCGCACAGAACTAGGAATGGCCCATGATTTGGTACATCACGCGTCAAGGACAGGCTTTCGGCTGTCGTGCAGCGGTCCAGTGGCCCAGTGTCACCGTCGCCAGCAGTTGAGCAATTGATGCCGCAGGTTGATGATCAGACACCTCAGAAAGGGTGGGATTTAGTGTTGGTGATTGGCGGCGCTGGGAATGTGCGAGCATGTGTTCAGAGAATTGGTGGTGATGGACGAGTGGCACTGCGCAAGTTGTTGGAGGTGATGCCATCATGGCCAATGAGACGGGCACTGGCCGCGATTGCGGCTCTCATTGGCCAGCCGGGACGCCTAGCGGGCTGTCTCGCGAATCCATCGGGAGCAGGAGAAAAGGGGCCAGGCAATGGTGCGATGTGCATTTCGCACTCGGTCAGCATGGCCGAGAGAGGGTGCCGGTAGTAGCTCGTCGTTCAGGGGAGCAGCTTGGCGTGGCATATAGTCTCGTCGTCTGTTGTGACGATGATATGATGCTGAATGGAGCTATGCTCGGGCCGGCGAAAGTATTGCCCACTGCGGCCCTCCCCCGAACTCTAGCTCCCGTTGGGCACAGGGCGGCCTTTGTTCTGTCCGTTATGAGGGCGGCTCCGTCTAGCCAGGGAGGCTACATATTCCATCGATGCGTGCTGCACGCTCGACCAGGTTCTATTCTCCTGCTTCATTCATTGCAGCTGAAATGTGCTCCAACGGTGCCTTTGAGCGCGGCTCTGGCGGCGCTGTCCCACACTGGTGAACTGTGTCTTCTGTGCCTGCGCCTACATAGCTCTGAGGTGACACGTAGTCCATCCCCGCCAATCACATACCTTGCAGCATGAGGCGACGCGTGAGGAGTAGTTTGGCGGTGTCAGGGACCCAGGGGAAACGGGCTCCGCTAACCGAGACTCCATTATTATTGAGACATCGCCGTTGATCACTTTGTCCTCGAGTGTTCGGGTGACGCTAGCAACCCATGACGCTCGCACCTTCTGCCACATCCATCGGAAGAACACCCCGACAGCATGATGCGTCCACAGGTCGTAAGTCACGCATCGGTATACCAAGTACACGTGTGGAATCAAAGCCCGTCGACTACCGTTGACGCTAGAACCCTCAATCAACCTCTTGCTAATGTAGCACAACGAGTATAAGCCATCATGCCATGATTGCCTGCGACACAAGCTCGAGTGCGGTCTTGTCTTGCTTGTACCTGTTGCCCCGTCACTTCCAGAAGCATTGTCACCCGTAGCGGAAATAGTGTAAAGGTCCAACCCGAAGCATGAATACACTAGGCCTCCACGTCCATAAGCCCAATTGCTCTGAATCACCCAGATCTGGATGTCTCCTTGCAACTTCGTCGTCGATACAACACGGAAATTTACTGTACGGGCGACTCAATGAAATTTCCACCACGCCTTGTAGATCGCCATCCCACACTTAGCCTGCACATATCTAGTCCAGATGCACGGTCTGCGAGCACTACTGTATCAGTGCTCCATCTCTCCGCACGGCACTTCAGTAGTCAAAAAGGTCAGAAGGACGGCAATTCTATCTCCTCGCCTTGCATCAAGAACAAGATGTCTTTCCTTCCTTCCAGAAGTGTATGCTGTCTTCAAATCTGCATATCGTAGCCCCTTATATGCTTGCATCCATTTCTGTGAACGAGCGCAGTGTAATACCAAGACAGTGCCAGGGAAGTACACATTGGTTCTTCTCCTTACGAGGACTCGTCGCTCCCGTCAGTTCAGATGGGACCAGCCCAGCCCAAGGACCGTTCGCACCCTTCCTCGCCTGGTCAATCCCCCAATAGACCCAAGCGTACCCCACGAGATAATCATCTCACGCAGCTCGCACACGATCTCTCCACCGCTGCAACCGTGCCGGACCCTTCAGAGCTTACCGCCTTCCCGGATGCGCTAGAAGCATGACGTTATTCCTGGGCCGTGCCATATTCACCTTGCGGCACCGTCAAGTTCCGATCCGCGGTGAACATGTGGGCGGCCCGTAGTCCCAGAAACATTCTTAGCGCTAGTGGAGGACAGGGCCAGACAGTTATAGTAGCGTATGCAGTCTTGTTGGAGTTTGTGGACAGGTTTTGGTATTGACACGGTGTTGGACCAGCTTTGTTTGCAAATTGTATTGCTGAGATGAGGGCGGTCGAGAAGGATAAGCTGGAGTGGTATTACATGGCATGCAATGAAGCTGGTGGTGTACCTTGAGTTTCGAGCTGATTGTTTTATCGAGGAGGTGTGTAACGCAGCGAATGTATTAGATGAGGGACGGGTACCTACATGAAGGTACCAATACCAAGGCTCCCGGACTCGACGAGGTGCTTACTGTATCGATCAGGGGCAGTGCTCGGTTCGGACTGTCATCGAGACTACCGAATGACGTTAGCGAGCATAACACGTATCTGATGATGTCAATGGGCATCACCAGCTTGTGCCGAGAATAACATAAAGCATAAATTCCAACATGGGCATACAGAGCGTTGTGCGACTTCAGTCATTATAAAGAGGCTCTCCTTGCCGAGCGTGACAAAATCCTCCTCCAACCCATTCCAAGAAGTGAACCACGCGAACAGTTGCAGTCTTATATAAAAGGAGAAGTTTGGTTTCAATGTACGGATATACTATGCAATACAGGAAAAGCCCGTTGCATAAGTCAGGCAGGTTAGCGTAAATGACTTTCGGAGCCATCCAGCATCAACTTTTTTGTAATATAAGTCGTGCTAGTGCCTCGAGAAACTTGAAATCTGCTACTCAGCCGAGCCCTTGTGCATTTTCTCATATCAAGCTACAACGACAGCTCGAATACCTAGCCAATGGCGAATGCCCTTGAAAACTACCTTCAGGTGACTTATAAGTATATATCAGATTTCAAGTTGAAAATCGACAATCTCTATGTTAGAGTTTATATATGATTGAACACTCCGGTGGAAGTTAAATGATCAGTTGCCACTGGCAAGCACACAATCTCCTACTACTTAGGAAGAAAGAGAAAGATAGAAGAAAACCCTCCCTGCTTCAAATGTCCTTCACCCCTCACCAAGATCCCATCTTGGTTCGGTCCAATCCTAGTAGCTATTTCTCACAGCAGTATTGCGTTTCTCAACTACATGCTGTCGAAAGTGGATTTATTCCTTTGAGAACGCGTGAATGTTCATCGGCCTCGATTTCATGTTTCCCTCGGATCTCGACGCTCCTGAAATCCTGGCTGCGACCAAGAAATGCCTGGCGTGAACTACCCAACTCCCATCAGCTCAGTATTTGCCAAAATCCCAACAAGCCCGGAATTTGCTGCATAACTCCGAAGGTGCCATCAATATCCAAGGCCACGCCCGCATTTCCCCTCCCTTTCCTCCCTTTAAGATCTCCTCCTATCTCAGGTTGAATTTCTCCAGGACCATAGACGCGGGTCAGAACACTCGTATCTCGGAAGGCCAACCCTCCTCCTCGCATTCCAGGTCGCAACCCGAGCTTTTTGCGAGCAAGACCGAGTAAGCGAGCGCGGGAGCAATGCTGGCCCAATCACAGGCTGTCGCTCCGCGGGTTCGTACTCGCTGCGAAAGCAGAAACGGCGCCTGCATGCACAGCAGGCAACGTAGGGTGAGATTTTTTGACAGATGTTAGTTTCGGACACATGGGATGGAGAAATAGATACAGATATATAAATGCATGTATGTATCGAGTGTTTTCCCCATACATAGACTATTGGGCTCTTGACAGATTCTCTTTCACAGTTGTTCGTGGAGTATAGACTCCTCATTTGGATTTATTGGAAGCATTATTTTGCTAAGAGACGCAACTTTACCAGTACTTAGTTGGTCCAGATAATCCTCCCCGAAAAAAGATACACTACCAGTGCTTTCCTCCATCATTTGGAGGGGTCTGTTTTTCGCTTGGTAGAGAAGTCAATATTTCGTCGAAAGACATTTGCAAATATGGTAGCAACTACTACGCCCGAGGCCATCACGTCAGATACCCGCACCTCAACACCGTCAACACTAGAATACGCAGCCGAAGACCATGAGCGGGATCCAAGTGTACTAGAAGCAGGCCGACCGCCAGGCTACACGGAGAACGAGAAGGTAACAGAAAAACCCGAAGATGTAAGAATACCATCTTCTGGATCGCGCCATGAGCAGGGTCCTGGGAATGAAACTATGGGATACGACGAGTTTGAGGTGTGGTGGGAGAAGCCCGAGGATCAGGATCCCGAGAACCCTATGAACTGGCCGGACCGGAGGAAATGGATGAACATCCTGGCCATGTCGGGCATCACCTTCCTCGTGTAAGTGTTCTCGCGCCACCGCTCCCCAGTCCCAAGCAGAAACAGCTGACCAAGACCCGGGGTATCTAGACCACTAGCATCCTCCATGTTTGCACCCGCAATCCCGGAAGTGCTCCTGGCCTTCAAAACCACCTCGACGACCTTTGCAACGTTTGTGGTATCCATCTTTGTGCTCGGGTTCGCCTTCGGGCCACTGATCCTCGCGCCGCTGTCGGAAATCTACGGCCGGGTGATCGTCTACAACGTCACGAACGTGCTCTTCCTGGTCTTCACCATCATGTGCGCCCTGGCGCAGGACACTGGAATGTTACTGGCGTGCCGTTTCCTCGCCGGGTTTGCCGGCGTGGCTACCATCACCTGTGGGAGTGGCACCATTGCGGACATCATGCCGCGGGAGAGGAGAGGTGGTGCCATGGCGCTGTGGAGTTTAGGCCCCATTCTGGGGCCCATGATCGGTATGGGGTTCAGATGCTTAGTTGAGTCTTGGAAGCTAACCAGCTCTAGGTCCCATCGTCGGAGGATATCTGACTGCCGCCGCGGGATGGCGTTGGGTGTTCTGGCTGATAGCCATTACCGTAAGTGAACTCCCGACTGCTCGCTTAGAGACCTGCGTCTAGTCTTCCCTACGATCTTCAGTCAGCGCCATACTAACACCTACGCGTTACAGTTCGGCATCGTGACCATCTTCGCCTTCCTCGTCATGCGAGAAACCTATGCGCCGGTAATTCTCGGGCGCAAAGCAGCGCGACTCCGCAAGTCGACCGGCAACCCAGCGTACCACTCGCGGCTCTCGTCCGATCTCACGACCAAGCAGCTCTTCGCTCACAGTATCATGCGGCCGGTCAAGATGTTCTGCTTCTCTCCCATCGTCGCTGCGATGTGCATCTACATCGCCGTCATGTACGGCCTGCTGTACATTCTCTTCACGACCTTCACCTTTGTGTTCGAGGGCGTCTACGGCTTCTCGACCTCAAGCGCGGGCTTGGCCTTTATCGGGTCGGGCATCGGCACGTTCTGCGGCCTCGCGTTTGTGGCCGGCTTCAGTGATCGCACGCTGAAGAGGCGTGCCGCGAAAGGAAAGACCATCACGCCGGAGGACCGGCTCCCGTTCCTCATCACCGTCCCCGCTGCCCTCTCGCTGCCCATTGGCTTGTTTATGTATGGCTGGGGTGTGGAGTATCGGGTGCATTGGATCCTAGCACAGATAGGCACGACGTTCATTGGCTTCGGCATGATTGCGATCTTGATGTGCATCCAGACCTATCTGGTGGATGCCTATACCCTGCATGCCGCGAGTGTCACGGCCGCGAATGCGGTCTTGCGGAGTCTGTTGGGTGCGTTGCTGCCACTCGGCGGCCTTAAATTATATGATTCCCTCGGCTATGGCTGGGGAAATAGCTTGCTGGCTTTTATTGCACTGGCATTGGCGCCCACGCCGTGGTTATTTGGTATGTTTGGTGAGCGGATTAGGACGAATCCCAAGTTTCAGGTTTCTTTTTGAGCGAGCATAGAGTTTGGATTTTGATAGCATGAAATAAAGGTGCAGAGCACGTAATAGAATTGAAGTAATCATGACTTGAAAAGTCACACAGGTTAAAGCCATCTGAAGTCATCATCTCCATCGGTAAAAGCATATACAAGAAACGAAAACCCCTGCCGTCAATTTCCACCTTAAGCATCAAGTGGGAAGCGGTCGATAAACTTGAAGGTCTTCAAGCCAGCCTTGAAGTCTGTCACAAAGGATGCCGTGGCATTGTTGGTGTAAACTCCAGGTGTAGTGGTGATACCGACAGTGCGGATGGTGCTCATCGCGGTTCCGAGAGCACCGACCGGCTTGCCGAATCGGTATCCGTCAAGCAGAATTGTTGATGGACGACCGGCCGGGTAGAGGGTGGAAGAGCTGTTGGATCCGAACAGGGACTCGGCACCAGTTGCGACGATGAGCCCATCGAAAGCCGTCGCGTCGGCAGCAGAGTAGGTGAGGTTGAACCCGGTAGCGAGCGACTCGCCAATGATGGTCGTGGTCACGTTGGACTGTGCGAAAGAAGCAGCGAGCTCCTGGGCCTGAGTGAGAGATGCGGCAGATGCGGTGCTGGCAAGAATACCGACTTTGAGGGTAGCAATGGTTGGGAGAGTGCTGTTGAAATTCGAGACGTATGCGGTCGAGTTGTTGTTGTAGTAAGTAGGGTCTGCAGCGGGTGCGGTCATTCCAAGTGCGCTAGCGACGCGAGTAGCGAGGTCATGACTGACGCGGTTAAGTTGGATCAGCACGTTGGACTTGACAATATCAGATTGCAGATGAGAAGTCTCGAAGCGCATGGCGTTGATCAGGAATTGCTTCTCGACGGGGATCAGGGAGTTGTAAAAGAGTCGTGGCTGGGACCACACATCAGAGAAGGTGGATGACAAGCTTCGAACAAGAGCGCCGGACACGGTGCGCTTTGGTGCTGTGAAAAACCCATTGCCTGCTGTTTGGTTGGCTTGCATAGGCGAGCCACCGTTCAAGGTGTTGGGCGAGTATGCGGCAGTGTTCAGATGAATGAAGTTCTGTGCCGCGCCATCGCGGTTGTTGTTGTGGATAGCAGCGCGAGGTCGGTTGATTGGAAGTTGCTCAAAGTTAGGTCCGCCGTGACGGTTGATCTGTGTATCAAGGTACGAGAAGATACGACCTTGTAGAAGTGGGTCGTCGGTGAAATCAACACCACGAACCATATGGCCAGGTTGGAACTAAAGCCTATTAGCAAAACTACTTGAAGCAAGAGGCTGTTGAGTCACTTACCATGACTTGTTCGGTCTCAGCAAAGTAGTTGCGAGGATTCTGGTTGAGAGTCATCTTTCCAAGAATCTGGACGGGTACCAGTTCTTCTGGAAGAAACTTAGTAGGATCAAGCAAATCAAAGCCATACTTGAGAACATCTGCTTCCTCGATGATCTGGACACCGAATTCCCAGGATGGTCCATTGCCTGAATCAATAGCATCCCAAAGATCTTGACGATGCGCATCTGCGTTCTTTCCAGCTAGTGCCTGTGCCTCCTCCCAGACCAAGCTTGCTCTTCCTTGCATACTCTTCCAGTGGAACTTCACCAACTTTGAAGTTCCATCGTCGGTCACAAAGCGGAAGGTGTGGATTCCAAAACCATCCATGTGTCGGAAAGATCTAGGAATACCATTACCGGCCATAGCCCAGAACAGAGTGTGCAAGCTGCTGGGCTGTTGGCTGAAGAAGTCCCAAGCTGAATCGTGCGCGGTTGCGGCTTGTGGGATTTCCTTGTCAGGCATGGGCTTGACAGCATGGATCAGATCTGGGAACTGTATGGCATCTTGGATGAAGAAGACTGGAATGTTGTTTCCCACGATATCTGAGGCTAGTCAGCATCCAGGTCAGAACGGTAAAGGTTCAGCATACCAAAGTTTCCCTCGTCAGTATAGAATCTGGTTGCAAATCCATGGACATCGCGTGCAGTGTCTGCACTTCCTCTGCTACCAGCAACGGTGGAGAATCTAGCGAACATTGGAGTCTCCTTTCCTGCAGCACTGAGGAAAGATGCGGCGGTAATGTTGGTGAAGTTTCCATAACTCACAAAGGTTCCATGAGCACCTGCGTGAGTCAGCATAAGTTATCACCATGGTTGATGTTGGGAAAATATACCGGCACCCCGGGCGTGGACAGCACGTTCAGGTACCTATATATGTCGGTTAAAAGGTGGTTCTTGACAGAAAGGCAATTCAGTGATATTTACCCGTTCATGGTCGAAGTGAGTAATCTTCTGACGGAAAATGAAATCCTCCAACAAGGTAGGTCCTCGGTCTCCAGCACTAAGACTCTGCTGATCTTCCATAGGGCCTCCCACATCGGAAGTCATATAAGTGTTTGAGTCGTCAACTTCATAAGCCGCGAGCAGGTCGTCAGATGTGTCTATCGAACGACGGTCGACCCGATCCATGTAAGGGCATTGAGCTGCAACAGTGGCAGCCAAGCCGAGGAGCACCAATGATTGACGCATGTTGGAAATACCGATGAGTGATGGGTAAAGGCACAACCAAAGTGAGGATGAGTAGGCAACTGGGAGGAGTGAAGATGCAGGTCTTTCGCTGTGCCTTTATACTTATGCAAGGGCAGCTAGTATGGCCAAGCAGCATCACTTTGTCAGCGAGCAGGTTCGAGACTTTGAGAACACTCAGCTTCACCACTCCAATCGAGATGAGTCCAATTGACTTTGGTAATCAGGCCATAGACATCCGGGGGCTGGAAATCCATGGCTAAGATGCGATGCCACCAGCCAAGCGGCGAGGGACCGAGGACCATATAAGACCCACACCGCATCCAATATCGATTAAGCTGAAGACGTGGAAAGCTCTTGGCATCAATCAGTTGCTCCACTGTGCCTTCAGTCGCAGCGAATACCGCACTCCTGAAATTGAGACACATGGCAGAACCAAAGGGCGTAAAACGGCGCTGCATCCCAAGAGATCTTACTGCAGAGGCGTAGATCTGATTCAACACGCTGACGAGGATCCGCCTCATGCGTAGACGTAATTTTCTCACCGGAGGATGCAGCGGAGTCTTACATCAGAAATGCACGAAAATGAGACCACCAGCTTACCAAGGCCGTGAATCCAGACTTAAGCTTCTGCTATTCCCAGAAATTCGATTATCAAAGTACAGAGGAGCAGGGCCGGGGGTGGAAGCACAAAGGCCCTTATGCACACGCTCGGCTTCCGTTGCGGAAGTGATAAACATAGCACTGCACTGCCAGATGCAACGGCTTGCACCATGCAGCAGGGAACGGTGATATGATGCGGGGCGTGGAAGATGAGCAGGCACAGCCATGACATCACAGCCCTTGATTGGAGAAGGAAAAGAAAGTCTAGAGAAGGATCGTGGCCGCGCTTCGAGAGGGGGCGCGAGGGGGGCACATCGTGAATTTGTGAAAGCCGAGATGTTGAGCGACCGACCAAAAGGCTAGAATTCCTGGATTGGTAATGGGCATGATAACCGACTTATCGGTGGGATGCTTCTACGGTGTCATGATCCATCCTCCGCAGAAGCCGGCGGGCGCCTCCGCCTGCCTGTCATTGTCACGGTTGCTGTCGCTGTCGTCCGGCTGTGCCTACCACCGGCAGTTTGTCCCAGACGTTGCGAGGAGAGATGTCGCATGTACAATGTACAGCCAGACAGCCATCGAGACCAGCCCGAGGACAGACGAGGGGAGCTGGATTGTATAAGCACCAGCAGAATTGTGGGGTATTGCGACAGGGGCGTCTACGGCAGACGACAGGCTGTCGAGCCAGTGAGAAGTGCCGATGAGAAACATGGAAAACGCGATTGATGTGTTTCCAACAAGACCCGCCATGATCAACGACAACCTTGAGCGGCACTGCTGTATACGAACACCATCGTTGCTTATGCGCCTTGAAACGGCCTTCTCTTCCGCGGCAAGTCACCCCCGCTCGTCACGATCGTCTCCAGTGCCGCTGCGTGATCGGATTTAAATTGACAATCACCTTCACACCGGCCTCTTCAGATGAACAGTGGAGGAGCTCCTCCCTGAACAATGCGTCCTCCTGCCAATTATGTAGAGCCAGTGTCGTGTTGACTGACTCTTGCAGGGAGCCAACAAAAGCCAAAAGACATCCGGACGACATCCGCTGAACGCTAAGCGACTACGACTGGGCATGGACCGTAAGAATTGCCTCGCTCCGAATAGGCAGGCCAGTTCAATCACATCCAACACCAAGACCGACTTAACGACATGCAGGCACAAGGAGCGGAAGTCGGATTCTTTTTTTGGGCTCGAATCCGCCCTTGCTTTGTTTCCTTTTTCTCCTCCTTACTTTTCCGAGTGACATCAGCTGAGCGAGAAGGCACAGTAATGCGAAAGACTGAGTGGATGCGTCGTGGAATCGACCACCGTAGCTCGTTTGGCTAGGCACGAGGACGCAGTCCATCCCTTTTCTGATCGCCAAGAACCGGGCATGATGCAACAAAGTACTCGGACACCTGCTATCACTTGGAGAGCCAGTGCCGGGAGGTCTATTCAACCCAATACAGCCTTGTTAAGACACATCATCAAGTAAAATATAGCTGATACAGTCAAGCAATCCTTTCCGACTCGATGCCTCGCCCGCCTCCAGACGATTAGACAGCTATATCTCCAACGTCTCGTTTTTCCGATACGACAACGGGACCTTTGGCGACCGCGTCCTCACTGCCATTATCAGAAGCAGAGATTGCAATAGCGTCGACAAACCCAGGCTCGGTAAAATCCTCCGAAATGCCGAGGCCTTCCGGCGGGAAAAAGTAATTCACGCCCACGAACAAGATTGCGCCAAGCACGAACCCAAGGATATACGTGATCTGATAGATCTTAACGGCGGCACCCGTCGTTCTGCCCATGATATTGAGAACCAGACCAGCTTTACAGAGTCAGCGGCAGGGCTTGCTAAAAATGCCGGGATGCCAAGCATAGGGAAGGAACTTACGTAGCGATGGGATGACCCCGATAATGTACGCGAACCATGCTCGTAAGTTGACCCCGTGAGTGAACCAGTAGATGTAACCAGGTCCCCCGTGGAACAGATCTGGTACTTTCCATATCCCCTTCCGAACCCACCAATAATCGATGACCAGGATTGCCGTGGTCACGGACGAGAAGACTATCCGAACGAGATTAGTGGTGCACAAAGCCCTTCCGGACACTCTGAGGACTTACCCCCAAAACTGGAGATGACGGAGATGAAAACCGTCGCTTGGGTCAAGAATCTCCACGGTTGGATCACAACACCAATGAAGCATAGCAGAATGGCACCCCGCTTCATGGAGATATATCGTGGCCAAATACCCGCGAGATCCATCCCGGCGCCGTAGTTGTTTTGCGTAACATTGACAAACAGCTGGTGTGAGTAGATGGCAAGGCCGGCAAAGAACGTAGCTGCACGACACCCTGGGGTATATTCCGTCTTTTGAATCATCTGGAGAAGCGTGAGTGGCTGCCAGTAAGACTCGCCATAGATTGCTCTCGTGGCACTTGCTGTCAGGACACCCAGTAGAGCACATAGCGTGATGACAACCGGCATTGCCGTAGCACTCCCGGGGATATGGGAATTCTTCTTCTTGGCAAAGCGAGTCCAGTCTGCAAACCGATCGGCAGGTCCGGTGTAAGTACCGCAGACACTCGAGATACATTGGATGAATCGGAAGGCCCGGTCGCTTGTTGACAGTACGATGGTTGGCGTGATCAAGTTACCGGGTGATCCTCCATTCTTGTTCACGGCCCAGGCCATGAGGCCGAATACTGTAGCTACCGTTCCGATGAAAGCAGGCCACATGAATGGTTCGAGTTTGTGAGGCTTGATGAAAAGGATGATCGGCACATAGCTAATAACGTAGAGGAAAAAGCCGATGATGTTCTGAGTTGTTGTTCCAGCACTGCTCCTTCGTCAGTTTTCCATGGCTAGTTTATACGTCCTCGCCTCACCTACCTCGCAGGTAATGTATTCTCTAGGTCCTTGTACTGAGGGAAAATAGCTCCAAGCATCAGGGAGACGGCCTGGCCTCCGTAGACAGCCTGGACACCAAACTGTCACCCTATCAGTTATTCATATTCTTCAGTAAGAAGAAATCCCAAAACTTACAAAGATGATATTGCCGACAATCTGGAAGAATAGTGGCAGCCACATGCCACGCAGCCCGAAAGATACACGAGCCATCATCGTCTATACCAATTAGCAAGATATTCCCCAGCTCAGCAAGATGCAGTCAAATTTACATAGCCCAGATTTTTCTCGGCTCCGACTCTCCCGCAGAGCAACGAATTCATCGACGCCAGAAAAGAGCCTATCAAGACAGCTCCACAGGCCTGACCAGCTGTCAAGCCATAGACGATATAAGAACTCCCAAGAGCGAACGTCGACAATCCCGCTCCACAAGTGGTCCAGTAAAGCAGGAAAGCTCCGCGGCCGTAAGTCCGTTCTTTAGGCGCAATAGGATACAGATCATGGTTCCCCCAATCTGTCGTCCCTTTGTCCTGGTGGACATCAGTCCGGGCTGGGAGCTCGGCCCATTTCATGTACTTGGACATCTTGGCAGCCGCGTGAGCGCAGTCTCGTGGTGTTGAGATCGGGACTCGATTCTTAGGGTCGGGAGAATAGATGCAGATAACCACAAAATTTCTCAACGTATATACGGGCACTGGTCTTTATACATGAGTCTAAGTGTAACAGAGTTTCTTATCTCTTCGCATGTAGTAGCTGATTGGGTCCTTGTCACCTGCAAGAAGATCATGGCCAAGATCTCATTCCCATGCTTTTGCCCCCGCGCGGTACTGGCAGACACGCTGTCGACAGATAAGATTTGAGATATGGTTTAGCTATATCGCCAGCTTCCCGCTCGCAATTCATACATACCTGATCATCCGATCCTGCTCATCAGCCTAAATTGTAACCACATCAAGGCAGAACAATCCTTTCCCAACCACAAGGGCCATGTTACTCATACAAGTCGATTGGCTACCACCACATCGGAGCCAAGCCTCCCAGTCTCTCCCACGCAGTATCTGATCGGTGTTCCGTTCTCATGCCCAACCGGCTGGCTGAGTCGCAATGCGTTCGTCCTAAGCGACGCCGACCCCATTCTCGCGAGCCCGGCAGTCGTGCCCGAAGGCGCTTCCGTATCGGAATGCCTTTCCGGCCGGTTCTCTTCTGTGCTGTATGCCTCGTCCTGGACCCCCTCGCGGCTCCCCTTCACCCAGGCTACAGAATCGGTCACGGAAGCTAGCCGAACTCATCATCGGCCCATCGCTGTGGTCATCACGCGTGGAGGGGTTGAAGTGGGGTGAGATGCGGTCTTTATTTTGACATCTTCTGATTTAAGAGCGTGCAAAGCTTCTACATACTATGCGTCTTGGCATCGTTGACGCTCCTTTGTTTCTCTCTTTAGCAATTCCTAACGTGCAATCGATCTAAGCACAGAGATCTTTTCATCATGGCGCCGAAGAAGCAGCTTCACTTGAATTTCTTTGACATGACATGCAATGGCAGTCATATGGGAATCGGGATGTGGAAGTACGCGTCAAATCCAGCCCTCAACCCTAGCTCTGGGTCTCAGCATCAATTAGCTAACCACTTGCCCGGAAGTACAGACTCCCAGAGGACAATTCCAAAGACAAAGACTCCCTCGATTATTACATCTGGCTTGCAAAATTGGCCGAGAAGGGCAAGATTACGGGCATCTTCTTTGCGGATGTGTATGGGTTGCATGAAGCCTTTCCCGGCCAGGTGCAGGCACAGTTACGCAGCGGGGCCAATTGTGCGCAGATGGATCCCATCGTATATGTCTCGGCAATGGCTTCAGTGACGAAATCCGTCTCGTTTGGTATCACCGGCAGTACTTCTTACCTGAATGTAAAGTCTGCGTCTTCGCTCGTATAGGTTTTCGTACTGACGGGTGGTAGCCTTTTATTCTCGCGCGCACGTACTCAACGCTGGACCATGCTACGAAAGGAAGAATTGCCTGGAATGTGGTAACGAGCTATAGTAACTCGTCCGCAAAAGCGAATGGCTTGGAAAAGATCACGCCCCATGATCAACGATATGAGAAGGCGCATGAATATATGGATCTGTGCTACGCGTTAGTGCCACCTCCTCTGACCTGTCTTAGTGCTAATAACAGCCAAGGTTATGGGAGGGCTCCTGGGAAGATGGTTCCAAAATGTTCTCTCCAGAAAAAGGCGCCTATGACCCCTCCAAGGTCCACCGGATTAATTTCCTGGGGAAGCACCACCAGACTAAAGCATTCGGCGCAGCGCACCCGTCGCCACAACGGACGCCGGTTCTCTTCCAAGCTGGGCAATCCACGGCGGGCAAGGACTTTGCCGCCAAACATGCCGAAGCCGTGTTCGTCGGTGGCGGCAAGCCCTCAGATACCTTGCCCTACGTGCAAGAGATCCGCGCCGCAGCAGCTGCCAACGGTCGTGATCCGGAGCACATCAAAGTGTTCCCACAGATCACGCCGATTCTGGGGCGCACGCTGGAAGAAGCCCAGGCGAAGTATGAGAAGTACAAAGCCTGTATCGACTATGAAGGCGGCCTCGCGAAGCTCAGCGGATACCTGAATATGGATCTAACGCAATATCCGCTCGATGAGCCGTTCAAGATGACGACGGGCGGAAAGGGTCCGGATGCTGGCATCCACGCGATCATAAACAGTATCAAGAAGACGTCTGACGCAGCTGAGATCACGCCGCGGATGCTGGGGGAGAAAATGGCCTTCTGTGGGTTCGGGCCCATGCCGGTTGGGACACCAGAGATGGTCGCGGATCTTCTGGAGGAGTGGGTGAACGAGGGTGACGTAGATGGGTTTAATGTTGCTTGTAAGCATGGCTGCCTCCCTACGCGTAATAACGCAACTAGCTGATGTTTTTCCCTAGATGTCTCCAATCCCGAATCCTACGAAGATCTCGTCGAGCTCCTCGTTCCGGTTCTCCAGAAGCGTGGATTGATGTGGGATGACTATGCTGTTCCGGGTGGAACATATCGAGAAAACATGCTCCGGACCCCTGGTCAGAAAACTACACCAGCTGGCCATCCTTCTCGGGACTTTAGCTACGATAAGCTCAAGGAGAAATATGCGGATGCCGAAGGCAATATTGTCATTGACCGAAGAGATCCAGAACCAGCGCCCGTGGAGGAGAAGGCCGAGGAGAAGAGGGAGAAAGAAGAACTTGTTCCCAAGATGGCGGAGTTGAAGATAGCTGAGGCACCGGCGGCGGTTGAGGCGTCGGCGTAGCAGAATATAAGAATCTAACGAGTAAGGCATTGTTGTCTAATCTGGTGCTTAATTCCCGACCGAATCCTTCCGGAGACAAACGCGTACCAGAAATAAACCCTGGCGACGACCAATGCAGTGCTGATCGGCCTCTTGGAAACGCCCGGACTGCTGTGCTGGAATCAATAAAGAGAGTGCCACCGAGATCAGATCATAGAATACTAATCTAGAGTAAAAACAAATCCCATGAAAACATCCCTAGATCCAAGAGTTGGCTCATTTATTACCTTTTAAGCGATGCAACATTATGCTGCCTCGATTCGCGTCGAGCGGTGGATGTAATGTAATGTAATGGAGGTGTCTTCCATAATATCCAGGATACCAAAGAATACTGATCCTTTTGAGGAGAAACGGGGTTTAAGTCTGAGTATTTACCGGATATTTCTGTCTGTCGCGCATGCTGTGGAGCAAGGGAAGGATGGAGCAAAGGCGTAATTTCTTCTGCTTGGCGATCCGAGGTTCCGGGCTGTTGGTTTGTAGCGAGCCCTGGCGAGCTTGTCACGGCCACCGTGCTCAGGACTTCAGACGATAAGGGTTCCTGCTACCATTCTCACGCCGGGCCAGCTTGCACACTGACGTACAGCGGTGTACGTCAGACAAGTATGCTCCCTTTGTATATACCCGCACCAAAACATCAGACGATCGAACACGGAGGCCTGCGAGCTATCCCATGCCCCACGAACCTTTTTGGTAATAACTTATAGCAGGTTGAAATTATGTGACATCAATCGTAACAAAGGATGGAAGGTATCCACTGCTAGCGCAAACTGGTGCCAGGTTGTATAGCCTACTATTTAAGGTAAAGCTGTCAAGTTGGTGAAGGGTGCAGATGATCAGCGTAATACTAACTCCTTCTTCGGTATCGAGATCCTATACGGGCTCACACCCTACACTCTCCAGGGTTGGGCCGGGGAATTTGCTCGACTATCGCCTTCCTCGGCCCGTAAATAGCTCCTCTCTGCTGTTTTTATGCGAGCGGGAATACCCTGGCATTATCATGAATGGAAGGGATCTTTATGATCAAGATCAAACCGGGCCCCGTTACACGAGGAACCTTAAAGCCACCGTACCTTTTCCCTCGACTTTCCTATCACCGAAGGATTCCTAAGTCGCCTCAGAAACTGCTCGTAGCATGGGGATTTTGCAAACTGTTTTTGCTCTTCCCTCGCGGCGACTCGGGAGTCTGGTTCTGTGGTGCGCGCTGCTCCTCTCGCAACAGGTATCAGCTCAATCGACCGTTGCTCAGGATGGTTCGAGGAACATGACCTTCCTAACCGCCTTTCCAACAACCTACATCATCAACCAAGCCGCCAACACGAGATGGACCGTCGGGGGGAACGCCAACGGCGTCAATCTTTATCTCATGGACTTCACAGGACAGAAAGTTCGACAAACATTGTGCATCGATATTCCGGCGTCGGTGGAGGCAACCACGTGTAATTGTACTTGGTGGCCGGATGGTACGATCGATCCGAATAATGATTACAAGCTCATGCTCAACCAAACCGGTTCCATCAATGTCACTGCGGGGGATGTGTCCATTTTGGCAGCTGGAACGACAGCTCTTTCTACGGACCCGGTGTCCTCGGCAGCTCCTATATCCCCGGTAACATCATCTACTTCCGCTTCGTCGGATACAGCCTTGGCTTCCAGTGCGAATGCCCAGACGAACGGCGGCAGTGGTGGCAAGGGCGGAGGAGGCGGCGGCGGCGGTGGTGGCGTTAGTATTGGGGAGGCAATTGGATATACGGCAGCGTGCACGAGCTTCCTAGCTGGGCTTGCCTTTCTGATATATAAGAAGCGTAAAAGCAGGAAGACTAAAAACATGTCAAAACTCCCGGATGAGAAAGACGATCACGATTGTGTGGCTGGTTCAGCACCTTCGACAGCTGGCGCAGCAAGCGAAAGCACAGCCGGCATGGCTTCTATTAAAGAGATTGAGAGGGATGCAAAAGCGCCAGTCTACGAGATGCCCTGGAAACAAGAACCGGTGGAGATGCCGGCCATGGAGTGCTACGAATTGGATGGGACAGGAACGCAAGTGTTCGAAATGGCCGAGCATCGAAAGTCTCAACATGGACAATAGCGAGATGATAAATTGTGATATTAGCGGTCCTTTTTAATATGATATTCCATATAATTCAGTGACCGCGCGTGTTGCATTCTGGTTCTGACCAGGGAAAGTGTTATCGAAGATTATCACTAACTATTCTTCCTGTCGAATACACCACGTGTCACACTGTTCATCCAAGAACAGTGGTGGCACCAAGCAAGTGAAGAACACTTTTGGCTCCTCCATACTTCTCGCTTTTTGGACTACACTCTACGCACCAGGTGTCAACCTGCATGTTGGCTTGCCACGCTCCAGGACATTAGCATTGCAAGTAAGTCGGGTGTTTTCAATACAAGTCAATGCTGTGCCACCTAAATGCGAAGAAATGTTAGCGCTTCTCTCATATAAAGTTCCAATTTAGGCTCCGAGGGCCCCTGTATCTAGGACCTCAAGATATGGTGCACAGGTTAATGCCCGACCATGAGAAGCGACATCTAGCGACTATGCAGGCAGGAAGTAGTAGAGAGAACCTACAATTATTGACATTGGCAGGTACACATTTCCCAGCCGCGCCATTAACGGAGCAGGTATCCTCCTTCTGACTGGTATTGGCTACACAGCAAGCACCGTTAGGAACCGGGCGATTGGCATTGACACCCTGGCGCTCCAGAAGGAGCACATCGCGTCGGACGGCGGACATTTCGGGCTCCTCGATGGCGACTGCATTGGCGACTGCCAAGAGGGCGAAGATGGTGGTTGCAATGGAAAACTGCATTTTGAACTTTCGAACGAGAGGATACCGCGATCTAAAGGATGGGTATCGCTGACAACAAAAGTGTAATAGCTGGGTTGAATGGGCTGCGGTGGAATAAATAACGAGAGGTGACCGGCCAGCGGAACGAAGAGAAGTATAGTCTAGGAGTAAACTTAAGGAGCGAGTAGGAGTAGACTGAGGAGGAAAAGAAAGTCTTTGCAGCGAGGGCATATGTCCTTTTATCATAAACCAAGGCATTATCGGCAATGTGACCGTCGAAAATCCCCACGATACATCTGCATCACGCTAGAAAGCCAAAGGAGCGAGGGGTCCTCAATGCAGAAACGCCAACGGATCGGACGGAATCCCAACGACGATGAGGCAAGGTTCTATTGACGCAAGCAATGGGCAAGCATCCGAACTTAATGGGAGTTTAGGTATTGAACCCGCGGGCGAGTGTTCGTCTCAAAAGTCTGCTCAGGCCGCGCATGATTGGTTGGGCTGGCTGGGTGACCCGATAATGAAGGCTCGTTATTGCCCTTGCCCAGACATGCCAGACTCTATCGGACAGCCTTTGGCAGATCCGACGAACAAAACCGCCCCGGAAACCTTGGCTTGTTACGGATTTTGGCGGCAGCAGCAAAGGATGTTAAGCGAAGGAGCTCATTGATCACGGCGAGAGGGTTTTAAAGGAGGCGCATTTGCTGAGCTATAATACTCCCGTGCTTGCACACATCCATCTTGCCGGAGCGGTATACGCAATATTGTAGAATCCGGTTCCTTTTGCAGTTGCTTGCCATTGCATCATTCTTGTCAGCCTGAAACGATATGTTGGTCCTTCAGGATTGGCAGTGGGTGACAATGTTAATAAAGACCAAGCCAAATCTCTGATCATCGAGGCAACTAACACAACCCTGGCCTTTGCGATTCAATACGAGGAGTGGATTAGAAGTGAGATCTCAGATGCGGTGGATACGAACGCGGAGAAAACTCACTTGCGGAACAGGTTTTCGGTTTAAGCTTAAGCACCCGTGTTCGGCGTTAAATGATGCTTCTGAAACGTCGCTCAAAATCATCTAGGGGTAGCATAAAGCAGCGAAGCATGATCTTTACGATTATACGGCGATACGAGAGCAGTGATGTGCCTCTCCACCATCGAGGTAAGAGTCATCATGCAGCAGATCTTGCGACTGTTGCGTTTTGTCGAATTCTAACCTCGGGGGTTCTGCAAGCGTAAATCTCTGACTAGTATTGAAAGTTGTCCATGCTTGGAAATTGAAACCTTCTATTACCATATGCCTACCTATGTCTATAGTTCAAAACCAAAGGCCAAAACTAATCAAATGCCACAAATGTATCTCACGAACTGGCCAACAGGAAAGATATATGGCATTTATGGCAGATAGCAAAGTTTTAACGACTTCTTTATTCGGAAATACGCTCTGGCATGGTATTCATCTCCAGAGCACCAAACCTTGAGCCCCAATTGCCCAACTGGTCAATGTAATGTTGGTGTCAAGGCCCATCTAACCACAGCTGCGTTTCCTATATTGCGATCTAGAGGTTTTCAAAAAGAGAGCGCAGTATTCATTGGCTGATTGGTTGTTAGGTCAGCCTATAATGGAGTCTACCCGAGTCCGCTTAAAAGGGGGGGCTTTGAAACTCGAACTGGTTACTTTAATCAATCAACAAGATGCTTTTTCGCAAAGGGAGATAAGGACCCCTCCATTCCTCAAGATTGGAATTAGGCTTTAGGAAAGATGCTCTACGGCTCGCACGTGAATATCTTCGACGCCCAATTCTTCAGCCAGCCTTGGCGTTCGTTCTGCCACTTTGGTGCCCGTATGTAGCCAGCAGGAGGCAACCGCAACACTCGACAGAAGATGCACCGACAAGCATCTCACCCAAGTATTGATCTTTGCGGCGGGTAGGATAGCTACATTGTGGCGTTGTATTGATTCCAGGCCATGATAACAGGTCCCGTATGGGTGTTGCTTTTCAGGATGGTTCTCTAGTTCCTGGGCATGCAACTGCATCTGGCCCCCGAGGCTGAAGTGGCGTGCGTTCCCAATCCCAAAGCCGACAGCTGAACTCTCGGGCTTTTGAAGTCAATTTCCCAGCATCAATAAAAGTACTCCAGGCTGCACTTCAAAACATTCCAGTAAATCGTCGTGAGTTTTTTATTGCAAAAAAATGGCTCTGCTCCGTAAGAATATGCGTGCTTCTATCCTATGTCTTGTCGGCGGTGCATCGATGGTTTTGGCGGGTGTTCAAAACTACAACCCTACTGGGCAGGGTTGCCTTGACCCGGATGGGTTTCTTTCTTGCTACGCAAAGCAAGTCGATCTAGTCACGTCATGTGCCACCGGCTGTACTGCATCCAATGTAGCAGGCTCGCAGGCCTTGAAGACCTGTCTCACGGGTTGCAATGGGGCCCAGTTGGCAGGTAACCTGGGTTGTTGGGTGCAGAGTTGTTGGAATCAAGTAAGTCTTGCCCAAGACACCTTCATCTTCTGTTAACTCGTCTGACGGGTTTGTAGCTGTACTCGTGTGAGAATCAACTGGCGACAATCAGTTACTTCGATGGCAATGATCTCATTCAAAATCCAAATATCTTCCCGTGGTTCCCACCACCATCCGATGCCGTTGATGGCGCATGCTGTAAGTATCTGTTGGAATATGTAGGTCCTGAGCTAACCTTTGTATAGCCTGCAACTTAGGATACGTCGAAGGAAACAAGACCATCTTTTTAGCAACACCAAACTTCAACCAACCCTGTGAAAACGTTGCTTCAAGAGGGAACCCAGCTGCAACTGCAGAGTGTGCATGCTGCGAATTCTCATTTCCCGTTTCCAAGTAAGTGGTTGAATTTCGAAAAGAGCAAATGCACCTGGCTAATAAACCTAGCATCCTGAATATCTGCCCAACATCCGACCTCTCTGTTCTTGGCATGTCGGCTTATATTGAGCACACCCAAGGCTTGATCTCAGCCTCAGGTGATGCCTGTGCGATCCTGAACGATGGCAACCAAGACAGCTGCCTGAACACCTACGGCTATCGCTTCAGAGGGGACAAGGTCTTCAACCCACTGAGTCTCCCCTCGGGCATCCCCGGTAGCGACCCGCTTACCAACAATCCCGGCAACGCCTTCACCGATTTTGGCGCCTCCGCCTATACTTTGAACCTGTTTCCAGGCTTTTCTTCTACCATTACACCAGTACCTTTCAATGCCAAAGCTGGTGCTGCAACAGGGACGGTTTCTGCAGCGGCCGTGGCTACGGGCACGGAATCCGCCACGCAGATTGCAACTGGAACTGTAGCTCGGGGTAGCTCTGCTGCGGGCACTGCTACAAGCTCGGCTACTGGAACTGCTGCTGCTACTACTTCGAAGAGCGCCGCGGGTGGAAGAAATGGTGTCAATGAAGGTTTGGCGTTGGCAGCGGTGATGCTTCTTGCCAGCTACAACATGTTCAGTAACTTGTGAATTAATCAAGACCGTGTATCTATAGAAGTCATGCATCATCAAGTTCATAGTACAATAGATCTACGAGCGGTCGTCTTGAATCCAGTTCACGTAGTTTACCAGATCTCGACCCCACCGGGAAGTGCTATCACCTGCTCATTCGTCTCATACCCGCAAGCGGTCGATTGAACCAGACCATTATCAGCTTCGGTCAAGCACATTCTCGAGGAAGCAGCCTTGAGGTTCCCTGAGAGATGGTACTTCCAAGACTGTTTCTGGTCGAAGCTGCATTGAGTTATGGTCGCAGTGCTGTTGAATCCACCATCTGTGAGGCACTGAGAATAGTTCACCAGACTTCTCACCGTCCCATCTGCGGCAACTTGCCAGACCTGGGAGTCGCTTCCAATACACGACGTCCAGCTGAGCGTCTCGTTCGTTGAAGCGGTGAGACAATTCAGGGAGAAAGTGTTGAAGATCATTCCGGTAGGAACAACCTTGATTGGATTCCCAAGCGCTTGGATTCTAAAGACTGCTGTCCCGTGGCTCGGAACCAAGGTGGCAGTAATCTGGTTTGACACATGGCTCAACGTTCCCGTCCAGAGATTCTTCACTCGATATGGAACTGTGTTGTCCGAGATTATGCCAACTCTTGCGAGCGAGACAGTGTAGTTTGCGGTGAAATTTCCGCGATTCAAAATGGTAAGAAGACGGTCTCCTCCAGCGAGGTCTTTGGTAAGAACGTCCCACGTTCCATCTTGACTGACCAGCGTTGCCTGCAGCCCTAGGGGATCTTGATCCACTGCAATGATATCGGTGTTAGTAAGGTAAGCGATGTCGTCCTTGGTCAGTGCAGGCACGTTGGCGCTGATGATAAGAGGAGCCGATAGAGACGACCACAGTGCAAAATGTGACATTTTCTCGGCCATGGTGTAATTGGCGTGGTCTACATTGAGGAAGTCCGGGTCGTTAAAATAGCCAGGTTTCTGGTAACGAGCTAAACGGACATTCTGGCCGTAGTTGAACATGATACTGTCCCAACCTGTGATATTAGGCCAATAGAGTGTGGAGTTGAATACAAGAGTGTCGCGAGAGTGACGGGCTAATTGGCCATACTTGGGAACCCAGTCCATGACGCTGTACCAGTCAGTTAGATTCTCTGCTTCTGCAAAGTACGCTGGTGCCGACTCGGAGAAGATAAGCGGTTGGGCCAAATTCTCAAGCACGCCGTGCCAACGGCCATAGATCTGTTTGTAAGTTTTTTCGCTTGGGTCGGGCATGTTGCAGCCATCTAGTTTCAAATAATCAATACCCCACGAGGCAAAAGTCGCTGCGTCAAGTTCTTCGTAGCCAAGTGAGCCCATGTACCCGCCACAAGTCTTGTTGCCCGCATCGGAGTAGATCCCCAGACTGAACCCACGGTCATTCATGTATTTGGCCAGCCACGGGATGCCATTGGGGAACTTTTCGGGATCCCATTGGAAGGATCCATTGGCCGCGCGGTCGTGCAATTGCCAACAATCGTCCAGATTCAAGCGGTTGTAGCCGGCTTTTTGCAGACCAGAAGATAGCATGAAGTCGGCGGTGTCTGTGAACAGTGATTGATTTAGCGCGCAGAACTCGGCGGCCCAGTCGTTGTAGCCCATGGGTGGCCGGGGGAGGAGGACCTGGGAGGAGAACCTGGCGTTGGTGATTTCGCAATGCCCTATGAAGGCTGCCACCAGAAACGTCAACTTTTTCAAACACATCCTTGAGAATAACCGTAGGCGTATCTTGGAGTAAATACTGGCTGTAGAGGAGATATACATCCGAGTAACTGGTACGTATTTAAGCACCTGACGAAGAGGCTAGAAATAGTTTACTTAGCCGGATCAGGCTCCGTGAACCCCTCATTTCCAATCGATCGTCACGACATCCCACTTCTTTATCTACTGTGGGGAGCGGAAGTAGCTTGTTTTATGCTTGTAAGCACCTAATCATCTTCATCGGGGAGTGCTGTGGTAGAAAATGCAACGTTGCATACTTGCAGAGGGTAGTGTGGACAATAAACGGTGACGTGGAAAAGGTAAAAGAATCTTTGAAACTACTTTAACGCCCGGGATGAACTGGCTCATCTAAGGTACGTCTCCCAAGATACTACGTGCTACGGGACCTAGCAATAAGCCGTTGTGGCTGGCAGTCCAGCGCAACGTGACAATTAAAAAAACAACTGGCTTGAAAACAATAACGTACAGGATCCCCTTCTACATGAGACCAATCGTAACATCTCCCTTTACTCTGGCGTAAAGGTCAACCTCAACCTCAAGATCCAACTCGATCTTGATCTTCAACGCCGAATCGCCGGCGGCCTTGTTCTGCGGACGGTCCTTTATCCTCGACTCTCGGATCGGATATCTCCTGCCAGTACTGTCGAACGTGCGGAAACGTGACTGCCCCTGGTTCTGTTGTTCGGCTTGTTGCATCTGCTGTTGCTGCTGTTGCATGAGCTGCTGGGCCTGTTGCTGGGCTTGTTGAAGCTGCATCTGATCGGAGCTTCCATCTTCTAAGTCGGACGTGTCCTCGGCGTACTGGGTCTTGGGGCCATTGTCTCCCATTTGATCTATTCTACTCTGAGGAAACGAGGGATGTTAGAAGGCTGGTTGCACTGATTCTCAAGACGGGATTGCTTGCCGTTTCGCGTTGGTACTTTAGTAGACAAAGGACAGATCAAATTGAGGGAGTGACCGATGTTGAGTAAAGATCGAGGATGGTTGAAGGCTGAGCGAAGGTTGAAGGCGGTACGAAAAATAATTCCGAATGACGGAGCAGCTATGGTACTTATGCTGACGGCGCGTTCGCCAAAGACCTGGCACGTCCGTTTCCAAAAAGCAGGTATTTTCTGTTCATCGCAAACGAGGGCGCCATACTTTCATGCACCTGTACGCGGCGGATTGGCACAACTACTACCAGCCGAATGCTCGCAACATACACCAAGCCACGATGCCCGCACAAACCCCAATACTTCTTCCCATCCCATCTGTGTAAATATTTACAAATTCCCCATCTTTTCGTACCACAATTTCTGATGGGTTGAGAAGATCTTTGCCCTTGCGGTGTTTGCCCATGATCCGTTGTGGGCGGGAGGGAAGGCCGCCCCCGCACTTACCAACGTGCGTCATAGGGCGTCCGACGTGTGCCAAGTTATAAATGGAGCCGCGACGCAATCGTCGATCATGGCCTCCCGCGATCGAAATGCTGCACGGAGGAGTGCTCCACTCGGCGATTGGGTCCGACTCACTGGAGATCCTGTTTCTTCTAATCTATGAAACCTTCAGAGGGATGGCTTGTCGTGTTGATTGGTGTCCGCAGCCTCGAGGCGTTGGTACTTGCATTACGCGACGATGGCTAGACCTTTGGGTTAGCGAAGGGCGAGCTTTCAAATAACTAAGTCATGCACTGGGAGAACGTAGGTGGTTTCTCTTGATGTTGTAGAAATGCCATGAATTTGACCATGTGTTAGGCAACCTATTCCTACTGCCAACTCCTTTCTCTATCTCATCCAACCTCGTAGATTTCTGGCATTTTTGCTGCCCCTATACAACAAGATCATACTGCCTCCTTCGAATTTGGATGGCTTTATCCATGAGATAAGCATCCTCTCTTGGGCCGAGAGTTCCTCCGTGGCCGCCACATCTTACATGGACCACTCTTCAACATACTGGTAGGTATTCCTGTATTTCGCAACCAGATGAAACCCAACAAATTTACTACTCCAACACGAATTTGTTTGGTATGAGGCGACTTGATTACTTTTGCGTGTTGAAAATCAGCCCCGGTAGTCGATCAACTAGAAGAAGCATACCCGGCGGTCAGGCTGGTTCCAAGTGGCGGCCGGACGTCTCTTCACTACCTTCTGCCGTTGCGGCATAGATTTGCCGTCCCGTACCCGCCCAAGGGGCATATAAGTTTAAAGCATTGAGGTGGCCTTCTCTTCATCGGTTGAACTCGTATTCCTTCTTGAACATATCCGAATAGCTCTTCTTCGTCCGGTCGCAAATGCCGTGCTCGAACTTGTTTCCCCACTCCAAAAACTGGACTTTGTCATTACAAGCCATATCGACCATATATCCCCAAGCAATCTCTTCCATATCCTGGCCATTGAAAAGCGCCCTCGAGTTCTCTTCCGACCCCCATTGCCGCCGGTTCTGGTAGTTATGAAGGGCGTTCAATTTTGGTGGCCAGCTGGCATGGATGAAAAGTGGTCGCGGATCACCGTCTTGTGTGCGGTTGAAATCGCTCAGGGGGTGGGTTTGCACTACGGCACCACCGTCGCTCCGATCTCCTAGCGGTCGTGCCATTTGCTTGATGTCGTAAAAGGGTATGCCTAGAGCAAGTGCTGCAGTTGCGAATGTCTCCTTGTCGCCTTCTCCGGGGCCGCCTTGCGTCATCAAGTGGTAGTAAAAGTCTCCATACGCGTTGTAATATGCTGCAAGTAGCAGAGTCTTCGCGTGATGCGGCTTGGAGACGAGTATCTGGCCAGCTTCAATTGTCGGCCGATTCGTCAGGACATCCTTATCTAGTCCAATGACAGTGTTCAGGTACGGCGAGACGGTTGGATTCCAGTAGTCGGGCCAGAGCACCATGTGCTGTGATATGTAAGGCTCCTCCACGAAGATCTCATCTGGGTTCTCAACGGGAAAGTTGTCGGCGTCGAGAAACAGAAGCTCTTCGAAAGATGAAAACAGCATGGCGAATATCTTTAGTTGGTATTTGGTGAATTTGAACGGCAGGATGTATTCGTCCAACTTTAGGGAGAGGACAATACATCGAGCATTGAGCGATGGGAGGATCGCCTCGCACATTAGAGGCTCGTACTCGTCTTCGCTGGTCAGGAAGACTTCCACCGGCAACTGGGAGCCGGTCCGTCGCAAAAACTGCAGACTGACCAGGAGGGGTGGGAAGTACGAAGCTCCAGCTGATGTCACGATGCCGCGAGTCCCTTCTCGATAGAACAGCGGCGGAGTTTGCTGTGAGATTTGTTGGACATACCAAGCATGAGAGCGGCGCATATGCTCTACGTCGTCCTTGTCCATTTCAATCAAATTCCGAAGATCCACTGGATGTGGCCCCTCACGAATTCGAGCTTGTGCCTTGTCGGCCAACGTTGGCTTTTCACATCGTGGTCCCGCCGCAGCGAGAAGCGGAGCCAGGTATTCCCAGAATTCCGCAGTCGAGTTTGCGACGAGATTTGCTGGAATTGGGCGCGCTGGCCAGGCAGAAGTCGCAATTGAGAATGGCTTTGGTGCTCGAAAGAGAGGTCGTAATGCTAACGCATCGAACTCAAAGAGAAGTGCAAAGAATACCAGCAGTACAACCGAAGAGAGCCCTAGGACGCGGAGCTGCAGCGTGGTCAATTTGGGATGAAGCTGCTTCATTTTTGCAATTAGATCAAGTATCGCGACCGCCACCCAAGCTCTTGTCGTGATACAAATGCAGAAGCAGGAGCATTTAAGAAGAGGAGATTACTTTTCTATCGCTTGACCGACCAGCCCAAGCATCAATTGGCCTTATCACGGCCCTTGCGGCTCCATTGCTGTAGGATGCTATTCTGATGGGAGGATCACGCAAGCCCAACGTGCCATGTCATCGACCGCGCGTACCTTGCGTGCAAACAGCTACCCCACGTTTTGTAGCCGTTGGACAGCAACCAGTGGAGCCCGTCATTCTGGGAATATGTCAGTCACGGTGCCCATAAAATCCGTAAATGGACCCTGAGGTTTCCAGTTTTGACTTTCAAAGATGGATTCTGGAAGCATCATACTTCTACCGGCCAGGACTACAATCACGACGCGAGCCGCTTGCCTATTCCGGGCCTCTGGAACAGTAGGGCTGGATCATAAGCCTAGGGAGAGGATCACTTCCCCTACCACTAGCTCGACTCGTATCGAGGCTGGCAGCATTTCAAAAGAGAAAAGAAACAGCTCCTTCAAGAAACTTCACTGGGCGGATCGCCGTGTTTATTTTTGGTTCAGGAATACGCAGCCAGTGATCCACTATATCCTTGCTGTCGCGACCCACTATACAGAGTGATGCCGAGAACAAGCGAATTGGAGACGGAACTACGGCTGGTCTGGAATATATAAAGATTGAGCAAAAGCATCAACATCTATCTGTAAGAGCAACCCTCGCCCATTGCTTTGTTGGAGCGGTAGAGACAGTAGTTGGTATAAACATAAGAATATATGCCTCTGGTGCAAATCCACGTGCCGTGGTCGCGTGATAGAGGAGATGATCCAGTAATGAATGGAGAAATAGCTGCCCCCTTTTTTTTCTATACTCTAGAGAGCAAGAGACGGAAGCTGCATCTAGCCTGTACAGCTTGATTGATTACGGATTACGGCATCCTCAATAGTCCCCCATACCTCGTCGCGTGTAAGCGAAACAAGAAAGATAACCCCCAAGCCTCCTCGTCTGGTGTGGGAATTAACTGTCAGTCCGCACACGCGACTCCAGCCCGATCACATTAGTTTTCCCCGTGTAGCCCATTCCAAGCTTCCGAGAACAAAACCGAAGGAAATTCTCAAGTATAAAACGAAATCGCACTATCAAAAGCTGTATCAATCGGAGCAATCAGGCTCTTCGCAGTCCCTTGCAGTGCATCTGGCACTTTGCTCACGACGGCCGCCGAGAACTTGTCGGTGGCGTCCTTCTCCATCTTCAGATTCAGCAAGATAACCGGACTGATGAAGACCAACGAATCGAACTTTTTCTTCGCGTTCTCGACCGTTGCCAGAGTCTGTTGCACCGTCGTCGCCAGCGAGCTGGTCGCGGAGGCGATCTGGAAGGCTTCCGGTATCGTAAGATTCGCCGAGGCTTTTGCGATCTGCGTCCCGGAGTTGATGTCGGCGAGGAGCGTAGCTGAGTCGGAGAGCAGCGGCAATGCATCTGAGACAGCAGCGAGAACACCGCTGGGAAAGGTTCCGACCGTCTTGTTGAGTGCCATCGTTGAGTTGGCGATTTTCCCCATCGCTGCTGCGATGGCGTCTCCACTAGCCAAGACGGCTGTGATGAGCAAGGTGAGTGGGACGAGGTTAATTAGCATCTTTGTAGTTCCTAATTTTGCTAATTACTAGATCTGGTGATGTTTAATGGAGGGAGGGTAAAAGATGAAACTCATACTGCTTCACGAGCAAAGCGACTATAAGGCTATCCATTTTACACGTCCAATCTGGCGTCATTGTTGGGCGTATACATGTGCCATTGACAACCACCTCGGCCTGGATAAATGCCCTCTCCTCAGCTGAATGGAAGTATTATTTCAGACTAACCACAATAAGTCAACATCATATTGGAGTGACATCTACCGGCTCTATTCCCATTTCCAAACCCTGGCACAGCGTGAAGAACTGCAAGCGACGTGCATATGTTTTGTGACAAGAGCCCCGATTGGACGGCTTACTAGCCTTATGAGTAAACAACAAAGGTACAGCCTTCATGAAAAAGGTTATTGGCCCGTGGTATGATGCTTTTCACGGGGACGGGATGGAAGATCGGCGACGTTGGAGAGGGGAGTATTGGGGAACATCCTTGTCTGCCGCGGTACTTTTGACTTACGATGAAGACATGTGATGACTTAGTTCGAAGAACTCGACAAACGTACTGCGACTGTTAACCATCGAACAAACCTTGAATTGGAGAGAGGAGAACTATCACGAATTGCGTGCGCACCTTCTAGTTAGATTAGTGACCCTTCAATTGAATTTCTGTTGTGTTTCCACTTGCCAACGCTGTTCATCCGCCGACAGCGACTTCGGTCAGATGTTGTTATTCTCCCCATGTTACTTTGTCGGTATAAAGCACAGTGATATTACTTCCCCCCATGCTTCTTAAGATACACCACTAATTGAGGAGATTCTTATTCAGGAAGGTCCTATAATTCTAATCTACCTCGGCTTCGCTTTCTACTGCCTCATGCACGCTTATAATCAAGATAATGCCGTGACATTCATTCCAGGACAGAGATCGTAACTAAAATGGTTTGCATACCGATTGAACAGTCTTAATAACTGAACGTGTTTTGTAAAATATGTTCCTACTGAAGAATTGAAGAAAAACAATCCGAAACGGAAACGGGCTGGCCTAGCCAGGACAACGCATTATCGAATCTTGCCCTACCCCACCAACTGGAGCCGTCTCTTCCGCTCCTCACTCCACAGATCTCTTTTTCAACGATATCGAGATACTCTTCCCATCATCAACAACTCCTTGATTCCACTTCAACAGATACAATCCCTCTTGTGCGGTCGGGGTAGCATAAAAGAGCGAGGTGATCTTTCCAGCCGAATCCTCCCACATGGCCCAGGAACCGTAGAAAATAAATCCCGTCGTCATCTTCGTCGGGACCGCATCAGTAGCGGTGAAGCCGACTGGAGAGTATGCTGCAGATGAGACATCAATATATAAAAGTGAAGTTCCGTTGAGGGGGGTGCTGTTGTTCCCGGAAGCGATGGTTAAGGAAGAAGCGGTTTGAGCAACTATTTGCGACGATTAGTGCGTTTCTTGTGAGTAGCGTATGCGGATCTCGTTTTCCTCAGAAGCTTACCGGTAATGTTGGTATTGACCGATGAACCCGATGGGGTTTTCAAGCCGGCGTAGGCAAGACCTGGGAGTTAATTAGCATGATTTGGATTCATTCTGGGAGCTTTCATATTTGGAGCATGATAACCTACCATCAGAATAGAAGACAGGCAACCCATCAATCGTTCCATCTCCTCCATAGGCAAAGAGCTTGAAGCTCGTGCTGGCTCGCTGTTGCAATGCCGCAGCCGTTGTCAAGCCAGCACAGAACAATGCTTTAGCGACAACTGCACAAAAATACGTGTACTTCATAATTGCAAAGACTTTTCAAGCTAAGATAGGAAAGAATGTAAGTGAGAATGAATCTCAAGTGTGGGAGTTGATGGATGCGAGGCAAGAAATGAGGTGCATATGAGGAAGTAGAAATGGCTATCTCGACTGAGCATCTGTTGATATCGTGGATCAAAGCGACATAGCCTAAGTGGACTCTTTCTGCATTGGACGATTCTTTTCCGCTGTGAAGGTTCCGTGCACCGGGGAATGATGAGATCGCCCGCCGGTAAAGCACTCCAGATGCTCGGGAAAATAAACAGTCAAGTGTTTCAGGGTTCACTTGGTGTTAGATTCCCAGAGCTGAACAATGCCTTAGTCTAAAATGAGATGTGGCGTTCAAGTCGTCGTCAGCGATGCTGAACAGGACCATGCGGAGAGCCTCGTCGTGAAAGACGGAGGCCAGACTAATAACTAAGCGAGCAGCGGATGGAACCTCCGGTTGGAAGCTCTTGGTTTCTGAGGTTACAACTGCTCTAAACAGTGGATTTCAAGCTTTAACTGACTCGTGGCTGAGAGAAATCAGATTTTGGACGAGCAGTAGACACGTCACTAGGCCCGGCCGAGTGTTCTTGCTCCTGCTTCGGATATCCGTGCCTCTGCAGCGAGCGCTGTACCTGACTAGAACGAGCCGCTAAGCGCAGTGAGTTTCAATCAACTTAGCTCCCGTCCCGTCTTTCGGACCAAAACAATGAACGTGCTTCGTCTTTATCGCAGGAGCAAAGACAGTCCAAGGTGGATCGAGATTCATGAGGACGAATCAACCAGCAGAGAAACTCCAAGTCGGTCCCTCGGGCCCCGGGGAATACACGCGAAGCCTTCGGACGATGGCGAGGAGATATATGAAAGGGCCAAAGCTGCGGTTCCTTCTCCACTAAGTCTACTGCGCGTCCCCGCTTGTATCTATTCCGGGACCAAAACGCCGGCAAGTCACGAGGGTATATCCTCACCGCTGGGCAGACGTCCTCGTATTCCCTACTGTCCCGCATGTGCTAGGACAATTTCTTCATACTACTATGCTTAGCGTCGACCATGCAGGCGGATCAGCTCGAAAGTTGAGGAGGCTCTCGGATAGTCGGTTGACTTCATTCACGACGGCCGGCTTCCTATCTTTACGTCTTTTGGAGTCCTGGTAGTGGATTTCCATCTTTAGAGTCTGCAGGTCAGACGCTATGAAGCCCGTCTCCGTTCACGAAGTTCCGTGTGTTGATGGTAAGACGAGGTAGAGGACTATGCGGTCAAGATATGGATTGTGTAATTTCCTATATAGAAAGCACGCAGGCTGCCCTGAGGTTGAACAGCATCGCCCTCGCGTCCTTCGTTTCCAGTCTCCAGTTCGTTCTGAGAGCTCCCGACATTCGTTCTTGTTTTCTTTTGGTCTTTGACAACCACCAGTCTCTGCAGCCATGCGTTTACCCTACTTCTTTGCCACTCTAGCCTTCTGGCTGACGCTTTCAACGGCATATGTCACTCCCTCTAAAGGCCATTCCTACATCTCCCCCGAGTCCCTGGAGCGGGCCACTTCCTGCAACATTTTCCAGATCTTCGCGCTCGAGGAACAAATCCTCAATATCGTCCGAGAAGTCGAATGCGGTCTCAGCACCAAGATTACTCTGCCCGGGTTTCTGGGATTACTGAGCAACATTTTCTCTAATGCAGCTTGCTCAGCCGCTGAGAAAAAGGCATCGGTGGTCACGTTGCAGCAACAGGCAGTTCCGATTTGGAGCTCGATTGAGAATTGCTTGCATACTACTTTATCTATGCCCTCAATTTTGCGACCTACTTCGACAACAACTACCAAGCCTACTTCATCAGCCAAAGTGGTGACCACCTCGGCATCTACGAGCAAATCCAGTGCGGGAAACGTTGTCACTTCGACTTCTTCTTCCAAGGCCTCGGTAGCCACCAGCACCAGCGCCATGTCGCTTGTCATTTCGACCTCTTCTTCTAAAGCTTCAGTGGTCACCAGCACCAGCTCCAGCTCTACCTCACTTGTCACTTCGACCTCTTCTTCTAAAGCACTAGAAGTCTCCAGCTCCAGCACCAGCTCTCAGTCGACTACTTCTTCGTCAATTTCCTCGTCTTCGTCCTCGGCCACATCTTCATCCGCCTCGTCATCTGCCTTCTCGTCTACTTCTTCAATTACCCCCTCTGCTACTACTTCGTTTACCCCCTCGTCTACTTCTTTGGCTATCTATTCATCTACTTCTCCCTCCTCTAACTCCTCTTCTTCCGTCTACTCGTCAACGTCCTCCAGCACAACTTCATCTGCCCTCCCAACAGGAACTCCCTGCACCGGAAACACAGCCTCAGATCGCTCGATGTGGTGTGATTACTCGACTGCCACCGACTACTACGAAGAGGTTCCGAATACCGGAGTCACTAGAGAGGTGAGTAATACACGCAATTAAAATACCCAACCAGCTAATTTCCCGCTTGTAGTACTGGTTCGACGTTACTGCCACCACCGCAGCTCCGGACGGCTTCACGAGATACGTCCAATTGATTAATGGGAGTCTGCCAGGACCTACCATCTTTGCTGATTGGGGTGACACTGTCGGTATGTATCTCGGAACCACGAAATTTGGCTTTTCCTGACCCTTCACAGTTGTCCATGTCACGAACAACGTGCCCAACAACGGATCTAGCATTCATTTCCACGGTATTCGCCAGAACTACACGAACCAGAATGACGGTGTTCCTTCACTGACCCAATGCCCCATTGCAGTAAGTATTGATCTTCTTTGTCTGTCCTTGCGCATGGCTTGGCACAGAACTCCTCAGTTCTCAATTCTTTTGAGTCATCTCTCTTTCAATGTAACTAATAAACGCCGTGCAACAGCCCGGAGAGACCTACACCTATACCTGGCGCGCAACTCAATACGGCACAAGTTGGTACCACTCTCATTTCGCGCTACAGGCCTGGGAAGGTGTTTTCGGCGGCATTGTCATCAATGGCCCTGCAACGTCCAACTACGACACCGATGCCGGAATTCTCTTCCTCAACGACTGGAGTCACCAAACGTCCGACGAACTCTACACATATGCGCAAACGACAGGCCCACCACCGCTCGACAACGCGTTGATCAACGGCACCAATGTTTTCGGGGAGGATGGCAACTCGACGCAGACTGGAAAGCGATTCGAGATGAGCGTTGTCGCCGGACAGTCGACGAGGTTGAGATTGGTCAACGGCGCCATCGATACGCACTTCAAATTTTCCGTCGATAACCATACGCTGACGGTCATGTCGACGGATTTCGTGCCGATTGTGCCTTACACGACCGATATTCTGAACATCGCAATTGGTATAGTCTCCTCAATGTCTTCCCTCTTGATATCCTGCTAATTAGTTCCAAGGTCAACGCTACGATGTCATCCTCACCGCCAACCAGGACGCCATCGCTTCGGATTTCTGGATGCGCGCAATCCCTCAAGTGGCTTGTAGCGACAATGACAGCGTCGATAATATCAAGGGCATGGTCCATTACGGGAGCTCAACCGCAACGCCCACGACAACAGGCTATGCCTACAACGACGAGTGCGTCGACGAGCCTCTCGCCAGCCTCGTCCCGTACCTACCTCGGAACGTCAACTCCAGCGACATCTCCACCAGCGAAGCCGTGACAGTTGCAACCAACACGGACAATCTCTTCCGCTGGTACCTGAACAGCACCACCTTTGTGTCCGACTGGGCCAACCCGACCCTCTTGAAAGTCAACAACAACGTCACGACCTGGACGGCCGAGAACGCGGTGATTGAGATCCCGAATGCCGGCGAGTGGCTGTACATCGTCGTGGAGACCCAGATCCCCGTGCCGCATCCCATCCATCTGCACGGGCACGACTTCTACGTCGTAGCTCAAGGTTCGACGACCTATGACCCCGCCACCGTGGTGCTCAACCGCTCGAACCCTCCGCGACGAGATGTTGCGCTCCTCCCGGCGTCGGGATACGTCGTCTTGGCTTTCGAGGCGGATAATCCGGGGGCTTGGTTGATGCATTGCCATATTGGTTGGCATACAAGTGAGGGATTTTCGTTGCAGTTTTTGGAGCAGTACAGTAAGATCGTGCCTTTGTTGGATGTCAACAAGCTTGAAGATACCTGCAGTACTTGGTCGAGTGCTGCTACGGCTGATAGCATTGTGCAAGAAGACAGTGGTGTTTAATACATATCAAAGCTGATCGATTGAGATCTTTAATTTTAATATAGAATATATCCTGTAACTTTTAAAATGTATGTGCTTACCATTGCAAAGTGTGGACGTAGGCGGAGAATTGTCTTTGATCATAATGCACCGACCTTGACATGCTTCTGCTTGCCTAGTCAAGCCTCCAAACTTCACGAATCTTGATAGCGTCCAGCTCATGTTCTGGCGAGGAAAGCAAGGTTCGACAAACTACTCCAGTGATGGAAAGCCTTGTCGGAAAAATTTGATCTTGGTTGCTCATCTTACTAGGTGAGGCAACTTCACCGCCGCCCCCCCCCCTCTTGAACCAGCACGTAGCATTTTCAGAATCAATTTCCTGGAAAGAAATGTGTCGTTTATCACAGATTTTACGTCTGTATATCGGTTCGTACTCCCATTTCTGGTCTTGCTCATCTTTTCCATATTAAACCAGTACCTATGTGGTGATTTGATTTGATTCGAGTACTTCTGGGTAGGAGGATTTGGTTAGCTTGAACTATGTTATCTCTATGGCTGTGCCCTCAGTGATTAAATGGGGGTTAGTTGATTGGTCCCCTATTCATCCACTATGATGAGTGTATGGACAAGGCCAAGAAGATGTTGAGCCTTAACCGAATAGACCCAATGTTCTTTACTGCTTTCGATAAAGCTGGGCTTCTCCCCTCATTATTGATCGCCCAGGCCTACTGCTTTGTTGCATCAGTTCACAGCAAGATTTGGAATAGATCAAGCGGAAGCCTTTGCACTCTCGAGATCGGGGTCGTACCCGGGATAGGTATCAGGACTTAGTGTCACTCTTTCCCAACCGTTGGTCGTTCCAAAATGGCTACAGAGCATAGCGAATCACCGTTGGTATCCAGTCTGGTTCAATGTCAAACTTTCAATCCTTGCGTCGTTTCTAGCAGATTTATTCCCTTTCCCGGCTATTTCATGCGGTGCAGTCACATTTGTAGATGCCCCGACCGCTGGTATTCCTTCTTGGTGTTATTGCCGGGATATCGTTCTGACGGAGTATAGGCCGACCGTCGAACCGCGCAATCGGGTCTTTCTTCGCACTTCGCACGGATGCGATGGATCTGCTTTGAACTTATGAGGAACCTAGGCCGTCAAAATTTCACTCTAGCAACTTACGAAATCAGTTCCTTGCACCCAATGTCTTTATTCTTTCACAAGTGAATACCCTTGCATCATCAAACTCAATGACCATAAGACCTGCGCCTTATCAGTCACATCATGGAAGGTACTGTGTCCTGGACATCTTCGCAATTCTGCAGGCATGCTTTATGAACTACTACTTCTTAATTGGTAGCCGTACCAAGCATCGCAAGTGCCTCCCAAGTTGATCGCTATCCCTCGGCGTTGAATTATCTTATAAGCCGACTCAGTCGTCACAGTCCTAGAATGGTTCGCTCATTTCTGGGTTTATAGGTATACTAAAGAAAATTGCGACCTGTACGGTTATGCCATTCCGGCGGCGTGATTGTAAGTGTAAGGCTTAATGGCATCGTGGGTGCGGTTGACCATTGTTGGTAATGGGGATGACTTGAGCACTGAAGTCGGGTACGTGTTGACTGGTTGCTGCATACGGAAATGTCGGACACAAGTAATTGGAGAATCGATAAGGGAGGTTGTGGAGTCGTTACTGCATGAATTAGTAATCGTCAAGTATCTAGTAGAATAGCAAATCTCACTCTTGTTACGTCCCTCGCCTTGAACACTTTGCTACGGCCAGCGGCATATATACGACCCATCACTTCTGTTGGAGTCGATATTGGCAAAGAGATGACAGTATGCTGCAGAAGAGAAAGGGGAAAAGGAGGTGTATGTAGGGGGAGCTCCTTCAATGGAAGGCTCGAGCATTATTAGCTTGTCGAGCGGGTCGACCGTGCTGTCTTACATTTCAACCCAAGCTGCAGAATACAGCCATCCGCGCTTCCACACCGGCAACTCTATTGCTGCACCCAGCCATGATATCCACATCTTCGTCACGCACTGCCGGATTTGAAGCCCACGAGGAACCACGCCAGCAGCTGTAGGTGACAACCAAAGCCGGTGATCTCGGCTTTGGCATAGATCTATACACTGTGCGCCAACTCTGTCTTGACACTTGGAAGTCGTGTCACGACGTCGCCGCAAAGGTCTCCATCTCCAATCCTGGAGTAGGCATTGAAAACCCTTTCTCTCTTCAGTTGAGAGCTGTACGCGAAAAATGAACCAATTAGACAAGTAGGTGGATGTAGCTTGGGTTGTCCGCCAGCAGCTGAGTTCTGACGTCGCATCTAGGCGGGTTTCCTCAATTTGCGACAAGTCCGAGTTTGCGCTGAATGGTGAAGAATGTTCATCCAATGTCACTAGAATGTTCCGGAGATCAAACGGTGATCTTCCATAGATGCTAGATGCCAGTTACAACACAGCCTTTCTACCACGGGATCGGTCGTCCTCAAAGCCAGTCATAAAAGGCAGGCTATATGGCCGGGATGCGACTTCCATGGAAAATATATTCCTTTGTGGCGAGTGATGAAGCTCTCGTGAGCTATATGCCAAGCGCATGACTACATTGTATAGCCGCTCTCCTCTTCAATATACGAAGGGTGGATACACGACCTGGAGCCCACAGGAGTTGGAAAGAATGGGATAGAGCGATCCACAGAAGCATCCGTATATTCCATTTAGCATGAAGGCTATATCTCTGTCGTGCTGGATTGGGCAGCATCTCCAGATTGTTGACGACACGCTAAGGCATTAAGCAATCTGGGCAACAGCAACTTGGACCAGGAGGGTCGCGACTACATGAAGCATAAAAGATCACCGTGGCGAGGAGCACACAAGCGAGGCTAGGGAAGGGGACCTGAAACACAGGGCTCTTCCTTCGCTGGCTAGGCCGATGACGACGCCACGCTGGACCGATTGTCCGCAATATACGGGAGGGGCTGCTCTGTGCGACCTTGGGGCTTGATAGCACCGAGCGATTGGCTGGCTGCGTTTTCTCAAGTTGGCTCGTTTCAAACAGAGGCATCCGCAGATTGACGTGCAGATTTGTCTCCTCCCTCCGCGCCCCGCCCAATCAGCACAGCCTGGCGCAGCCCAGTTCGTCCCAACTTGCGGCAGGCCCCTGTCGGTCGGTGCTGGCTCTCCGGCCTGCATCCACCAGTCCACACGAGCACACTTTGTTTAATGCTCAGGGGCACATGGAACCCAGGCTGCTTCCCCCGACGGTGAGCAGGACGACACCCGCCTTTCGTAGGCATGAGCATGCAGCTCGCATCCTTCTGACGAACGATGCACCTTTGGAAACAAACAATTAACCGCTCGACGAAGCCCGGATCCTCTCGTCCTGCTCCTCGCTCCTCCTGCTCCGCCCTGCCCCTGCAGCAGGCAGACATCGAACTGGACCGTCTTGACCAGCGGAGGACTTGAACGTGCCGACGCTGGGCCTGACCCAAGCGCGCTGCCATGCTGGGCCCTAGAAATGCGCAAACCAGAGATGCCCTGGGCAAGTGGAGGCCAGCACTATATCTTAGACGAGCCGCACGCACAGCCTAGCGTCTTCGGATGGAAACAATCAATGTGATCCCACCATGACCCTCGCTCGGCTGGGTGAAACCAGCTTCTCATCGGGTCATCAGCGTAATGGGTACTGAGTGCAATCTTAGTTGATTGCCATCATGGGCGTGCAGATGGGCGGATCCAGGTCCGCAACCGCCGTCGCGGCGCCTGACAGACTCTATATATCGGGCTCGTTGACACCCAAGACTTCTTCTTTTTCTCATCATCACAGCAGGTTGACTTTGTTGTTTCTCAGGATCCTTTGACTCTTTCGTTCTTTTCACCCACACTCTTTGCCTTGCGCATCATCCATTCATTAAGCTGGTCTGAACTACCTTCACAAACGCCTCCAATACATTCCTTCAACTCGCCCGCACAGCAATTCAATTGACTCATTTCAACTCACATCACGCAAAATGCCTGCCTTCTCCAAGACTTCTTTCTTCGGCCTCTTGGCTGCCGCCGCCTCCGTCTCGGCTCACGGTTATGTTGACGAGATCAACGTCGCCGGTACTAACTACACCGGTTTCCTCGTAGACACCTACTCCTACGAGTCCAACCCACCTGCCAGCATTGGCTGGACCGAGACTGCCACCGATAACGGATTCGTTGCACCCGACGCCTACGCCTCTGGCGACATCATCTGCCACCGAGGTGCCACCAACGGATTGGCTACTGCCACCATTGCTGCCGGTGACACTGTCACCCTCTACTGGAACACCTGGCCATCCTCTCACCACGGCCCCGTCATTGATTACTTGGCCAACTGCAACGGTGACTGCACCACCGTTGACAAGACCACTCTTGAGTTCTTCAAGATCGATGAGGCCGGTCTGATAGATGACACCACCTCCCCCGGTACCTGGGCTTCCGATCAGCTGATCGCTGCCGGTAACTCCTGGACCGTCACCATCCCATCCACCATCGCTGCTGGCTCATACGTCCTCCGTCACGAGATCATCGCCCTCCACAGCGCTGGTTCCACCGACGGTGCCCAGAACTACCCTCAATGTGTCAACCTTGTTGTCACCGGCGGTGGGTCCGACACCCCCACTGGTACCCTCGGAGAGGCTCTCTACACTGAGACCGACCCCGGTATCTTGGTCAACATCTACACCACTGGCCTGTCCTACACCATCCCCGGCCCAGCTCTCTACACCGGAGGATCTGGATCTGCTGCCACCAGCGCCGCCGCTGCCACCACCACTGCTGCCGCTGCTGCCACCACTTCCTCCGCCGCCGCCGCTGTCGCCACCACTGCTGCTGCCTCCAGCGCTGCCGCTGTTGTCTCCAGCTCATCCAGCGCTGCCCCAACCACCCTCGCTACCAGCGCCTCCTCCGCTGCCGTTGCTGTTGCCCAGACTTCCACCTCGGCCGCCGCCGCTGCCCAGACCAGCGCTGCTGATGATGAGTGCGACGCATAAGCGTTGACACCTGTCTCTTCTGCAATCCACTCCAGCACCCGATAGAGCATGTGTGTATGTCGAGAGATGGCCTGTATCTAGCATTCCAAAAGCAACAGGGTTGTGCCTTGCCCGCCCGAGAGTTTTGCTGTACTTTGTTTTGAGATCGTCCTTGCTGGTCGGGAAGAACTTGGAGTCTGTATTCAATGTATATATTATCTTTCAACAGCCCTCTGCTGTATACATTCGAGTCATCCGATGAATGAACGTTTCAATGATCTTGAGCCATCTGAGTCCCGTGTCCTTTCAAGCCTTCCTGCTACTTCCCGATCAAGGTATCTTCACTTGTTCTCGCCCATGATGTGACTGTTCCGCAATACCGTCTTGGCCGCACTAACATAACACATAGAGCCATTCAGATCTTCACGACCAACCCATTCAGCCCCTAAAATGCTTCTCACATAGCCTTAGACAAGGATCTGAAGCAACCAGAGAAGAGTATACATAAACAGGAGTGAAGTGTTTTCAATTTCATAGCCAACCGCACCCTCCCACTCTCTGATCCCAACCCGAGTCCATCCTGCCTCGCGCGACAATCTCCTCCAAGCACGAAGCCACCTCCATGATTTCCCCATTTCCCCATCTCCATCCGCTGGTGATTCACCCCGGAATTCGAACCCCTCTCCCGCGGTTCCATAATCCTGATCCAGCCAACATCTCATTCGAGGGGGAATGTGTTCTGCGCGACTGGCTGCGAAGGGATTGGATATCGGGTTGGCGACGGAATAGACAACTCGACTTGCAGCTTATTTATCGTCACCCAAACAATTGTCTCTATTTCTTTTGTTCTTATTTTCTTTTGCAGACGTGCCTGCTGGTCTAGCCTGTTATGTTTCCTTGGCGGGGGAGCCTTGGAGAAAAACATCACCGAAGGGAGCCTGGATAGACTATCCCAGCGGGGGAGGGAGGGTTGTCTAGCGATGAACTCAGGCGCATGTCATTTCGTAGGGTCCACACAACTACTCTTGGTTGTGGTGCATATTCTCTGTTCATTGGTCTTTTCTTACCTGCAAGAATGATGCCGTGTTGGTGCAGGGTGTCATATTCTAGAATATGCTATGCAGCGTTGTATATAACACCACAGGAAGCGTCGTTCTGTCGTGGCAGTTCGGAGAATAACTCTCGGTGTCTTGGCCACCAATAACACGACGAGGAAAGCCTCAAGATTCATCGAATCCTGACTTGGCAACGTCTATGCACGTCCATACCGCTTGGCCTACGCATAGAGGCAAATCTTAACCTCGATGCCTGATCCATGAAGAATACAATCAAGAACAGGTCCCAAGAGATGTTAGTGTCAAAAATTAGGATTAGGTCTAGGTATATAACGCTATTATTACTGCTAAACCGACAGTTCTAGCCCATCAAAGCCATCAAATTTCTCCAGCTCAGGCACCGCAGCCAGAACCCGCAAGTCCACAATCGTAGTCCAAAGCGCCACGATATTTTTCGTCTGTAGCAACTTGTCCACGAGCAAGTAGCCCCTCAACAATCTCTCAACCTCGGTGCAAGACTCCAAGCTTAACCGATCCATCAGATTCGATATCCGCTCTGCGAACCACTGCGTCTCGGAGGATAAGGTACCTCCGACAAAGAAGACCCAGAGTAACATCTCGGCTTGTGCACGTGATACTATCGTATCAGTGTTGAAGTTGATGCGGATGATCGTGTCCGTCAGGCGGTCTTGCAGGATATCCAAGACGGAGAGTTTTGGGGAGAGGTTACGGAAGAGGTAATTCATACAAATGAGAGCTGCGAGGCGGCAGGACTCGAGAATGTGGGCTCCCAAGCTGTCCCCACCTCCCGCGGTGGCGCCAAAATCCATTTCGAGTAGTCGGTACTCGATCGCGGACCGGAGTTTATTGAAACGAACGACTTCGGGGGTGCGGAGTTCTGGGCTTGCTGCCATGCTGGATTGGATCGCACTGAGTTCGCTGATGGATTGAAGGATATTGAGGAGCTCTTTGCCTGGCTCACAATTTGGCGGCTCGTTGCTTGGCTGTGTAAAATCGGGAAGTGAGAAGGTCACTGTTGAATGTATAATATCGCCTCTGTTTATGTTGGTTAGCAGGTTTGACATACGGTCAATGCGAAAACTGCTTACGTGCGAATGAACATCTCTAAAACACCGTCCCATCCCAAAGACCCTAGCCCACCTCTCATCGACACAAGTTTTTTCAAAGCATTACGATGTGCTTGCGTCTCTGCCTCATGCTCGGTGATATTCTGGTACCTCTGTTAGCACAAATCCATCGAGCCTACCACGGCCATACATACCCCAGCAGCTGCCATCATGGAGACAGCGGCAATAGATGAATCACTTGTTGCTACGTTATAATCTGTCATATTTTGGTTGATATGGTCTATACACTGGCTCTGATGCATTAGAGTATCTTTGCCCCAAGGCCTTTCATAAAGGCCATCGAGGTGGACAGACGAGTGGAAGAGCAGCGACTGAAGCAGACCAGGGTCGTATAATGCTTGATGCGCAAACGTGGTGTCTGATTCATTGCTCCCTACATCCAAAGGGTGCAGTGCGGGGGCAACAACTGAAGTAACTATCATAACCGAATCAGTCTGTGATTCTAGCGAATTCCTGCCCTGGTGGCCGAGTACGAAGTTGGGTATACTAACAATGTTTGTAAAGACGATGGTTTCCCGGCTGGGTATCCAGCGCTGAGCATCCGAACGGGTCTACTAGATTCGATGCTAGAGAATTGGGTATGGGACATCTTGCCCGGATTGCTTTACTGCGGTTTCGAGCCTTGATGTACTCAATAGTAGCCTGGTTGCATGGTGTCCCAGCGTCGCTCGAAGGTATACTTCCTATTGCAGAAACAGCCCCGGTATCTGACAGATCTGGAATATTTCGATTGCGCCGATCTTGAGCCGCAGAAAGCTGAGAAGATCGGGCATTTCCTGCAGAAGAAGATCCACGACCGGCTAATTTAGGGGTTGAAAGCGTTGAAGGAGCTGGTGACCCAGGAGTGGCCGCCTCTTGTCCTTGAAACTTCTTGATTTGTTCTAGTCTTTGCGTGCGTCTGAAGGCTCGCATGGCAGCTTTTCGGACGAGTTTACGTGATTCAGCATCGGGCCCTTTGGCGCCGGCTTTGGAGCCATGCTGAACGGGTATGAACTGCCATGTTTCAGCCATAGCAGAATCGGATGCCAAGCAGAGAAAGAGTCGTGAATGGTAAGAGCTGGAGCCCGCGATGCAGCAGCTGTAGATAAGTGGGCAGCTGAAAAGAGGATTTCTTCCTGGTCTTTTGTTTTATGCCGTGCGGCACAGCGTTATTGAAGAATATAGAGCTGGACAAAAGATCAATGAAGACCTTCAAAGACTGAGAAGGGAAACGATGATTGCATACTTCCTGGGGGCCTGCGACGCCTTTCCCCTTCGGGATGCTGCTGTGCTTGGCAGGCTGAGGTGCGAAAAACGGGCGCCATCGATATAGTGGCTGTTGCTGCGCCCCCCTGGCGACAGCACATTTGCCAGATCCAGCACCGTAGCCATGGCTAGCGATTGAGTTTGGGCGTGCATCTCCTGACTTAAGCTTTGCGGACCGTATTGTCGATAAGCCCATTGGGTCGGGTCCCTATCGCCGACCGGGGTGGTGCTCGGCTAGGAGCATTTCCCTTCTTCCGGCTGCGGTGTGGTCTGACTGTACTACAGCATATTCCTTGGGTGGGAGCACCTTCGTTGTCAGTGTGAATTGCTTCACTCCATCCTGCCGGTCCACACGTCATAGTGTCCTCGAGACGGATTTCCGCTTTGGGCGTGACAACCGTCGGATATGACACTCGCCAATACTTTCACTTCACCATAACATGTTGACGTCAGGCACCATGTTTTCACATTCGGTATCAACTACTATAGATAGTAGCAATTTCGGGAAGCCGTTGTGCACCACGTGCCCCTATTGGTGCTTATTCAACGTTGATTAAGAACGCGCTTTCTTTAGCGCATCGCGCATCCGCATGTCGGGACTCGAGCAACGGTTTGTAAGTGCCTTGGGCCATTTAACAGCTCCCAATATCGGACCTTGTCACAATATTTCGCTCTTCCCAAAGCCCAAATGGCTCTCACTTCAAAACGGGCATCACTTTCTGCTCATTTCACTCAACCACTCTCCGAAGATGACGAGCAAGGCACACTTGGTCCGAACGACGACGATTCAATGTAGTATAGTTGTCTGCAAGCCAGCCCTTTTCGAGCGATCAAACTCCCACTCGTCTTTCAAAGCCCAAGCACAGCCGATTCTCGAAAGCCGTCGTATCTACACGTGGACTACGCAGCACGATGTAGTGGTGGCCCTCGACCTTCGAGAAACCGGCACTAATTCTCTCACCATGAGCTATTAGAAGAAACCAGAAGGGCTCGCCTTCAACGACATATATAACCGCCCCATCGGCATAGATATCGTACTCGATACCTCGCCTGATCGATGTTCTCCGCTCGGAAGCCTGAAGATGGACCTCACCCTTTTCTTGTGACTCGGTCTGCACATCGTCGAGAACAAGCAGCCTGATGACCTTTGAATATACAGATTACACCGGGCCCAATGGATTCTCGCCAGCTGATGTGCGCAAGTTGTCTCGACGATATCCGAATCTGGAACAAGCTTGAAGTTCAGGGATTGGCCTGGAAGTGCAATGTAGTTGACGGAAGCGGTCAACGACGCGCAAGACCAAGATGGTGCATAGTATTCGCGATGCCGTTAGCTTACGACTTCCTTGCGGGGATAATAGGAAAGCTTAGTTCGCCACAGCAACCCTAGCGGGAGCTCTTCTCTCCATAACCCGGCCAGGAAAGAATCACTTCCCGGCGGAGACATGAAAGCCGCCATTCCGGATAAGGCATCCATCTTGTCCGTGCTGTAGGTCAAGCGACGACTTTGTTAACAGCTCTACGAAGTTTGACCATCTTGAACCATCGGGCCATTCATTGTGTAAGATAGTAATCTTCTAACTGATAACCGCCTGCTCAAATTCCATCAAGATACACGTGCCACAACTTGTTGAGGGAAGTGTAAGATTGGTTGCAAAGTATCATCATATCTCCGAATTCACTTTGGAAAGCGTAACTATGATCGACTGAATGATTCCGCCTAAGGCTGATTAACACGAACTCCATCAGACCATATATGCATTTGCACCGGCCAGAAAGAGTCTATCTAACTCCTTGCCAGCAGTAATATTATCCACCCTAATTCTCAGCCATTTCTGATCAGAGTTCCCCTCATCAAAGATCCAAGTATTTGAGCCATTAGGAAATACATAGTTGTACCCAAATTCGTTCGCATACTCGAACAAATCTCCTAACCCCTGACTCGCATACAAAACTGTGAGTGGATCCCAGGAGAACCGGGAGTTGTTATATCCAATATACCACCGATAAGCGGCACGTACAGGGTCATTCTCGGGCCCCTCAACCGTCAATGAGGCACCGGAGGTAACATTACTACCGAGTTCGCCTCCTGAAAATGTGATCCGGCCCGCCCAGGTGTTGATCACATGCGCCGTGGACGCTGGATCGTCGCCGAAGAAATTATACTCTCGACCAAAAGGGTATTCTCCTCCCATGACGACCAGCTCAGATACCTTGGCAGCAATGAGTTCAGGACCGGACAGTGGGGAGTAGGAGTCAGCCGTAGAATTAAGGAGACCAGATAGCTAAGAACCCCTTTATCAGCAAGTCTTCATTCTTCAAATGTTTAGAAGAAAACCCACATTGTCGAAGAAGCCGATAGACGCAATCGTCACACTGCAGTCGTCCTGTTCTGACAAGACCTTCCGATAGAGTTCTACCGGATCCCAGGCTTGGTCTGCATTGCCCCAAAGAAGCGATCCATTGGACCAATGGTAAGCAACCTTACTAGCAAATTCACCCAGCTCAAAAGCCCAATCATCGAAGAATGACTCGTTCGTAATTGGGCGTTTCAAGCCGATTGGAACATGAGGATGTCCATAATGTGCTAGAATTGCAGATGTCGCGAGTGCTGAGTAAGAAGATGGGTAGTTGACGTTGACCGCGAGCAGGTTTACATTTTCTAGTGTGCTTGCAAGTAATAGTGCGCCGGCGTCGCTGGGACTCGTCAGTTGATTCCGTGTAGGTCGAATAAGACTTACTCTACATCACTGAAGATATCTGTATCGATGATCAGGTTTTTTTGACCTGTCGCTGTTCCCGTGCCCGTGCCACCCAAGGAGAGAGCCGCGAGGCCTAAATTGAGAAGCCGACGAGGTGCTGGCAAAGCATCCATGAACCCATACATGATGTCCGCAAAGTACGGAGTCAGCTCACTAATGCGATTTTGAATGGCAGATGATACATTTCGAGCGGCCATGGTTCGCTTTATATGTCGTTGTTCATTTCCTCGTCTGCTCGTACAAAGACTGAAGAGTGGGAGAGGAAGTCTTGAAGTCTTGGACTCGAGTACTAATTTGCTCGCCTAATCGCTTCACGAGAGCCCGTGGCGTAGCGGGGTCAGGGTATGCATTCACTCCTCCCCATGGGGTCTTGACGCTGAACAAACTTCCTTCGCAGTACGTGAGTAGTATAATTCGATATTCATTCGGAGATAGGGGAAGGGAAAGCGAGGGAGGTTGAGGGGTATTCTTTCTGATATTCGAGAGGATAACATCGGGGAAACATTGAAGTACTTGGAACTCTGTTGTTGAATAAGGCCAATGAATAATAAGCCAAGAAGACAAGGAGCTTGCAGGCATGTTCAGAGATAGATTTATACATTCAAATGCTCCACCATTCACACTCAATTTGTGGCTAAAAGTGGGATGCCCCAACACTGCTATTATGAGGAATTACCTTGGAAGTGGTTGGCCATCCATGGCATCTCATTTATGTTCTAAATTCTTAGACGCATCCGACTGCTCATCTACTCCATGAAAACAGCGACGTAATCCTCTTAGACAGTGTTCCTTAAACCAGCCATATATGACAAGTATCTGATATGCCTCATCGAAGGTTTCAGATGACCCTGCCTATATCTAGTATAGGAATAGAAGACTGATTCTTCCGATTACAGCTTTCGCTACTCGCTACTTGAGAGCACCGAAATAGGGCCTATTAATGAAACTTCTAGAGTTCCATCTGGACTTTGAGACTGACATAGTGTTTCTTTGCCTATGAGATGAAGTCCTTCCAAGGATACTGTATTGACATCTTGGGAATTATTCCATCAATGTTTCAATTCGGGCTCCGACCGCTGCTAGATTTACCTAGACAATCTAGAGTGGTAAAGCAGGGCAGTACATTTATAGACGAAAATATTCTCTCCCTATGTCTCCTTGATTTGATATCAGCTCCCAGCTTTCGATAAGTACCGCATAGTTGTACTAGTTGTTGTCCTCGTCTGGGTGTCAGGAATGCTGGAAAGTACCGACGGCACGCAGAGGCCGGAGACATCATTGACGCCGAAGACATCGCTGGAGGGGAGTTCATTCAAGATGAGCTTCAGCGCCGGCAAAGTAACATGCAAATAAAAGATTCACTAAAAAACTTTCTTCAATTAGGGAAGAGGAAACAGAGAAAGAGATGGAAAGACGAGATGAAGGAAAGACAGCCGCTTTATGAGTCTGGGCTAGTGCCAATTAAGGTTAGTTGCTCTCCCGGACGATCACCCCGGGTTTCATACTAGCAACCATGTTTACAGTCTTGACACGCATTACTCAACTTGAAAGACGACAACAACATCTCTAATCAATTGCTATCGTACGATATATCGTGGTAAAGTCAAAATCTTTCCATGACCATTTGTCTCGATCTCCCGACAACCTCAGCGCTGGCTCTGCATCGTCTCTCTCGCTACCGTCATTGAAACCACTCTCTCCGCATTAGGCGCTTAGGGCACAACACGAATATCCAGCCATCATCATTCTAGAATGCAGACACCACAATAGAATCCAGCAGTCCACTTATCGTTTCCCAGATCAGGACAGTAGAAATCTGTTTCGAGATGGCTACAACAAACGATCTAGGCATCGAGAAAGAAGCCAAACTCACAAATCACACCACCGCTATGAACTTCAAGTACTTTCCTGAGCTGCCCACAGAAATTCGTCTTGAGATCTGGCACTACGCAATCCTCTTCCAGCGTGTAGTCGAGATCAAAACCCGGAAAGTACGAGTAGATGATACGAGGGACCGATACCGTCGTTATTTCAGAACGCCACCGCCCAGCCTCATGAGCGTGAATCAAGAATCACGCAACGAAGCAGTCCAAAGGTATACTTTGCTTAACTTCACCGAAAGGAGCGATATCTTAGAGTCGGAGCTATGGAAAGATCCCTATTATCTTGTTCTTAAGCAAAATGATCCATCAGGTGCCAAGGCGTATGCCGCTGCGTTTAGGAGACGGACAAGATTCGCTACGTTCTTCAATTCAGGCATTGATACGATTTTCCTCAATATTCCCCAGGAGCCATTGGTTTCATATCATGGCGGCTATTCGCTCGGGAAGTTCACCTGGTCAAAATACCAATACCACTTCACCAGCCTGGCCGTCGCAGCACGTGCATTCAATCCCAGCGACGAACTGCTCGGACAGAAGCTTTCAACCATCTCACGGCATATCATCCGCCTCAAGAACGTGAAGGAAATCCTTCTTGTCTTCGACGACGAAGCTACCGCAGCCAATGGTAGCGATGTCGAGTCTCTGACCACTTCATTCATGCCATACCCAGCACACCAGGGTTCCGACATAGTCAAGTGGCTGCAGGAGCGGCTTAAAATCAAGGCCATCATTCTCAACCATGCGCATAAAGAGCATCAGAAGAGGAATCCGCATCACTTCCCCATGCAGCTCTGGGTTGCGCCAAAAGTCAGGGCTATGAGAGCTGTGACATCGTTGATGCCCTGTGAGGAACCGAGGATTGCGGAGGAGATAGAGCGGACAGTTCATAATGGAAGGGGGGTAATTCACGAGAAAACGAATAGACAGATGCACCGCTGTTTCCAATCCAAGGAAGAAGCGGGTTTTTGTAGCATATGTTCTAAGATTGGTGGACGCTAGGCAACGTTCATAATGTGTATTTCGATTCTTGGGGACAACCTTGGTAATTGGCCCACCGTCTCAGCTAACGACCGATGATGCATGGGAGATAGAAGTCTAATTGTCTGTACCGTACCTGATCATCAGTTTCCGAGGTTTAGGCATGGCGTACAGCGCTTCGGGGGATTATAATGTATTGCTTTTTAATCGGTAGTAAGTAATAGCAGAACCGGTGGAAAACATTAGTCTATATTATATTGTATAAGTAGAAGCAGTGTAGAAGCAGTGTAACTGAAGAACGTGAATACATACGGCTGCATTTCAGTACTAGATTAAATCATTCTATCGCCGTCTTTCTTTTTCCTGAGCTAGTTATTCCTCTTTGATAGGAACCTCTCCGAGAGCAGCAGTACTCAGCTCCTCCAACACATAATTCTGAAGATCTGTCTCCAAACTCTCCTCTCCACCCACCCTCTTTCTCCTGCTCCACCTCTTCCCGTTTCTATTTCTCCTTCTACCTTTCCCACCTCCTCCAGGTTCTACCTCTCCCTCCCTGCTTCTCTAATCTGCTTAGAGGCACACACCACGGAGCAAACCACCCTTGCGCTCTCTACATGGAACGCATATCCAGTAGCAAGTCTGAAGGAGCGTGTTTTTCGAACTCCTCAAAGTACCTTAACCAAGCACGCGTCCCAGGCGGTGGTTGTGACTGATGGTCAGGATCCCAACACTCAGCTTCCTCATCTAAGTTTCTATTCCAGGAATTGAAATCCTCACCATCTTCATCCTCGCTCGAGAGGCGACGAATGCTAGAGGTTTGGGAAGATGGGTAACGAGAATCGTAGCTGGGATCAGAAGACAAGGTTCTATGAGAAGCTAGGTTTGAGCTTCTAGGCCGGATTCTAGGAGAAGGACAAGACGTGGCAAGGTCTACAGCCTTCATCTTGCCTTTCTGAAATCGCAGTGCTTTGCGGTTATAAGCGCGGTTCCAGAAGGCGTCGCGTCCCGGCTTCAGACGCTCGAGGCCCTCCATCTCTTGCTCCTGGAGCACAGAATTTCGACTGACGATCCAGTCCGGTGGTGGAGATGGTAGGTCTTCCTCATTACCATCCCGGTTCGTATCAGACTTTGAAGTAGAAGACTTTGCCGTTGAGGCGGGAGCATACAATTCTGGAAACCTCAATCGCCTTAGCTTCTCAAGCTCCCGTTTCCCTGAGGTCCGTCGGTCAGAATACTGATCAACTGGATGTTTTACAAACGCCACTACCCGCTTCAATACCGATGACTGTTCGCGGATCGCACTTCGAGCGAGGAACTTCTCTTCCTTTACAGCTTTCTCCGCTTGTTTCTTGCTCGCTTGACGAACGAGAGGTCCTACATCCCCACCGGTGCTAAAATAGGAGAGTTTCTCTAAATCTCTCTTCAAGGATGCAGATACTACACCTCTATCAATAGCACTCCTAAAGTCGTCATACAGCCTTTTGTGCTGCTCGATTCTGGAACGCAGAGAAATGGCTTGCCAATCCACGCGCTCTTCGGGTACGGGAATGCGACCATGACAGTAATGCACCATAGCATCGAAATCCAGGGAGCCGGCGAAGAAGCAACGGCGAGACTCTGCAAGAACTGCCGTCCATGTCAAATCAATCTGGGCATTAACATCCCTCGCATGCTCCCCGTAGCCGTCGGGGCCCCAATCCTCACCCAGGGCCGAAAACTCGCCAGGTTCCGTAACCCATACCCATTGACCCGACCTGAGATGTCTCCGAACAAGATCTACGGAAGGAGCAGGCATGTAACAATCGGCCGAACGTGGGGACAGTAGATCAAGGTCATCTTTTCCAAGGACGGAAGTCAGGTTGCTTGGATCAGCCAACACCGCGTCGTCACGACTGATCCAGAGGACTGCGGAAGCGAGATATTCCGCCGCTGCAGCAGGCTCAAGGACAATCGGCGAGCGATACTTCAGATCAGAGCGGTGGAGAACTGTTTCGGGTATCTCGAAACGAGCATGGTATTCAGCGCAGTCTGGGGCACACATAGCGGTGAAATCGTGGCCAGAACGAGTTATTCTTGGGAGGGACGGAAGTTGACATTCCCGCTTTCTCTTCCCTTTCCTCTCCTTGTTAGAGGATGATTCACATGCTGGTTGAAACACTCTTCCCATAGAGCTGTGTGAGGAAGCCTGCAGCTTGTGCTCTTTTTCTTCACAATGTGCTTGGGCTTTTCTACCAGAGTCTCCGTTGCGTGTTGTGCTTTTCGTACGTTCGGTATTAGAGCAGTATCCACTATCCTTCCTCTTCTTATTTGCCTTTTCCGCATCAGGCAGCATATTATCATACGATAAAAGAGAGCGGATCTTTGAGCTAAGTCTGTGGTCAATAGCCAGAGTTCCATCTTCATACAGAGTCAATTCCTCCACGGCTATCGAGAGGCCGGGCATAATAAGGACCGGTCCTTCGAATGCGAGGTTGTTCCGCAAGAGTGGTAATGTTTGTGTACAAATTCCCATATCGACCTGGAAACTTTCTTTCTTATCACTTGTCTCGTCACTTGAAAGCGTTAAGGAAGGTAGAAGAGCATTTTTCAGATCTTCATCGTCCTGATCCTCTTTGGCCTGGCATCGGGTGTCCAAATTTACCACTGTATCATCATCGTCATCGTCGTCGTCGTCATAGTCATCGGCATTGTCCTTCTCCTTCTCCTCCTCCTCCTCCTCCTCCTCCTCTTCCTCTGCGCCTATCTCAACAGCCATCAGCGCTTCCGCATCCGAGATCATACGCCTTGACTCATTAGCCACATTCTCACCGAGCTCAAGCCTCTCTTCTGCCTCTGCTCGTATATCCGCTTCCTCACCTGCGCTCCCCTCTCCATCACCACGTCCGTAACCAGAATCGAAACCAGTCTGGAAGCTTTCCTGTCTTTTCACCATAGGAAAAGGTGTCCTAGGCCTTACTACGATGGAGGATGATCTTGATCCGGAGTGCTGTGGTCGTTCTGCTGGTTCGGCAAATGTCGTTCGTCGTGGTTGGGGAGTAGAAGAAGAGGCCATGATGAGACTTGGCGTAGCTGATGGTTTGTCTGCAGTTTCAGAGATGTCTTCCTTTGGGTGGAAATCACAATGCTAGGAGAGACGAAGTGTCGTGCACTATAAGACAGCCAGTTGATACTAGTTGCTGGAGTAGATCTGATATGTTGTGAAAGCTAGACTGAGAAGATGATTATTGAAATGTACAACTGTGGCCAAAAGGTGGAGAAGAGTATGAGTGAGGATCAAGAGGGAATTGATGGGATATTAAGAAAGACACAGTGTAACTTCAATCATGTAACCTCCTAAGTACGGAAGACATAAGTCAGACCCAGAGTCTCTCTAAAATAGACGCCGTCAAACGAAACACTGATACTAAAACAACGCAAAATGGCATCAGAAGTCTAAATGCTAGATCATGATCCAATCAAATTACTATCATCCACCTTCCCGCGTTCCAAATTCTCCTTGATGTGCGCATCTTCCAGCTTCCGGGCATTTCGTCGGCCTTGTTCTAGCCTTTCAACACAAAGCTCAATTTGGTGAATGTGGACAGAGAGAGGAATATTCCTATCTTGCAGAAGCTCTGGAGCACCAACTCGTTCGCGAAGATTTTCGAGGTCGGCACCCATCTTTTGTAGTCGCGTCAGCGTTGCGGCAACATGCGCGAACGCTTGTTTTTGGTAGACATTGACTTGATGCAAAAGGCCAATCTGCCGGTCCATCTTGCTTAGCTTGCCACGATTTCCTCCAACCATCGTCCAGAGCTGAGCGAGGACTTCTTCTCGTTTGGCGGAGACGTCGACGTTATCTCGCGTCGTAATGCCTTGTATGACCTCAAGTCGATTTTCGAGATTATTCAGAACATGAAGAAGAGCTTGTGCTTCACCGATCAATGTGTTGATCTCTTCCTCAATGATTTGAGTGTGCTTGATGTATTGATCAAGAACTGTTCTCTCAGTGAATTTGGTGGGTTGAAATGGTGCCAGAAGCTTGTCGTTAACGAAAGCACTTATGGCGCCACGGCCAGAATCTTGAAGTTGAATGTGATCAAGTACGCGGGTTGTCCATTTTGTGGTCGCAATAACACTATCGACCGATCTGCCCACATGACTGTTGAACTTTTGAAGGTCATATGACGCGATACGTGCAGTTTCAATAAAGCCGTCAAACTCTAGTACAAGTTCGTTCCTGTATGTGGTCAGTCTCAGGATTGCGAAGAGAGTGGCAGGGTGAAGATGCTTGAAGGAAACTTACTTTGCCTGGAGTTGACTGTAGCGAACTAATTGCCGCAGATCGCGTATAGATGCCTCTCCGCGCTTCATATCCATGGGAAGCGAGACGCCATCAGCACTCTTCTCCAAGACCTCATCAAACTTGGCTTGGACGGTCATTAGCTGATCGAACTCCGCAGAGCCTGGGCGATTCTCTCCAGCATTAGTGCCGGGAGGAGGACAGAAGGGCAAGGACAAAAGCGCCGTGCCCGGTAGTCGACATATCGGCGAGAGCGAGGCGTAAAGCGATTTTGTGACTAGAGTTTGAAGCAAAGTACCGGCGCCTAGCAGGAGATAGACGGCAAGGAGGATCGACACGGGGGTTTTGAGGATTCTCAACGCTCCACCAAGGACTTCTAACGCGTAGGACAACATAACCCCGGTATGTCTGATGGCAGCATCAAAAAAATCCTGGGAAGTGTTTGTGTCCGACGTTGCGTTGGGGGAGGAACTTGTGTGTCCTGCAGACGAGACGGAAGAACGTGGTGTGGCAGCCTCCAACCGGGGGCTCTTTTCGGGCGTTCTATCCTGGCGCGGGCCTCGTCGAACTTTGATTCCATCTCCATTGACACGCTTTCTGAACCTTGTACTCCTACTGGAATTGTCCGCCCATGAAGCCTCCAAAGTATCGGGGTCTAGCGGTGGCATGACAAACTCTGGCTCCGGCGATCGGTTGCTCGCCCTTGTGTGTCTTCTAGTTGTTCTTGTCGGAAGGTCCTCCTCGCCTGGTTCGTAGTTCACTTCGTCCTCACTTCCTTCTACGACCCAGGAATCTCCCAACTGCGCTCGATGTCGTCCTCGGGGCATTCTTTTGCGATCGAAGCAAAGATGAGGGGGCTGGGTATTGTTGTTTAGTTCTGCAGATAGATGTCTGCGCTGGCGGGAGGTTTATGTAGGGTGTGAAGAAGCAGAGAAGTCTCGAGAAGGTATAGAAACGCACGAACGCATGTAGAATAATGGATGGAGGAATTTCAAAATTGAACAAAGGGTAGGACGTCAAGAGCGGGCGAGGTTGGACGACGTCTTCTTTGTATTTACGAATGACGTTCCTGTTCCGGGCGCCTGCTGTCGTGATTCCTGCAGGGGTCTTAAATCCAGACGCATACAGGGATGTCACGGTCACGCGGGACAGGAATTTGTAGGCGTGACTTACACGCGAACCACTTTAGGAAATCAGCTGTACTCGAGACATCTCAGACACAAATACCAGCAACTTCTTCATTCCTCCCTCGATTTCCTCGTGATGCGCTCCTGGAGAGCTGTCGCAAGGCTCGGGAGCAGCTCCAGAGTGTCGCATGTGAGATCACCGACGTCTTCAAGGCCGCAAGTCATCCGCAATGGCTACTGTTCATCATGCGATGCGCCGACTGCCGCTCTAGCAATAGCCACAGCACCAAGCAAAAGCAAAGCCAAAGCCGTCAAGAACCCCCCTACGCCGCCAGCTGATCACCGAGAACTGGGCATCGAGCAAGAACTCTTCATCAATTCCGTCTACAGCCCCGGGTCGCCCATCTTTCTGCCCAACGGCACTCGAATATTCAATAACCTAACCGCCTTCCTACGGGCACAGTACACCCACTTTGGCTTCCAAGAAGTCATCACGCCGACGATATACAAGAAATCGCTATGGGAGAAGTCCGGGCACTGGCAGAATTATGCCGAGGACATGTACTCCGTGGTGGGCCGCGGTGCGAGTGGGCAAGAGACGGGACAGCTGGGCGAGGATGAGGAGTACGGACTGAAGCCAATGAACTGCCCAGGACACTGTCTGATCTTTGGATCCAGACCGCGCAGCTACCGGGATCTGCCGATTAGATACGCAGATTTCAGCCCGTTGCATCGGAATGAGATCTCGGGAGCTTTGAGCGGGCTGACGAGAGTGCGGAGGTTTCATCAAGACGACGGGCACATTTTCTGCAGGCCTATACAGATCAAGGAGGAGATCTCGGAGTCCTTAGAATTTATCCGACTAGCATATTCCGCACTAGGACTTGGCCCATACAGGTTGACTTTGTCAACACGGCCAGAAGACCACTATATCGGCACGGCGGAAGAATGGGACAACGCTGAAGCAGCGCTCAAAGAATCTCTCGATGCCAGTGGGCAAACATGGACAATCAACCCTGGTGATGGCGCCTTCTACGGACCTAAGATCGATATTATCATCCGGGACTCAGATGGCAAAGAACACCAAACGGCAACGATCCAACTCGATTTCCAGCTGCCGAAACGCTTCGAATTAGAATATCAAGCACCAGCCCCAGAATTAGAGCAAAAGGGCCAGACCACCACAGACCCAGAGCTACTAGCGGCGACAGGTTCCGTCAGACCCGTGATGATTCACCGCGCGATCCTCGGCTCAGTAGAGAGATTAATGGCGCTGCTGATCGAGCATTACAACGGGCGCTGGCCCTTCTGGTTAAATCCACGACAAATAGCCATCATCACGGTGAGCGACGCACCCGAAATCGTTGCACAGGCCGAACTAGTGCAGAAGACCTTCCTGCCGACAGCACCACGGCCTCGCTCATCATCGTCATCAAAAGAGGTCGGCGGAGCAGCCCTGAACTGGGCTTCACCCATTGTCCAAGAATCATTCGCCTGCGCCATTGACAGCACGCCACGGTCCGTGAAGAAGAAAATCTCCGAAGCAAAGCGGAAACGATATGGCGCCATTATTGTCATTGGAAAAGAAAACATGGGCTCCGTAGACAGCGAAGACACGATGCTCAATGTTGATCTCAGCGGGATTCCGGATGGGGACGGGATTCTGGGAGAGTTATTGAAGGACATGGATGTGCAGGGTGCAGTTAAGGATTTGAAGATGAGCCCCAGGAAGCTGAGGGAGGTTCTGGGAAGAGTGGGAAGGAAGTTTGTTTAAATAGAAGGGCCACAAAGTAGCGCCTGGCTTTGTTTGTAAAAGTAAGATACGCATGTATAAAATGTACCATTATGGGAAGAAGGTCTACAAGGATCATTGGGGAGACGAAATAAAAAGGCCTTGTTCATCCAGTCGGAACTCGTGAGATGAAGACGATATGGAATCAGAAAGAAAAGGCTGAGCAACTCATTCGTTCATTTGCTTAAGGGCTGCCATAGCATTGAGAACTAGGATGGCCGGAAATCACATCCTCTACAGGTATCATAAAATATATAGCCCAACACTTTACCGTCTTCTCTTGCCTTTTCGCTCATTCATCCCGCTTACGCCAATTACTTGATGTTCGCGGAGTTTTAGGACAAGCCTCTACCATCCTCCGCGATCATCGCGTCGTCGTTCTTCACCATATTCCTCCTCATCGTTACCTCCGAATCTCCCCTCCCTTCCATATTCTCCACGGCCTTCGCCGGGTTCACCTGGCCCACCGAATCCACCTGGAGGTCCACCGCCATACTCACCACGGCCCTCGCCTCCGAATCTCTCACCTCCGTATTCTCCACGGCCCTCGCCCCCGAATCCTCCGCCGCCCCCATATTCCTGGCGTCTAGGCTCCTCGAAGTTCTCACGACCACCTCCATAGCCGCTACCTCCATGTTCTTGGCGTCTAGGTTCCTCGAAGTTCTCACGACCACCTCCGTAGGCGCCACCTCCGAATCTACCTTCTCCCAAGCGTTCCTGGGGAGGCTCTTCGAATCGCTCACGTCGCTCCTCGCCATACCCGCCGCCGTAGCGCTGGGGACGATCCTCATCGGAGTCATCATGGTGCTTCTTGTGATGCTTGTCATGCTTCTTGTGGTCCCCGTCGTTGCTATCATTTGAACCGCGACGCTCACGATGGACCTCGGGCTTAGATTCATGGTAATGTTGTCCTTCAGCTGTGCGGCCTTCGCGCCATGTCTCAGTCTCCACATCACCACCGGGACGCTCAAATCTGCGCTGGTTGGTTTGCTCGTACCCTCCACCATAGGTTGGCTGGACTTCGGTGCTCGCTTCGTAGCCATAGCCTTGGTTGCCAGATTGCTGGTAGTTTTGGTACTCGGTGCGGCGTCCACCTCCGGGCTCCTGAGTCTGAGAGTATTGAGACTGGTTATAAACATCGCCAGTGTGCGAAGCCTGAGAGTAAGATTGCTGATACCCCCCACTAGAGGTATATCCAGAAGATTCGAACTCATCCGTCTTCTGCTTGCCTCCTAGCCCGCTCAACAAGCTACCACCGAGACCGCCAGCTACTGCACCTAGAAGGCCTCCAAGGGCCCCACCGCCTACAGCTTCTGATGCCATGCTGCTAATTTGATCATTGTGTTGGCCACCATGCTGACCGCCTCCGGACTCGAGTCCATACCCTCCACCACCTACTTGGCCAAGAGCGGCACCAAGACCACCCATCAACGCTCCAGCAGCGGTGTTAGAGGAACCTCCACCGGACGTGGCCATCTTGAGGGGTTTGCAGCATCCATGTCCAGTGTCCTGGACTCCCTCCTTGTGATTGTCACCGTTCTGTACACCTTGTCTACTAAGCTTTTGTCGCAGTTCATTCTGTGAACGTCCCTGGGATTGCCACCATTGCTCGACGACACTAAACATTTGACGTCTTCCGTCGGATGCACCATCCTCTCCCATGTTTCGCTGAGCGGGGTGGTGGAATACACCATGAATAATGCGGTTGATCGTTCGGTCAGCATCCTCGTTCTCGTTATCCCAGCATTGTATGAGCTGCGGTACGGCCCACTTGAGAACTTGGGAGGCGATCTTGCCAGCAGGCTCGTTCAAGATGTTGGAGAAATGATCTTTGGAGAGCATGGAGTGGGTAGGATTTGAAGAGTGGTCGTCCTCGAAAACAATCAATTGCTTGTCCTTGCTGCTAGCAATGATCTCTGCGGAACCAGTATTCAGCTCGTTCTTGATCTGATTGATAATTGGAACAACGAATGGTGCCAGCAGAGAGAAGACAAAGATGTTAAGTTGCTCCTCAAATTGCTCAATCAGCTCTGGAAGAACTGGAATCTGTTCGATAGCCTCGGTAATCGACTTCATGATCTCGTCGTGCCACTCAATAATAGGGTAAATCTGCTTTTGAATTTCCAACATTTGCTTGGTAAACTCTTCTGGCTCACGTGGCGAGACAGTCATCTGTGACATCTGAGCCGCAGTCGCATTTTGTTGAAGCTCGTCTGCCTTGGAAGCCTGATCTTCACCACCGAATAGTCCAGAAGGAATCTTGTCAAAGATATCCTTCAAGACGCTATTGTCGCTTCGGTTATTGTCCTGGAGGCTACCTTCCAACTCGGAAATTTCGCTTTGGGTAGCCTTGTCGTCAAACTCGCCCATGACGGAGTGCAGGAAATCAACACCACCAAAAGTCCCAGTGATGATTGGATAGACTGGGCCTTGGGCACCTTGGAGACGAATCTGGGTTTGACGGCCGACGTGTGGGAAGATGTCACGCTCACCCATTTCGATGAGAGCAAGTTCAGTGTAGTTACTATGAGCAGAGAAATCTGAAAGGGATTAGCTAGGATTGTATAATCTGGCCGCGTCATATACCTTCTAAACAGTGAAGACCAGTACCCAAGAGACGAAGTGCCTCGTAGAGCTCGTCCTTGTTTCCACTGCGAGCATATGATCGTCCAAGTTGAATACTCTTCGAAAACAGCTTGCGGACGTGAAGCGCAGAGGTCATGATCCCAGCGCGTTCGTTGGCAATGTAGTTCTTAAGACCAGTATTGGGGTCAATAGCCAGTTCAACTCTCTCATCGACTGGACCACGCAGTCTTCTGTCATATTGCGTAGCATCGAGGTTATCGGCATAGTCTTTTGGGTTATCGATGTGATCCTCTGGGCGATAGCAGCCAAGGCGCTCGGAGGTTACTTCGAATTCCTTGGTTCCATATCCAAAAGTCATGAACCCAAGCACCCAGAGGAGAATTCGGATGGCTTCGGCAGAGACGTACTTGACGGTACCGACATCGATCGCTTGGGCTGTGGCGGGGTCATGTTAGCAGGTGTTCCACAGAGGTGCTGTGTAGGTTTCAATCTTGGATCGGAAGCAGCGGATTCTTGTGTTTCCAACTTCTCCAATCTGCTAGGACGGAATGCCGGCTTACAATAATCTCTGAGCCAGTTTCCGAAGTAGACGCGCGCTACGTTCATCTTATCGAATTTCTTTCCGCCAGCGGCTCTCGACATGACCAGATTGAGCAGTGTATCCTCGATATCGCCATGGCGCCCTGTAGATTGCATTAGCTCTGGACCAGTAGGCCGATGGATATTGTGGTAGACTCGCAGTTGAGGCCCTCAACCCGAGCGATTGAGGCAATGTTGCCAGCACCGAATGCATGTGCAGGTCGTGCAAGAAGCAAGAAGACCGCAATCGTCAAGATAGCGGTGGAAGTAGAAAAGGACGGCATGATGGGTGACAGGTATTTTGGCGGGGCTAAATGATCGTTGCTGAGCTTGAGAGAGCTCGTCCTGAGGAAGCAGGAAGAAAGATGTGAAAGGAAAAGGAGACCAATCTATTAAGTGCGTGGCATGTTGTTGCCAAGGCTACGTTGGAGGGGTTGTGACGAAATTTGCTTGGCGTGTATCAGCCGAGTAGGTGAGGGCGCTGGATGGAAGATCTTAGGGGTTTGCGTCGATTGCACTGCCACAGATAAAGGTTGATCTGTAAGTAGTGCCTTTCTGTGAGCAGAACAGCAACGAGTTCACTTCAAAGGCGTGCCATATTTCGCGGGTGGTGTTGGGCGGGAGGAAGTGTCCCAGGTTAAGACAGGGGTAAGCTCAATTGGAGGGGTAGCTTCGTCCCTCCTCGCAACTGGCGCAACCATGCACGACGAAACCAACCGGGCTGCCATAGCTTCCTGTCCTGGTTGTGTCTGTCTCGCTCACTGTCCACCGCGCCCAAGAGGGAAGAGAATTCCCTTTGATATTGCTCTACGCGCCGACTACATATGTCTTTCCTTGAGCCGAGGCAAAGCTCTCTGGTTCGTCATTCGAAGTCCTCATCGCATGCAAGTTGCTGAGGGAACGTACTGGGGCTTCGACCATCAGCGCGCGCTATGCCTACGGTATGCCGATGGCACTGCTCGTCTAGATGCATGCCAATGCTTTGTCGTATTTATCACTGCTGCTGTCGGACATTTATTCATCAATACACACTAGATTCTGACGCATTTATGTTGCCATCAGGCTTGTTTACCAGGCAGCCTTGGCCACAGCCTTCGACCAGGGAATATGCACAGAGAATTGCTGCTCTATGGCATGTGACTTCTACTTCCCTCAAACATGTTGGTACTTACTGCGGACACCAAGAGTAGCGGTAGGCCTTTCCTATCGGCTTGTCTGCCTATTTGCCTGTTCATCCCCCTTTCCCTTGCTAGATCAGGCGACAAGATGAATAACAGGATCGTTTCTTGTTCATCACTTGAGTTCCGAGTGCCCAAAGAGCCTTAAGGATGCCATGGTGGTAGCGCGGTTAGTGGTGTAGCAAGGCTGGCTTACGAGATCGTTGACAACGCAGACTACCTCAACTTCGATGCATACTTGAATCTCTTCCAGCTCTGGTCTAATAGCGCCTGTCGCCGAAAACACTGCCTAGCCATGTCCAGCCTTGTTTGAAAACATTGAATTTCGCAGTGAACTACTCACGGCTTGGTGGCCAACGGCCACCACGGTCCAGGCACCAGCATGGTCAGTAGAGCAGAGACGGCAGTAGAATGACCTGGTGGGTGTGGGGTTGGGGCGTGGTACAGAAGTAGCAAATGGCCGAAGACACACGAGATTGGCTGTTCAGGCCCTCTGCCATGCGGGCTCAACCACTGTCCAGTACGGGCTGAGCAGAGCAAGCAGCCGAGGAGCATTGGAGAACAGTGGTCGTGAGGTCGAGGTCGCTGGAAGGGCAGGGAGCCGTAGGGGTCGTTAGCCTATTTCCGCGGGAGATTGTTGCGCTGTGCGCCTATAACGATCGCCCTACAAATGTGAGGCGAGCCAGCTGGACTGGGCCTGTTCGGGCACATTCGGTGAGGGGAAGAAAAGAAGAAAAAACGAGGACGGGTGGTGGTGGGTGGGTGGGTGGATGACATGCCCAGGCAGGCACACCACACCGGGCAAGGGCGCAAGAGTCGTCTCGACACGCCGGTGATTGATCCGTGGAAGGGAGGGAGGAGTGCCGCCATTACCCACTCTCGCACCTCCTCGTCCCTCGGGCACCAGTGATTTGCGTGCGTCCTCACTGACGGTCGTGCGCTGCCCTGCCTGGCCTGACCTTCCGCGTGCCCTGCCGTGTCCTGCCCTGTACGACTCTCGCACAGCAACCCCGTCTCGCTTGGTTGTGGGCACCAGCCTTCTAACAGGGCAAAATCTTCAGTGCCAGCCCATCCCCCCTCACCCAAACACCTCCCCAACTCTCTCCCTCCGCCAGGACCTCTTCCCTCGACCATCATCACCTACCTCACCCATCCCCATCCATCCATTCATCCCGCCCATACCGACTTACTTGACTTTACTCTCCCATTCCTTGCACAATGTCGTCTACCACCAAGAAGACCAAGAAGACCGGCGAAGGCTCGACCCAGGGCGCCACCCTCTCTATCGATGTTGATTCCTTCGTGCGCACCAGAGACTCGGTATGTGAGAACTTTCCTTCCATTGCTTCAGAAAATTTCCTCCGTGCCTCCCATCGCGACTCGTCGCCATGAGGTCCACGCGCGCCGTCGCTCCTACACCAGCCCACAACATTTCCTACTTAACCGCATTGCTGGCCTGCTTACCACCGCCGGCGCAAACACCATCCCAACGCGTCCGACCTCGACAACTTCACGCTTGAGGGGCCTGCCCGTACGCGCGACCATCACTACTTTGTTTACCTGCCATCGCGTATCGCCTTCCAACCATGACGCCTGGTCCGTCGCGCAAACGGCAGAGACTTTTTCTGGATAGCAATTATCTATCAACGCAAGTACTAATTAACTCACAGGTTGTGACTGGCCTCGCGACTCTGCAAGACGCCATCCAAACCCTCTCCACTGCCTACATCAAGCATACCAATGCTGTCCTCGGCGAACATGGCGCCGGCCTTGATCCTGGTGTCGAGCATGCTTTGTCCAAGCTGAGCGACAACCCTCTTCTAGGTGGAATCGCGGGCCTGAATCGCGCCGCCTCGCCAGCTAAGGTTGACGCGCCGGAAGAGAAGAAGGAAAGAAAGAAGAGACAACATGATCCAAACGCGCCCAAGAGACCTCTAACACCCTTCTTCCTCTACATGCAAACCGCGCGACCCATCATCGCAACGGATCTTGGCGCCGATGTAGCCAAGGGCGCTGTCAGTGCTGAGGGAACAAGAAGATGGAAGGAGATGGCCGAAGCCGACAAGCAGGTTTGTTTGCAAGTCCTTGTTGATATAAATATACTTACGCGTCATAGCTCTGGTCCAACGCGTACAAGGACAACCTTCGTCTGTACAATGCGCGTAGTCATTCCTACAAGGCTGGAAATCTCGACGCCAAAGACATGTCGAACGAGGAGGCTCTCGTGTACGCAGACGACCACAACATCGATGCCAGCACAGCTGACCCCTCTGCACAACTTCTTGCTGAGAACCCAGTCGTCGTAGAGGACGAAGACGCGGAAGGCGAGGTTGAGGTTCCAGTCCCAGAGCCAGAACCTACACCAAAGACGCCAAAGGCCAAGGGTCGAAAGGGAAAAGCTACCAAGGAGGTGGAGCCCGAGAGCGCAAAGGCAGTCACGTAAGTACCGATGACTCCATGATTTGGCATGTTTTAACAAACCCTATAGAGAAAGCGCCGTTCTTCCACCATCAGCAGCCAAACCCACGCCAGATAAGAAGCGCAAGCGCACATCAACAGCCAAGGCCGCACCTGTAGAGTCGATCGAAAAGGAAGAGGCCCCAGTTGAGACACCCAAGGAGAAGACCAAGAAGTCCAGATCCAAGAAGGCAAAGAACGACGCATAGTCATATTTCCTCGAACTGAAAATGCTCTCGCCGGTTGACTTTTCTTTCCTCTCTCAATTTTCAATTGATGATTCCTTCTATTTTCTAGCTCTTTAGCTCGCTTGTCTTTGACAATATTCGCGTTGCTTTTTTGACTGTATGGGTGGGCATGAATGATATGACGAGTATATTGGTGTGATTGGAGCTTTCATTAGTGTGTTCCTTCTCTCACGCGTTCATGTATTCGACTTTCCAACTTGTGTCTAGCTAAGGATAAGGATTGAGGTCACCAGGCCTTTCTTTGTATGGAATAAACGGGACGTCGGGCACACTTACAACTACTCCTTTTGTATACGGCTTTCTCTCTTTCCTGTTGAGCTTGATGAGGTACATGAATGGCTTCTCGTTTTGGGGTGTTTATTGTAGTTTGTAGTATGTATAGGAAGACAGGCTGGTTTGGGCGGTGGAATTGCAAAATTTTCTGCTTTACATGGTAACTTGCCTTGATATGACATGTTCAATGACACTCGTAAGCTTAGTATGAAATTATTGATACAGTTATCAACCGAGTTAAACAAGGTATTAAGGGCCGCATTCTTCATTCACGAGATCTCTTGTATGGCGTGTAGTGAAGATGCTCGCTTATTTCCAGCCTTCAAGCTCCACCCTTCCTCTGTTTTACACCGGTACTTGGTAAAGCATGGTTTTGGGTACCGTCTTTGATCTGAGTGCGAAAAATGTCGTCCGAGGAAAGGAGCGCGCAGAATCTGCAGCAAACCTGTGCCTCTTCGAAACACAATGTTGATTGATCTTTCTAGCGCGTATGGTGAAATAGGTGTTTTGTCCCTGACGGTGTCCTTCGTCATTGGCTTTTTTTTCTAGTTAGGATTGCGGGAACGCATTATTCATAGGGTGTAACAGGTGGTGCACTCTTTTAGTAAGGTATGGATGTCTTGGTGTGGCTTGTCGTAATAGCTATCTTAGGTTGTGACTTGGGAGACGAGTAGTTAGCCTCCTTGGGTATATATAATAACCTGACTGCCTCTGGCTTTGTAGGTTGGATGTAGCAAATTTATGTATAGTCCCATCTCCTTCCAAGTTTTTCTTGCGTTTCAACTCTTTTGTCCTAATATCTCTGTTGAGACAAAGTCATAAATGTGTTTTCTTTCTTCTGAATGCGACTCCTTGCAAATTGATTGCTTCTTGTCGCCTGTGGAAATCTGGTGCATTACTCAGAGGAGGATAGTATATTCCTCTCCAGAGAACATATTGTGAAAGCACTACGCGTCAAGAGATTTGAGATTGTCTACTAAGAAATGCTCACTGCACTTTCTTGTTGTGACTGAGTTGAACAGAACAAACTCCCAATCTTGCGCTTCTGCTCAGTAGAGCTTGGTTTTGCTCTACAGAGAACGTGAAAAGAACCTTCAATGCCTACCAGTATGGCTTTCTAATCAAGAGAACAAAATAAAAACTGCAAGCTCGACAAAGCCAACATTGTTTGAACAAGCCATTATTAGAGGCTGGATACAAGATTCCCAACATCTTAAGTACTAGACTGCCTGGGAGGTGGAACGTTCGCGAGCCTTGTACCTGGGCTGTTGTCGTCGCTTATTCGCGAGGACCCCGCAATTGCAACTATTGGTGTTCGGGACGTTAGGATCTTTCCGGTTGTGGCAGTCCTTTTACGATTATTAGGAAAACCTAGATATTCAATTTTCAAATTGCCTTTTTCTGTATATCCGATTGGTTTCTGATATCCCGCCATCAAGGAGATGGTCCCTGAAGTTTACGCCGCAAGTATTGGATATCAATGTAGTTCTAGGTACTTAGCTAATTCTTCAACTTTGGTACAGCAGTTGCGGTGTTCTGCTTCTGGAAACATTCAAGTTCTACCTTCTAGCTACAAGAATGGGTCTACTGTTGATATGATTACATGTTCAGGAAGCAAGTAAAAGCCTTGTCGGTAAAATGCAGACTCCATGAATTTGGGATGATAAGGCTTTACTTCGTTGCTGCTTTGCAATTCGGGTCAAGACAACCTCAATACTTATTTGTCACGCAACCAACAATCTTCAAAGAGACGGTTTTAGATTCCTTGAGTGATTGATCGTTTGTTTTATCTAGAGGTCTTGACGTTTAGTGCGAGATAAGTGAGTGTAACCACCCCGGTAAATGATCTGTAAGACGAGCCTGAAAGAAAAAGGAAATGGGCGGCCTACAACCTTTCTCATATGTACCTCAGATATATGTTGAAGCTTCATTTCTTGCAAGCACCCATACTTTATGTTTTCATAGCCCGGATTGCTTTAGCGACATATACAGGGATCACCCTATAATAACTCTCCTAACGATGGTCGGACTTAGTCTCCAAGGGTTCGTGGATCATATTCGCTATTGTGATAGCTATAGCGAGGTCTGCACCCCATGTCACCCCTCGTCAGGTTGCGCATGCCTATCGCACAGCTATCTCGCGTGCTCCAACTCTAATTGATTGGTTTCTGATAAAGTGGAGAGAGCGATCGCAGTGACATCGTTTTGAAGGTTTAGTCGTCACATACGAAGTGCTTGTCTGAAATTGATGGGCCCGCGGTTATTGATCTCGTTGATCCCCATAAGCAGTAGACTTGAGCACAAGGATACCGCGATTATAGCGAGTTTTTGATGCTCTGAATGTACTAGTTATCCTTGATCATTGCAATACCTAAGCCTTGTCAGAAGTAGATGCGTATCCTCAATTAACAGCTTCTTACCTAGCTTAGTTGCGCTCAAGATAGATTTTGGATTTTTGGTGTTGGAGTAGGATCAAGGACAGATTCTCCTTCTAAACAGCTACAAATGAGTTCTATAACTCGTGAAATCTCATAAGATCGATGCCAACTTAGTTTTTGGATATATTTGAGACGCTACCGTGTCTTTGTGCTTGGTCACTAAGACTGCTTGTGCCACTGCGATTCTGTCAGGTCCCAACCAACTTTATACAATGAACTGCGATTTCGCTATTTCTTGAAACTCCATGAATGGTACATGAAATTTTGTCTCTCAATGATAAGTAGTTTAGTAGCAAGATAAAATGCTTAGATGGTGGGCAGGGAATCCCAAGTCCTCGGAAATGGGACTTGCTCACCGCCGGCACCTTCACGACGTGGAACAAAACAAACTTACAAAAGCGCCACCTGCACTCCAGCAAACATTCTAGAGTACAAGTGTTTTCAATGCTTCAAGTCCTCAAGTGTACAGATTTCATCTCCTCCGATAGCGCAACGATTATTCAAAATATACATTACTGCTGTGCTATAAAAGCCACTCGACGACATTTGGGCTCTTAAGCCAGCCGTGTTTAGCGAGTAGAGTCGGGGAAGGGAAATGCGTGGCTGGATGGACCCTTCGTTTGATTGTTATTAAATCCACGGCATTGTAAGCATGAACCAACGAACCGAATCAGTTCAGATGAGGGATCTAGTTATTGAGACAGGTATGATTGAGTTCAAGAGGTTGCGCGTGTGTGCGAACATTGATATGGATGCGCAATACTGCTTCTTCTGACTAAGTTTTTCAGAGAAGTGTGAAAGAGCTCCTAGATACAATTATGGTATCAAAGTTCCGCAGCTGCTGCTCCTTTTCCTGGAACGCCTTAAGCTCCCAGAATTCTGGTCAGCTCCGTGTATCCCATTCATCTACGTCTATTCGCTCTCCTATGTCGAGATATATTGAAGAACATTCATCTAAACATTCGTATTCATATTCCTTTTCCATGATATATCTGTCTGCACTGAGATGGCATTTCTAGTCTGAGCAGAAGTGCAGTCTTCACTATTGATGTCTGCAACATCTACTTCAACCATTCTCTCCGTCGATGCATACGGAGCTGTGGTGACGTTAGTGACGACGTATTTTTCTCCGTCTTTGCTGGTTGTTCCATCATAGACACGAGATCGATGATAGCCGCTAAGTTTCGTTCCCTTGCAGAACTGGCACATTTGTGTCTCTCTGGTATTGTTCGAGTTCTTGGAACCGAACCTTGTGGTGGAGTCTTTGGTCGTTACCCAGTGAAGAACTAAAACGCTGAAGAGAACTATGAGATTATGGTGTTAGGCGCCTGGTCATGGGTATGTATGCGTTAGATGAGAAATGGCATGTACTCACTGTCAAAGTTGCAGCACATCAAGCAAATCCAAGCTGGTTCGCCGTGAAGAACCATGAGAATAGTCAAATTACTGTAAAATTGTTAATCCTTGCCTTCAAAATGAAGACAGAGGTTGCACTTACATCACGCTCGACGTCAAGGTCGTCAAGCTTCCAATGAAGGTACGGAAAGTGACAGTCCGCAGAGCATTCTCTGAACTGCTTTTGTAGGTCAATTGTCCTGCAAATGATTAATATATCTAGCCAAAACTCAGAGAGGCAGGTGACGAACTTCGGAGAGGAACAATAAATAGTGACGTGAGGTAGACCTGATTGGAATGTCAGTAGCGGCACTCTATCTTGCAGAAGATATCTCATACATTGACCACAACATCAAATATAATGAGAGGCATCATAGCCTTCTTCTCCATGCCGATTATACACATCCCGCTCTCATCAATGGTTGCGATACGGCTAGAATCCTAGTTAGCAACAATTCAGTACCGGATATTGAACAGCGTTCTTACTATACAAAGTTGAGCACGACAACAATACAGTATGGCACTATTGACGTTAATCCTCATTCGATTGGATTTAAGCGTTGTGTCCTTACCCAACATCCCAAAACAGTTGAAAAGATAAAGCTTCGAATGGAATCGCTTTATGTTCACATCGTTGACAATATGCTGATGGGCGATTTAGCATTCACCCCCACGCTGAAGACAGAGATCATATTACCGCTTTCTCGACCAAGAAATAATATATGAGCTGCAGGAATTCATTAGTGCTATGGCCTGGGACAATGGATAATAACAACATACAATCTACTCAAAAGAATTAGTGAGGCTCTTCTATTTTCCAAGGAGCAACATACCTTTGTCGACATGTAGCAGACCAGGCACAGCAAGATGGCGGCTGAGCATGTTTGAATTGAGGTGTTGAGACCGAATCCGTGAGACAATACCGCCGTTATACTGACAAACAACATCGAGTCGATATAAATGGCCAACAGAAGCCAGTGGGTGACGGTCATACAACGCCAGTTTTTCAGGGCATTCAGTCGTCGACCTAAGCATACTTCATCAAAACCGTGTTGCCAAAAATTCTCGGCCCTTCAACTTACTAAGACATATCGCCAGAGCACTCATACTGATAATCGACAAGGCCGAGGTGACGACCAGCCCTACCCTTGGGACTGGGGCAGGCTCCAAGCCTCGCTGGGATAGTAGTGCATACATGAGAGGAAACTTTCTGTTCGAAGATACTTCACAGGATATCACAGAATATGTGCACTCTCTGCTTTCAAGACATGGGGGCGCCGGTCTCCATAAGTATAGGAGACACTGCTATGACAAGGGCGGGTGAAGAAAGGTAGCTGGGGAAGAAAGGCAGGAGTAACTACTTCCAACCCGCCATGGGGATCGCGAGCCCAGAGCGTATGCGTCTTCCCACTTAGGGCTAGCTATTGTGATGAGAATCCCTGGTGGTGATGGTCGTATCAACCAAAAGTATAAATGCCGGAACCAACCAAAAAAGTCGCTTACCAAATCCATCGCCGGACCGTTTGCAGTCATTTCTAGTTCACAAAACCCGCGATCCTGCACGTACTACTCGGTACCAGACTGCTCTGCCGCGGGAGATGCACACATAAGGCCCCACGGAATAGCCTAAGGAGGCAATTTTCCAGCTATCTCCAGGATACTCCCGGATATGTCCTCCGTGCAAAGGGTTAAGAGTGGGTTTTGGTCGTTGCCGAGGACATAAGAGAGCCTCGAGCCGTCCACTTCGAGTCCCTGATTGGCACTACGGGCACTATGGAATCCCCGCAGGCTAAAGAAGTGAGATGAACATCCATTGGCAAAAAGATGTAGGGGTTCTAGTTCCCTTGGTCCTACGGAAAGGCCGTGTCCCGCAGAACGTGGAAGTCAAGCACTGACAGGTCAGTAAACGTATGGCACTCGCAACCTGAACAGACTTTGCTGGTGACGCAAAGATCGTCCCTAGGGTGTTTGGGGTTTGAACTTATGATATATCACCACACACCAAGATGATGAAAGTTCATGAACCCCCCTGATATGAGCTTTGAACACCAGTTCATAAGATCAACTTCAACATTGAGCTACCCCACCTTTGACCATCGTAGTGCCATAGTGCGTACGTACCCGTGGTGCCCTCCTCCAAGCCAAGATAAGTGGTCTGCCAGCGAAGGATGTCCCGTGTTCTGCTACGACGACTAGTGTGCATTGCGTTTTGACACTGATGCACAATGATCACAGATCACGTTCCCATAGGCAGATAAGATAGATCCAGAGTAGTGCCTTCACGAATGGTCTCCGTGGTTTGTTAGGACGAGTCTCCTGTATATGTACCTGCAGACGATACTCAGCGTGCTTCATCATAATCTCTAGAGAAGAAAAGCCACTAATTCAAGGTAGGCACGCGGGTGACGAAACAATTGGCCGATTGTTGAACTCGACCATCTTTCTGTCCACGACCACAGAAAGTTATCTAGGAGAGTTATATCATATTTTGTTCGCAAAAGATAATCAGCAACTAAATTTCTCTGCAACAGTAAAGTCTTTGGTTTGACCGAGACCTATGGGCTGAGTTATTGTTGTTGCAAAAGGTCGAGTCTGTTTAGAATCGGCCAGTTATCTTGCCACCGGCGTGGGTAGGTCGCTGGCAGGCCTGGGGGAGTGCTCAGACGTTGTGTGCAAATACCGATTGGAATATCTAAACTAAGTTGCGGCACGAGGAGTATCTTTTCTCACATCCTCGGGATTCACTAGTGACAGGCATTCCGCTGTTCCGGCAAGACGCCACAGTCAGTAGTGTCGCTGGCACGGCACAGCATGCAGAGTCAAACAATTGCGCCTCCACCACGCGGGTGACAGAATAATTGGCAGATTTCAAGAACCGGCCATCTTTCTGTCCACAACAATCGATAATTATCTACGAGAGTTAGGTCCATGTTCTCTAGCCGAAAATAACAAACAACTAAAGTCCTCTATGACGGTATAATCTTTGGTTTATCAGAGGCTTGTGGGTTGAGTTATTGTCGTCGCAAAAGTGTGAGTATGAATAGAACTTGGCCAATTATTCTGTCACCCGCGTAGAGGCGCAATTATTTGACTCTCCCAGCTCCCTGTCACGTCCTAATAAGGTTTGCAAGACCTTGCTCTTCGTGAAACGCACATCCAAGGGCTTTCGGGGTCTTAAATGGTCGTGATCGCAACAGACGCCAGTGATCTGTTAAACGTTTACCAGATTTAATGTATGGTGGCAAAGATGTCTTTACGGCCTTCCGATCGGAATGTCGAGATCGCCAGCCAGTGGCATACATGTGACAAGAATTACCCCAGGTTTAAAGTATAATCATGGGTTTAGTCATCAATTGGGTGTTTCGCATGATTCGCCACATCTGACGGGCTGTGGGCGATTGTGCCCATCAAAACAGCGACATGCCCACAGCTGCTTAACAATACTGATCGTCGGTGAACTTGCATTTTTCAAAGTCTGTAACGCTTGCAAGCTTTGGCGGCTTCTCACTGGCGATTTACTGCGAGGCTTGTGGCGCAGTAACACGCACAGGTCGAGCATATTTCCATGAGTTTGGGCCCGAGGTGCTGTCGCCCTGTCTACACAATCCTCTAGATATAGCCCCGTAACAACTTTCGGCAACTTCAACGAGTGTCTCTGGTGAGACGTATCTATGCGAGAAGTGCAATCCTCTCACCATTTATCTGAAATGAGCCAAAACCAATGACAGCTTTCTCCTCTGAGTCGGACCTGTTCCCTATTTCACAAGTCTCGCGCTATGGGGCAAGTTCTAACTCCTACTCGGCCACTCCGGGTGATCACGACTTGAGAGACCCCATTGCTGGTTGCCTCACGTGTTCGAAGAGTTGGTGACCTGTTTGGTCTTCTGCATCTGGTTGGACGATTTGATGTCTTCGCAATACTAAATATCTCTGCTGGCTACACATACTTTTCTTCGGGTGCCTGGGCCGTACGGATGAACAGGAACGATTTAAAAGTGCTCCACACAGACGAGAGCGGGGAGGCTTTCTAAGGCAGACAAATCAATAAGTCGAGGCCGGACCGACGCCCTGTTCCTATCCGTACGCTCCTGTTGCATTCAATAGTCTGGCATTTGCCCGACTTTATTGGAGATTTCTCGCCTATTCAGCCACGCCTTCGTAGTCCTATCACTTTCCGGTCAACTAGCCACAACTAACAAAATATGACAGCAGGGCAAGATGTCTAGCTTTGTCCCGTCGTGATCTGGCAGCATTGGCATTCCAAGTGATGCAACTCCAATGCAACGTTGAGAGCCTGGCTCTGTAGCTAGAGGCTATCAATACATAGGTTCAAGCCGCTCTTTGGGTCACTATAACCTGTGATGCTTGGTAGGTGTGACACCAAGGAGCGGCTGAACAGCAAGCCACCGTCAGCTCTAGTGGGCCTTCAAGGGAGAGAACCACGTTTTAATCTCCCTCTTCCCTTCAAGGTTGGAAACCGCAAACGTCAAGTCTCCCGGTATACACGATGCAAGTGTTCAAGAAAGCGCAAATCAAGGTCAAAGCAGCGGTGAAGGAGATCCAGAGCGCGACGGAGAAGGCAGGGGACTCTACTCGTGAACGCCAATATCTGGTCACTCGGAAATTTTCCAACCAGGACCATGAGCAGAACCCGCCGAATTTTGGGCCGTTCAGTAAACATAGGAAATCCTCAAGCCTGCAGAAGTCGCCATATACCATTCCATCTGAGCCTTGCACACCCTGCAAAGATCCCATCGACAAGGAAAATATCTTGCCTTTCCAGCAGCCTCAACTCCCAGACTTCAAGTTCTCCCAGATATCTCTGTGCGAGCCCCCGAAGGCACAAGTGCAAGCCACGCCCCAGAGTCCAACGGTTCAAGTAATTGCATCAACATGTACGGGGACGGAAGCAGTACCAACAGATTTCGCACAATTTTATGTTCTCAAGCCTGGAGTGCTCCCTACTGGATCATCAGACCGTACTGTTCAAGATTTCGCAATATGCCACCATTGCTTTTCATCTAATGTGGCACAGGTTCCAAGTCTAGCATCCAAATTTGTACGTGTAGCCAGGACTGACGCTTCGCGAAAAGAATCGTTGTCTCTTCTGTCATACGACACTCTTCTATGCAACTTTAGTTGGCCAAGAGTGCGCCAGACATTTCTAACGCGCTGCGTGCCAACGAACTCAATTCGAGCCCTGGTCGAATTTGCAACCCTGCTACCCGTTTTGACAACCTGTGAAGGAACTTGGCAGCCTTCTGGACAGGAATTTTACAGCAGTACATCCTGGCCCGACTCAGGTCTTTGTGTCACATGTTTTGAGACATATATCCGTCATTCAGCCTTTGAACCTCACTTCAATCTTCAGAGAGATGACGCTGATCCAAATCGCCTATGGGTTTGTGATCTGGGTCTTTATCCATACCTTCAGCGAGTATTAAGGGCAGAGCTAGAAAGTTCATCGCCTAGCTTCCAAGGATTTCTAGCGGCAGCTAAGGAACGACAGCTGATCCCCGATTGTCCTGGAGAGGGAAATCCGATAGTTGCCGTGGGCGAAGAAAAAGCTTTTGCATTCAGAGCGCCTGGGGAAAAGGCCGGGGTCTTCTGTTCTGCCTGCTATTACGATCGCGTGCATGGAACATCACTTGATGGCTTTTTCGAGAAGAAATTCGAACTCCAAGGGGATCAGGAGGGCATACTGATATGTGATCTGGCGTCAGAATATTCTCAGACAGCGATAGTAGCAGCGATACACGAGAAGGATGCCGATCTCTGGGGGAGATTGGTTGCAAAACGTGGCACGGTGCCGAATTGTGTAGGGGTCATTGGAATGGACGAGGAAGAGATTGAAGCGCAGAAAGCTTCCTTCGGTGATCTGGCCAATTGGTATTATCTGAGAGGATTCCCGAATATCGAGATATGTCCCCAATGTTATTGGACTACCACAGCACTGGTCGGCGCAGAAAATTTCTTCACGCCCCTCAGCCGACCCTTGAAAAATGGTATCATACGGCAATGCTTTTTGACAGCACCAGCAGACCCATCGGCAGATGTGAATGACCCGACGGGTTTTGAAAATACTCTTGCTTGGCGAGGTCAGATGCTTCGAAGTATGCTACAGTACGCAAGCAGCACGGATGGGGATTTCAGTCGCTTTCTGAGCCTGGCTAAAGTAATCTCGAAATTTCCGACTCCTTGTGGCGGTCAATTTCGGCGTTACAAAGAAGGCAGTGGCCGTCGATGGCTGGGAAAAACTGCTAAGAATAAGAAGGACCTTAACGATTGTACCCTTATGATCTGTGAAGAGTGTCACCTCAGCATTGTCAAAGGAACGGCTCTCGAAGGTCAACTAAGCGACGATGTAACGAGTTCTACTTTCGACTACGACAATGGCTATTCTTGTCCAGTATACACGAAACTAATAAGAAAAAGGCTTGGAGAAGCATGTCGAAGTGGTAATCTGGATGTATTCGCAGCATATTGGAACAAGAGAGCGGAAGTCTGGAAGCGATATGAACCGTGGCCTGCGGCAATGGCTGCACAAAGGAAAGCTCTGGGTCAGGAAACCGCAAATACCATTGCACATACATCCATCCAAACTCAACAAGGTGCGATCCAGCTCACAAACCAGATGAACGCACAAACAAATGCTTTCATGATGGGCGTTGGGCTCTTAGTTACTGAGGCTTCCACTTTTGGCACTAGTTCTCCATTTGGTAATTCTGTCGTAAGTAATACTATCATTTCTAGATCCGTGGGATCCTACTCTTCCAACAAGTTACCTAACTTCATGCAACAGCTTTTCCCGGAATATCAAACGTCTGTAGGAGCGCAACCCGCGCAGGCTCATCATGACGCTGCTAGTCTACCAGGATCTGACGTCATCACACCGGAATTCGCGGGTCTGAATGATGTTGAGAAGACAGAAGCTATGCTCGCGCGATTTATGGAGTTGCATGCTGAATGGGCTGCCCTAGAGTAGCTTCCACATTTATGTTGCGGAGATCTCTCCGCAACCAGGACTACAGCTAAATCCGCAGTTCATGAATGAGCAGACGCAAACTTGGAAGGTGTAGGAAGCCCGCATGTTGGAATCCATCTCGCTGGGAAGAGATTCCAACACAGGCCGTCATGTAAGCCGATTTCTGGATTTGATTAAGATACTCCTGTCCCACTTGCCCCGCATATCTCTTGTCGATGGTACGGAGTACATGACATTTCGTCATGGCGAGTGGGGTGCCCGCATAACTCGCTAAAGTCTCTCAACATCCATCCATCGACCCACGTGGATAAGTCCCAAAGTCTTTTCCAACGTCGAACTACGATTGACACGTAAACACCAATGAAATCCAGATAATTCCTTGCTATTTCGAAGAGTATATTGCTTGGCGGTACACACACGACGCAATCTCAGCCATTGAGACTGGACCTGATTAGTCTTGGAAAGTGGGATGGTCGTGATTTTAGTGGTATGGCGAGGTACAAAACAGGCCTCCTTGGGGCGGATGAGAAGAGGAGGAACGTGTTGTGGAAGTATCAGTGCCTCGAGAAATATAGCCTAGATAATTCTAATATGCTGGTACGCTGAGTAACGTCCTTTTGAAGATTGTTTGTCTGCATGCTGATGCGATGCAGGCGATTATGACGAGATTGGCCCTTTGCCTCCTCTTCTCGACTTTCTGTAAGACCTTTTTTCAATTCAATTACATTTTAATTTTAAAACCATGCGACTAAGTTGTGTACCACAGTGTTTCTCTTTATGATTCCAAGACATACTGTAGCTTCGAACGTCGTCGACTCAAGCACCAAAGTCAACACAACATCACAGTTGACATGGACCAAAGCGCTACGTATGAATCAGATCCAAGTTATAGGCACGCACAACAGCTATCATCGAGAAGTGAGCTTAACCGAGCGACCGTATCATGCACTTCTACTCAGTAATCCACAAGATTACTACTATTCTCACGCCGCGCTTGATCATCAATTGCAATACCAATCCGTCCGTGGCTTAGAACTCGATATATGGGCTGATCCGCATGGGGGCCATTATGCGACGCCACTGATTAGGAGACTCGCGCATCTGGATCCGCCTCCAGCTTCTGCCATGAATAAGTCAGGATCCAAAATCATTCACGTCTCTGATGGCGACGTGGGAGTCTCGTGTTATACTCTCGTAGAATGCTTGCACGTGGTCAAGAATTGGTCGGTCGCAAATCCGAATCATGTCCCTGTTCCGATCATGATCGAGTTCAAGACTCCAGGCGCGGACATGATTGCTTTAGGAGGCGCAACGGCCATCCCATGGAATGACACCACCTTGCTGGATAGCCTGGATGCAGAATTCAGATCGGTTTTTGCTTCTGACCAGCTGATTACTCCCGACGATATACGTCAACCAAACATGACCCTGGAGGAGTCCATCCTCAAATACGGCTGGCCTGATCTCGACTCCGCTCGAGGGAGAGTGATGTTTTTGATGGACGACGGATCGCAGACCCTTGGTACAGTTCGTCAAGCGTACATAACAGGACGACCGAGCCTCGAAGGGCGTGTGATCTTCACCCAATCTCATCCGGGAGAGCCAGACTGTGCATTCCGCAAGATGAACACTCCCACCGGCGACAACCAAGCAGAAATCCAAGCCGCCGTGGCAAAGAACTACTGGGTGAGAACCAGATCGGATGTCCCGCTTGATACAATCCTAGCTAAGGATACCGCGATGCGGGACGCCGCTTTCTCGAGTGGTGCGCAGCTCATTTCAACGGATTGGCCGGTCGAGGGAATGGCAGCGAGGTATGATACGGATTATGTGGTGCGATTTGGGAACGGAGCGACTGCGAGATGCAATCCTGTCACTGCGCCAGTGAAATGTGCCTCGTTGATCCTGGAGGACCTCGATTGAAACAACTCCTGGTTTATTCAAGATCAGGAATGACAGGATGAAAAGCAAGATATGTACGGTACACTCCTGGGGTAGGCTTATTCTGTACTTTCTATAGGATCTGCAATGGATCTCGAAGGCTTCGATGAGAAATATATGGCTTCGTTTCATTCCATTCACGTTGTAAACCAAGGGAAGGCTTCTCAGGTCATCCCCAGGAGTCTCGCTTCCACAACCAGCTCTTTGGCCCCAAAAGACAAAGCTCGGTTGGCCGAACCGAGCCTGGAAGCAGTTCTCTGCAGGGGGACGAGAAAACGGGACATGACGCTCCATATAATCTTAATCTTACCAGAATGATTCGGACGTCTACGTTTCACATGCAGCAAAGCAGCCGTCCACTCCCCCGATCTAGAGCGTAAAATGAACCTTAATTTAAGGCTGCTGTGTTGTTTCCTTAAGCTTAAAATTGCGTCCATGATATGTGCAGAGTTTTCGGCATTCATTAATGGATGGGTCATGTTGACAGTGCCTTGTAGGTGTAACCTTAGGCGTAGGGTTGAACGCAGCTGGGTTCTCATGAGTGCTGTCTCTGAAAGTGTCGCGCTGCGAACATGAAATACTCACCAGAGCTGGATCTACGGTACGGGCCAACTTTCCGTCTGCTAAAACATCCGCGGCAATGTTAGTAACGAGTACAGACCCCGCAAGCACAGCATGCATTACCAAGCCTCCCATATAGAATGCGGTGGGATGCGAATCGCCGCCAGTGGTGACATGGGACCTTCTTGGCCCTATCCGGCGCATCTTCGCGGGTGCGTCGTCGCCAACAGCCAGCCTCGGTAAGGGTGTAGCGTGCTGGAGATAAAGTGCTTGACTTCTTGGCTCTGCACCCGAACACGATGTTCGTGGAATTGGCGCATGAGGATCGAAACACCATGCCCAGCCAAGCCCATCATCATAATCTGCTGCCGCCAGCAAACTTCGGACCACTGTTCCCAGCCGCCAGCTTCTGTTTCATGGCGTTTGTCCGACTTGGCCGTTGGGCTGGCCTGCTATCTGACGGTTCCCTTGTGATCTGACGCCTTGGATCCGCCCTTAATCTATACCGCGAGATCAATCCTCCGTTTGTTGGTGCCGAAGTCACTTCTAGAACGGAGTCGCTTGCCTGTTGTGGCTCGTCTTGAATCTAAACTACTTGGCAGGAATAGGAGGCCTGTGGCTCTCGGGGTGCGAAGCTGGTATAAGTATTCGGCTTGCTGCTAGCAACGATGACTTTCTCTCTCCAACGCAAGTCGCTCCCTCTGTCGTCGTTCTCATAGAGAAATTCCATTCATTACTTTGCTCCAACACTTTTCTGTCTTTCACTTCTTTGTATTCACATTACTGCCTTCCCCGATTATATACGAAAGCAAATCACTTGCACAAATCCAAATTCACTTCCTCGATCAATTCGAATCCACTGCCTTCAATATGAAGTTCACTCCAGCATTCATCGCCGCCACCATGGCCTCGGCAGCTACCGCCCACACAACCATCTGGAACATTTGGCTCAATGATGTTGACCAAGGTGTTGGAAACAGCGCTGCTGGTTATATCCGCTCGCCACCCAACAACAACCCCGTCAAGGATATCACGTCAAGTGATATGACTTGCAACGTCAACAACGTAGCAACTGCAAAGACGGTCTCAGTTGCAGCTGGTGATAAGGTTACTCTCGAGTGGCACCATGACAGCAACTCCGCTTCCGACGATATCATTGCTTCTGTAAGACGACGATTCTACAATCGATGTATCTTGTATATCGAAGCTAATGGAAATGCAGTCTCACAAAGGCCCTGTCATGGTATATATTGCTCCAACCGACAGCAATGGAGCTGGTGACGTTTGGGTCAAGCTTGCTGAGGCGGGTTATGATGGAACTACATGGGCTGTCGACACTCTGATTGCCAACAAGGGCAAGCACTCCGTGACGCTACCATCCAGCCTCGCACCTGGCAAATATCTCCTCCGAGGCGAGATCATTGCCCTCCACGAAGCCGACGCTGCTTACAGTGCCAACTCGGCACGTGGTGCTCAGTTCTACATGGAGTGTGTCCAGATCGAAGTCACTTCTGGAGGAAGCACTGTAAGATTTCAACGTCCTTTCCTGCGCTGGCTTATATGGCGATGCTAATCTTTTTGATATAGACTCTTCCAAGTGGTGTTGCCATCCCTGGTGCTTACTCATACACCGACCCTGGAGTTGTCTTCAACCTCTACGGAAGCTTCACCAGCTATACGATCCCTGGCCCAGCTGTCTGGGACGGCACCACTGGAGGTAGCGCATCCACTGCTTCGTCTTCCGCTGCACCAGTCGCGTCATCTTCCGCCGCGGCCGTGGCTTCTTCCTCAGCTGCGCCCGTTGCTTCCTCGTCATCCGTCAGCACCGCTGTAGCCGTAGCTACATCATCTGCCGCAACCAAGCCAACAACCACAGCAGCAGCCGTCCAGACTCCAGCATCTTCATCCGCCGTTGCTGCTGTACCAACCACCCTCGCAACCTCAACCAAGTCTTCATCCTGCGGCAGCGCCAGTTCTGTTGCCATTGCCGGAGCGGTTGCGAAGTGGGGACAATGGTAAGTCTTGCATTCCTTCTTGCGGCCTGAAAAAACCAAGTCGCTAACATTCTATGAAAAGTGGTGGAACTGGCCATACCGGCGCAACTACTTGTGCTAGCGGAACTACCTGCACCGTCCAGAACCCCTACTACTCCCAATGCCTATAAGCTCCATTGAGCACTGTTGGCCATTCTTAGACAGCGCGGCTTATGAGATACGAGACCATCTACTATGCTGGGCATTTTGTCGTTTCTGCATGACGGTTTGATATCGACCCCCTCGATCGAATCTCTTCCTGCGGCGCAGTTGGGATATTCTGTGTATTTGCTTTTTTCTTCTTTTCTTGAAGTCCCATTTGTTGGACGTGGTCTTGATCTGGCCCTTTTTCCTGGTAGTATCTGTGATAGTTTTTTCTTGGCGCATCGATTGGTGGATAGATCAAGATAAATAAACAAAATCTGAATCTTTCGTGTTGCCATGCACAATTTCGCCGTCTTGACTTTCATGTAATATAATATCTTCGAAAGCATCGTCGCCTCGTGAATATTATTCAGGAAGAGTTGTTGATGGACGTCCTGTTTTGACTCAGAAGGAAAACAAAGAGTTGGTTTAAGCTAAACTTGATAACATGGTTTCTCTTCTAGTAGTAGAAGACGGCTTAGTTATTCTCTGAAGTTGAACATATGAAGGAACATAAGTCTTGCTCCCATTGGGTATTTGTTTCTCTCCGTACAACATCCATTATTGCTTGGCCATTCTGCAGCGAACCGCCCCCAGCTCGCTAAACTTATGATTTCGCATCTACGCGCGGAAGATAAAGCTATCAGCTATTGGAGATAAAGCTCCATGGTCTTCCTCTGCCTTCGCCTAGTAACATCCAGAAACTTTGAGGTTCAACAATCTTTCCGACGATTATTGTCGATAAGGATGGCAGGGGGGTCACAGACTGTAGTTTGGCTCTTGTGCCGGATAGAGATCAAGCACCTGAATCAGACTGATCTTCGAGCAGTTAAGTTTCTTATCATGTGCTTGCAATCTTAGTACACTGAATCAATTGTGCCTTCTCGATTTCCATGGTTCTCATATCTAGAGGGGGTGGGGCGACTTAGCGCAGGGCGAGTCCCTCTTGATTGTGCATATCCACCACAGCGCATATAGATTACTACGTCGAGCAATGATTTTAACACCCTAAGCAATCAACAGTAAGAGATTTGGGCAGTCACTCAGCGAATCGCATAGACTCGAGAGCTTTCATCCATAGCAGAATAGAAAAGGTGGAAGTTGTGAGTGTTTCCAGTCAAGGACGAGCTTTAGGCGTTGATAAGGACCTATAATGGGGCGACAGGACATATCAATCCAGCCAGTCTTTAATTGAAAGTGGAGGACAAATGTATTCATAAGGCATGAACCAACCACCTGACACACGCTGCTCAGCCTCTTCAGATGAGCAGCATGGGCCGAGCGGTAAGGCAACAGACCGAACGCAAGGGATAGTGAGAAGAGATGAGGTTGAGAATATTCCACTCTGCAGCAATGGTTGGAATGACTTAGGGCGAAGATAAGCATCGATAAGGTAAGGTATCTTAGGTAGCGTCAAGATTTAGCTTCCAGCCACTAGCCAACGTGACAGACATGACATCTTTTCACCTCAGAGCCGAACAGTTTCACCATTCCTGAGCTCTGACTTCATCCATCAACAATTAAGACAGCTTGCTGTCCCCCATTACCAATCCTCATCATGGAGTCCCTCAATTATGTCCGACTGAAGGTCATCGCCAGCACGCTACGGCTTGCTCAGCCCTGTCCCGTCAAGTCACCGAATTTCGACGATGTCATCCAGGTCCCGTCTCGTGACGCGGACCGCACCATCAAAGTCCACGTCTACCGCCCAAGCAACCCTGAAGCAAACGCCCCGTCACCGGTACTGGTGAACTTCCATGGCAGTGGGTTTGTCCTCTACTGGCATGGTAGCGACGACTACTTTTGCCGTCTCGTCGCCCGGAAAGCCCAATACACTGTCCTCGATGTACAGTACCGATTGGCTCCCGAGCATCCCTTCCCAGCCGCGCCACATGATGCCGAAGATGTGGTCAAATACGTCCTAAGCCAGCCCCAGCAATACGACACCACGCATCTCTCCGTCTCTGGATTCAGCGCGGGCGCAAATCTCGCATTGGTCGTTTCAAGCCTCGCTGATTTCCCCAAGAAGACCTTCCGTTCTGTGCTGGCGATCTATCCTCCCACAGATCAGGCAACGGACCCCTTTACAAAGAAGGCTCCCGATCCATCTGGGACTCCCATTCCGGGAAACATCGCCTCCTTGTTCAACCAATGCTACTTTGGCGATCAGGACCCGAAGAATCCAATGATCTCGCCCATTTTTGCTGATGCCAATGCGTTCCCGGAGAATATGTTGATCATCACCTGTGCATGTGATACCCTGGCGCCCGAAGCGGAGGCGTTTGCTGATAAGATCGAGAAAGAGGGTGGGAAGGGAAGGCATCTGGTGCGAAGAAGAGTGCCTGGTGTTAATCATGGTTGGGACAAGCTCCCAGACATCGATTCGGAGGGAGAGAAAAAAAGAGATGAAATTTATGACATGGCAATAGAGATGCTGAAGCGGTAGTGTTGTCCAATCTGCTGGCCTTATATATGCGTTCTTTTTCGTAGAGTTTTTAGATACTGGTTATAGACAAATATTAGACCGATAGAGACTTCCTACGGCAGATAACGTATACACCATACATGCGTGCCTAGTCTAGTATCGCCACGAGGTGGGTTGCCTCAAGTGCTGGGATGGAGATCAAGCCGACGCTGGATGTACAGTAGAAACAACCTGTTTCATAGCTGGATCGAATCTTTTAATTTGATTCCTTGGATGCGGAAAGCGGACCGATGTCATTTGTACCGATGAACCATTCTTGTTGAGGTCCATCTACGCTCCACTGCCTTTGTTGATATTCTGAAAACCACTAGTATAGTATTCGTATGCAGGCATATACTTGATGCTGTCAAGCAAGAAAGCTTTCATTCAGGAAGCCCCAAAATACCATACAGGTCTTGTAGTTGCTGCGCCTGAATTTTCCATTCTCTAGGAAGCAGCTTCAGAGCGACTACAAGGGCTTCGTCTGTCGCTTGCTGGGCATCTATATCTGCGTTACCAGGAAGCTTCGAGACAAGAGGGTGGCATCAATGTCTTTGGCAGTATCATAGACTTTCTTAGCATATCAATGATTGAGATGATTGAAGGGATTACCAAGGACAGAGCCTGGCTCGTCGACACCTGACATGATTGATGTATCAAGCTGATAGATGTTACCCCCACGAAAGGGGTTTTCACAATGCTGCGGCCAGTCAGCGTCATCGATTTGAAAGACCAAGTTTGGCAGAAGTTGGTGAAAAGAAATAATGTGAAAAACGGTCGCTCTATGGTTACTATTGACGAGGCTGGCTAAGTACATTGTACCCCGGTCAAACAACAGGGCTGCGACTCGACAACGTGAGAACCAGAGCATAGGTAGGGGAAATGACAGCGTAAACCAGCAGCCTCATCCATCAATGAGATTTGACAGAGATCGTGGGAGGAATTCACACGAAGTTGGCTTACTTCTCCACTTACTATAGTTGTGATGCGCGTGTGCATTTATGGTTCAAGGCTGTAGCCAATAATGTTGTGCAGGTATGTAACTGTGTGCAGCAGTATTCTGCAGTATTGCCAAATACGAAATACTATAGGCGTACAAAAGGCGCCACAATCTCGGTGGCCGCTGTACAGGGCTTCGGCCAGCCCTCTATACAGTTTCAGCGTTTGTCGGCCGTTGTCAGGCTGTGCTCCGAATATTGTTCTCCTGTAAAAGCAACAGACCTGCCATTATGTGAGCAAGGGGTCGCTGGTGTATCCTCGTAGATATTCTTACATTAGAGTTATAAATCAACAAGCAATACGACGCTTGGTTTTTAGGATAAAAGCAGTATGGAATACCGGAGGAAGTTTTTAGGGGTCGGCCCGAGCCTCTCTTGATCGGTCGCAATAGAATTGAGGGGATACCAACGCCGAAAACTGTATTCGCACCAGAGAATGATGCGTGTAAGAAGCTTTGGCGAGAGAACAATAGGAATACGGGCAGAATCTAAAGAGTTGTGAAGACTATTTTAAGTTCTAGATCGGTAGTGTGGAGTTGCTCTTATCAAGAGCTTCCTCACACTCTACCATTATTCCGAGCCAGCTAGTAGCGGGGTCGAGGCTGCGGCATGTATGAACTGTCACGATATTGTCGCAGGTTGTGTCCTAGTTATACTCGTTATGCAAAATCCTGTGATTGTAGACATCTTGTTCACAGTTTGCAAAGATACCACTGATATATCTCAACGCATTACTGTATCTTGTCATGCTAGATAGATGAAGCCTACGACACTCTACTGGTGCCAGATTCACGTATGCAAGCAACTGCTGACTTGCGTGGCAAGAAAAGGAGCTCAAGACATAAGCCACAGTGCATGAATTCCAATCAGGGACGATGCCGCGTCTCCATTACGCCTAGCCCTAAATGTAGGCTGTGCTTGTAAGGCTATATATCCCCCAGACATGACCTCGTTCCTAAGCGCCTTGTATAATCACATTTCACTATCCTTTGCCATCTCGGATTGTATCGCAAGTTATGTAAAGGAAAATGTTTGCGACGCGCGATGTTCCCTTTGAGACAATCTTGGCTGTGGCTGCAGTGCAACTCTTCGCCGTTGCGATAGCCTTGATCTGTTGGAAGTTCGCGGTACAACGGCAGCCTGATCAAACTCCAACAACAAAGCCGTCCCCACAGAGCAGCACCTTTCGACTTTCAGGCATACCCAAGGACTTTGGCAGTAAAGAGGAGATACAAGCATGGCTACAGTGTCTACCTGGATTTGCCGGGTCTCAGAATACTGCATCATCTTCGAAAGAGCCGGCCTGCCGCGAGAACAGCAATTCTCTTGATATTAAGATATCTATTGCGTCCGAAAACCTGCGATACTCTCAGGCAATTGTTACTGTGACTAGTACCAGTTCCATCGCCATTCCAGCTAGGATTAAAGGTCCTCCTGGCCACGAAATTGAGATTGATGATCACTTCCAAGGTCTGACGGTACTATACGCGGATGACACAGCTGACGCCGGAGATGGAATCGCTGCAGAGTAAGTAGTTGACGCTTGTGCTTTTCGTTGATTTGAACAACAGTAACAGAGTGCACAGTATCATCTTTGTCCACGGACTCGGCGGCCATGCTATACACAGCTGGAGATCGCGCACAAGCTCCGAGTTCTGGATTGTGGATTTTCTTCCTCAAGATGTCAAACATGCACGTATCATGACCTATGGATACGACACAACACTCGATATTGGAGGCAAACAACACCATGGCAAGAAGTCAATAAATAGTCTTGCCAAATCAATGCTGGAAGAGATCTGCACTATGCGGTATGATGAAGCTGTGTGTTTGCCTCGTGCTAGATAAATAGAACACTCTAATATGGACTACAGACTCAAAAGCGTCCTATTATCTTTATGGGACATAGTCTAGGTGGTCTAGTCATTAAAGAAGTATGGATACCGCGATATCACTTGAGATCTCACCAGATATAGGCTAAATGATAGTTGTATCTAGGCACTCGTTACAGCGTCAAAAAGCAAAGGACACAAGCCATGGCAGCGCATCTTCCAAAGCTGCCAAAGCCTAGTATTCTTTGGCGTCCCGAATCTTGGCATGTCCTTCGAAGAACTCGCTAGAATGGTCGACGGCTCAGAAAGCGAACAGCTAGTGCGTGATCTACTAGTTGACAACGATCACGATACACGGCCACTCCTTCAACGATTGAATGAGGAATTTGTTGAGTGTTTACAACATCGCAACGATCTTGACATCCTCTGCTACTACGAGACAAAACTCTCCCCACGAATTTCTAAAGAGGTCATACTCCTGAAAAACAAGTACCAGACGAGAAAAGCTGACTTGATGTAGAAGGACCAAGGTATATCTCACAGAGGGACTCTAATCGTGAATCAGGCATCGGCAGCCTACACTGGGCTTACTGCTAGGTCTTATAATATTCTCGAACTCGAAGGTGACCATCGATCGATGGTTAAGTTTGCAGAACGGAATCGTACGGGATATCGTGGTTTAAGTAGACGGATCAAGCAATTTATTGATCGGGCAATAGAGACTGGGCGATCTGGTGGGTTTAGAGACTAGAATCAATGCTATGAATACTGCTTTGTTATGAATCCTGACCCAATATATAGATTTTATAGATTTCAGTACGAAGTTGACTACTGAAGACCAAGGTAATTGTCCCACTAGCCTCTCAAATATAATAATACTGACAGTTTACAAGCTTGCATTCAGTCTCTCGCATACACAGAAATGGGTTATCGACGACAAGAAGCAGATGGAGCCCATCCAAATACATGCAACTGGATTCTAGAACACGAAAACCATAAAAGATGGAGGTACGAGAACCGTGGACTGCTCTGGATCAAGGGAAAGCCAGGTTCTGGGAAATCTACGCTCATGGCTTTCCTCTATGGACATCTACAGAAAGTTCCACCGGTAGAGCGAGGTCTAAGTCTCGACTACTTCTTTCACAGACGAGGTGTAGAATTGCAAAAGAGCATAAATGGTATGCTGCGATCATTTTTGTGCCAGTTATATATCAAAGTACCTTCGGTACGGAAAGTAATTTTCCGTCCCTTTCAAGAAAAGCGACTTTTTGGAGAAGCGGGAGCGGCATGGCAATGGCAGCCGAAGGAGCTACGAGACCTGTTTATCGAGGCTGTCGTTGTTGCTGCCACTTCGATGAAGATGACAATCTTCGTGGATGCCCTAGACGAGGCCGGGGAGGAAGGTGCTAGAGATCTCGCTTCATTTTTCCACCATTTAAACGATCGACTTGATCAGGCCCAGGGCACTGCTAAGATCTGTATCTCCTGTCGACATTATCCGATCGTGGCTACCATTCCCGGCCTAGAAATATGGGTGGAAAATTACAATAGCTATGACATCGCACTCTATGTTCGAGATACGCTATATGTAATGGTGCCGAGAGAGTTCGATTCAACATCGACTGCAATAAAGGACCTCGAGAGCGACATCGTCGAAAAGTCATCAGGGGTGTTTCAATGGGCTCGCCTCGTATTACCCATAGTTGCTGAGCAAATCAATGATGGAGATTCCATTGAGGAAGTACATGCATTGTTAGCCCGGGTGCCACAGGGGCTCAGCGAAATTTATGAATACATCTTGAAGAGTGTCATTAAGCGTCGAAATTATGATAAAACTCTAAGGTTGATGCGATGGGTTTGTCTTGCCGAACGACCTTTGTCGTTGACCGAGTTACGCTATGCTATGGTAGCTATTGATGCAAGTATACACTCCACAGCACGATCTTTTGAGAAGGTTGTAGGCTTTGCGGATTCGGATGAGCGCATGGCAAGACAGACGATAAGCTTATCAGGTGGTCTTGCTGAGGTGAAATACCAAGACAACGGCAGTACAGTAGTACAATTTGTACACCAATCTGTCAACGACTATTTACGATCAAGTGGTCTTGCGTTCCTGGTATCCTTATGCCAGGATAAGGCCTCGGTTGACAACAGTGTAACAATGAGCGAGGACTTCACAGACGATATAATTGGAGGAAGCCAGCATTGGTTAACGCAGTCATGCGTCACCTATGTGCTTTCTGCAGAAACTTCACTACCAGGGCGAATATACATTCAAGATCGGCATATTGTTAGCGAAAAAGAACGCGAAGTCCTAAGTGGTATACAGGAGAAGCTGCCATTCATCGTATATGCAACCGGCTACTGGCTTGTGCACGCAGAAAAAGCTGAAAGCCATGGGTTCTTTCAGACGCATCTCATTGAGGCATTTGGCTCTCCTCCAGGGCCAGCATTCCAAGCTTGGATCGAATTTCACAAGTTTTTGAAACACATTGAAAGATGGCAGATTTCTTCCCATGAGACTGGCTCAACACTACTGCACGCTGGATGTAGCTCGAATCTTTCTAGCGTAGTTGAGGCTCTATTAAACCGAGGCACAGATCCGAACCAGAAAGATGATGCTGGTAACAGGCCACTACATCTAGCAGCACGAAAAGGTGTCGACAAGTTGGCACAGATGCTTATAGAGCGTGGTGCTGAAATAAGGGCGAAAAATAATAGCCACAACACTGCGTTAGAGCTAGCTGCTGCAAACGGAGCAGTAGAGATAGTAAACCGTTTGTTGAATCTTGGCGTAGATGTGAATGAAAGCACAGGAGATTCAGGCAATGCCTTATACGGAGCTGCTATTAAAGGGTCAGAACCTTTAGTCAGAATACTGTTACGTAATGGAGCGGATGTCAATGCTCAGGGTGGATTATACGGTAATGCACTCCAGGCAGCTTCATTGAATGGCCATGAGGGGACAGTGAAGCTCTTGCTTGATATGCAAGCCGACATTAATGCTCAGGGTGGATTATACGGTAACGCACTCCAGGTAGCTTCATTTAATGGCCATGAGGGGACAGTGAAGCTCTTGCTTGATATGCAAGCCGACATTAATGCTCCGGGTGGGCACTTCGGCAATGCACTCCAGGTAGCTTCATTTAATGGCCATGAGGGGATAGTGAAGCTCTTGCTTGACATGCAAGCCGACGTTAATGCTCCGGGTGGGCACTTCGGCAATGCACTCCAGGCAGCTTCATTGAAAGGCCATGAGGGGATAGTGAAGCTCTTGCTCGACATGCAAGCCGACGTTAATGCTCAGGGTGGATACTGCGGCAATGCACTCCAGGCAGCTTCATCGGGAGGGCATGAGGAGACAGTGAAGCTCTTGCTCGACATGCAAGCCGACGTCAACGCTCAGGGTGGAATCTATGGCAATGCACTCCAGGCTGCTTCATTCAATGGGCATAAGGAGACAGTGAAGCTGCTTTTAAATAGGGGGGCTAACATGGCTGGATCTGACATGCAAGGCCGCAATGCTCTATATCTCGCGATGAGAGGAAACTCAGAAGCCATTTTCCAAATTCTTATATCGCTCAAAGCCCTACGAGAATGGGCAACACCTGATGTTCAGGGTTGTTCAAGCCTTCATTTTGCTGCATCCGGTGGCTCAACTGAAGCACTTGCATCTTTACTGGATACTGGTTGCGATGTGAACGAACTCGATACATATGGCTGGACTGCTCTCCACTGGGCTTCTAGGAATGGGTCTCATTCGGCATGCCAAATGCTGTTGACTGCAGGCTGCGATGTCTCTAAGAAAGACTCGAGCAACAGAACTGCATTTGATGTAGCTGTTATGTGCCAACATGGCTCGCTCCTTTCCTTGTTGTATCCTCAGATTTCTTCTGAAGAGGCATCGAATATCTTGTCTACTTTTGGCCGAAAACGACACTACCCCCAATGCTCTTGTTGTTTTAATGTAAGCACCATTCCCTGATTGAATTTTGGACCACAGCTCATTTTTTATGCTAGGATTGTGTCGCCATTCATTACCAATGCAAACAGTGCCTCGATTTCAGTCTATGTTTCCGATGTATCTTTGATAGCAAAAAGATTCACGATCCAGATCATGAGTTTAGCACAATGGAGTAATCTAATGATCGATCTCTTGTATTTGGTTTTGTTTTGGCATATTTATGGCGCAATATTACATGAAGGCAAAAAGTACATATCAAGTTATAACTATACCTGTACCTATACCTATATCATGACTATTAGAAGCCTGTGCTATCACAGTGTCGATCGAGCTTCTAACAAGTAAGGTCGTTGCATGAGTTACAACAGCTCAGACTTCGAAAGGTATAAGAACCGAAAATAGAGATACTACAGACATATGACTCTGAAAACACCTCGAGTTTCCACTGCTTGCAGTACTACTCTACTTATCTTCGTCAAAAAGCAGAGATGATATTGCTTAAACTTTAGCCCTCTTATCCAAGTTAGTATTTTCAAGTATATCATCGCACATGGTACCACCCAAGCGATGCGGACTAATTCGTGACTCGTTCGAATTGCATGCTTGCTATAACGGTGAAATACTTGCTAGGGTATGGAGGTGTTTGTCAATAGAGCCTGTGTTTTAGGCAGGAAGCAACCGTGAGATAATTATCTCGACCCAAGCCTCTACTACGAATAGTATTTTTCTACATATGCCTGGTAAGTCTGAATCACGTCGCGTTGGCCACAAGTGGCAGAGCAACTGAATTCCGAACGTCCTAATTTTGTTGTATAATAATTATGTATTAAGATAAGCGCTGCATTGTCAAGAAATCGAAAGGCGGTGTGGCAGAGTGGTCTAATGCGTGTGACTAGAATGTACAAGACTTTACAGTCATGTAAAAGCTATCACATTCTTTCGGGAGCACAGGTTCGAATCCTGTCACCGTCGAAATTCTACATTTTGATTTTTTTGGTTTCGAATATTTGTCTTTTGTGGCAATTCGCTTATGGGAGTCACTCATCACAAAAGACGCTACTGGCATGGCATCCAAGCTATGACCAACCCGTCTCTCATTTTGCCGTCGGTGAGAAACGGTGGTAGCGATGGGCACTTTGGTTTACTATGAAAGTACAGATTCATAAAGCTCAGGTGATGCATTGGTCGCGAAGGTTTTTGTAACATAGACAGTTCTACGGTCCATATCACAAAAGGGGGCTCTGAAAGCTACTTGTGCTGCCTCATCTAGTATGACGCGGCAAGCGAGGTATTGATAGCAGCAATATGCTTGCCTTATGGCTTCTCTGGCCGCTTAGACTTTTTCTTCTCAAAGAGATCGTCCTCATTTTGTTTGAAGATTGAAGAAGAGGTGTCGATGGATACCCTCCTTTTTTCCTAGATAAGAAACGCCAAAATATAATAGATAAGTATTACAACCCGTTGGAACCTCCTTAACGAAGTAGTGAAAAATATTGATTTGTTTAATTACGTCCAATTCATTATGTACTCTGGCTATCTTGACAGTCCTCTCCCCATTCAACAAAAAAGAAAAGCTCGATACATTAACAATTTAACCTCCCTGTAGCATATGTCATTCTCATCTTGTGAATCCATTTCAGCATTATGGTTGAGTACTTCCAAGACTCACCACTTCAGCACCCCTTCATGGTACTGCTATTCTCAGCAATCATCCTGGACAGATTACGCTCGCGGTTTTGATGCAGTGCCGATGTCCATGCTTCTACCTACTGTAACTTCTGCCATTGATTTGACTCAACTCAACGCTGTGCTGATTCGTAGCTCTGAAAAGTGGCCCCTGTGAGGAGTTCAAGTGGTACTACTACTATCGGAGTCTAAATCCACGCCGTATCTAGCACACTAATGTCTATCACATGGACTTCGACCTCAGGAGCAGACGGTCTTGACGCTGGTAGTCAGAGAAAATACAATTGGACTTTTTAATGATCCATTTGAAGCTCATTGTTTAGTATTGTCAAAGGTGAAGTAAAGCATCCTTGAGTTGGACTGCCAATGGATTAATATGTTGAGCTTTCAAATGGAATATATTTCACTCCGATTTTGTAGCTATCTTTAGAAACCACTCGGTTACATGATTCTTTCGTCCTCCAGCTATCAATACAAATGCATACACCGTTATGCAGTTCTTGTGTCTCGAAATTGACCAACAGGCCATTTCATCGGTTTCCGCCCCATTTCTTATTCGTTTCAGTTGCCTTGCCTCACGAGTTGTTACTTCCAAATCACATTCCGTACCCAGGCACTCAGTTTCCTTCATTTTAAAACTTGACATTTCATCGAGGTACCACTGACTCAAAATCCACCAGGAATGATAACTTCAGCACCTTCAGGCTAACATAGCGCGCGACTCAATGTATTCAATACAAGAAATTACAGGAGGAGAACAATCCAACTCCAAGCCCTGTATCTCCCCGCCCAGAGAATCCTTCATTCATCACTTATTCTCCAGTCACTATACCCAGCTTCTTCGTAACCTTACCCGCCTCGTTCATCTGTCACCAGGCTGGGCGTCAAGGGAGATATGACAATGCGGCAAACCCCCGGCTTGAAACCTCACTATTTCCTCAAAAAGGATGATATACGAGTTCAAATCCTCCCTCCCAGGAAAAGTCTTACATTACAGCTCCCGTGACAAATGCCGCCCCTCACACAAGGCAGGAATTCATCACCATAGCCTTAGGCTATAAAACTTTCAGGCAAAAGCCGGGACCTCGAGTGAGATCTGATATATGCGACCAAAACAAACAAAATAAAAACAAGATCTCAGCTCACCTCCTGGGGGAAGGAAAACAAAAAGGCAAAGGAAGTTATCATCACTCATGCCCCTGCACAAGACCTAAGACAAAAATCCAAGGCTACGAAATGTCTTCCCGCCGCAGAGCGGCATATGCGAGAGAGCCGCCAGAACACTGCCCAGCCAAGCAGCTGGCTCCCCTACCGACCAAAACCCATCCGTCATTTTCGGCCCCCAGCGAGCGGCTCAAAAGCCGTTCCCTGGGGAAAGGATGCAGCTTGGCCGTTAGATCCTAAGCGATGGCTGGTACTTAAACCCGATTGAGAGAGGGGGGTCCGTAGGTTTTGGTCAGGGCCTTCGGCCTAGCCTGGGCATGCCGTACGCTAAGGGGGATGCGTAAGGCAGAGTCCTACTCTTGCGCGCCGTGGTAGTAGGAAGGATCAGAGAGCAGCATAGCTTCCCGTTATAAACCACCTACGGGAATACGTAGATGCGAAGGGGTGCAGGAGACCTTGGCAATTGCATGAAGGTAGTGAGTTTCCTTCCCGTGCCCTTGATTACGAGCGAAGAGGAAAGAAATTGGGTTGACAAGACCGTTAGCATTCTAGATTGTGAAACCTGGCTTAGACTTTTGGGTTGGCTGGGGAGCAGTGGGGGGCCGGGGAGCGATTCTGCAAGTTTCTGTCCTCACGAGATGTATAAGTCTCTACTGACAGGTTACCTGAAAGGGCGATGAAGGGGCTTGAAGATTCCAGTACGCCTGTAAGGGGGGCTGGGGGGACTCACTATAATTGACCTGTAACCTGTAACGACAAAAAGGGAAACCCGTTCAAGTTAGACAGTTTCGAGAGATCTGTTTCAGCCACGTATGAACTCTCTACCTTACAATCAAACTTCAATACCTCAAAGAGTTATTGAGGTTACGTCAAAGGTTTTGCTTGGCAAAGCGAAGTTTCAATCAAGGTCCACAGTTCTAGGACAACGAAGAATGCAAGTCACGATAGCCATTAGATCAGGATGTTTTGATCATTTGTATTCATTGTAATGAAAGGAAACGCTTGCAACAACTGCCCCAGCTTCATTTCATGCACGCACGCTCACGAAGTATGGTGCACCTAGCTCAGGCATCACTCCAGCTAAAGACAGTACCACCGTAGAAGAAAAGATCAAAGCAAAAGACAAGGCTGCTATTCATCATGCAGAGGCAGAAAGAAAACACAATACAACTCCCGCGCCGTCACCATACCGTCTCGTTATAATCTGGTTTGTAGCCCAGAGTTGTCATAAAATCCAAATGCGAACCATAAAAGGCGGTAAAGGTTTACTCAACGACAACCTCGCTCCAGTCTCCCTCGTTACCGTAGTCCGCTCCAAAGTGAACGGGCCCCAGTTTCAGGAACCGCATGCCACCAACGTTGGAAGAGGCAGAGGAGCTGCTTCGACGAATCTTGGCCTCATTTGCTTCCGTGACGAGCGCAGGTTCTTGCTTCTCGGCGGCGAGGGAAGGGGATTTCATGGCTGGAGTAGCAGGGTATGAGGAAGAGGTTGTTGGCGCCAGAGAGAGGAATTGCATTGGTTGGCTTCGAGCGCGAAGAGCGAGTATATCGGAGGCCGTTTGGGAAGCCATTTTGCTTGTTTTGGTGGGATGGAGGGGTAATTTGTTGATTTGATTCTCGGAGGTACGGACGGCCGGAGCTGCGGGTTTGGTCTCAAGAGAAGGAAAGAACACAGACGCGTTGGGTCGAGAAAGCGAGAAAGCCTTTTTTTGAATGATTTGAAATGGGAGAAGAAAACAGAACAGGAGGGTTGGTACTTTCGAGAAGAGGACGTGAACAACGCGATGGATGAGTAAGGCGTGGTAAGCGCACGGGTTTCGCGGGACTCCTTTTTTAAATTTGGTTGCTTATCACGATGCGATCGATGGTGCTTGAGCAAGGCAACTTGCGCTGAATGCAGTGGCGTGGGGCAAACAGTGGGGTCTTGGGCTCCCTTCGTTGCTCGTTCCAGCAGGTGAAGGACCGACGCCTATCGTGGCTCTTTCTTTGGAGGATGGAGGATTTTCAGTTTGACCCGCCTCCACTTCAATGCGACACTGATGCACGTGGGCTAGAGATTTGACGTGATAATCTGCTCTCACGATAAGACTCGGAGCTGGTTGTGTTTGGGCTTGCTCAACCAATTCCCATGTACTTCTTTAACTGGAAGATAGATGAAAAGATTCCAAGAGAAACAGAGCTGCTCGAGAGAGAAAGACATAAGGGGCGTGGAAGCGCAGTATATCAAAGGCAGACCAAAGACGTCCCAATGGGGTAACGGAAGTTGTCCAGTGTACCCATGACAATGGATTTCAGGGACAACACCGCTCGCCGCTTGGCCCGAGGCTTGTGGCTTGCACCGAAGAAGAAAAGTCGGAGGCCATGGCAACACGACTACGACGCCAGTCCATCCATTAACCAGGTACGTAGCGTCATAATTGTGTATGTGATATAATACAACATGAGACGAGAAGAGTGGTGGAACTTTCGAACGAGGAGAGGAGTTGCTTATCCGAACAAGGCCTTCGATAGCCGGCGGTACAGCAGTGCACTGTAGGCTGCTGATGTGTGCTTCTGCACGGCGCATCATTGGCTTCTGCGACGACACCCTCGTGCGTTGGACGTCACCGTCATTCCGAAAACTTCTCGATACGATGCCCTCGTCCTCTCAAATTCCCAGACGACGTCAAACCTCCAGGTCGGCTTTCAGTCCAAACCAGGGGTTCTCCACAATCTGGGGTAAAGGCAACGAGCTTGCCCCTCGATATTCCGATAAGCATTGCGACGATGCCAATCAGTAAAGGCTCTGTCGAGGAAGCCGAGGTCGATGTCGGTTCGTTCTCACGCCCTCGGGAGAACCCGGAACTGAATCAGCACGCGCACTGAGGGAGGGGAAGCTCTTTCGAACTCTCCTCTGATCGCTCTCTGAAGCCACTGTCCAGGAGCAGTGCTTGAGAAATGGAAGATCCAAAACAACCTTCATGGTATACCAAAAATACCCTTGAAGGAGAGTCGCTGGTGTTTCCATGTATAATGAAAGGGTTTCGGAGTGTGGGGTACTGCCATGTCCCGATCAGCTGTCAGAGCTGGGCTGGAAGGCATCTCGTCTGTGGAAATAGTAGACGGAGAGCAGGGTGAAGGAGGAAGCTGGAGAGCGAGGAAGTTCCCACGCCGTGAGATGTTCATATTCCTTCAAAGTACCAATCCCCGAACACTGAATTCCGTGTTACACGTGACTCAACCACTTACTCACTGTAAATGGCCGCCCTTCGAAAATCCCTGCTCGTACAGGAGCCTTGCCCCAGGGAGTTTGCAGCTGTGCAAGGGATTTGTCGGAGTGCTCCTACCTGAGTTCTCGAAATCGTGCATCGCAATCAAGATGCCCCTTATGGTGTCACCCAAGAGATGGTGAGTCAAGAAGCAAAGTAAATACAACGAAATATCCGCGAGAGTTTGGCGATGTCTCTAGAGATATTGAAATTGTCACTATTTTGGCTTGCCCTCTGCTGCTCCGATATCGTATCACTTCAGTAAGACAACAATGGCTCAGGAACTAGACCCGGGCTCCGCAAAAGACCGTCGCACCCCATCCTTAATCGCGCTCACGCTACAGCAAAGCCATGATGCGCGGGGATGCAGGACCTTGATACCGGCTGGGCATGCCTTGCTTCTTCGATAGAGAACCGACCGTCAGAACTCCAAACCATTGTTTTGCGGACCTCGTTTCTCGTCTTCCGTCGCTGTGCTGAGCGGAAGTTCTGGCGGCACAACAAACTCGGAATTGATTGACAAGCCCTCCTTCCGCTCACATTCAGCAACGACAAATGCTGCAAAGATGACATGATTTGCTATACTTGATTTGAGTGGCCGGACGAATACCGGAGATGGATATAGACTGTCGTATTACTCGACAATCCTGCATTCACGATTGAGGGTGCCTTTCACCTGATGATACGTCACGGAGCTGTGATCCCTCCCGACTTTATCAAATGTCAAGAAGATCTCGATTTTCCACAGCCGACAGTCCGACCCCTACCGCGCTTTCTTATGGGGGATTCCCCGTGCGTGAGCAAATCTCATCGCCATCAAAACACAGCACAAGCATTGGAAGTGGGATGAATACGGGCAGGGCAGGGCAAGACAGGGCCCAAAAAAAAAGAGAGAAAACCGGACAGCGTTCCCTGCACAGTTGTAAGTTGTGCTCCATGGCGCTTAAGACACCGTTGCAATTCGCTACCCGGTCGTGGCACGCAGCCTACATTTTACTTCGTATGATGCTCACATTTCTTATCGATACAGAATCGTGGTTCATCGGATCGTCAAACATTCAGCCTAGGGAGCAGTCATAAGTGGGAATGTTTCACCTTGAGCCATGGTGCAAGTCTAATTGAAATTGCAATGCATGCTTGTTTTTCCTCTTGATTCTCAGACCTCCTTTTGCTCTCCCCGACCTTGCGCGGCATAATCATTGCAGGCCGACATCTCCTAAAGCATGCAGCAAGCCGTGGTAAATTGGCAATGACACCGGGTCCTTGCAGAAGTGCTAACGGTCTTGTGTAATATGAGCGAAGTCAAACGAAAGTTGGTCAGGTTCCGGTGGACCTGTAGTGCTCTCCAACAAGAAATCAGAAATCGTCAATCTCGGTGCGCATTTGCAAGGTTGAGGCCGTTACAGAACCCTAGTCGATTACCACATGGAGGAAGGGATCTTGGTGGAGCGCCCGCGGTGGGGATCCGGGAAGTGAAGGCCGGATGCGAGCTCGAGTAGGGCATCAGAAGCTCGAAGCCCACAACGGCTTGCCTTCAGTCTTGATCATGTCATGTCATCTTGAGAACTGACTTGACGGTCCGCACGACCTCTTAGACCTCGTTAGGATTTGTACATCGTAGAATTGAACTGTTCGCATGGCTTTGCATTAGCGTGGCCGACAATCCCGATCCCCTCGCATTTCGTCTCCAAGTCAGCCAAGCGGAGTGTCAAACTCCACGAACGTCGAGAACTAGCTGCCTCGGGGCCTCGAGAGGATTGCGCCGTATTTGCGTAGCATGGATACTTCGTAAGTAGAGGGTCAACTGCCTGCGCGGAAGACGAGCCACAAGCCGCCGATATGATAAGACCCCGCTCGGCAAAACCTCAAGAGGGAAGGAAAAGCTCCGGTGCAAAGCGGATTGAACGCACGCAGTGGATGGGCCTGCCGCCACTGCAAAGGCCCTGCTGCCTTATCCTCTACCCTGCGCCGACTGCCGTGCAAAGGCTCGAGCAAAGCGAGCAGGACGCTTCAGCACGCGCTCTGGTGAGGAAGCACTGTTGCGAAGTCTACTGCCGAATTGAGAGGAGGCGCATCCGTGATAAGGCCAGTCAGACAGGAGGGCGTCGCACGAACCACAACCGGCGCCCGTGTAGAGTTGGCGGGAGGATATGCGGCCAATAGTGACCAACGCAAGCGACGCTGGACAGCATCTGGCTGTGCGCGCCTCAACGGCTGGCGCTGACGGGCTGTCCGCGAGCGAGTGGCAGATGAGGATCCTGATCTTTGTCTGCCGAGTGGAAAGGCCGGTGGGGCCTTGGCTCACAAACGGCTGTGCCCCCTCATTTCAGGGCCGCTGCGGCGGCGGAATCCGAGGGGGAAAGGGTGAGTAAGTATTGCAAATTCTCCGTAATGAATGCAGGCATCGACCAACCGACGTGTCGTTCGCAATGCAGAGTGCAGAAGGGACACCGGCGAGGCGTTGCACATGGCAGTCAACGCAAAGCCATAGTGCAATGCTCGCAGCCGCATTTTCGAATCGGGTGAGCCGCCACTTATTGGCTCGGGCCCACCGCCGTACAGATTTGTGTGCTCGACGCCTGGAGTCCTTCCGCTAAGTTCGTCGAGGACCGGACCGGGCAGCACTTATTCGTTGGCAGGCCAGTCAGGCCATGTATCAGAGCGTCTGCTCAAGACAAGGTTGGGCGTGTAGCACCGTCGGCTTCCCTCGATAGGCTTGTTGCTCCTCGCTTCCCCCTCCCCTTGCAACCTTGCGAAGTGCTGGTGGAGCATCGATGTCTGCCTCTACGTGCGGGTGTCCATGTGAGCCCATCTTCCAATGGTGCTCCCCCAAACCTTGTCAGCTTGGAGCAAGTCCTTACCTGCCCTACCCTTATATGCTCGTCTGCTTGACGCTCTTTTAGCCAACGGTTACGACGCGGATCCGGGTACATGTTGGACGGGGACTGCCTGCGAACCTCCTCCTATGGATGCGAGTCCCATCTTCAAAACTCATCACATCCCATCCGGACAGCCAGCAGCCAACAAGGACGCGCGCAGTCACCAGCTCACGGGGCATATCTACTTGAAGAAGTGCCATCGTGTTGCTACATCCCACAAGGGATGGCAAACACAAACCTCTTTCACTCAATCTAATCCCACCTGCCGACCAATACCATACTGTCGGAATGTGGTGACGGAACGTATAAAGGACCTCCGCCAGCGCTCCCAGCATCACCAGGGTTTTGTCCTTTGATCTTGATCGTTGCCCTATCTGCATCATCTTCATCTGTCGCTCATCTACTTTCCGTCCTTTGCCCCAGAGAGCAGCTGGTCGGCCAGCGGTTGCTTGCCAGTTCCACAGGCGCTAGTCACACCACCCGCGGGTGCTTGAGGTCAGGTAAGCTGCATCGCTGCTGTTGTCCTAGAAGATCCCACTGTGCCATGCAGTGGGGGGCTTGTTGCCAACAATGCTAACTTGTGTTTTCGCAGCGGTTGTCTTTGACGAAGCTGTCATTCAAGAAGCTCGGACCACTCACCACCCACCGCAAGTACTGCAACCTTTGCAACGACGTCGGGCCATCAACATGTGCATCAATTGGATCTACATTTATGCCTGTGGACACAGAACAGTTCAGTTTGTGCAGTGTGCCAGTGCGAGAGCGAATCGATCGAAGCCCTGTAAGGTGAAGGATCAAACAGAAATCCTGGATGTGTACTGCGAGAGTTGTGATTCAGGCGGATAGCGAGCGGGTAAGCTCATTGGCGGTCGCAACACACCACGGTTTCGTGCTAACCAGCAACTAGTGCGTCGAATGATTCGGCGAAAAGTCATCGCGAGCCTTTTCTGTTTAGCAACAATTCCTGAATGTACGATGGCACGGATCACGGATACAATGTTGGCTTAGAGCATTTGCGGGAGTTTGGGGACCGGAAAACGGATGAGTGGTGCTACCTTTTGCACCAGTGGCTGTGAACAACCACGATACTGGCGGGGACTTATTTTCTGGGACGGAGTTCCTGGAATAGAGGAAATATCATTGGAGGAGAGCGGTCCATGGTGACTGTTCTCCGTGGCATAGAGGCTTTCCCACACCCAAGCATAATATCAGCAGCTTGAAAGCATCAACTTGTATTCTCTAGGCGGCTAGCCCAAGCTTGTGACCATCGACACGAGAGTATTCGGCATTTACATTCGTCCCTGGTCGCCAGAGTTCTGGCTATAGCTCTCGAAGCTTGGAGGCCAACCCAGCTCCAAAGAGCTCAGCTGCATACCACGAAGATGTGCCAGACAGTTTTTCGGCAAAGTTTTCTGCACGATATCTACCGGGATGAGAGATCGCACAGAATATGTTGGTTCTCCTATGGTGTAGGACCTGCTCTACACATTGGTTGAACTTTTGCTAGCCGTGCTGATTCGTGCCTCGGTGTCGCATAACGGAGCTTCCGTTCGTCTGCGCCTAGCCGGATAGTAGGAGCCCGTTATGTAGAGCGTGAGAACACGATGCCGTAGGTCATAACGCAAGATCGAGCTGGCTGCAGGATTCGAGGCCGTAGATATCCCATTCATAATTACATCAGCGGAGAAAACCCTTAATAGAGAAAAGCAAGTTTAATGCTGCTCGTTCGGCTTCAAGCGCGGAGATCCTTGCCAATGCATGCATCTTCTGTGCAGTCATGTGATTGAGTGCATAGTAGCCCAGCGAGAATGCTGGATTCATAAGGACATGTTTCCACATCCGAGGGTGTGTGCAGCCGAAGCCAGAAAAGAGGTGCTGGCCGTTGCCGTCCGTTAACCGCAGTTTGCGGAGGAGGAAATCGTCTGATTGAGTCGAACGTTCAAGCATCAAAACCTTATTTCCCTTCTACCAGAGACTTGCCTGATTGATAATGATCTGCTTAGTAGAATGTGCCGGGGTATAGATTGATATGTTGGGTGGGGTGGTATGTTGGAAAAGCCAACAGAGCAAAGAGGAAACGCACATGACAGTCTTCGCGATCTGTCTCGCCGAGTAGGAGCGAGGTGCTGTGGGATCTTGATTTGAGATACGAGGGAAAAGATCGTGGAACAATGCACGAGACATCCATCAGCGCGAAATCATAGTAAAGCACAACAAACTCATGCTCGACGGAGATACACCCTGACCAGCTGATACTTGATGATCTGCAGCCATCAGCACCCGTGGCTTTGAGGACGAATAGATAAGCTGCCGTGGCCAAACAGGAAACCAGAGTGTGTGGCAAATATCTTGTGCTTCGGTCATACTTCATTGACCACTGGCGATCCGTCGCCATGCTGTGCAGTAACGTACAGCACTAGGAAGTGCCCTTCGGCAGATCCTTGTAGATACATGACAGGCACCTTGTTTGATGCAGTCATTGCTGGAATGGGAAGCAATGTCCTTGGTAAGCGTTGGATTCTCTCACGTGTTATGTATCCAGCAGTTTCGATGTGGCTCCAAAGGTGGCGCTGGACATAGAACTTCAGCGATCAGTCTGGAAACGCAGTGAGAAATGACTGCAGTTGCCTCTCACTGTGATGGTGTTATGTAGCGTTTGCCGCCGTGCACGCAGACCGTTGCAAGTAAGAATGGAATCCTTAGGTACCAGGTAGATACCCAATCAAATATCGATCATGGACACCACAGCCTTAAGGTAGGTGCGTCCATAAAAGATGCCTTTGTCGCTCGTGATTGTGGCTGCCTTGAGATGCACTTCTAAACGGGTGATGTGCAGCAGGAACGCGTATTTCAACTGCGAGTGTTATACGAATGAGCATTTGGGCTTGGGAGATACGTACCATTTCCTGCCGAGTAGAATTTCATTGCCTAAAGGAGTTTGAATGTCGCCGGATTGGTGGAATATCGAGAGGAAAATCATGACTGTCCATCTCGGCCGTATTGAAACGGGTAAATGTGTTGCCAGAAAACAGGGAAGCTGGAAGAGCAAGTCATACGAAACTAGGGAAGATCACTTCAAAGATGAGTTTAACGGCATTCTAGGCCTCACAAGTAATTTTCGATATCGGTATGGCTTGGAATGGGCGGTCTGCCAAGATTGCAGGGGTAGTGGTTTTAAAGCCCTTTCACATGTCATACGTACTGGTTTGGACATATCAGATCTACACATCGACCTGCGACGAGGACAGGCAGAGATTTACATGAAAACTTTCATTATGTATGCCTCAAAGCTGCACCTGCACCTACAGCTTCTGCGCTTGACCTGCACTTGTGAAAACCACATTTTCATTTCCAACAACAGTCTAGTACAATTGGTCAGTCTAGTTTGTGGCTACTGATAGGACGTGGTACTTTACTTTCAGAACGCTTCCAGTTATTCCAGTAACTTGGCCTGAGGCATTGGCACCCATTATATTTGCGTAGTTATTGGCTAAGAGTTGAACACCGCTAACAAAAGCCTTTTGATCAAAACCGCTGTTGAATCCCGAGTCAGCAAGTGGTACTTTAAAAACACGGCCCTCATGCTCGAGGTCTTACCAGTGACCGCCGCCATTTGGCGAGTTGTTAACTGTTTGCAAGGCTCCAATTTGAGTAGCAGACATGCCTGCCGCTGTTGCCAACTTTTCATATGCCTGAATTGCTGCAGGGATAGCAGGTTGCAATAGAGCTAGCTCATCACTAGTACTCTGGAAATGAATCTTTGTTGTTGTAACCAACGTATTCGCATCCACCACTGGAACTTGAGGCGTCAGAGCACCACATGAGAGAAGAGTTGCAGACTTGTATGTCGCGCCAAATGTTGGAACAAAAAATCCGGAGAGCAAAAGCGAGCCGCCAGAAACACCCATGAAGTTTACATTTGTTTTGTCGAACGCAATATCCTTGGGTAGCTGATTTTGGATTAAGGAGTTTACTGCTGCGGCGTGTGCAACGCCATCTGTCCGTTGAAGCCCTGATCCACCGCCCCAGAACCTGTTCGTGTTTGGTGCAAGAACTGCGACGCCCATCAAGTTGTTCTGAACAGCCTGATTGGGGAAGTCAAAGAAGGATGTGCCACCATCACCATGCAAGAGAACATTTAGACCTGCAGTACCCGTTGCGTTTGCGGCAGAGGTTGCTCCAGTTACTCCAGACGCGGCAGTGAACATATTCGCAGGGCCCGAGACCTTGTACCGAATCGAGAGGCCACTAATTGAACGATTAGTAGAGCTCTAAGGCTCTCTACAGCGCCAGCTTACTTGATGGTAACAGTCTTATCTAGGATCATTGACCCATCAGTAGCCTTCGTGATACCTCCGGAGGAAGAAGCAGCAGCAGCTTTAGTTGTTCCTGATGACCCGTTTGACGAGGTTGATGTACCTTTCTTTGGAAGCGCATTGACCGGGAATGCGAAGACAAGGCAAAGGAGGAACGAGAAGACTCGAAGCCACGATTCTTGATTAAAGGCCATGACGAAATTGGATTAATTGTAAAAGAACGTCCAGCGTCAAAAGATCGAATATAAAGGATGGTGGTGAAAGAGGGTAGGGGCGCGATCAGTCAAGACTTGCTGCAGAAAACGACGAGAACATCGTAGAGGTAAAGGATATGGCAAATGCATTACTTTTGTTCAAATTCCCCATGAAGCAGCGGCTTGCAGTCCAGAATTTAGGATGGGAGAACAAAGGCGGAGGCACACCACTATCAAACAGCCAAGCCTGTTTCCCCAAGACTTTGGAATAGCATGTTGTGGAGCGACGTGCTTCACGTTCCCGCTTCCGAGTTTGACTTGGCACTGTGGCCATTGCTGGTTGGCGTCCAAGGCTCTTTAGCTTGGGGGAGTTGGTCCTGAAGCCTCCTTCCTGCTGGTGACAAGCCCGAGTATCCTAACGATTTTGTTTTGGAATTTAAGCATGAATCCTTTTGAATGACACGATGACTTCCTGGCAAAGCTTCGGATGATGCAACGTCCACAATTATCAGATATATCGCCCCATTGGGCTTCTATATGGATGATCAACGGTATCTTGCCTGGCACAGCTTAGCCACAAAAGGATTTGAAGCGTGACGCAACGGAGGATCGAGACCGGAGCATATGTCACAACGAACTCAGTCGGTCGCTCAAGAAACGTCGGAATGATCAGAAATTTGGTAGATAAAGTTCTCAATACTACGCACTGATCCATGGCCTCTCCCGAACCACTTGGTAGCAGAGAAACTTGTTGCTTTGACCAGGAAGTGCGAAGTTATGCAAGTAAGTTGACGCTTCACGACCAATTAGATAGATAGTAATCGTACCATAGAGCACCGTGTGAGAGCTATTGCCAGCCCTCACCGCCAAACCTCCCTCATTAGAAAAGCGTGACTTGGTTCCTGATGTCTTCACACGTGAGCACAACGCAATAGCTTCAATGCTGAACACGTGGAAGCTTTCTTTCTGAGCCCATCACGCGCGCTCACATGTCCATCGATATCAATTGGGACACGTTGACTTCGGGACCCGATGGCATCGCTCTGGCAGCCAAGATCCGCGATTTCGTGCACGAGAAGTTCCAGACGGTAACCCTACCACGCTTCATTCAAGGTGTGCATGTGCATGCTTTTGAATTTGGATCCGTAGTACCAGATATAGAGCTCAAGGACATATGTGATCCTTTACCGGACTTTTACGAGGAGACTGAAGATGATTATGGCGATGAGCAGGATGATGATGCAGACTGGCAGCCGCAGAATGACGACTCCGAAGCAAGGAATCTGAGAGAGCGGAGGAAGATGGACAGGGTGCTGAGGACAAATGGCACCGAGCCTGTTCGACACCCTCCGCCGTATATCGATACTCGACTCCCAGGCATGCGAGCTATGCAGACCCCCGGAGAGATTGGCAGTCCCTTCCTCGGCGTTAACACCCCAGGAATACCTGGTGGAACTTCCAATCTCAATTATTTTCACTCACAGCTTGCAAGTGGTCTGTCCGGCACACAAACCCCTCTTGCAGCAGTTGCAGGAGCACATCTTCCGCATGGATGGCCAGATTACTCGAATCTTCCGTCTTCTGCTGGCCGAGGACATCATCATTCTGCGAGTCAAAGCTCTTTATCGCCACCGCCAACAGGAGATGCCGCAGTCAAAGCACTTCGTGAGCGCGCGAGCGTATCGACGTTGAGTGCAACCACAGCAAGCACCTCTACGACCCGACCAGAGACCCGAGATGGATATCTTGCCGAGTCAGTTGAGGAGGAGCCATCCTCACCACCACGAAGATTTCGCGAACCACGGGTTGAAGATCTTCAGACTGTTTTTAGGATCCGGTATTCTGGCGACATCAGACTTTCCCTCACAGCCATGATACTGCTTGACTATCCGATGCCTAGCTTCGTAGGCATCCCAGTAAAGCTCAATATCACGGGTCTATCTTTCGACGGTGTGGCTGTCCTAGCTTACATTCGTAAGAGAGCCCATTTCTGCTTTCTTTCGCCCGAGGACGCGAACGCTGTGGTAGGACCTGAAAGTCCAGACGAGCATGGACATACGAATGGGATGAGGATGGGAGGCCTATTGCATGAAATCAAGGTAGAGAGCGAGATCGGTCAAAGAGAAAATGGAAAACAGGTTCTCAAGAATGTCGGCAAGGTCGAGAAGTTTGTGCTTGAGCAAGTCAGGCGCATCTTTGAGGATGAGTTTGTGTACCCCAGCTTCTGGACCTTTCTGGTGTAGCTGGTCCAGGAAAATAGACCTAAAGGATCAAGCCCCGACTCCATCGCTATGTGTAGTCCAGACTATGTAAAAATGCAGACTGGTAGCGAAGCTACTGCAACGTAGCTTTGAATCCTTGATAAGCAAGATTCATATCCAACTCCAGCTCCCGTGCCTTGTCTTCGCTGACTTCTTCTGTCGCCTTCATCTGATTCAAAGTAATTAACCACTGCACAATCTTTCCTCTCCCGTCGAAATCCCTATCTGTAACCTTATTTACTGACTGTATAACATCGGAGAGGAGCGGGTGCAGTTGATCTTTTGCCAGTAGTCCGAGCTTAAGAGCATCCAAGAACGTGATAAAATCTTGCGTGGCCTCCAAGATTAGAGTGCCTGAAGTACCTCCCGAACCACCACCACCTCCTCCGTTAGAGGGATTGGATTGTATGTGCGAAGTCGCCGTTACAGTACTGGGAAGTCCGATTCGTATGCGCTCTGTAGCTCTTGGTGCTTCCATCTAGCAATGTCAGAAACACCGTTGAGAAGGTCAAGAATATGCTTGCATACATCCCACTGATTCTTGAATGTCTCCAAGTCCACAAATTCCTTTGCGACTACCTCATCCGTCAAAATTGCCTTGTACTGCTTCAACAGCCGATCACATATTTCAGTGTAGTCCGACTCTGCCACCGCATCTTTGAGATATGCCTTCTCCAGCTCATCCAAGGTGATTATTATACTGAAGACCTCTGCAAGAGAGTCTTGGAGGTCTCGTTCTGCGCGTGTTTCCGCAAGTTTAACTTCCTTGGAGGGGTCAGTCTGATTGGGAGGAGAGTTCCAGGATTTCCTGCTTACCTCGTCAAGATTTATTGTTGCTGATAATGTAGTGTTTGGAATATAGCTATGCGGAATAGGCGCATACGCCTGCCGGTTTGAATACATGTTCTTGTACGCCGAGAGATGTTGCTCTCAGGCATCATGTTCTTCGAGATGCATGTTCCGGTAGTCAATGTCGGCAAAACTTCGGCAAACTTGATCTGCCATTGATGACCGCCAGATAGTCGTCAAGATAAGCCTAGCTCCAAAAATAAAATGTGCAAACCCATTGATAGCGATTTCTCGACAATTGAGATTTCTGATACTGCGCAGTGCCAGAGCCAGTACATCAATCAATCACCATAATCACAATGGCGAAAAGCACCGCAAAACGAACCCGCAAGTTCGAGAAGAATCATCTCAAAGATGTGATCGAGCAGCGCAAAGCCGGTGCAAAGATTAAGCAACGACAGCAAGTCAAGGCAAAGCGACAAGCTCGAAATGCAAAGGATGCAGAATTCCTCCATGGTGCAGAAGATGGCGAGAAAAAGAAGGATACAGGATCCGCAAAGGAGGACGCTTTTGGGAAGATGACCGTCGACGACTTTTTCCAGGGTGGATTTGAAGTTCCTGAGAAACCTGCAAAGAAATCGAAAAAGTCGGCATCTGAGAAGCTGGGCAAGCGAAAGCGATCAGAGCCAGAGGAGGAAGAGGACGACGACTCATCGGATGGATCTATTGAAGAGGCACCAGTATTGAGCGATAGTGAGAATGACAGCGATGCTGACGAGACTGGCATGAGCAAAGGAGCCATGGAAGCTTTGGCCGAGAAGGATCCCGAGTTCTACAAGTACCTGAAGGAGAATGACCCTGAAGCCCTTGATTTCGACGAGGATGCGGATCTTGCTGAAGTCGATGAATTGAGTGGAAGTGACGAGGAAGAGAAGCCAAAGAAGAAGCGGAAGAAGACGAAGAAGGTCGTGGCCGAAGACGAAGAAGCTTCTGAAGGCGAAGAAGAATTACAAGACCTTGCTGAAGTCACTAAGGCCATGGTCGCAAAATGGAGCAAGGCGATGAAGGAACAACACTCATTACGTGCAATGCGACAAGTGGTATTGGCGTTCCGTGCTGCAGCACACGTCAATGAAGATGAAGGCAAAGTCTACAAATACACGATATCGAGTCCAGAGGTCTACCACGACCTGCTTCTTGTCACACTCAAACAAGTACCTGAGGTTTTGAACCACCATCTTCCTGTCAAGGAGAGTGCACATGGCAAAGTACGGGTTCCTACGGACTCAAAGAAGTTCAAGACTCTCACGCCCCTCCTGAAATCCCACACCTCCTCAGTTCACCACCTTCTCACAGCTCTCTCTGACGCACCAACCCTCAAACTCACTCTTTCCGCAATCACACCCATGCTTCCATACCTTCTCTCCTTTAAGAAGGTTCTCAAGAACATTGTCAAGACAGTTGTTGATGTTTGGTCCGATGCATCAAGCACCGAAGCTACTCGAATCACTGCATTCTTGGTGATTCGTCGATTGACTGTGATTGGAGATCCCGGAATCCGAGAGGCTGTTTTGAAGACCGTCTACCAGGGTCTGATCAAGGGTAGCCGAAATACCACAATCCATACAATTCAAGGAATAAATCTCATGAAGAACTCAGCGGCCGAGTTGTGGGGTATCGATGAATCGGTAGGCTATACTACTGGTTTCACATTTATCCGTCAACTCGCCATCCACTTAAGAAACAGTATTACCAACAACCAGAAGGAGTCCTACAAGACAGTTTATAACTGGCAATACGTACACTCCTTGGACTTCTGGTCATGCGTACTTGCAGAGCATTGCAGTCCCATCAAGGAGGCAGAAAGCGGAAAAGAATCACAATTACGACCATTGATTTACCCAACGGTTCAAGTCACGCTGGGTGCTATGCGACTTATTCCGACCTCCACATACTTCCCGCTCCGATTCCATATGATACGATCTCTCCTCCGGTTATCAAGAGCGACTGGGACGTACATTCCACTAGCGTCATCTCTTCTTGAGGCTCTTAACTCTGCAGAGATGAAAAAGCCACCGAAACCAAGCACTCTCAAGAGTTTGGATTTCAATTCTAACTACAAGGCGCAAAAGTCATATCTTCGAACTCGAGTCTACCAAGATGGCGTTGGTGAGCAAGTCGCTGAGCTCCTTTCAGAGTTCTTCGTCCTGTGGTCCACCAGCATCGCGTTTCCTGAACTTGCACTTCCAGTCATTGTGATGATGAAGCGTTGGTTGAAGGATGCAAACAATAAGACTTCTGGCAATAAGAACAACAAGATTAACTCTGCGTTCCTGTTGCTTATTCAGAAGCTAGAAGCCAGCAGTAGATTCATCGAAGAGCGAAGAGCCAAGGTTGATTTTGCACCTAACGACCGTGCTGGCGTCGACAGTTTCTTAAAGGGTTTCGAATGGGAGAAGACACCGCTAGGAGCTTTCGTTGCTGGCCAGAGAAAGCAGAGAGAAGAGAAGGCGAAGATGCTCGAGGAGGGTAGAAGAGAGGAGGATAGGAAGAGACAGGAAGACCGCGAGAAGGAGAAGGCAATGGACGGTAGTGGAAGTGATAGTGATGAGGAGATGGAGGACGTAGAGGAAGATGAAGATTCCGAAGCTGGATTCGAGGATGACGAGTAGGTGAAAATACGTCGTCTGTGGAACAAAGGAAAAGTGTACAGATTTTGAGTCCTTGGCGTTTCGAGGAAGAGTCGTTTATGGGTCGACTTCTTGTGGTCTTCTTATAGTTTTCAAAGAATTAAAATCATCAGAAGCTCTACCTCATGGAAAGTCTCGAACGGCGTGTGATGCCAGTTCTCTCTGAGACTAACCATTGCTATTCGAACTATAATCGTTTTATAAGGCTGTTTTATCAATAACATATGTCTCCATCAATCGATGTGACTTGTGTCTGTCTTATCCATCCTGATCATTTGCCACCCATTTCTCTCACTTATGATCACCTAGCAGCTCTTGCAGTCCAGGTCGCTTAACTTATCGTGGTTGAAGTGGCTCCTTTGTTTAAATTTTACTTGTCAGTCAACAAGTGGAAAACTTGAACAATAACCAGGTGATGCTGCAGGACAAATTGTTACCTCAGATGGCCAGGACTTGGCGGCAGCGCGCCAAAATCCCATTCAGCCTTCTTTTCCCCAAGGACAAAATGGATTCTGGCACCTCCATTGCCGATCAAAGCATCATGCGAGATCCAACTCTGGTTCCATGGAACCCCATTGACCACAACACTCTGCACATACACTCCACCTGCAGTCGGTCTATCCGCAGTGATCTGCACAGTCCCAGTTTTGATCTGCATACTTATATCATCGAACCACGGTGCCACAAGTAGATAAACAGGCTGTGTAACGACGGGGTAAAGCCCCAGCATACTCCAAATCAACCAACTACTCAACGCACCGGCATCATCATTCCCAGGCAGCCCCGAGCGCGAGTTGCCATAGTACTGGTCAATAATTTGACGAGTCCGCAAGACGCTCTTCCATTGCCTACCGCCCAGGTAATTATACAGAAACGGCGTCATGAAGCTCGGCTCGTTCCCAGGATTAAAGATCGTGCTGCCGATGCTGTTTCCGCCAACATTCGATGCGGAGAGCTGAGGTGTGAACATGGTGTCGAGACGAGCTTCGGTCGTGTTGGCTCCGCCCATGAGCGTAATCAGTGTCTGCATGTCGTGCGGGATGCTGAAGCTGTATTCCCATGGCACTCCTTCGTAGGAGATGGAGTCCCACTCGCATAACCCGCACGAGAGGGGATCGTACCCTGCCATCACGCTTCCATTTGCCCATGTTGGTGCTAGGAACCCGGTAAAATTCAATGAGGTGATATTGGCATGCCAAATCTTTTGCCATCCGCTAATAGCATGTTAACTTTGGCATTTCAAGATCGGAATTGGGTATTTACGCAGAGCGATTCAAATACAAGGCTATGTCCTGGGGTGATTCGACTCGGGCTACCTGCGAGAGCGCAAAATCATTCAGCGAATAGTCCACCGTTTTACTAAGACTGCGTCCGAAGTCGGGCGTAAGGTATCCATATTGGTGCCAGTCAGGAAGTGCACCTCTCCCCTCTTTTGTACTACCGGTCAAATCTTCGGGGTCATAGTTATTGTAAGGGAGCACTTCCGCATTGGTCTTCATTGCTGCATACCCATCGGTCCAGTTGATACCGTCGCGAAGCCCTTTGATGTATGCATCCGCCAATACGTTGTCGGAGTTGGAACCTCCTTGAACCTGCTGTGAATTAGTGTTCTGTAGTTTTAAACCACTGTTCTCCAGAAGGTTGATGCGTGCAGGGAACTTACGCGGCCATTGTTATTATGACTTCTCCCATCCGGCATAAATCTCTCATGCCGCCAAATATCAATCAATGCTCGTACAATTCCCGTCTGCCTTTCTGGCAAGATCAGAGTCAAAAGACTACTTAGACATCGAAACGTATCCCAGATCGTGTAAAAGTCATCGTAATATGGCTCATCACTCTCCCAGTTAGGATTCTCGCCCGTCCGATCAGAAGGCAGGAGATGGGCATGATAAAGGGCCGTGTAAAACATCTCCAATAGCGTTTCGTTGCCACTCTGCACGTCGATCTTGGAGAAGACCTCACTATTCCAGGTATCTACCGCCGAAGATATGCTGGTATTGAGATCCCAATGCGGGACTTCTTCCAGAAATTGGCAAGCTTTGTGAGCGGAGATCCAGGATATGCCAATTTTGGACGTCACAGTGCTTGTATTTTTCGGGAAGCTGAACAAGGCTCCGATCCGATCTGCATATTGGTAACCTACAGTACCACCAACAATAGATGAAACGTTTGTGAACGTTGCTTTTGCATTCGTAGCGTTCGGCCAGAAAGGATCTGTATAAGGCCCAGAGAATAGCTGTACATTGTCGGGTGCAGTGTCGTACTGGCTGCAGAAATAGACACGATAATCTCCACCTGTTGAGTCGTTCGGTAAACGCTTATTCTAAGTGGGCAAGTAAAGAACAGTGACTGACCTCCAGACCACCCCTGTCTCCAAACACCATATCCGGAATACCAGCTACCATCCTCACTCGTCTCAATCATACCATTACTGTACCACTGCTCCTTCTTACCTTTGCTAGGTAGAAAGTGGCTAATATCCACGACGACATACCTACCAGTATTTTCAGGGAACTGGTATCTGATAAGTCCAGCATGGTGTGTAGCACTCATCTCAGCAACGATGCCATTGGCAAGACTCGTCTTGTAGTACCCTACCGAAGCGGTATCTCGGGTAGTACGTGGCTGCATGTATGTGAGGTTGTCCATCAGATTCACACCTTCTAGACTCGTCAAAGGCATCTGAGGAACAATTCCATATGTCGGAGCACCACCTGTTCCGCTCTCATGGAGCATAGTGATTGCTGTCACATTTCCATCAGGCGTGTATCCCCCATTGGCAGCGAATGAGGTGTCCCATCTGTGGGGAGGTAGTCAGTGAGAATTGCCCGAACAAGTCCGCACATCTCATTGGCGACAAAAAAATCGACCGAGAGGGGCTTTACCTCGTAGTGTCGATCCCAACTTTAACAGCACCAAACGGGAGACTGGCTCCAGGAAATACATTCCCACTGTTGTACGCGCTGCCCACTACGGGGCCCTCAGTGCCGATGAATAAATTCACATATTTGGTGAAGTCCCTAAGGCTAGCAGCACTTGTCAGAGTAGCCCAAGCTAGCAGAGATAGCCAGGAGCGCTGTGTCTTCATCAGCGGAAAGGAGGGCATCGCTCGAGAAAATTGGTGTACCTGGAAGTCCAAGAACCAAAAGCATTGGTTAGGTACCTGGCAAATATACCTACTACGCCATCAGTTCCAAGTATTGACATAGTACATGTACAACGAAGTCACCCCGCACAAGAAAGCAAGGCATGATCGCTATTGAGGGGAAGCCAACCAGCAAAGACGATGGATGCATCGGCTATGCACTTTCGATTTACCCGGTACAAAGTGGGATCTGGCGTGTTGATGGAATGTCACCCAAAGAACGAAAATTGAACCCTGTACTAAATAGTTAGGAACAATAACGACAAACCTGGTCTTGTTGTATGTACGTGACTGGATGTGCAGGCTACTTTCTTTGACTTGTCCAATACAGTTCCAGAACCAAAAGCTTGAATTCCAGAGAAAATGGATAGCGAGATGGACCCAAACGGATGGTAAAGCGGGACAGCATAGAAAACAATAGCAGAAGCTACTTTGTTCTTGAGAATAGTCCCTAGGAGGAGAGCCTTCGATAGCGGGATGATTTCAACATGCATATGCACACTTGTCATCCCATATACTCTGCTTGGACGCTCGCTTAATTATCTTCCTTCTGCGAGAAGCCTCTGAAGACTTCTACATTTCAAATAGGTTACAAATATCATCCTTACCATTTCATGCCGATCTGAAAGCAAACCAAACTTCACAAGGCTGAAAGGCGACATCTCTGAACTCTGAGACTTCATCTCAATTTCACTCAACGACTACAATAATCTAGGGTATACAAGGAGCGGGTGTAGAAGAACGAAATGTTATGGGAAGTCAGTCAAATGCCGATGATACGCCTCCACTTTCAAACCCCAACCAACCAAAGCATATAACTCCATAGATCCAACCCAGTATACCTGTACTGAGACCGTAAATCGTAAACCAGCTAAACCTCGCCGACCACATAACCAATTTGCCTCTGGTTCATGCCAGAAGCCTGCAACTGCCCAGCCAGGGTAGAGCTCTTATCAAGTACACTTCGCTGCAAACGCATCCTCACCAACTCCCGCTCATGCTGTCTCATGCTCGCTTTCTCCTGATCCTCGCGCGCCGAGTTTTCAATTGCGAGCCTACTCCTCAGACCGTCGTTCTCGCGGTTGATTCTCTTTTCGTTATACTCAAGCTCCATTAAATTCCTGGTGGCATCTTCTTCAATTTCCGCATGGCGTATAGCACGTGCATTTGATGCTTGGACAGCCCCAAGCGATTTGAGATGTGATACTTCTGACTGTTGTGTATTGCGGAGCAGACGTTGCCGCTCATTCTCGGCGCGAGTAGAGAGTCGAAGTTCGGTATCTGCTTTGATTTCCATCAGATGCACTTCTGCGCGAGATTTCTCCATCGTGCGTTTTATCTCCTGATTCGTTTGGATAATCATAACCTTTCCTTCCTCGATGATCGTGTCACGTTTTAATGCTACCATTGCCATTGCATCTTCTCGTTGCTCGAGGAGCCGCTTCTGCCGAGCTTTTTGTCGTAGCATTTCTTCTTCAATGTGTGATGGTGCTCCGCATATGTCTTCGGGCTGTGTTGCGTCTAGTGACGTTGCCCAGAATCTATCGGTCGCTCTCTTCGTGCGTAGCAAGCGAAGAATCTCGTCCTTTTGTGCCTGCGGACCTGAGAAAAGGTCTTTCTCCACATATTTGGTAAGAGAATAAGTATATGTTTCGTCTTGAAACAGAAAACATTCTTCGTTGATGAACTTCCACAATGGAAGCTTCAGTAATACTTGAAGGATGGTCACAGGATCTGAGGAGTCGAGAGCATAATGAATTATGGATTTCCCAGAGTGCTTCTCAGAAACTCCTTTGATCTTGAAATCAGCATCGCTTGCGAGGAGGAACCTCACGGCATCCTCCAAGTCCTGCTTTGTCCCTTTGTCTACAGCATTGAGACAGACTTCTGCCAATGCACTTCTTCCATCGTGTCGTTCGCTAGGATAGTCTACATCGTGACCATACTTCACGAGAACTCGCATAGCATCACAGCGCAAGTCCCCTGCAGCGTCATGTAAACTGCCATCATCAATCTCGGCACCTGCCGCCAAGAGATGCTCCATCATTTTAGTATTACCCATCTGACTTGCAAAGGCGAGTGGAGTGACACCTTGCTCATCAGAAACTGTAACCTTTGCTCCTTTGGAGATGAGCTTGGAAAGGATATCCGGTCTCTGGTTCTCGATACTTAGCATCAATGGAGTTATCCCTGACTTTGACTTGAAGTTTACATCGGCTGTAAAGAATTAATATAGTGCAAATTAGGGAAGGATGCCAACAAACCTCCTTCATCAATGAGCAACTCAATGTTAGCACTCGAGATTTTCTTTTCTGGTTGAGAGATCGCCCAGCATAGAGCAGACCAAGGTTCATTTCCAATCTCAGTATCAATCTCATACATGCCCCACTGGTTTGGACTATAGCCAATGTCTAACAGAGCTCGAAGAATCTGCGTCCTGCGTGGAAAGCTGTTCAATGCCATAAACAGTACAGGCTGAAGGTCTGGATCTGGGTGTTTGAAAGAGATATCGAGAGCACGGTCTTCATCCACGTCTGACTCGTTGAATTCTTGAAGAACCTTCAGAATTGTAGACTTGTCGGAGGAATTCTTGAAGAGATAAGGGATGGCCATTGCCTTGCTGTTCGACGTGGCATTTGGTAGCAGTTTCTGGATAAGCGATGCATCGACCTTCTGTGCGGCATATTGTAACACAAGACCATGTTTGTGATTTACATCAGCTCCACATCTCAAGAGAATATCCAGAAAGGTGGTCGTAAAACTGTCACTTGAATCCTGGTATCTCTCGACGGTATCTATCAGAGCATCTCCAACAAGTTCACCAGAGGCTCCGTGCTCGAGAAGTATTTCAGCAATAGCCAAGCTCTTATCTGACGTCCAAAAGGCAGGCGTGCTCATTGCTGCCCTGAATGCTTTCGACAGATGTTGAGTTGCCTTGGGACTTCCCAAAAGCAGAGTCAGTCCTTCAATATCGAAGTTCTTTGCGGCAAAAATCATGGATGCTCCGTCGTCGAATACGTTATGTTTTAGAAGTAATTCAATGAACTCAAAATTCAATGCACTGTCCCTGACGGCATGTATGAGAGTGTTCACCACTGGTTTATCGATCTCTTTCCCGGCTTCTAAAAGTAATTGAACGGCTTGGTATCTCTCCTCTCGGGGTAAGGTTAAGGCTGAGCTATATGCTCTGCTTAGTGTTGGCTGCGAGAGCTTCTTTCCAAGGAGGACTTTCATTGTCTCAATGCATGCCGTTTGCGCGGCGATATCCAACGCCTTCCCTTCTTGCCACTCTGCAGAAGCGCCATTATTGTAGATCATCTTCGTCATTTCAACGTTCGAATCTCCCTCCCTTACGGCTTCTAATAAAGCAGCATGAACTGGCTCGCCTCGCATGCCTGCACTCAGAAGGATTTCAAGAGTTGCATGATAAGTATCGCCGTCATTCTCTTTCAGTATCATAGCCCCTCCAAAACCACTTGTCAAGGTAGATAAGGAGGGCTTGGAAGCCAATTTACCATCGACCAGGGACTTCAATATTTCTGTCTGGCCCGAACTTGCTGCAGAGCGAATGGCCTGTCCGCTTTCGTGGTTGACTGATGCACCGTGGCTCAAGAGAAGCTCCACAAGTGCTGGGTCTGACGTATTTGTTGCAATAATCAATGCATCAGACAAAGCTAATGTAGGAATCTTAATCTCGAGCAGTCTCTTCATGACATCGTACCTATCTTGTTTCCCTTTCAACTTCATGGCCTCTGTAAGGACGCCAATCTTGGTTGGCACTGATGGCATGACAGGTCTTGGGACTAGAAGTATGTCTAGACCATCTGTGAAGACTTGTCTAGTCGCTAGACGTAATGGTCGACCTTCTTTATAGTTAATATCGGCCTGGGGAAGAAGTAGCTTTATGAGAGGCATTGAGCCTCGTCCTTCTTTGACTGCGGCACAAAGTGCTTTGCTGATCTCCTCTCCAACAGCACCAGCTCGTAAAAGCTTCTCGCAGACAGTGGTTCTCTCCGGCTCACTGATAGCCATAGCTAACGGAAATGCCAGAGCTAAACTTTGTGGGGTTGGCCGTCTAGTTAGAACAAGATCCAATATTGTTGGATCGCGAACAGCATGACAGATCGAAGCTGCCTCGTGTGCGTTAACGTCGGCTCCATTGCTCAACAAAATCTCAATCACTGAATTATCTCTCTGCACGCTAAGAGAGGACTCGATCTCCTGTACTAGAGCATCGTCCATAGCTTGTTGTGGTTTCACTCCACGAAGTATCGTCTCCACTTTGTGGTGTCTGTGTAAATCGGTTATTGGAAGATCAATCGCGCACTGCAATGCTCTCGTGATTGTTGATGCATTTGGAGGCTCGCCTGCGCTCCGAAGGACAATATCAAGGATTATGGGATCACTGTATCTCGTAGCTAACACTACAGCCAACCCACAATCGAAATTGATATTCGCCTTCCCCTCATGACAAAGCAGACGCAGAAGTTTGATATCGCCAGGACAGTTGTGTACAAGGTGTACAACAGCTTGTGCGACTTCCGAGCCAGCATCACCTTCCACGCGATGGTCAAGGAGGAGCTTTGCAATGCGGAAACGATGTTGGCTCATGGGAAGCTTCATGGCTAAACTCAATGCAGCAGAACATGCTGGCGTGCGGATCTCCCGGGAGAAAAGTGCTTGTATAATATCGGCGTTTCCTTGAGACACGGATAGAAAGAGCGTATTGTCATCCACATGTGATGAGTATTGAATGAGAAGGTCGATAAGCCTTTTGGGTTTTTCTGGAGCTGCGATGGCCATTCTCAAAGCATTGTCAACCTCTGGACCTTTTGCACCAGCACGTAACAAGGTCTGAACCATTATAAAATGCTCATTGATACCCAACTTTGGAATTGATGAGAAGGCTTTTGAGAGAAAAACCTCTGAAGGTTGTCCATCGAGTGCCAGTATTTTGACCATCTCAATATTGCCCTGAGACACCGCCGTTTGCAAAGAACGAGCACCTTCATAATCCACTGAGACTATGGGAGGGAGGTTTTGTGCTCGGCCGTAACCTATAAGCAACTGTGCGGTCTCAAGGTCATTTTGAGTGACTGCGATTATCAATTGCTCATTACAGTGGACTCCAGAGGCGCCATAAACCAAGAGCTATAAGGCAATGTTAGCAAGTGGTTCGCAAGTTGATTCTTGTTTTCAAGTAGGGGTATATCTCGCACCTTTGATAAAGAAGCAATCCTCTCTGTAGGTGAAGCTGACAAGGGGATCCGGCCAACGAGTTCGGAAGCCGTTTCGGGCTTTAGATCCTGTTGTTGCAACAACATCCCGACAAGATCTGTGCGGTTTCTTTGCATGGCATTGGCAACTGCGCAGGCTCCGTTGTAATTTATGTCTGCTTGATGTCTGAGGAACAGTTGCATCATCTGAATATTGGAAAGTACAGTTGCCTTGAGTAGACCCTCGTTGATGGCATCACCAATGGGACCTGCACATAGAAGTACTTCTGCAAGTGGATATACATCGCTCCAATTAGAAGTTGGTGCTGATATCGCGGTATGAAGAGCTTCATCCACCAAAGTGTATGCAGGTACTTTTGCGGTTGTCACTAAAGCTGTGACTATATCGATGCGACATGCCTCTACAGCTCTGACAAGTGCTGCACCACCATCATGGTCACAATTGGCTCCTGCGCGTAGCAGCAAGGTGACCATTGGTAACGAACCACTAGTAACTGCCTGGATCAATGCTCTGGCAACACAATGTTCTGGTAATCTGTTCGGAGCACGGAGCATCAGTTGGACCAATTCAATATCTTCGTTGCCGACAGCATTCTGGAAGACTTCCTGGTGATCTGCCAAGTTTACACCTAGAGGATAATCAGCATTTATTCGGAAGTGAAAAAAGCTCCATGTGTACCATATTGAAACAACACTTCCAAAAGAGCCAACTCTCTTTTCTCAAGAGCCACAGTCAAAGACTCATTGAGGCTGGACTGATCTGCATCCGGAACCAGAAGCTGCACAATTTCTACACAACCGTTTTCCACAGCCAGTTCCAAGAGGTGTCCTCGTTGTTCCGGAATGTCCGTATTGCGGAACTTCTTGATCAGACCAGTACTTGCGCGCCTCGAAAAATTGGTATCTCCACCGAGGCCCTTGAAGCGGCCTAGCAGAACTTCAGCCACGCCCGGTAGCCCATTTTCCTCAATCACCCTCGACAGCGCGGCATAGATTTCTTCGTAAGAATAATTTGTTGCAGGCTTGACGAGGCTAAATTTTCTCTTCAGCCCCTTCGGTCGAGATTGGTCTTGCGAAAGCTCGATTTTCAATTGCCCCAGGACGGCATCCGCCTTTCGGTCATCGTCGGGTACCCGGAAGGTCGGTACATGTCGTGGAGGCGAAAGCGACGGAAGATCAGCATTCGACACGACACCCAGCTCCTGCGCAATTTCTCTCAGGCGCTGTGGGTGCGGGGGAGTCACATGGCGATCCATTTTGGGATCCATTTTGGGGATTGAATGACAACCATTGAGTTGGCATCCCACAATCTCGAGAAACGGGCTCTTCTTGTCTGATCCGGATAGCCCTTCGAAGAACCTGACAGCTTGACGGGGATCCGAAACGAGGCTGAGCGCTTGAATAGGGCCACCAGTGTGCAGTCAAGGCTTGCTGGTCTTCCGACTATCGTATCCCAGGTGGCGTGAATCGCAGGTCGATTGTTGCAGTATTGAAACAGAGCTGAAGGCGCATAGCATGAAGCAGATCGCAAGCGGGGATACTTAAGCATGGCAGTTGAGTCTGCAGAAGAAAGTCCTTGCCTGTCCAGGCAGAGCACAGCCAGCAACATAGCCTCGCACCTCGACCGAGATTCCGGCTTGGACGCTACGATGGACGCCTCCCTCTGGTTCGCTTGCTCGTTTAGCTTGCGGGAAACCATGTCCCGCACTGCTGGGCGAAGTCTAGCAGCGGGCATTACGCATGCCTCTGTGTTTCTGCGCATCGTGATTGGAGATCTCGTGGCGCAGTCCTGCTGTCTTCCTGTCGCACTGAGCGTAGCCTGTTTCGCCCGTAGTGCTGCTGGTCCGGTACCGTGATCAAGGTGGGCCTGGTGGCGAGCTGCTAACGAAACAAAATGTGTGAGGCAATGCTGGGCGACGACATACCGACAAGCTTCTGTTTCGGGAGTACGCATCAATTTTGCAGCTGGATTCTTACGAGGTGCATACTTATATCTGAAATACAATGATGGTACTTTGCTCGTGATGGCCAGGAATACAACCTCACTCTGCTGCCAAGTGTAACATGGAACCCAGACGTAGCTAGCAATACCGTAATGGTTCTAGTAATGGGGTAACGGGCCCTATAAATACAAAGCCTATACCGAGCAATATGATTACGGCTGTTACTGCTTTGTAAACGAAACGACAACTTAGTGGCTCTAGGGAAGCATGTTTGCTATCCTAGTCATTTCTTAGCTACGTTAACTAAGACAGTCAAAGACTAAATGTTACCAAGAGCTACTACGTTAATCAAGACTGCCACACTCACAACATAAGACCAGCTTCGTTTATGGTGAGTTTGGGTTGATCCCCAAGACTAAAGGGAGCCGGTGGAATAGAAGCCTCCAGCTCGCTGATATCCCGAGTTCCAAAAACGCCCTCCCTTCGAAACGTCCTATTTCAAAGTGCTCGAGTCATGTTCTATCGAACCTTGAGAATCTCTCCAATTACCAATCCCAAAGATTCAATCAACCCTTGGCTACTTCGTAACAAAGACAGACAAGGCCAAATGGTATCTAGAGGAGTAGAATATGCAAAGCAGAAGAAAGAGTGTCCGTATACTTTATTCTAGCCCTTGTACATCTTGCCTTTTGATGTTGAAAAGGAGGATGATAATAGTAAGATTTGCTAAAGGTTAAGAGAAGAGTGAGTCCTATCTATGATCAAGGGAGGTAGAAAGCATATTACCTGCTATGGCCTTGTTGCTTTACTTCGAGTCTTCCTTCCTCAGGTATATCTAATCCTGAGGACAAAACTTCCTTCGTGCTACGAAATTCACACTCGCTTCGCCTATATCTATCACTTCGATCTGACTTTCGCGGAAGACGCGTTCTATTTCTCCTCACCTTCTCCATCTTATCCTACTCCGATCTAAGACTCTTTACCATAGATCTCCCAGTCTCTCATCAAGATATTTCCAGTACCTGTATCTTCGGGTTTTCCAAGTAATCGAAGCTATGAAATCCGGCCAGGTTCAGGTCACTCTCCTTGTGGCTGACAAAGAAGCCAAAGAGCATCAAATTCAAGACGATTTCAAGAACAATGTTCCCCGCCTCACCAGCTATGTGGAGAGCGCTGAGAACTTACCTTTCGGCATCGCAATCTTTGTCCAGGGGCGACTTGATTGTGAAGCATTGAAATTCAATGTATCTGTCGACGGTACCTTTGCAGCGGCAGCGATAGTTCCCCGCAGCCACGACCCCGAAGTCGGAACCAAGAAATATGTAGATGGGTTTAGAAAGATTAGAGGACATAGCGTTACTATTACGAAGTTTAAGTTCACCAAAATCCATCTAGGTGCGTTTTTCTCTTCTCCCCTCTCATATATTTCGTCTAGATTTCAAGTGACTGATAGAAAGCAAGCAATAGACGAAAAGACCTGTGCCGGATATAATGGCTCTGGGGTTCCAGACCCAAACAAGCTTGGCTCAGTCCTCATCACTGTGTATCGAGTTTCTCTTGAAAAATTGTCTCTCGGGCCTACAGATAATGATCAACTTGAACTAGGTGTTGGCAAACTCGATGAAGAAATGTTGAAAGGTAGAGGCATTTCTCACCTGACTAGGTATGTGATCGCTTTGATTTACGCACGTAATGGAGTCTAACTACGAATAGCCTTGGTCCTGAGGAGACATTCCAGAGCAGAGGAGCTTGGAGAACCAAGTGCGATGACAGTCAAGGCAGGCCATTTCTAGTCTTCAAATTCAAGTACCGTTCTCATGGTAGGTACAGCTGACTGAAAATTAAGCACCCGCTCACAACATATGCAGAAGAAATAAAGAATCTCGGTATCTTCAATGATGCAGCAAATTCTGCCACACCTTCAGTTCGCCCAGCGGATACAGATAATTCAGAGCAGATTCGAGGTTGGCTTATAGCCCAACTTCCTGGTGCAGTAAAGAGCATGCTTAGCACTCAAGCTCATACGGAAGATACTACGGATATCGAAAGGGGCAACTCAATTTACATAGGAAAGGGCAAGGAGAAGGAGCAGGTTGCAAGAGGACGCTCAGAGAATAATGTGAAACCAGACATCATCGATCTTACACAAGAAGACTAAACAGACTAGATGGTGAAATAATAGCTCAAGCTAGGAGAAAGTGTACTACTGTCCGCAAGGAGGTAAGGTTTTACCATAGCACGGCTGAAAGGACTACCTATCTCTTAGGAAGGCTGCAGAATAGGACACTGTAAATAGCTGAGTTGATGGAACGGATCTTGACACCCATCATTCTTAATGTGTTCTTTTCTTAGTGTTACGGGTGCCCGTTGCGCTTTCTACAAATTGCCTCGGAATGGCCTTCTTGAGGTATTGACGAAGAGTAAAAACCGCTAATACAGGATCTTCCTTGAGGCATCAAAGGAATAAAGCTCCTAAAGCTTCGTAGAGTGAGCTTTAGTTGTCAGAGAAGAACACAAGCCAATAATAGACAACTTATATCTGCTGTTGAACATTTCTTTGTGATATTTGGAACAGCTCTTTGCTCTATGAAAATGTTTACTCCTCTGCCACCGATCTTACCAAGTACGCACGGACGATTGATGTCAGGTCATGAGAGATCAAAAGGCAACTAGAGTTACCTCCTGGCAGTCCAGTATGGCCAAACAGGCTCTATAGATCAACCAGCCAACGACCATTTTCGACGTACAGCTGCTAATTGATTCTTGGGCTTGATCTTTACAACACCAGTGAATACAAACAACCCAGAGCTTGTACTCAGAACGTACTTTCCCTTGAGAAGCGAGCGGACCTTCAGCCACTGATGCCGCTAAGCGACGCCGTGCCCAAGAGACCCAGACCCTTGCGGAAGATCCGGGGCAAGTCAACCCCTCAAATTGTCGTCCTCGGGGCGGGGGTGTCGTCATCTCATCTTTGCGACGATAAGCACAAAGTTTCTGGATCCTTCAACAACACCAGACTTTTGAACTCGTGGTCCATATTACATCTTCACTTGCGCCGAAGTACGTTTTGGCGCGCGCAACGATCCTACGTGGAAAGCAGCTAAATCGTACACCGAAAATGCTTCTGACGAGACTGCGTTGCGCTGCGCTTGCAATATTGACATGGAGCTGGACGACGGTCGCACAGTCTATGAAGAGTACTGTAGCACGCCAAGCGTCCGAAGTACTTCAGGTTTGCCATAATAATAATGGGACGTTCGCGCCATTCTGCAGACCCGAGAATGGCACCGTTCTGTTCGTGGGTCGGACATATTATAGTGAGTCGCGAAACAACATGCGTGGTTTGCCTAGAATAAAGCGGCTGACGCAAGATAGTAACCTGGGATCCGAGTTACTTCGCTGCGACGGAGGGGATCAACGCTACGGTCCTTATCATGGCAAACTATATCAACTCCACAGGCCAAGTCGCGCAAGCTTCTTCCTCTCCGATCACCGAGAACAGTCAGGGCTATGTACCGTGGGCAATCACGCACGATTGGGTCAAGGATTTCCCCTCCAACAACGTTACACTATTTATCACTCCACTAAACGCTGCGAGCGGTACCGATGGGAGGACGATTGAGGGACCTCGAGTCACCGTAACAACTGCTCCATTCCCAGACCATCCGCACGACAGGGAAGATGAAAAATCATCAAACCATGCATTGGCCATAGCTCTTCCGATTGTTTTGGTCTTCCTTGCTCTTTGTGCCATCGCTGCATATCTCATACATCGGAAACGAGGAATTCGGAATATGCTAGGGAAGGGGACAGGATACGGTGTGAGGAAATCTCGAGCCCAGCGAGTTGGCAAGGCAGAAAATGCTATACAGCTGCAGGATCACTATCTTGGAAGTACTATGAACAAGAACTCGGTCGACGGTGCTTGAGCTCATCGTGCTATGGAAAAGGCCAAGCTCCTAGTCTCTAACTGGCTGGGTTGATCTGACATGGAGATACCAGAAGACTGTTACAAAATCTGGGTTCCGTCCTGATAGCTCAATTGCTATTCTCTTGACGTTTTTCTAGGATTCGCAGCTTATATTCACGGTTGACTTCAACCTTGGGGACTTAAAGCTTGTATCGAAGTTATCTATCGGGCCTCGGCAGATTTCCAGCAAACACTACCAAGTTAAGACAAATCCTACGAAGCAGAGAGTAAGTCTATATGTTGGATTAGTCTAGTCATGAAGCAGCTAGCGTACCAAAATGCTTCGGCGGCATGTTGATAGTATCAGAGCGAGGACCCAGAATAATAATCAATCATAAGTAGGCGTTGTAGCTTTGCCATGCGCCTTTTATTATTTTGCTCTGACGAAACTAAACTGAATCTGCTTTTATCATTCTAGTATCAATATATCTTGTATCTTAATTTTTAACTGCAAATATTATCAATGATCTTCGAGTTATTGAGAATTCTGGTTTTCCAAAATGTCACCTCTTGAGGCAGGGAACTAGCGCAAACAATATCTAGTATTCACTCAATATTGTTAGCTAAAACCATTTGCTTTGATCCATGCCACTTGAGACGTTCATCCTTAACACAAATCAAGACCTTAGAAGCCCTCCAACTATCCCTACCCTATCTAGCACCCTTCCCAGCCCCATTGTCCGTTCCCGAGCTCAGAAATTCCTCTAGAGAGATCTCCAAACCCGTCGTATTAGCCAAATCCTCCAATCTCTTTCCCACATCTCCCTCCCAGTTTCTCTTGACAATTTCATTTCCAGGCCTTCTCGCGCATCCCCAAGAGTTCTTCCCCCGGCCCATCACTCCTATGTTTCCATTCGCCAGGCCCTTCACCTGCTGTGCTGGAAGAGCATATCTTGGATCATCTTTGAACTTCCCACAAACATACCTGATCCCCCCCTCGGACCAGGCAAACTTCCGTTGACTGGGGAAGCGCACCTTGCATTTGCTCAGGATTTCTCCGTAGCGCTGGCCCTGGGATTTGAGGGTCAGGATGTAAAGGATTTCGGACCGAGTGTAGGATTGGGTGCCTGCCATGTTTAACATTTGCTCTGGGTGAGGTAAGTGTGCAGACTGAGATAAGAAACCCTTGGTGAGATATGCTGCTGGTGCTGTTATGTGTGTGGTAGCTGTGAAGGCGAGGTGTGATTCGTGGGGGACGAAGACTATATACCCAAAGCCCTTTTACACTGATTCACACGACGTGGAAAACAGTGATTCCGCAAGTGCTGTGAATCAGCTCAGTGAATCATTGAGCAACTATGGGAAAGGATAGATGGTACCAAGTGAGTCTAACAATATATCACTTCAAACGACGAAATAGAAATGGAAAGTCTAGAGAAATGAGAACTTCTCATAGGTGTGTCGAGGTCACGGAAGCAGATTTACCTGAGTTGGAAGCCAAAGTCTAACAACTACAGACAACGTGTTTGGACAGTGGTGAAGGGAATTCTGAAGTACCCATGCAGAACACGGCAGTAAAGTCTTCTGTGGCATCAAGAGATAAAAAAGGAGCTACATGTTTTGTCTAACGAACAGATATCGAAGAATGGTTTGTCCTTCGGAAGAACCAAGGTGTAAAGAAATAAGTGAGTTTCAAACGGAATAAGCTCCGAAGATAAGTTCAGGATAGGTGCTATGCTAGGCATTTTGGTTCTGGTTTCAGGCAGCGGCTTGTACTTTGGACGATCTGGAGAGACAGGTGCTAACGTTTAATTCTTCCATGCGTACTAAGATATACTCAACATTTCATTTTGCCACCTATCACTAAATACACTATTCACTCCATTGAGCATTCTCTGGTTCAGAGGAATTGGATTCAGAGGAACTCGCTTCTGGCGACTGAAGTTGTGATTCAGGATCTGAACAGTACTCGTGGTCCAACTCTCCTGAGTAGCAGCCTCTGTGTATCCACATAAGTTTGTAATTAGGCCAGGCCATTTTGCCAACCTCCCATCCATCTGTCCAATACGGAGCATTTGGGAGATCCATATAGTCCTTGAATTCAGCTATTGCAGCCTCGAATTTATCCCGTATCTGAGCATCCTCACTTCTGAAGCGACCAGGCACATATCTCGAGTTGGTCGAGCCCTCTCCTTGACAGGTCCCGTCACGTCCATCTCCCAAGACCAAGTAGAGATTCTTAAGTTTCATGTGATGTAAAAGGATTAGGAGATCGGCATGAGGTGGCCAGATCCCTTCAATTTCATCCAAGAAGGTGTAACCTTGCGGATTGATCGCTAGCGATTGAAGCCGTTCTCGACATTGGATATTGTCCGTCATCTTCTCGAAGAATGGTCGAGTGCTGAAGGCAGTCCGACTGTCGTATGTTCTCAGATAAAGTATGTCTATCTCGAAATCAATCAAGGTTTCGAAGGCTGGCTCCTCATCGCCACCCCGTATGCCACTATCTGGTAGCTGTGAGTCAACCCACCAAAAGTCCTCAAGGAGTGTATTGTTATCCAGCCGTAGAGTTTTGTAAGCTTTTCTGACTTCTTCTTCAGACTCCTTACAGGCATATAAGACCTGAGGCATCTTGGTCCGTGTGTAGTAGACGCTACGCTTTTTGTCTATCTGGACCTCGATAACTCTGGCGCTTGCAATTTGTGCAAACCTCCTGATAATGTGCCGTAGTTCAGGAGGAAGTCTGGGAAATTTATGAAACGTTCCAAGCTGTTCCATCTGAGAGATAGAGGAAGGAGTGATTCGTCCCAGATCTAGCAATATCTGCGCTGCATCGTAGTTGTTTTCATCGTATCGTGCAGGGTTGGACTCCGAGTCTACAAGGAAAGTGAAGTCTTGACTTGCAGGATAGACATATTCAGGTTCACTTGGGTATCGATCATGCGACCAAGACATGCTTTCTCTGAGATCGCTAAGGAGGTCGTCGAAAAGCTGGCTGCTACTTGCCATTCTGCTAGACACGTAAAAACAATGTCTGTAACTGCTGGGACCGGGAAGAGGTCGCAAAGTATGAATATGTACACTGGCTTCTTTTTGGGAGGTGGGATGGAGAGGTCCGATAGATGATATAGAAAATCATGATATGAGGGAAGGTGCGGTGGTAGATCTTTTGAGTGGTGTTACTTACGCTTCACCAAATTAGCCCTTTGCTTCAAAACCATAGTCTAGAAGAACCCTCGATATGCCATTTTATACCTGCTACACTACTCAGGCTATGATAAAAACTCGTGTTATGCAAGGCCAACCTCGAGGATTTAAGTGAGGGCTCCTAGAACGAGAATCCACAGAAATCATGGGTGCTACCTCAGTCTTGCAGGCACGTCAGCGCACTCTCAAATTAAAGTGCATGCTTTGGCTCTTTCTTCTTTCTTTCCTCTTTCCTCTTTCTTCGTTCTCCATCTTCACCACTTCATACTCTCCCCTTTTCAACACGCTCCATCTCCACTACGACCTTCGACAGATATCTGAAACTAAGACTGGCACCCGTTCACTAGCCGACAAGGTTCTTCTCGAGGTCATTTGGTGTATCAACACCCCCCTCGTCACTTCAGACTGCACTTTCCCGCATGACTTCTTTCGGCTTCTCCTCATAACTTTAACTGGTTGTAAGATTCCATTTCCACTACTAGAACTTCGCTTTCACTCAGCATATCATTCTAATAACTGTTAGGCGCTTTCAGGATGGTTGGCATCGACAAGCTTCCCGGTGTGACAGTCACAGTTCACGTTGATGGAAACCCACTGGAGGAGTACCAGGATGAGACTGGCGATGATGAAACAAAATCCAAGGCAGTTTTGAGGTATATCGAAGCTGAAAACGACAAAGAGTTCATAGTGGTCATCAACGCTCAACCCGAGCTCCAAGCCGAGCTTTCTTGTGATGCGCTTTCTTTCTGCGTATTCGTTGACGGGAATACGATAAAGAATTCTCTTATAATCAAGGATAAACTACATGCAAAACTCACACGCAGAGTTGTAGGAATTGAATGTCATCATGGAAACTCTTGCAAAGTCTTGCCAATGAAATTTTCCTCAATTGACACAAGCACGTCCCCTCTTCTCTCGACGAATGACCGCTAATATTGGATGCAGCTGACAGTGGATATTCTGGAGAGGAGATTAGAGCAGAAGCAAAACGTCTGGCGGCGGTCGGAGAGATCGTCATTGTAGTTCTCCGTTGTTCTAATCTATGTCAAACTGGGCGCTCAGTATCAGAAAAAGAACTTAAGACTGAGATTACTGGAAAAGTTCATGAGAAAGCATTGAAGGGCAAAGCCGCATCCCATGGTACCAGGTATATTGATTGGACTATTTCGAAAGTGGATAAAGGCTTATATTGGCGTTGTAGGCTCGGTACAGCCAGAAGGATTAAGCCTGGAATTCACTACTCTTCCACATGGATCGACAGTCTTGAAGATCCTTTTGCTACTATCAGATTTAGATATCGCTCAAAAGGTGAGTTTTCCAGTAGGGCTTTCGACTAAGAAAGATTAAAGTATCGGAATAACAGAAGCTTTGAAAAAGCTGCGAATCATTAAACGAACACCATCACCTGATCCAGACTCTCGACTTGAATCTCCGGAGATCTTCGAGAGTATCTCGATGGAACAAAGGCAAAATATCGAGGAGTATATAGCTAAGAAACTCAAGGTACATACCTCCATCATGATTGAATCTATTTCTCACGGATTACCGAATACAGGTCAAGGTCAAGCGGGAGACACAGGATGTATAGACTTCCAGTCACCACGCAAGAGATCAAAGAAGACGTCTGGAAAGATCACAATTGATCTCACTTCGGATTCATAGGTTGGGCTCAACGGTCCTAGTATTGATTGAGAACATGGGTAGATCTAGACCTGGGGTCACACAGTCAATACTAGTTCACAGTCAAAGGAAAATCCTAAGTTGACCAGCATGTATTGGCCTAGATATGTCGATTTAGCTTCCGATGCGTGCTCGTGCAATCTCGCATAGCTCAGAGGAAATCGCTTTCAATATTGTACTTAGTTAGGGGTTTGGAGCTTGATCCTCTCAATAGATTGTCCCTAGCTACTTTTCAACCTTTGCAATGAATAATCTTCTGTTAAATTAAATGTGTGAAGAGCAATACCTTGAAATAAGAGCTTCAGCCTGTGGCTTATCCCTACTAACGTATGCCACGTACTTGGTGTCAGAAACAAATGAACTGCTATATTGAACCCAACGATCTAGAACAGTTGCATCGCCAAGTAAGTGATGATCATCGTTGCATTCGGGTTTCCCGCGAAAGACCTTGCCCTTTCGACACAGCTGTAGCACGCTTCTAATCTTCATTTTGCTGCTCGCTTACACGCGACAACTCTCAAGTCGTTCCAGTCATCCCCGCTCGACCATATTCACGTTCAGGACTTTCATCTTCAAACGTATTTCAATCAGGAAGGTATGTCCATTTTAACCAATCTACTTCTACTCCAGCTATAATTTTCATATAGACACTTCTGCCCCTTCACCTTTCTACACTTCTAACCTTCAACACATGCACGCACCAACAGCTTCCTTCCATTTTTACCACCTCCACATTGCCCACCAGGCAACGAGCATAGCTAGCATAACATATTACTTGCCCTTCACATTTAACCACCGTCTAGCCAAGAACTAGCTTAATTTTCCGCAAGATGGCAATCCTCGATATCTGCCCAGGCATCACCGTTGAGATCCTCTCCAACGGCAACCCGCTCAATGAATACGCGGACACCGACCATTACCGCACCAAACTCCCAGCGGGCATAGTTTCTGAAGCAGAAAAGTATCAGCATTCCCGCATGGTTTCAACATACGTCTGCATTCCCTCCAGCGCGCTCCCTTCTGCTTCATCTGCTCCAAGTTCGGGACCTGGAACCGCAGCGCAAAAGCTCGCACCTAAATTTGCAATCAGGATGACCGTCAGTCCCCCATACCGGATGGATACTGCCAAATTACGCTTCGATCTCGCTGTGGATGGGATCCCGGTCTGGACATCACACTGTGCCAGACCGGACTATAATAAGCTTGCTAGAACAAAGACTCCATGGGTGGAAGATGTGGAAGGAGTCAAGGAGGGTAAGGGACGGGGCTGTACCATGCGGGCTTTTCGGTTTGGGAAGCTTGATACAAGTAAGTCCTTGAGTTTCTCGTTCTGGCGTGACTCCTATTTCCTCTGTCATAATTCGTGGCGATGTTGACCCTCACTCTGCTTCCGCTTCTGGTCCTCCCTTGCGAAGAAAGGAAAACATCGACATCAGCATCCTCTACTCATTTCATTGCGCACTCTTCAATCTCATATCCAAGAAGAAGAAAACAACTACGCCACTAACCCGCATTTCCACAGCATCAGAAGTTGACTCTTCGGTAATGATCAAGCGTCAACGCATGCGCATGTCCAAAGTCGGCACTATCACCATCCATGTGCACCGTGTGAACTACGGCAAGAGAGGCGGAGGAACAATAGGCAATGCACGGCACTTCCTCCGCGGCGACGAGGCGATTGCAGAGAAAGCGCTGAAAGGGGAGTCGAAGAGTCATGGCACCGTGCTGGGAAAGGCACAGAAAGCCACGAGAGGACCCGTGTGGACGACCGACTACAAAGACGGCAAGGAGCGCCCGCTGATAATTTTCAGCTTCCTGTACAGGAGTGAAGGTAACGCTCTTCCATTTGGATTCTGATACCTTTCGGATCCCTCTTCTCTTCCCGGACTGGGTGTGGGGGTTAAAAGGCTCTCTCGCTGGCTTGTGGTTTTCTGAACATGTTGTTTCACTGGATTGATAGACTGACCATATTGACACAGAGGCACTCAAGCATCTCCTCATAATTCCACGCACGCCCTCACCATTGCCAGTTCCCCCAGCAACATCCGATATGTCAGATGCAGAATCAGGATCGATGCTAGTTTCTGGCGAGGAGAACCTTGACTTGAACCCAAGCGACTTAACACCCGCCCAGCAGAGAGAGCTTGCAGTACTTGTTGCCAAAATGAAGAGGGGCAATAAGAGTGTTGGTGGAAATGTTAAGACGGAGAGAATTGGGAAGAGGGGAAAGAGGACAAAAGCTATGAAAGTTAAGAGTGAAAGCTCGGGACGTGATGATAGGCTGTCTGGTAGAGGTAGAAGTGTCAACGTTCCTGCTGGGGAGAAGATTGAAATCGATCTCACTGGCGTTGCCGATGGCGATGAGGACGAAGACAATGATTAGGCGCGAGAAGTAACACCAGAGATGCGAGGTCACTTTTGTGGGAGGCAGGTTTTCGAGGCCTGAGATAGCTTAGGTTGCGGATATCTCACTAGCTCGGCTTTGCCGGCAAGATACATTGGACTTACACGACGATCACAACCAATTGCAATCAGATAATTCCAAGCTCTGCTCAAAAGCCTCGTGTACCATCATAGCACCAATACCGTTTGCGGTTGAGAAGAGAACGCAAATGTCATTTGTTGTTGCCAGAAACTAATATTGAACTAGGAGTAGTTCTTTCGTACCATATTCCTACAACTCCGGCTGCAACGCTCGCTCTCGCTGCTTTGAATGATGCCTCCTATGCCAATACATGATTCCACCAACCATTCTGCCTAGATCCAAGACTCTCACCGTCCCAGATGCGCTCTTCTCCAAGCATTTACCTGTCCTTCTTAGGTGTGCCATCGGCCTGTGTAGCAGAGTACTTGTCGCTCAAGCTACCGTATTCCTTGTTCAAACCCTCAGCCTGCTTCTTCAGGTTCTCAAGATCACGGTCTTTCTCGGCCAATTGCTTCTTCAGGCGACCAATCTCACCAACATCCCCGGCATTGGCGAGCTTGTCTGATTGTTTTCCCGAAGACTTTGGGTCTCCTTCGTACTTCTTGACCTTCTCCTCGAGACGGAGGACATCAAGGATCATGGTGTAGGTGCGATTGAGGATAAGTGAAAGGAAGAGGGTGAAACCGCAAAGGTACATATTACGTTGAGAGTAGAACTTTCGGGCTTGTACTTCCATGCGCTCATGGCCAAGTACACCGCTGCTGTTACGGATCAGCTTCGAGATCAAAAATTCGAAAGGCTGGATTTGGTACTTACCCTTGGTTGCTCTCTCGTGCCTCGGACAGCTCAACTTGCACGCGATAGACGCGGTTGACACTGTCGATGAACAGGATCAAGATAAAGATAAAGGTGATTTTCATTCCATATTGTAACTTGGCCACTATAGGGCTCTCGCTTCTGAAGGGTTTGTGAGTAAATGATGGTGGGAGAAGCGGGGAAATCCATACATGAAGGTGAAGAGCCTTCGGCGGACGGTGAACGGAAGTGGCACAATCAGTGCACAGAATATCGTCATCTCAGTGACGAGAAGCAGGAAAACCTAGGATCAGATCATATCAGCCAAAAGTTCTAGAACTGGTAGTCTGCTTGACAAGATCTAGCTCGGGGGCGTAGGTACTCGTGTTTGTTCGTAGGACTGAGCGAAACTTACGAGACTGTAATAGAGCGTCATCGTGATTGATCGTGCTCTTGTGCGTGAAGAAAATCAGAGTTCGAAGGGAGTTCTGTTGTAAGAAGATATTAGCCTCGTTGACCTCATCGTTCAGCCCGCGTGTTCAGCATAAGTCGAGCTCCTCATTCTGCAATAAGACTGCTGTGAGAAAGAAGGCACTTACAAAGAATCAGATCCAAGTACTGGGATCCTGTGGCGCTGTGTAATGGGTCGAGTTGTGGTTATTGGGTGTGTTTGTTCTCAGAAAACGAGTCAAGGGAGTTGTGGTGTGTTGATTCAAATAGCTCGGGTGAAGAGAAAGCTCCAACGTCATCAGCCACAGCTGAAGGAAGTGGCCTTTCGCTTCCAAGGCAAATTTGACGCTAAGGAGCTCCCTGATTGCCGCAGGGGTGTTGACACGTGACCATAACTGAGTGCGAATAGGAAGAACTGGCGGGGATGGCCTACCTATTCCGACTTCATTTAATGCCGATGTTGCATTCTAGAGCACTTTGAATTGTTATCATCTAGTTGTTTTCATTTGAGTAACTATCGCTTAAGCTATCCCCCGCGTTATACTTTTATGATTCAAATGCAAATGCATATGCCCTTGTAGATGCAATTTACAAACACCTCCAGAGATGACCGTTGGACCTGTGTCTCCGTCTTCTACTTCTTAACCCTCGGCTTGGATCTCGTAACTATTGGACTTGTGCTTTGGCTGGAACTTGAAATCCTTGTGAGCAGGACCAAGGAACATCTCACTGGAATGGGTTAGCGATAACTTCCGTCATGATCTAGGAGCCACAAACCTAATTTTGATCCAGTCTAAATAGTTGTCGCTAGCAAGTAATGTCTCTAGGTCATCTCTGCCCCTGAAAGCAGGTGGTCTGTCCTGGAGACTGGGTGGTAGATGGTCTAGAATACCTACAGGCACATATCGGTGTGCAAAGCTCAACCATTCTAGCAAGAATCGTCTTGTAAGACCTACTCCCTGCTCGTCGGAGCCCCAGGCTTCAAGGCCAAAGCGCGCAAATTTCTCGATATAACCAAGACGTTGGCTAGATGATTTATCAAGGTACTGACCCTTCTCAATTTCCTCGAATAGCCATGGCTTGATGAGCGCACCTCGCGCTACCATGATGGAATCCACACCCGAGTTTTGAATGTTGGACAGATAGTCCACATGCGAGTAACAATCTCCATTGCCAATGAAGTACATCTTGCCGTCAGGGGAATTAGGAAGAGTGCGAGCATCTGGTTCTCGGATTGTATCGGTTTTATCAGCTTTCTTCTGGTTGTAGGATTTGATGAGAGCTGAACAATCTGCAATATAGCTCCAGTCTGCATTTCTGGTATATCTCTGTTGTCTGCTTCGACCATGCAAGGTGATTGCTGCACAACCTGGGGCCCCAAGACGATCCTCTCTTGACGAGCTTCCAAATGCCATTCGTTCGATGATCTTGTCAGCATTTGGCTTGCCATCTTTTGTTCCCATTCGAATCTTAGCCGTGACGGGAATTTCTCCAGAGACAGTATTCATGCCCCTGATCATCTTCTCGAGCTTAGATGGTGCATCGAGCAAAGCCGATCCTGCACCCTGCTTGTAAACAAGATCAATGGGACAGCCACAGTTCAGGTCAATTACACGGAGGTGAGGGACCAGGAGACTGATGGCTTCAGCAGCCCTGATAGCTTCTGGTACCCTGTTTGCAGAGACCTGGGCTCCAAATTTCAAATCCTTGGAGTTATCGTATGTTTGGACTATCGAGGTTGGGGTATATCGTGGCGGAGAAATCTCGCTTTCATGTGCCTTCAGCAGAGCCCACTCGCCCTTTTGTCCTTGAAGTAAGGGTAAGGTCATGGCCATCTCTGAGTAGGTAATTTGTGCCCCAAACTCCACACACATACGACGGAACGGAAGATTGCCTTGTGTCGTAAGAGGCGCAAGCACTGGCGTTTCAGGACCAAAGTATATCCTTCGTTTCTCCGATGGTAAGAGGGGAGGATCGACGAAGTTTGCACGATTCTCTTCTCGATCAGCATTAGCATCGTCCTTCTTCCGTTGATATATCTTCTCCAGCTCCCGGGCCTCTTTGTCCAACCACACAGAATAGACCTCAGACTTTTCCAGCTTCATCTGTCTCTTAGCTAGACAGAGCTTCTCTGCTGTCTTGACCACATTGAACACACCAGCTCGATTCTCATCGTCTTCGAAGCCTTCGGAAGTAACTCGAGTAGGATCCTCAATCAACACCAGTTCTTTCCGGCCATCCTCGTGCTCAATCTCCTTGGAATGACTCTTTGCAAACCGACATTTCCACCCAGCATGGCATTTACCATTGACTTCCCAGACTGGACATTTGCCTTCAAATGTTTCCAAGTCTCCTCTCTTGCCTTCAGCTAAGTACTTTCGAAGGTCATGGGTAAAGGTGCACTTGTCGCCAAATTTGCACTGCTTTGGTGAGAACTCTGACGAATTGGCGCGACTCACACAGAGCTTGATGGTGTCTTGGGATGAACCAAATTGTCGCGCAGTATTTTGGCCCTTCTGCTTCTTTTTCTTGCCACCATCGCGCTTGTCGCGACTGTCTCTGGTATCACGACTATCGCGGCTATCTCTACTATCTCGACCTTCGGCTGCATCATCGTCGATTTGGGGGCTTCGCGTACCCGTTGGGGTTATGAGATACCTAACAGAACTTATATCAGCACTAATTTTGGTGCAGACTCAATTCGTAGAGGCTTAAGACAGGAGCAAACCTACTCTTCTTTGACTAACGCAACGCCCTTGACTTTTTGCCTACTGTTGCCATTGGTACTCTCTGGTGGGCCACTGCCAGGAAGTTCTCGCGCAACCCCCTCTGCATCTTGCTTCGATCCATTGCTAGCGGTAGTTTTGCCGTTTGACTCCTGCACAGAATTTGCCGTCTCTCCCTCCAATCGTACCCGTTTCGTTGCGGGCTCTGTCAGAACAGCCTCGCCAACCAAGCCATTGCTCTCGACCTTTTCGGCTTTGGTGACCACCGAGTCTTCTGGAAGGATTGGTTGTGTGGCTACGGCATGGTCCTGCTCAAGCGACCGCTTCAAAGGATTGGAAGCATCTGCTGGAGAATTCTCCGTCATATCGCTGGACTTCGAAACAAACAGGCCAACGGTGGTGAAGGGTGCGAAGGATGCGCACTGGTGTTGGTATTGCTGTGGGAGCAACTTTCTTTGGTCAGGTCCCTCAATTTTCAATTATCGCAGGCGAAGGAACATGCCTTTTCCTTATCTTAGCGCCAATTCGCATCTCTGCATGCGGACGGATCGGACAATCACCCAAGGCCCTCGCCACACCTGTGGCTGACCTGCCCTGGCCTCGTCGTCTCGTCTCCTCGTCTGCTCGTCGTCTTCCCTGTGCGATTGCTGCAGGCCTTACCGTGATTACTCCATCCCAAATCTACGGGAAAGGGCTGGAGGGGTCCGGCTGAAACGCAGGAATAATGAAAACCCAAGTCATGTTGTGCAACTCTGCACCAACGCCTGTCGGTGCATCTTGTATAACGGTACGTTAATACCAGTCGGTACTGGGATTTCGTCCATAAGGTTGTTGTACAGCAGCAGCGCATTCCAACGGCTGCGGTGTCTTGTCAGTCCATAAGCACTCACTTTCGTCTCGTCTGCGCTGCATCGCACGTCACAGAGACGATGTCGATGATGTAGCATCAGCTATCTGCAAGTGTTGCTGCTTCTGGCCGATCAATTAGAGTTTGACTACAGGGATCCAATCCTATCCTATCCTAAGCTGCCTTATGCGACACACAAAGCTGTATGCCGATCTACTGACAACACCACCTCTTCTTCCAAATACTCTCTTTTCCCGGCCTGACCCGAGCGTCCGTCGACGACTGCTGCAGGACTCGACGTGTGCTGAAGCTGCCTCCGACGCACAATAATGCCAATAAGGATTGTCGACTCTAAGATCACACGGCGCTTACACAATGGCTGATGCCCAAAGGCCACCCGACAAGGCTCGACCACCTCTTAAGACGAAGCTCCTGCGCTCTCAAAAGATCATCCAGCTCTCGCCCACCGAGGACCGCCCTCAAGACATACCAGAGGACTCCGAGCTGCTACCGCGGGAAGCTGTGCCATCGCGCAGCCATACGCCCGGCCATCTGTCGACGAAGAGCCAGGATAGGAAGAAGAAGGCATCCGAGCTAGCATCACGGTCGCGATCGCAGTCGCTGAGCAAGACTGGCAGTTCCTCCCCATCAGTAGTATCTAAACCCGCTTCTCACAATGGCGAATCAAAGACTTCCGAGAGTGAATCGCCTACCCCTTCGGCGACCTCATCGCTCATTACGAAGGACGACAAACGACCCCTCAACCTCCGCTCCACCTCGGCGATAGCCCCAAAAGCCAGCAGTGCCTCGCCAGCTCCTCGAAATAACACCCCGTCACAGCAACACAAACTTGCAAGAGGTCCACATATCCCTTTCCCACCATTTCCCGATCCGACACTTGCTCCAGATGTACAGCCTGCTCCCGCAAGCAGCATGTATTGGTCCAAAGCCCCCGTTTCAGGAGCATGGCACACCTCACTCCGCGCCCACACGACCACATTAATCGGATCCAATATCTACATCTTCGGCGGGTGCGACTCACGGTCATGTTTCAATGAGTTATATGTTTTGGATGCCGATGCATTTCATTGGTCATGTCCATATGTATGCGGCGAAATGCCGGTGCCTCTACGGGCAATGACATGCACTGCTGTGGGCAAGAAGCTCATAGTATTTGGAGGGGGAGACGGACCAGCATATTACAATGACATATATGTTCTCGACACTACCAATTTCAGGTGGAGCAAGCCACGGATAGGAGGAGACAAGATTCCGAGCAAGCGGCGAGCACACACAGCATGTTTGTACAAGAACGGAATTTACGTCTTTGGTGGTGGAGATGGAGTCAGAGCCTTGAATGATGTATGGCGACTAGACGTCAGCGATATTACAAAGATGAGCTGGAAACTGATTTCTGCACCATCCACAACAGAAAAGGGCAGTGTGGCAAGGAAAGACACGAAGCCGAAAGCCCGTGGCTACCATACTGCTAACATGGTCGGCAGCAAATTGATCATCTTCGGAGGAAGTGATGGCGGCGAATGTTTTCGTGATGTATGGGTCTTCGATGTAGAGACTCTGGTTTGGCGACCGGTTTCCATCTCGGTATCATATCCGCGACTAAGCCACACAGCGACGATTGTTGGCTCATACCTCTTCGTCATTGGAGGACATGATGGTGTTGAATACTCCAATGAAGTCCTGCTTCTCAATCTGGTGACTATGGTCTGGGACAAGAGGAAAATTTACGGCAATAGCATGAGCGGACGTGGCTATCATGGCTGCGTTCTACACGACAGTCGACTATTTATTACGGGCGGATTTGATGGTGTGGAGGTTTTTGGCGATGTTTATCTGCTCGAGATGGCCGTGCATGCGTACTATTCGCAAATCTCACATTTCAGTATCGACGTATGACCTTTGCATATCTTTTCTTCCCTCATAGGAGTGGAGAGGAAGGCTTCCATACCGTCCATCTTGACCTTATCTACAAGATCAAAAACTTCTCTTCTTCATCTACTTCGGTATTTCAAAACATATAAGCATACAGGTTTGGGGACAGAAAGACGGCCGGGGCATGGAGGGCAGGGAAGGCAAGGAAGGGTAAGGCACGAAAAGGGAAGGCACCATTGCAGTGCCAGCAAAACTTTTCGTCATGCAACAAGGCTATTTCGAAAGAGCATGTGTGGGCAGTGGGAACATTGGGCAGGCAATGGTGGGGGCGTCTTGCTACTTGGTGTTTTGCATTTGGCTGGCTCCTCTTTCTTCCACTATGGTTCGGTTGTGAATGGTTGGTTACCTGGAGAGAAATACCTTTCGTCCATTGCGTAGCAAAAAGGGTTGGGGAGCTAACGCTGTTGGAGAGCAAGGCGGAGAGAATATAGGTATTTACCGTATTTAATATACTCGTCCTTTCAAAGCTTCCTTTCTCCTTACCATACATTCCGGTCAGTGCGGTTTTTTGTGATATTTAGATTAGTTATGATTGCCGCCCACGTTACCTTACCTACCTGCATACCTACATACCCAATTTATTTACCACGAACCGGGCTCTCGGTGGTTTTCTCCATGTTTCACTAATCAGATTGCATGCAACCATACACATAGCATTGAGGTCCTAGGCATCCACTCAGGTTGCCCCCACATTGTCACCGGCACACATCAAGAAATATAGTCTTTGGAAGCTCGCGGTGGATTTTGGAATAAGCAAGCTATGGATATGTGGTTCAAATTTGCCTTGCCAACTAAACAAAAAAGGTAAAACTCCTTTTGTCTAAAACGCCCTTCATTGCCAGGTTTTGTACAAGCGGACAAGGATATTATAGGAAGTAGTAGGTAAGAAACGTCAGTAGTATGTTGTCCCAAGTCTTTCGATCCAACTTGCTGCTCTCGCGCTCCCGGGGGAAAAATGCATACACCTGCTTTGCTTGGGGTGATCTCCTGCCACAAGGCGTGCAAGCCTTGGCATTTCTAGAATTTTGGTTCCCCTTGCTCTTTCAACAAGCTCGATCAATCTTATGGCGGGTTGGAGGAGTGAACGGCTGCTTGAGTGACGAGCCTCATGGGGTGCGTGGCCTTATTGTGGGTTCTTCGCCGCCGCAGCAGCCTTCTTCTTCTCTTCCATCTTTTGCTCCTCGGCGGCGACCATATCTAGAAATAAAGAGTTAGCAAGAGATTTTCCCTAGTAGGTATTGTGCAAGGCCTTTCCGGAAGCTCCCGCTCTTATCCGGAATATGGGGTAGGCATTGATGCACCAGACAATAAAAAAGGTAAAGCTCACCTCTCCACAAATCCTCCCCGGCGTAAGCCTCGTGGTGGATCTTCTTTTCAATCAAATGCTTGTGCTCGGGGTCATTGGGATCCAGAACCATAACGGTCTCCCAGCGCCCTTCGCCCTTCTTGGCATCGCCGACCTCAAAGGCTGCCGTGGCAAGGAGCACGACGAGGGTCAACCCCTGTGCGTACACTCTTGCCTGCACCAGCTTCTGCGCACGCGTCAAATATGGATTCCGCGATACGATCCCCAATGCGACACCCATCGATGCCACCCAAGAAGCTGTCACAATTGGGTATCGATTGACCCGGAACCAATCTTTGGCCTTGTCGAGGGCGGATTCATTCGCTCTCAACGCCTCTTGCTCCAAAGTAGAACGGTCTTTGTATTGGCGCTGTGGGTCTCGTGCAAATTCGAAGCCGCGCGATGCTCTATCTGCCATCACGATACCCGCAAATGTGGAGGAGGAGGTCACAAGAAAGGTCTTCATTGGGAGTGTCAAGTTGCGGATTGTTGCAAAGCGACGTGATGCCTAATTTTTCGTCAGTAATTGTGTGTATTTTTGTAAATTTTTCATTGGAGCTGGGAACGACGCTCAAGTCCAAAGAATTGAAAACCTAGAGTTTGCTCCATTGACGATTGACTGACCATGGTAACACCGGCAATTCCGAGAACCATTCCGGTTCCCAAGCCCGTGAATCCACCCTTCAGAGTGGCATTGTAGTGTGCTTGTTCTTCTTCCTTGGTGAGAATCTTCATCTTTGCTGGTGTCTTGGTGCTATCTATTCAATTGGGGTTTGATCGTGTGGGTGGTTTAAGTTGTGATCGGAATGGGCTCGACTAATGCGTGTAATCAATTCTGAAGATAAGATTGAGGATGATGGACGTCGATAATGGCTGTCAAGTTGAGTAGAGCGTTTGGTCGTGGGGGAGGCGATTGGTTTTTTAATCAATTGTGGTGCTTTCGGAGGTGGTCTGATGACGGATGAGATGTCGTGTAGCGGGTCTGCTCGTTGCTTACTGTGCCTGGTTTGCAGACGGTGCTTTATATGACGGACAATTGACGGCAGCTCCGGTTGTTTTTCAAGAGATCGTGGTGTCTTGATCAAAAAAAGATCTGGAGGATTCCGAGTCTCCCAATTGATTGGTGATCAGTAGATTCCGAGCTGAGTTACCAGAGAAGCGCTCATGACGATTTTTCAAATCGCACTTCTAATAGGGTTACGTCAGTACCAAATGCCGAACACTGAAGCCCGAGATATCGCCATCTCCTTGTGTAAGCAACGTACGGCTGACTTGGCACTGGCCAAGCGAGAAGAGCCTCATGTCACATCCGTGTTTGTTCCCTTTTTTGTTCTTTCGTCTTTCAGATCCCGAACTCTCGGGATTCGACCTTTCCTCGCGTGTTCGGTATGGCCTGATCGTGATACATAGGGCTGGACATTCCCTCCATTGAGCAACGCTATTGTTGTACAGGACTGTTCGCTCGACTTGGGACGATTCTCATCTCGCCTCGGTTCGGAGCACCTGGAACGTCTCGTGTTTCTCCCATGGCTTGGTTGCTTTCCCAACACCGCTCTTTCCTGAGTTGGCACGGATCCAGAGGTAATCTACGAAAGCTTTCACGACGCCAAGATGATTGCAGCGGTTGCAGTAGCACTTCACGAGATCACCTGGCTTCGCAACCGTCCCAACTCTTCACCAGCATGACTCCTCACGCCGAAATCGCAGACTCGCCGCAATAGCACCGGTCGTTGGCGTTGGCCGGACGGTGTACATCTACTGTCCAAGCCACTAGCATTGAGCATTGGCTCTCGCTGTACGCTTTGGAGAGTGCGGTGCTTGAAGTAGGTATTGGGAGGATGGCTTGGGGGTTGGGCACCGCGGTAGGGCCCGGGCAGAATATGGTTCAATCGGGGGTTAATCAAGGTTCACGAGCAGATCGCAGCGCAAACTCTCTTTACGCCTGTCAATCCTTACACCTGTCAAAAAGTAGTACTGACTCCGCTGGCCTGGGGGGGTTGGTGGTGGCAAGTGCTTTAGCACCAGCCTAGCCGTCCGCACTTGTGACAGATGGCCATCTCTGACTTGTACATACATGAGTCGTTCCTCGAGGGTCATGTATTGCTGAAGCACCGGTTTGAAAGCAAAAGATGGGAGGCGGAGTAAAACCTCCCCGATCTTCCTCCCACAGCGGTTGAGTGCTGATGCGATAGCATGTGAGTATTGGTATGATGGTGGTTACGTGTTATGGATGGCGCGTTTGATCCCTCTCTACTCTCGTCACAGCCCTCTCTCCCTGCAGCGAAAGGCGCAGATGAATGAATAAATGAATGAACCTGAGGGGCTTTCATGCGGACCCCGAATCTCTTCTGAGCTCCTGGGTTATCCGTGCTTGGTGTGCTTGGTGATAGGAACGCAGACTATTAATGTGCTCGAGGCAGAGCACTGTTCGCAGATATCCGCGTTGGGAAGTGCTTTCTTGATGCAACAAGCATGTCGCTTGGAGCAGAAATGAGGCTGAGGCATTGCTGTGTGGCAGGCCAGCTTGGTCCTGGTTGCGAAGGATCAGGTAGGAGGACCCCGAATCGGTAGACTCATTTCAGGCTGGGTTGACTCACCTGCTGCCTTATTTCACCTCTCCAGGCTGACCTTACCTTGCACTACCTTGTGCCGCTCCCTCCCTAAGTAACTTTCGCCATTGTTTGTTTGCTCCTTATTGTTGGGCTCACGCCGTGGGATGAGTGTTCTTCCATGGGTCCACCGGCAGCTTCCATATACACAGCACTTACACGGGCCCCTACTTAATTATACGATGTTGCGCGCGTATCGTAATTATATCCATCATTGCCTGCTGTCGGCCTTGCTAGGTGCACCTAGATGCATTCCCCGCTTGCCCGTCGGTCGGCCATCATGAGCGTAAGCGTAAACTCGTCAAGTGGAGTGACTGTGTCGCCAGCTCCTGGAAGCGCGGGCTGTTTACTGCGCGTACAGGCGGCGAGGTCCTGTCTGCCTGTCTGTCTGGTCCTTCCTGGCCTCGGTATCTTAGGTACTGTACCACCCCACCATCGATCGAGCACCCTTCCGATCAACCCAGTGCTCTGTCAACCCCAGTATGCCTGGCATGCTCCGTCCAGGCCGAGGAAATACATCATGTCCATTGCCACTCAGTGATTGCAATGCTCGACGCCCACCCACAGGGCAATGGGCAGAGGGCGAATGCCCACCCAACCAGCAGCTCGCATCCGCCTCCCCGATGCCGTGCTTGCTGGAGCGCCAGCCAGCCTGTCCCGCCTTACGAGTAATGCATTACCCCGGTGCCAACGGGTCTTGTTCGGGCTAGCCTTCAATTTCCTGCCAATTCCTGCCTCTTTGACGTGGTAAGGTTTGCCATGCGGCGTGAAGCAAGTTATTCACTGAACTCTGATGTGCTGGTTGCTGGCAGCATGCGGCATCATGGTCGATGCCCGCGGATTGGGGGATGAGGAATACGTCAGGCTGAGGATCCCTCGCCGGCATCCAGCCCTGGGAGGAACACTTGAGACCCTGGAGGGCCATGAACCTCCTCCATCGAACGAATCGCAGCGCTCGTCTGAATAACTGATACCACCGCGAGCTGGAGGAGGCCGAAGATACCACCGACCTTGGGCGTCTCCTGGGCCATAACAACTATAATAGATCTTGCGCAGCTCACCGCTGGAGATGCTGCCAACTCCCTCGCTTTCATGCACAAGAACGCCTTCGATACATCGTCAAGTGTAGTATATCGACTTGAGAGTGGTCTTCGTCACCGCTAAGCTAGTCGTGTTCTTGTCCGCACCGACGCTGTTCGCGTGCCTGCACTACATTACCTTACATTACCTTACATGACTTTGCCGCTGCCTCTGCTGCACTTGGTACCTTTCCTCGTTAAACCGTGGAGTAGCCACCGCTCTTGTCTCGCCCGCCGACTCTCGACATCTGGACTACCTAGACGCTGTTTGAAGTCCACTTCGATGAACGCTTAGCTTGGTCGCATATTTAGATGCTACTTATTACCCATTGCCACCCTCCTCGACATCTACCTACCGATTCACTTGCCAACCTACCATCTTTAACTTACCTTGCCTTAACTTAACTTAACATCCATTTTCGACTTCTTCTTCGCCGTCTGCTTGACGCCGACCGACTCGATCCTACCAACCTGCCTTACCTTACCTCACCTCACTTCAACCTACCTTACCTTTGCCTTCACCTTCCTACTCGTCGCACCATCAGCCGACTACAGCCCAGATCCGGATCCCATCTTAACAGCAATCTTTCGTTCACGCAGCTGCTCATTGATAACGCAGTGCGCGTCCACCGCCCAAGCCAGCTACCGTCATCAATACCCACGAGCGCCAGCGCCGATAGAAATACAATACGTCGACATTACGACCACAACAATAAACCATCCGCCTTCCCTTGCCAACCTGATTCATTGGACACGGCCACAACTGCTCAACTGCGTTAGTCGCCTTTACCGTATTTCCTAGTCCACGCTTAGCCCCTTTGAGTAACGCGTACCCAGTGCCACGCTAGCCGACACTACGACGCATCCGTATTACTATGGGCCGGCTTCTCAGCAATTGGTTTGTAGGAAGCGAGTCAATTAGTTCTGGTAGCCTTAAATCCAAGCCGGGAGTCGACGAGTGTGATCTCTCTACCGGCGAATCCTCTCCCAGTGATTCTTCTTCTACTCGACAACCTGCCACGCCACCCGACAACCTCAACGACGAGCTGATCATGCCGACGACCAGTCCGATCGCCATACAAACACCTTCAAGCACATCATCGTCGTCGCCGTCTTCTCACGGCCACAAGCCCAACTATCACGACTCTGACACGCGCACGTCGGCGATCATGAGTGGCACGGGGGGTTTTGAATCGAGCATGTCAGGACGAGGAGGACAAGACTTCTTAGGAGGTGGTGCGAAGCCCATCTCCATGAACAACCCCAACCGAAATGCAGATGCCAGAGGGCGACGGGAGAGTTTAGCAGGTAGTCTCGTCGGCGGCATGAGCTGGGGCGGGGTGTCCGTAGGCAGTTGGATCCGAGATGAGTAAGTCAATTTCGCGCTTCGATCGATGTCTTCACTGTTCCTCTCCTTCGTGGCAGAGCAGTATGCTCGATGTTGGGTGGTGCTACTCTTCCTCCTCTTTCGTAGGAAGTGTAGCACATTACATCGCGCCGCGCTTTATAGCAAAAGCTGACCTTGGTTTGTAGCATTATTATGGCAGGAACGTCTCCCTTCCCATATCAATCGCCATCCTTTCACTCCTCATCTTACCTCCCCAAACTTGAGGCCGAGTTCATGAAGAACTTTGCCTGCTGTGGAAAGACCCTACCTTCCCTGCACGACCTTCTCCAACATTACGAAGAGGCCCACGCTGAGTCAACCCCGCAATCACTGCGCAACGGAACCATGGCGGCGAGAGCACGAGAGGGTTCGACCCCGAATAGCAAGGCACACTTCCAATCCGAAGCAGCTTCCAAGATCCAGCAGCAGTCGCAACAAGGCCAGTCATCACAACAGCAAAGACCACAAATTTCGGTGGGACAAGGCTCCGGGGTTGGTGGAATTGCCGCTTTACGCCAACAACAATCACAACCCGCAACCCCAACGCAAAAGAACGTCCACCCAGTGGGCGAGGATATGGATGGTGTAGAGGATATGGAAATGGACGACCCGGTAGGAACAATGGATATGTCTAATGACTTATCTGTCAAGCCAACGCAGCCCATGCCTAACCAGCAGAGCATGTTTGGACAGCAACGACCTCAGCTCAACATGGGAACCAACGGGATGTCAGGCCTTCGAAATAATTTGTCTCAACCAACAACTCCTGCTGCTACCAATTTCTCCTTCAATAACCCTACAGTTTCATCCGTTAATACACCAACCTTGAGCGCGCAACCCACACAACAGACCTTCTCCCCGGATACCTCAGTACCAGGAACTCCGGCCGAGCTAGACGACGACTTTGCGAATATGGCAATGAACATGAACCTAGGCAACATGAACATGAACATGAACATGGCAAACATGGGTAACATGGGCAACATGAACTTCCCGTACGGCATGGCAGGAAACGACCTCGGCTTGGACCTCTGCATAGATGAGCCGGCCAAGCGACTCTTCAGTCCCAACGGGGGTTTCTCAAACCAGAGCCAACGAGCGCTGCAACAACAATTTCAACAGCAATTCGGAATGAACCAGAACAACCAATTCGGTAGCCAAGAGCAATTAATGCGCGCTTACAGACAGCAGCAAATGATTATGAACGGAATGACCGGCAACATGATGATGGCCGGAGAGGAGCACAAGCCGTTCAGATGCCCCGTCGTTGGTTGTGAGAAGGCCTACAAGAACCAGAACGGTCTCAAGTAAGTGGAACCCAACTCCTGATTTGCGGCCTTTCTAACAATGGTATAGATATCACAAGACCCATGGTCACACTACTCAGCAGCTGCACGAGAATGGCGACGGTACATTCTCGATCGTCAACCCGGAAACCTCAACACCGTATCCTGGTACTCTTGGCATGGAAAAGGAGAAGCCTTACAAATGCGAAGTTTGTGGCAAGCGCTACAAGAACTTGAACGGCTTGAAATACGTAAGCGACACTCCACTGCCCCTTTTTTAACGGCCTCGGCTGACAGAATGATTAGCACAAGCAACACTCGCCACCCTGCAATCCCGAATTGAAGTTAAATAACCACATGGTTGCCGCAGGCCTAGCTGGATTGAATAATATCAACATACCGGGTCTTCCTGGAATCGGCGAAGAAGGCATGATGTAGGCCGCCTTCACACCACACTCCCATATACGATCACCACTTCTAGCGATGTCGACACGAGTTCCCTTGCTACCCGACCTTCTTCCTTTGCACAAAACATATGTTCGGCGTTGTGTTTTTCTTCTTGCACATAAACTGCATTTGGGCGGAGTTTTACTCTTAATACTCGATTAGGGATACGAATCGAACGAACTAGATTACTATACCCCGAATACCCCGATAGAAAATGCTCCTGGGATGGCTGGATGGTTTCTTAGACAATTGTTCGCGATTACAGCACATTTTGGACCGTCGCGGCTCTTTGGGTCTTCCGCGCATACATGTTAAGCTGGTCTCATGCGCTCAAGGCCAAGACACCATTTTCCTTTCGAATTTTCTATCGTCGCTTTTCCTTCCGGTTCACAAAAGTTCAGCGGGCTTGTCGGTTCTCCCTTTCTCTGGCTTCACGGTTTTCTTGTTTCTGTTTGATGCTTTCGGTGGCCTCTTTCCTTGCACATGGGGCGCAATAATGGGTTTGGTATCGTTTGTTATTTGCTCTCCACTTGGCTGTTCCTCGATTTTACAGCAGGGTACAAGACTATAGAATCTGCTGCGCTCTTCTCTCTTACTGTACGTATGGGCTGGCTTTTGCGTTTCCTCTGCACACTTTCTTGCCTTTACCATTATCGAGTCTTCCATTTTTGGTTTGGTTTCCTTTGATTCGTTGCTTGGAGAATTGAATGAAAAGCTTTTGGGTACGGGATTCCGAGGTAGCTCGTGCGTATTATTTCACCAACATTGTCGTTCAGAATCTCAACGGAAGAGAAAGATGGGTTGTTTTATATCAGTTCCCCTCTATAGAATGACAACAATGGAATGCTTCTCAGTACTTCTTTCTACAGACTCGTGCCGGGATCTTCTCATGTTCTTGTGCGACATGCGAAGTTCCCATGTTCGTATTCGTGGAAGCGATGTACGCATACGCATAACCTCCCACTCGCCGGCCGCGTAGATATTGCACCCGTTCTAGGACAAGCCCCAGCTTCACACCAAAGCCACCGCGATCGAGATCTCTCTTGCTTTCTCTTCTCGAGCCCCTGGGGACCCCCTACCAATGAAGGCGACGTATGAGCACGCATGCCCTCATGGACTGGGCCTCACAACCAACCCGACCGCGCGACCGGCTTTCACCCGCGGGCAGAGGGCGCGTGAACAAGCAAGCAACCGACGGCGCTGCTGGCCGTCGCCTCTCTTCACAGCGCCGAAACATAGTGCTCCTCTTTTTTTTTTCTTTTTGTTTCGGGGAGGGGGACGAGTATGCTCTGGCAGGTGAGCTGGTGGCGCAGGGACAGGTACAGTATATGCAATGTTGATCTTGGGGTGGTTTTCTGGGATGGATCTTACGCTGGTGGAGATGTGGTATGCTTGAGGAAGGGGGAGCGGAGGCAGGGACGGAAGAGCGGAAGGATAGGTGTGATGGATGAATGGCGAGTCGAGGGTTGTTATTGGTTGGCTTGGGGTGGATGAGGAATGGAGGGATGATGAGAGAGTAGATAAGGATGTTGAACTTGTGGGGAAAAAGGGATGGGGGGCCGCGGTACGGTCTGTTTGGTATGTCGCTATGTATTCACACTCCTGTGGTTGTTTCTGTCTCACGCTGGCCGCCGTCGGAGGTATGGATGGACGGTGGACTGATGGCGTGCTTGCTAGGTGGTTGCGAGAAAGGGTGCTAGTGTGGTATAATTGCGTATCCCGAGGTACTGACTCGGTTACTGACTATTGTAACGGTACGCATCTAGGGACTTGTGTTTCTGGCCTCGATACGGCAGATTTACTGAGACTGTATACACCGGAGCTGTCCCACCTCGGCGTACCGCTACTTTCATTCGCTACCGTGCTACTGTATTTTGACTTTTGGGCTCTTGAGCTATGCCTTCACCAATGCCCTCCTTGGGGTGTATAGGCCGTGAGAGGCTGTGTGTGGAAGGGCTGATCCTCCGGGCCTACGGCGCCTACGTAGAAGGTTCACTACCCTGACTTAGCTTGCTCTAAGAGTCAAGGGCATTTGTCTTGTCATAGGATGATAAGAGACCAGGGACGGTTGAGAGGAGAGGAGGAAAACGAACAAAATAAAGCACGTCATGACTACTGCCTTGACTTCTGCCAGGCTAATGAGTTGGTATCAACCAAAATACGACGAGAGATGTGCAGACGATCCTCATGGTAATAGAATTTTGACTTTCACTATGATGTAGTGATGTAGTGCAAGCGAGGACAGTGTTGGTTATCTAACTTCCATCACTCGCTATCTTCCGGCACAGGATTTTGGCTTCCGACGTTTCTCACCAACAGATACAGATCCTGGGATTTGCTCTGTCGCCAATACCCAGATAAGAAAGACACGTGCGTAGGAACGAATTTCGATTCACTGATTCCGCACGATAACGATAAGTGCAGCTGGTGAGCATGACTACGTGGCACTATGAGGGACAATGCTTGGGGTTGCTAAGTATATCAGCCCTATATATGAGAGCACATTAAGGAGCTGCGGCGCATTGTTTGTTGACACTCCGGCCGCGACGGCGGGACGAGAAAGGAGAAGGGTATTGCGAATCCGGCCGGGTCGTGCCAGGCTTGCCAGGCGTTAAGGCGGTGTTCCCTTAGTCCGTGGTAGACATTGACACATACAACTCGACGCAGCCCTTGTAAACGATGTGGCATTGAGCTGAACTGGGCCTGAGGGCTGTAATCTCGGTGGTAACAAGCGAGAGCGAGACAGGTTACAGTACACGCCAGCTGGAAGCTGGACACACAGGCTATTCTTTCTTGAAACCCGCATCAAGCCATTCTATCTAATCCGGCAGTTTTGTCGTCGCTCTGCGCAACGCGAGTACCCGTGCCTGCACCTGCCGAATGTTCTGGTCGCATGTGTGGCAGCAGACCGCCGGTACTTCATACCCACGGAAAGATAATCAAGGGACCAGAGCCTTGAGTTAAGGGTCCTGTTCGCATGAACGCGGAATGCGTGTTGCATTGTGCTCGATGGGAGAGCCCTAGAGCTAGGTAGGAAAGGGAGATTCTGGGGAGAAACACCACCCACCGCGCACTGAGACAGTGGACGAGGCGGTATGTGGTAACTTATTTATACCTCAGGATCTCGGGTTACTCGAGACACGCAGCCACAAGGCTATACGCTCGGAACGGTCCAAGAACATCAGAAGGCATCGAAATACATCTGATTACATCTGCCATCCATGCCTGCCAGCCGACGGGTACATGGACAGCGCCCAGCGTCGAAGGACCGACACTCAAGGAAGGCCCCTCGACTGCCGAGATTGCCGCTCCAGCCACCGTCCCAGGAACCCGATCAGAGACGAGATGAACGAGGAAAGCGCTGCTAACGAACGGTGCCTTAAAACTCAGCCTCGTGGACCAAAGCCGCGTAGGTGGAGCCCATAGTTGGACGCCGGTGGCTTTTGCGCATGCGGGAGACGGAGAGCGAGTAGAGTGGAGCTGGCCCGGAGAGACAGGAGGAGGGAAAACGTGGCTACCGCTCACCGGTTCCCACTGCGGACAGCTACCGTCCTGGACCGTAATTCGACTCCGTGCCCTCTGTTAGCAGAGTCTAGAAGTTGTGAGCTGAGGTGGACGTCGCCCGTCCGCGTTGCTTGGTTGATACCCCAGCGGTGGAGCTGGACCCTGGATTTGGGGGTTGTAGCAGCGCGTCTGGCTTGGGTCAGTCGTCGCTGTCTTCATCTTCATGCGTCGTCGAGTCCCTGGTCGGTGTGTCGACTGCGGAGTTGCGCTGTAGCAGACAGAGTGGGGAGGGCGAGAGAGGAGAGCCCAGTCGCGACGTTACCTCGGGCTGACCAATGCCCTGCCGTGCAATTACTCGACGCCTGTCTGGCATTGAAGATATAGTGGAGGAGACGGCTGGTCATGACGGGCAATTAGACTTTTCCCACTGAGCTACCCTGGTGCAGGAGGGTACAAACCATCGACCATAGATCAATCCGGAGGCCTGTCGAATACCGTCCAAGGACTCTTCTGGCGCAACTCACGCAGAGCCACGGCGCGCACCTGGATTCAGGACGGCCGTCAAACTCCGACGACCGTTCAGGTGTTGCCCTGGGATTTTGCGATGTCACACCCGGTCCACTATTACCATACTCCCCCCACACAAGCCAGGAAGATCGCTGCAGCACACCCCGGCATGGGTATATCCCAGCCAAAACCCACCGTAAAAATGCTTGGTCTGAGGCGTCGGGGACGTGCGAGTGGTGGTCTTCCGTAAATACGCTGCGCGACGCTGCACATCCTCATTTTGGCTCTCCTTCTAGAAGCTCTACCGGCCCTTCTAGCCGGAGTGGGGAATAATATATTGTATACTTCGTATCCATCCGGTATTCATCTTGTCACGCTCGCTAATTTGCTCTCATTTTATGGGCGGCCGCGGGCAACAGAGTGGAGCGGCCGTGTAGTGCCGACAATCGGCGCTGCTTTCGGTCATTAGCCCTTGGGATGGTGGGTTTATTGACACTGGGTTACTGTAATCCAACCATCGTCCTGATTACGCTCGTCTCGTGGTGCTTAGAACGACCTCGGGCTGGCTGCTGTTCGTGTCGACTTGGCTTCATGAGCATGATTGCGAAGAAGTTGGCCAGCTCTAGACCAAAAAGATGGGGTGCCAAAGCATGCGTGCTCTGCACGCAGAAGTTGGCTGAGATCGAGTCAAGCAGTGGAGAATGAGGAATTCCGAGTGCTGTTGCCCAGTTTGCTCGCAGTCTCTCGACGATCCTATCTGGGCTGTGACATCAAGTGGTGTCTGGAACGCTGGATGACCATGGGTCCGACCAGATCTCCGGCCTGGAAAGTATCGTCCGGGGAAACAACGTTAAATTGCCTTGTCTTGAGTGCTTGTGTGCTTGAAGCCCTGACGTCTTGTCTGTGCTGCTGCCGGTTTGATCAAGGAGGATTTGAGCTGCCTCCTGTTCTCGGTGGACCCAGGAACCCCTAGCTCCGGAACGTAGAGGCAGCTGTCGTCCAGCATTGATATTGTATCATCATACCAAGTCCCGCAACCTGCTGATCAATATATCGTCTGATATCTTCGTCAGGATCTGCTCGGCGTACGCCATCTTGCATCGCTATGTGTAACATCGAGCATCAAAGAGCAGGCCTGCCATCTTCCAAGACGGAAAGGGTGAAGTGCTGCTGACGGATTGTGTTCCCTGAGCACTATGACGGCATCTTTCCTGGCTGCCAAATTTGAGCCGTCGGGCTATCAATAGAGACGCGCCCCATGCATGCCAATATGGGGAAATGTCGGTTGCTGCCGAGAGTCCCCATCAAGATCATCAGGGCAAGGCACGAGTCTGGGACAATTGCGGCCTTGGCTGTGCCTTTCTCTTCTTCGGGTCGAGCGCCCGACAAGTTTGCCGGTAGGAATGTGGAGTGAAGAGAATAGCAATCACGGTCTGTGTATAGCCTGGCCTGTATTGAGCGTTATCTGGTTTGTCTAGTTGACCGAAGAATAATCGTATAATACATTACAGATGCTTGTTGTGTGGTAAAACAGTAGTATGCCGTATCCAGAAATGGCCTGCCTGGAATGTCGGATTGGGGGCATGCCTTTGATCCTGGTGAAATCGCCAGGTGTATATCCGTAAGCTGCGTGGTTTTTGGTATGCGTGACAAAGTCCTCACGCGGTGCTGCACTCTTTATCACCTGCAATAATAAGAAAATGCACATATAGCTTTTGTACGCGGTTCTGGACGCAAATGAAAATGGTTGGACAGAGGCGGAAGGTGTCAGAATAATGAAGCGTCTTTGCTGCAAACCGAGTTCGATTCTCCGGCCATGACTTATTGAAAAGAAGTCGTTGATATTGTTCTTGAGTATCTCTGCCCGTCCTCCAAGAATATCCGCGCTGTAAATTGTCGATATGCTGGATGTCCGATATATATGTTTGCGTAGTAGCCATTGTTCTCCTCGACATAGTTGAAGCTATTCGTGGCTTCTTGGCAACTTGGCTCATATTTATCATGGCGTTGACAATGTTAACCAAGCAGAGCAATGAGGAAGACTTGCACCATCCCTTGCTATCTCTTATAGATGTCCATGTGCTCTCAACTCGAAAAAGGTGCCCACAGCAAATTTGCACTCTATCAAGAGCGCACATCGTACGTGGTCCTGTGCGTCGAACGTATTGCCACGAGCCTTCCTCCTATTGTTTTGATCCTTTTGTAGTTGATTGTTTATTTGGCGTGTGAAACGACCATTTATTCTATTGTACCAGAGTGGCGCGTAGACCCTCACTGTGCTCTAGTGCATATGAACATTCAGCAGACAGGCTGAATGAGACGGAAGCTTCGATGAAGAAATAACATCCGCGCAAGTATCTGAGGTCAGGCTTCACGCCCCAATTTGCGAGGCGAAGATTCCATTCTTAAACGTGAAAACCCTCACTAACTACGCATTTAATCAGATTCAAATCCAAATCATCAAGCTAACATGGTCTGAAGTAATCTTCCTAAAGATCACCCCGAAGAGCATGAGCATCCTATGCGGTGGTCAGTCAAAACAAAAATTTAGGCTCGACCCGAGGCCAAATGGCAATAGGCTTGATTGGATGCAAATAATGCTCCTATGGGTCGGTATTCTTTTGACTTGACAGCTGGTCATAAGATTTGAGTATGCTTCTGAAATGTAAGATTTCCGTTCCATTGGAAAGTCGTGGCACCTGGTAGACATATAACTATAATGAGTTTAATTATAGGAGTATTTACAAGACTTTTAACAGACCCCTCTTCTCCCTGAAGGCTGTTGCTATCGTGAAGAGGTATATTGGGAGGGTTGGATTGCGGGGTGTATTAGACAGCACTACTCCAGGTCTGAAGTACAGATTGTACCTGTTAATTGTAAGATATAATTATAAGGTTACTTTAATGGAGGAGGAGAACTTGGCACACCGCCGAGAGAAACAAAACGAGTACAGGAACTGTGAAAGGCTGGCAGACTGGTTAGGCTGGTCGCGTCGGACTAATTTCTGAGGCTTGTAGAAGAATGAATGTACGACAAGGCGAAGGCATGTTCATGAGGAATTGGAAAGTATAAGAAGTATCTTGTAGTAAGAATAAGTATCGGAAACTTGTCGCTCGTCCGGTGTAAAATCTTACATGTGATCTTTGATCAAAGCAAAGTTATCGCATCAGAAAGCTGACGGAGAGCAGATGTCATGAACAAGCAATTGATGGAGCTCTGGTATCTTTTGGGAGAGAAAAACATCGGGCCTCTGCGCCATAACAACGCCATTATGTCCGACTATGATCTCCAGGCAATACAGCCTGTTGACAAACAAAGAATCGAGCAATACCTAGCCTGCAACCTTATTACGCCTCATAATGCATATATCCGTACATCATGTCATTTCCATACCCTCATCATCATCAATCTCTGACCCAAGTTGTTGAGTCTGATTGCTACTGATGCTAGCCTTTCTTGCAGCACCACCATAGCCAAACCGTGCGCCGCCCAAGCCACCTACATACTCAAGTTCATCACCTGAAATGAGATCAGTCATGGCAATACAGATTTTAAGTGAAAGGGATACAAACCTCCAACAACACGTCCCTCTACGTCAATTTCCTGAGATAGCTCAACAAGAGCATGTCGCGGAAGCTTCAAGAAGCCTTCAGTGCGTACGACTCTACCCCAATGGAGAAGACAGAAACGCGATGCGCGCTGTCTCAGCCAGTTTTCGTTAGCAATGCCAGCACAGTGCCATATAATGCAGGCATGGTCAACATCAAGCTCCTTGGAAAGACGATTCACACAAAGTAATCGGAGGTGCGGAATGTCGTAGATATTAGAAATGACCAGGAGACCGGCAACATCGTTGAGCTCATTGCAATCCTCTGGCTGTACACTATCGGTATATAGATAGTACAAGAAAGCCTTGACCACAGTATACGGCTCTGGGATGTGCATTTTTTTCGTATGAAACTCAGCCATTTGAGCGTTGTAGAGGCGTGAGAAGTGCGGCCAGCGGGCCTGGAGTATTAGCTTATGAACATGAATGGGTGGGGAGGTCGTCGCGTCTGGAGAAAGCCATGTCTGTTCAGTCTGACTGTCAGATCGCATCATGCTTGAGCTCATCATCTCATCATCGTCCCAATCACCATCACGCAGAGCCGTTATTGTGAAGTCGGTTCCACTACCACTCTCCGGAGGTTGATTGAACAGCTTAGCAAGATCTGCTCCAAGACCCTTGGATGTCTGGGTGACAGTACGATCCATGGATGGCAATCTGGACGAATCTGCGTGTGGCTGGGGGGTGAGAGTATTCCCTAGTAATCCGTATTTACGAAGGTCTATTTCCATAATATCGCTGCTCTTATTAGTCTTAGTACATGGTGACTGGGGATATAAGAATATACCTCAAATACTCTTCGAATCCACCAGGTCCCAAGTCCGTAGCTGCGGGATCTGTGGGGCATCCAAGCAACCAGGCCTTAGTACCATCCTCATTCATTGTACAATAATGCCATCTGAAACCCGGCCTGAATATGTCTCGGCCTTCTGCTAACTTCTGCCAACGCAGAGTATCAAGCTCAAGAGCAGATAATGAGCATTCTTGGGGTGTGATGGTTGTGGCGGGAGTTACAAAGTCCAGCAGGGTTCCAGAAGTGTAAATATGGAAATGCAGACCAGAGCCCTGTGAGGGAACGTTGGGTCCAGATATGAATTTCAATGATGAAATGGAGCCCGGCGCGACCGGAGTAGACGTGGTAAGTTGAAAGGATGGCGGGTTAACTTGAGCACTGCTTGAATTTGCAGCGTATCCAGAACTTCCAACTATCGGTGGTGGAGCTACAGCATAGGATCGCGGGGAGCCTGTGGTACGGTTTGCTGATGCATGTCTATCAAGGCTGCCAAAGGACGGGGTAGATTCGAAGGCAGGACTGCCCTTTACATCCAACCACCAAACATCGCCAATCTTATCCATGTCTTCACTCAACCCTCCAAATACATAAATACGATCGCCCCTAGAACAAATCAGTGAGCAGTCCTGCCACAGCAAGAAAAATCATACCATAAGTAAGCTGAATGATCGAATCTACCCACAAATCTCCATGCCCTTGACCATGTAAAGGTCTTCAAGTCAAGGTAGCAGACATCATCCAGAACCAAGTTGTTATGACCAGTGATGTGACCTGTTATACCTCCCACGATGAAGAGCTTCTCATCGTGAAGCACAGCAGCATGTCGGGCACGCCCTTTAGGAATTGGTCCAGATACAGCGGGTTGTGTCCAATGCGCCGTCTTCAGATCAAATATAATGAGGTCGGAGAGGTAAGTACGATGCTCGTTCTCGCCGCCAAAGATAAGTAGCTTATCCCCTTGGTACAAAGTGGCTGTATGGCCTGTCCCAATAATCAGTATCGCCATGTACTTTGGTGAATCAGACTCATACCCATGCGAACTCCAGGAATGTCCCCATAATTATCTACCAGAGCCCACTGATGGCTCACCAAGTCCAACCTCAAAACATGATTGTAGACTTCATCGGTGTATTGATCGAATCCACCAAAGGCATATATCTGGTTGTTTCCGCAATATGTCACCGAGGCATTGACAAGACATGCAGGGCGTTGGCCGAGGGTCCTGGTGATCTTCGGCCGATAACCGTCCATGCTAGATCGACCCTTTGCAGGTGATGTAGGCATAAGAAAGGTGTTGTTGGAAGATCCGGCAGAGCTGGGAGTCAGCACACTGTTTCCCGTAAGCTGTGGATTGAGAATCCCAGAGTGCGCGGCGGATCCAAAGATGGAATTTAGGCCTGTGCCTGCTGGAGTGGAAGGCTGAGCCATGGCGTAGAAGTATCAGTTGAACATAGTAAGGCTGCCAATGAGAATAGAGAGGCCCTGGAGTCCTCAGCTCTATCCAGTATTTGTGCAGAACAGAGGCGAATGGTGCTGCGCGATGGTGTTTGCTTTGTTGTCAAACGATAGTGTCGGAGTGGGTGAGAACGGAAATCATGGTCGGGAAAGCGTCCGCAGTCGTGTGCCTGAGTATCGAGGCACCTATGAAACTAAGGTGGTTGCTGGGCCTACGCTTTTCGCCCCACGATGTCAACAAAGATCATAAAAGGGAGGACCTTAGATCTGGAATCCCTTCTTTTTCTTCTCTCTTCACGCAATACATGCATCTCTCTAAACCCGCATCCCTCCTCCTCCTACATCCTCACTCTCCGTTACCACCTCACCTTATATTCAAAAGCTTCCTACAAGAATACTTCAAAGTCCACTAGATCTTTCTGCCGTACCACGTACCGCCCATTGATCGCCTCCGACTTCGACTGGTCACTTCTTACGAAGCACCTTCGACATATCGAGAACAATAACGAAAATACTAACCATCACAACTTCCAGGAACCATTAGGTTGAGTCTCTTGGACTTCCATCGATATTCGAATCTCCTATCATCGATCGATACATTAGATTGTCTTTCGACCGAGATCTACCCGACGATACTGCACAATGGCCACAGTATCTACCCCCATCAAGTCCCACGCGGGACTTTTCTCCACTCGTACCGCTGGCGGACGTATGCCCTTGACCCCCTCTCCACGTGCAAGAACAACCACTATCTCTCTTAACAACTCATCCCCATTCACGCCCGAGAGAAAGACACTGGACAACGAGAGCATTCACAAGTCAACATACGGTGGAAACCCTTTCTCCAAGTCAACTTCGAGATCGGCACACAGAGATTCACCAAAATCAAACATTGCCAGAACCGCTCAAACTCCTCGACGTGCTCTGGAACTTGGTGTTTCTGACTTTGCCCTTACTGGTACTGCTGCCAAGACCCCAGCCAGTAGCAAGTCAAGAAAGGGCCCTGTCCGATCTAAGTCCAACAAGACTACCTTGTCTTATGCTGGAGACAGATTCATTCCCAACCGTACTGCAAGCTCTGCCATCGTGACTGTCGGCTCTGGAAAGCTCGACCTCAGCGAGAAGCGACCCAAGACAAGCACTGGAGACAGCTCGTCAGTTTTGGCTTCAGGTGCCGATGATGCGCTTGCTGCTCTAGACCGATTGACCCTCAACGATGACGAGGATGAGCCAGCTTCTTACTCGCGCCCATCGCCAAACAGCGTTGCCTACCAAGATTCTCTCGCCTCTGCTTGTGGTGTTTCCCTCAACCAGCGCATTCTTGCTTTCAAGCCTGCCCCTCCAGAGTCATCTAAGCCAGTCGACCTTCGATCTCAATACAACCGCCCTCTCAAGAATGCCAACGCCTCTGCTGCTCAGTTTAGACGCCGTGTTGCTACCGCCCCAGAACGGGTTTTGGACGCACCAGGTCTTGTCGATGACTACTACTTGAACCTGCTCGACTGGAGCTCTGGAAACCAAGTTGCTATCGGTCTTGAGCGCAACGTCTATGTCTGGTCAGCCGAGTCTGGAACCGTCAGCTCTCTCCTCGAGACTAGCCCAGATACCTACGTCAGCAGTGTCAAGTGGTCCGGGGACGGCGCACATGTCAGTGTCGGCCTCGGCACTGGCGAGGTTCAAATCTGGGACGTCGAGGAAGGTACCAAGCTCCGAAGCATGCACGGTCACGACACTCGTGTTGGTGTTATGGGATGGAACAAGCACACTCTGTCCACAGGTGCCCGAAGTGGCCTCGTCTTCAACCACGATGTTCGCATTGCTCAGCACAAGGTCGCCGAGCTTGTCTCTCACACATCCGAAGTCTGTGGTTTGGAATGGCGTGCTGATGGTGCTCAATTGGCGACTGGAGGAAACGACAACCTTGTTTCTATCTGGGATGCTCGTTCCTTGGCTGTCCCAAAGTTCACCAAGACCAACCACAAGGCTGCTGTCAAGGCCTTGAGCTGGTGCCCATGGCAACCAAACGTCCTCGCTACTGGTGGTGGATCATACGACCGTCACATTCACTTCTGGAACACCACTACTGGTGCTCGTGTCAACAGCATCGACACCGGTTCCCAAGTAACCAGCCTTCGATGGAGCCCTCACTACCGCGAGATTGTCAGCACCAGTGGTTTCCCAGACAATTCTCTCAGCATCTGGAGTTACCCAACCCTTGTCCGCAACGTTGAAATCCCGGCGCACGAGAGCAGAGTTCTTCACAGCTGCCTCAGCCCAGATGGTCAAATGCTGGCTACAGCTGGTATGTATCCATCCAAATCGCACGTCACGTAACATACTAACATTTAATAGCTGCAGATGAAAGTTTGAAGTTCTGGAAGATCTTCGAGAAGAAGGCTGGTGCAAGCTCTTCTGCTGCAGCATCTGGTGCTTCTGGCAAGGCTGACGCAGTCAAGCAAATGACTATCCGTTAAAGTATAGTTATCAAAGGCTCTGTGAGGCGTCCGGGCTTCCAAGAGAGCGACAGGTAGAGTATAAGAACAATTCTTACTGGCATTTAGCGGTCGGTCATGTTTCTTTAGCGTGGTGTTGGGAGTTTTATCATTGCTCTCTCAATGCCCATGGCAGAAAGTGCTTCACCTGGTGCGAGTTATGCTTGATGAAAGATTTGAATGAGCTACGAAGCCGCTGGCAGGTTTATGAGAGGACTGTTGTACAAGGCAACCGATTGATTACATTGTAATAACGCATGAAACACGTTGAATCTTTACTTTTGCTGTTCTGGACGTGCATGTCGTGTGCCAACCATGTGTTGATCCCGCTGCACGTACCCGCCCCAAACCCATTTGCGAACCATCTTGTCAGACTTCATTCAAAAGCAAGCAATTCCCAAGGAGGCATCGGAACGCAGTCTCAAGTGCGGCGTCATTGTTTGGCTGCATCGCCAAACCACCACTTTCACAGCAAAGAGATACCGTGACATGATTCTCAATGCAGAGTAGATTCCCCATTAATGAGGCTCAAGCTTATTAAGCGAGACCGGGGCTAAGCTGCCTATATCCTCTGCTACACAACTTCCCCCATACAACTCCACAGGGCCAGGAATCGAAAGGTTCTACCTCGACAATATACGCTCTTAGAAGATAGAAAAGCATTTGCACGGTGTCAGGAATCAAGAATACACATTGGCATCCAGCGAAAGTCGGTTACAGGGACTGGGGACGTGTTGAGTTGAGGGGACGATTGCGACAGCGAGATTACCTTGGCCACCATCACTTCACGCACGAGCACCGGCCTTTCTTCATCTCGTGTACCTCTTCGACGAGTGTTGCACCTACGAGCATTCAGCGCTTTAGGGAGCACCACAGCAGAGGCGCTTGTACAACTGCCACACTGTGCCATCGGTCGTGCCGCCTCTTCAATACAAACCGAGATCAGAACCCTTCGTCCTTTCATCATAGAGATCGCTTCACGCAAAGATGTCGAACAACCAGGTCGGTGTGATCTACCAGCAGATCATCGCAGATGTGGTCGAGAGCTCCAGAGTAGACTTCGAGGAGGGTGGTGTTGATGAGCGTGTCCTCGAAGAGCTCAGACAGGTATGACGCCCATTTCGTTCGTGTTCAATGTCGGCGATAGCATCGCTCAATGATCTGGCTATGTCGAAAACCATCTCATATTCACCGTTGCACTCCTCCATATCTTGCTCTTGCTCAAGAAGTTGTTGGTTGTGGTCGCAGTGCTGTGTTCTTGTTCTTGCATTTCTCGCAGCCTGAAGTCGCGCTGCTCTCGTCCCGATTTTCTCGGGTGGGCGACGCTCAGTACTTGGGGCATTTGCTTTATACCCGACCACGTCGCTTGGGAAATTGATGAAGAGGCTAGTACTCTTTCGGAATCCACCAAGCACGTGATGAGAAAGACCGCCCTTCTTCTATTCGAGGACTTTGATTCCATGCCGGTCGTCTACAGCTTGTTCTGAAATTAGTTCAAATGCATATTCTAACCTTGAATATAGGGATGGCAGCAAAAGCTATCACAGCTCAATGTCGCCACCTTCCCATGGGATCCCAAACCAGAACCTCCGGCGCCAGTAATCTCTAATCCTCCTACTCTGCCTTCGAACACTGGCAACTATCAGCCTATGAATATGAACACACCACCAACCGGTGCTCAGCCGCAGCAGCCTGCCCAGCCCATGCCTCAAATGAACAATGGTCCTCGTATTAAGGCAGAACCGGGCTTGGAGAATGGCGGGCTTAACAATATGCCCCAAGCACCATTTCAGCCTCCGCCCCAAGCCGTTGCCGGCATGACTGCCGAAGAGAGAGCTGCCGCAAACCTCGCTGCTGCCTATGGTCAAAGAGCTGCAGCGTCTATTGAGCAGATCCAGCGTAGTGGTCCTCCTGCAGGACAAAACTCACGGCCCACCCCACAGCAAGCACAAGCATATCAGCAACAGATGCAGCAACAACAGCAAATGCAACAGAATGCTAGGGCTCAACAAAGCCAGCAGGGCCAACCACAAATGAGTCCAGAAGAGTATCGAGCCAGGCAAGCCGCATACACGCGGGAGCAGGCGCAACGAGTCCAAGGGCTCAACGGCGCTCAGACGGATGGTGCTGGCGACGATATAGAAGATTCAATTGCGGTTATCAAGCGGTTGAATTCCAAGGGCGAAGAAGAGTCTATGGGTAGAATTGAGATTGACAATTTGATCCGTACCAGGATTGAGGCAATGGGCCAGAGCATGGAAGGAGGTGGTTTGATGCTTCCGTTGAAGCAAGCAACCAAGGCTGGCAAGAACCGCCAACGTAAAGTCAAGTCTTCTTCGGCCAGCGGCGTTGGCCAACATGATGGAGGTGATGATGATGAAGACGACGACGAGAAAGTTAAGGATGAAGATCTTGATGAGGATGCCATCAACTCAGACCTTGACGATCCCGATGACGGTCTCAACGATGACGAAGATGATGACGAGAGCATGGGCCATATCATGCTTTGCATGTATGATAAGGTTCAACGTGTCAAGAACAAGTGGTGAGCTTACCTGTACGCCAACACTCTTGCATCGACGTACTAATCTCCCCCACAGGAAGTGCGTTATGAAAGATGGAGTCCTTACCGTCAACAATAAGGAATACGTCTTCCACAAGGCTTCTGGCGAGTACGAATGGTAAACGCATAACTCAAGTCGTTGTGCCTTCGTATACCGCATCTGAATTTCGTCCTTGAGTGAAGATCGTCAGATCCTGAACAAAATACCCACAATATAAAACAATCAAACACAACAAAACAAACGCAAAGTTCGGACAGAATAAGAGTCCTCGGAAACTTTAGCATATTTTCTTCTCTAGGCGTCCTTGACACTTGCGATGTTTTCCCAGCTCGTTTATTCAGGTCAATGGGACCACCTAAACCTACCTACCTACCAGACTTTTACAAATTGGAACCGGAACCATGAGCCATTCAGCATGGCTTGAATAAGTCAGTCCGAGCAGTGAAAGCTGTGTAAGGGCGGAAGATGGTGGGAGAGCAAACGTCACTAGTATACAGCGGAATTGGAACGAAAAATGCTTACTGGAAAATAAAGTTTCCTATGGATGCTGTCGTGCTTTTGTATGATAAAAAGGGCAATCTTAATTTGGTTTCTTTTGACAAAGTCTGCACTTGTGACTACGTGATCCAAAAGTGCCTGTAGAATCATATTGTAAAATTAGCGAGGCAAGGAACTGAGGCTATCCAAATCCACCATTACCTACCCTTCAATTCGGAACTAAGATGCACATAGAAGAGCTTGAAACCCGGCCGAAGAATTGTCAAAAAAACTTGTGAATCTGTAAGTACATCATATCTTTGTGCCATGTTTGCTGCCCTTAGACTCGTAGGGTAGTAGCATGTCTTATATCCGCTATGGTCATTCTTTGTAAGCCTTTCTCATTGTTATCGGAGTTTCCAACTCTTGTTCCTCTTTAACAACAATGCTAACGCGGCAGGGTTTGGATAGTATTACTCCGCTTTGTATTTGCTCTTTTACCTAGTCTACCCCGTGGACGAACATTGTTCATGTAAAGAAGGATCGTTGAAAAAGGTGAAGTCTCACTTTTACCCTACCTGAAGTTAAAAACACTTTATCAAAGCTTATAATTCAAAAGAATGGAAAATGGTCTTCATAGCTTGATCAGTCTCCTATATTTGTGTTACCTCCGCTCTTTGAACCCTGCCCTCATGTGCCTAGAGCCTTCTTGCACGTAGAATTCATATATGGCACTTCAAGTACCAAGGCACAAATGCTGTTTCCCCCCTTGAGGGCTTATTTGGCTCGGGGGGGGGGCTCAAGAAGAAGCTCAATAAACACAACTTCTGTGTCCTATCTGGATGAATCAGGATGTATGCAACTCCCTCAGCACATTGGAATGTGTTTTGGCAAGGGGTTTGCTCGAACTGTCCATTTGATGGTTTAGTTTTCACGACTGATAGTGAGATTGAGGCAGTTGAGGTATGTATGTTGGTAGGGGGGGGGGGTAATCCCATTTGGTCATGAGTGGGTATTTATCTAGGAACAGGAGCTTATCTTAAAAGTTTTGGAGCGGTAAGGCTTGAACTACTGAGGAAATCTGCAAGCGTGTAAATCTTTCTTGTCAAAATTGAAGTGTGCAACATTTATGTTGTTGGATTTTGAGAGGACGAAAACGGAGGTTATTTAGGAGCGGGACGCGATATATAAGGTAGTTTAAGAACGCTTATGATAGTTATACAATGATAACTCGCTTCAAGAATGAACTTATAGAATGCCAAATGCCAACCTGGAAAAAACTCCTACCCATGGTCTTTTGTGTCCACATTGTCTCAACACCAGTCTAGCCCAGAATCCCATTGACGCTCCTCAAAAGTCTACCGACAGTACCACTGCCAGGCCCAACATCCCACTTCGCAAGTCCAAACGCCCTCAGACCCTCCATACCTCCCACTGCTTCCACATCCTTCGTCTCAGGTCTGCCCACATGCTTCGATTCTCCAACACCGCCTGGGAAATCCGGGGCGGGCGTACCCTCCAGGAAGGCATCTCTCTGCCTCACCAAGTACCGCGCATTCGCTTCCGTCATTGGACAAGCGGGGATATAAAGGACTGAGGAGTCACTGGTGCCGTTGTGTACTTTATCTACTGCGTGGATGGTATCGCAGTGCCAAGCTACGTAATCTCCTGGTTGCACGCGCGGGACGTGGACCATGGTCTTTTCGAGATCGAGATGTGGGTGCAGGGCGTTGTTGAGTTCCTGAGCCATTCCTAGCGTTGCGCCTTGGAGGAGAGGGGTCTGTTCGGAGTCGAAAGCCCAGTTTGAGGCGTCGAGGAACGAAGAGGAGGATGGATCTGCATTGATAGGTGAAAAGAATGGGCGCAGGAGATAATATGCTGTTGCAGCTTGCAGCATAGGATTCACGAGCAATGTGCCCTCGCCGGGTCCAGTGGATGACATGGATAGCCAACCTTGGTACATGCGGAACATCGAGCAGGCACCGGGACCATTGTACAGATCACTCTCGACTTGTAGACGGCTGCTGCTCTCCCATGGATCAAAGACTTCCCAGGCACCCTCGAAGACTTTGTTGTAAGGGCCTCCGAGTCCATAGCCATTCGGCTCCCATCGTTCGGCACTTCCCCCGTCAACATGGGGGCCCAGCGCAAATCCTGCGTCACCAGGCATTCTAATCCGTACACGATCGGCATAGGCAAGTGGGTGCTCGGTACTGATCATAGCATTTTTATCATTGCTGTGCCAGAAACCCATTAGGAACCTTTGAATATCCACCATGTTTGGGTGAGCGCGCGCTTTGATCTGGGTAGGACTCCAGTAGAGTTCGTAGACCGCTGGATTGTCGGCTGGGAAGGCCTTTGTTTGTGGATTCGCAACCACGTAGTCACGAACATCGGCCTTCCATTGCAGGACTTCTTCTTCAGGAATCACGCCGCGGATCACAGCTACGCCACGTTTTGAGAGTGCTTTTGAGAAGGGTTGAATTCGAGAGTGGTTGTTGAGTTCAGAATACTCAATAGTGGGAATTATATCGGAGCCGGCTTCACTGATAAGCTCGATCTCTGAACGAAGGTTGGATAGCAGTCGAGTCCAGCTTGCTACTACGGCGGGTTCATGATTGGCGACGAGACTCCGTTTTATGTCGGCAAAGCGAGCCGGTAAAGGCACGGCTTCCGCGCCGCTAAGGGAAGCAAAAACTGAAGATATATCACCCTCTTTTTTGGGTGCGTGCTTTTGAGTTTGCGTTGCTAGGTTACGAATGATGGGATGGGATAGTTTGAGCCCCGTCGGGAGAGCCGAGGATCGAACAGCGGACAACATAGTGAGTAAGGGTTGATAATTAAGATGGGAACAGGTGCTGCTGAGAGCAAGCCCAGTTCAAGGGACAGACCTGCGGCTTATATATTGTCAGAAGAGCACTGGATGAAGCCTCTTGAGGTACGACGGCGACGCCACAACGCCCTCAGGTCTTGAAGTACAATCGACCAGCATTTCTCCTCCCCGCAAACGTGGGCGGAGGTGTCCGAAATAGCAAGTAGGCCGAGTGCGGGGGAAGATCGGGAAGGAGTAGCGAGGCAGCTTTTCCGAGCCCGGGCAACTATTGCGAAAAGTTTACCGAGCTTGATTAGCAGGCAGTGTAGCGCCTCAAATCAGGTGTGCAGTTCCGGATGGAAACTATTGCGTAGCATAGCACATCGAGACGTGTCATGGATGTTTCATCTGTTCATAATAATACAAGCCGACCCAGCTTCCGCCATAGTCCAATTCCCAGTCTGTTGTGCTATAATATACAGCTGGCATGTTGCGCACGCATCTATGCCAAAGCAAAACTCAAATCATAGAGCCCTCAATTCTCTTAAACGACACCAGAAAGCCTGGTCCGCTTTGAACTGCCTCCAGCAGTATCGTCAGCGACTTCTGCTTTAGTCACAGCTGAGGCCTTGGATGCAGAACTTTTGCCTGATCCAGCAGGTCTACCTCTTTTCCTCGTTGCTGGCACTTCGGCCTTTGGCGTTGCGGGAGCCTCGCCAGGCGTCACTTTCGCCGGTCTTCCTCTTGGACGAGGAGGTGCGTCAGACACTGCTTTCTGTATCTTCTCGCTCTCTGGCTTCGCGGGTCTTCCTCTGGGGCGAGCCGGTGCATCAGGTACGACTTTCTGTTTCTTCTCGCTCTCTGGCTTTGCAGGTCTTCCTCGAGGTCTCCCAGATGGAACCGGCTTGGGCTTCTTCTCACTCTCTGCCATCGCGGGTCTTCCTCGTGGTCGTCCCGATGGGACAGGTTTGGGCTTGGGCTCGACCTTTGGTTCGGCCTCCTTGATCAATACATATGCCACTTTCTCAACGTCCACAGCCTTCACGTTCAGCCTCTCCATCAGAGGTCCGGATTGTGCAAAGAGGTTGTCGAACTCCTTAGGTGTGTATTTTGGCTTGTCTGCAGTGGGGAGGAGCCACTTGTAAACCTCATCGCTAAAGAAGATGACTTTGTGCGGATCGTACACAGCGAGGAGAAGAGATGCGGTAGCAGGGCCAATGCCCTTAAGCTCTGACAACTTCTTCACAGCTGCAGCTAGCTCAGAGTGATCCTTCTCATAGATGGAGAAGCCCTCCTCAGTTATGGAGTTGACTGACTCTTCGGAATTGGATGCTACGAGCTTAGGAAGCGTAGGTCGAAAGGTGCCATGTCGGCTGGGAAGGGGTATCAGCATAACGCGCTTTGCAGATCGTGTAACACGATTTTGTAACACATAATCATGCTCGCAAGAAAGCATACTTACAGTTTCCAGTCAACTAGCTTCTGGAGATCCTTCAAACTCAACTTTGCGCCTTTGATGGAGAATTTGGTGGGAGCTTCGACATATCTGAAATAGTCCAATTCCTCGAGGGTCAAGGAACCAGGTTTTGCTGTTTGCACTTCAGCAGGGTGCTTTACAAGACAGTAACCGTATGTCCTCCACAACCGGGACTCATGGGAACAGCAATTGAATGTACATACGGGACTTTGTTAAGTCCTTGATCAAGGCTGGATACCTCTCCAACGCCTCTTGAAACTGGGCAGCATCAATGTCTGCCGCCGAAATGATCTCTTCTGCCATGGTGCTCGCTAGCCAGTTAACCTGAAGATGGTTGGGTCGAGTGCAGAAGCAGCGATACCAAAACAAGGAGATAGGCCTAGACTGTGCTTCGGTTCCTGGTAGATGAGGGTTAGCTATCTGAAGCACGATCGCGCAGAGATACGAAAGGCGACACGAAGCGACGCGCCCGGCACGTGCCTGAACTATTCGCCTGAGGCACCGCTTCCTGCCTCTCACATGGAGGCTCGGATATTTAGAAGGGCCGACGAACACATAGAGCGAAATCGAATCCGTTCTAGGCGATTGGAGAAAAGACCCTTCCACTCGTTTGGCGATAACACTTCCGCGTTCCAGCCCGGTGGTGGGTGGTGCTGGCCTCCGCCTTCCTGGCAAAATTATCCCGCATCTTTTCTTTTCCCTCCTCGCTCTCCGTCTCCCTCGCAGCCTTTCTCTCGCAGCCTCAAACAGAACCCTTTTTTTCAACCTTTCAAGGCATCTAATCCTCGACCTCTACCTCTAATTCAAGATGGGAAACGTAAGTTCCTTCTCTGCCGAAACCTCGGAATCTTCTCTCCTTTTGCTACCTCCATACCCTTACCCTTTGCGACGAGCCAGAAATAATTACTAACCTTCACCAGGGAGCCAAAGCAGCATCCAAGCGTGAGCGCGCAGCGAAGGATGGACCCAAGGAAGCCAAGTCGCAACTCAAAGCCGTATGTGCATCTTTCCCCAAACCCGCCTGCTTGCGATCGAGAATGCGAAGAGCCGAAGGACTAACATATCTGCGCCTTATTAGAACGAAAGTGCCAAAGACGTGCAATGCCAGACCTGCAAGGCCACTTTCTTGAAGACGACCAGAGCTCCTGCGTAAGTCTCATGTCTCTACTTCCCCTCGATTTCCGCTTGACGTGTTTGGGCTCGTTATTGCGCGCGGACGGACGGACTTGTGCGCGAGCGAAGTTTGGAGAATATGCGGAACCTTTGGTATTGGACATTTGAAGATATGGTATGGCTAACTTGTATAACAGTTTGACCGAGCACGCTACCAACAAGCACAGCAAGACCTTGAAGGAATGCTTCCCCACCTTCGTCGAGGCTCCTCCTAAGAAGTAGATGCGGCACTCTGCTACACTGCTACCGATGATGCGAAATGGCTTTCGCAGCTACTTGAAGGACTTGGCCAGAAAGAGAGGGTGTGCAATAGATGAGATTTAGACATGTGATTTCGAAAGCACAGATTTGAAAAAGCGATCAAGCGCCGCTGGGATGGGAGTCGACTAGTTGGGCGCATATCTTCTGGGAGAAATTGGGAGTTCTTTTGTTCTTTTTTGCTAGAGCACTGCACAACGTCGCAGAGGAGAGATGAGAAGAAGCGCATATAGAGAATGAATGTTCGAGAAGACCCTGTCACTGAAAGAGGGAAAGTTTCTTCAATATATTTGGGGCTTTTTCAATGCGCTTCAACAGCGGTACCCAAAGCCGACTTCGACACAGACTTTTGCTCCCCATCCATCGTCTTCTCCTTTTCCTTCCTAGCCAATTCAGCAGCAACCTCCTGCTCCCGCCTAATCTCTTTCAAGATTTCCGGATACCACCTCTCTCCCACGTCCGGGTGGCTCTTAATTCTATTCCTCAACGTCGCTTCCCCCAAGGTCTTAGCGACATTGCCGCCCTTGAACGTAAACTCGACATCATCCAACCTCCCCCCATTCTTCTCTACAATCGCCCGTCGCATCTCTCTAATCTCATCTGGCACCAATCCCACGCCCTCCTTATTCAGCTCCTCAAACTCCGCATCCAAGCTAACGCCCTGAAAGAACGGAATTGAGAACCTCGCACCGGTGCCCGGTGCGGGAGAAAGGACGCGATGGGTCGTAGACATACACACACCCTGGGTCAACGCCTCCATGCCCTGCCCGATGGCCACGACGAGCGTGCCATCCACAGGCGGACAGTCTATCCACTGTCCTTGCAAATTCTGGACCTGCAGCCCGCGATGTGGTGTTGCTTGCAGCAGGTAGCTGGTCAGCATGCTATCCTTGTGGGGGCCGACGCCTTGTCCTTCAACCTCGCATTCTAGACCCAGCTCGGCCAGGTCGGGATACTTGACGATTTTCAGCTTGTGTTGCTGATCAGCGTCGAAGTATTTGTTGAATGCAGAAGCTGGGAGCCCGATTGCTTCAGCAATCAGGGATGTGAAGAAGATAGAGATCTCGCCCATGCGGGATATGTACTCTGAGAAGACGGGGCGGAAGTTGGGAAGCAGTTCTGGATTTGGCCATTGTGTGGGGGCGAGGAGGTTATGATGTAATGGTTGATCGGGTGTGCGGACGGGATGGTCGGTCGAGAGATCAATCTGCTCGCGGTGATCTATTGTGTGTGCTGTGATCTCAGCGTCAAGGCGAGAATAACCCAGGAAGGATGGGGCATTCTGCATCTCTATGGCTAGCTTTTCGGATTGAGGCAACGAGAAGAAGGAAACTCCCTCTTGAATCACTTGTGCTGTGAGCGATGGTGGGATGCCGACATTCCTGAGGTATAGGAAGCCAACTTCGAGGAGTGCCTATGCATGTTATTGGCCATTGAAAATCATAAAGCGCAAGAGCATGCTCTAGATACATACATGGCGAAGCTGTGATAGGAATCCAGCCTTGGATGCTGGGTCTTTCGCGAGTGACAGGTCCAGAATGGGTATCGAGTCAAACGACATTCTGAAGATAAAAATCAGGAGCCTCTCCAGAAAGACGTCGTGCCTGAAGATCTAGCTCCACAAAATGTTATCGCATCTTGAGATAAAACAAACAATACACGAAATGTAAATTTCCCCGCGATCACATCATTCAAGGTGGGGTCGTCGCAACGATAACGGCACGTGATGCGAAATAGGGCTGATAACAAAGGTGAAAAGATAAGTGGTATTGGCAATTGTGATCCTTTAGATTAAGGTAACTTTTTTAGGCCTTGTGTAAACCTACACAAGTCCGAACGCTGTAAATGCAACACAACTCCACGCTATGCAAAACAAAGGACAACCATTGTACAGCTCAAGCAACACCAACAGTCTTGCCAGAGAACAAGCCTGCCACTTGATAGAACATGTCTTCCATAGAAGGCAGGGCAAAAGCAGGACCGACATCAAAGATATCTGAAAGTTGTTGTTGAGTGACTACATGTGTCTCTTCTTCCTCCTCGTCCTTGTCTTGTTGTAGTAGAGATTCCTCGACATCTTCAGCTTCGTCTTCAACTTCCTTGACAAGCTGTAACAGATCAACAACAGGCTCTTCTGTATCAAGATGAAGAGCTGATGTTGGCTGAGCCAAGGATGTGATGGCTTGCTTGCCCTGCGGAATGATTGTTCGAACCTCTGCCGCCGAATCAAGAATAATGTAACCTTCGGAGTCCGCAGCCGGGACTATAGCAGTGATCAACGTCGAGAATGTTTGCTTTAACAACACCCCGCGGAAGTTAGGGCTGAAAACAGCTAACTCGGAAAATTGCGACTGAAGGTTGATCTTCCTAAGATCTGTGATGTGTGGCCCATCAATCCTCCCAGGTAGCGCAGTTGCGAATGTTGAGGCTCTGTGATCTATAGACAAGTGCATCATTTCAACCTTCTGTTCTGTTGATAGAGAGGTGACAGCTTCTCCCAAAACTAAGCTGTATCTCATCGCATCTGCTACCACGTCATATACCATAAGTATATCTGAAAGTGTGATGAGATCTTGCTTGAGGAAGCCAATCTTAATGATATCACCGCTGAATAGCTCGGATCGAGAAAGACGAATAGAACCTGTTTCTGAGTGTATGAGATGAAGAAGATTGTTCTCGCTGTTGCCACAAGCTGCAGCCAACGTAGAGCCGTCTTCTGAAAATGCAACACATCCATTTGCCAGATTCGACAAAACTTGTGTGGGCTCATCTTCGAGACCAAACTTCCCAAGAGAAATGGCATGCTGGCAATTCCAGTTTCGAAGGACTGCGCCGTCTTTGGACCGTACAATAACACCATCGCGCTTTCTGGTTGTCGGGGCCCATGTCCTTACAAATCCGTCCTCGCCAATCGTTGCAAAGCGCGAAGAGCTGAGATCGACTGCAAGGTCCAAGACTTTTCCTGCTCCACGGTGCTGGCTGCGAGATGTATGAGGAGCGTCGATACGCGACACTAATTCCCAAAGCTTGGTCTCCTCATTCCACTTCCAGAACTTGAGGAATACTTCTCTTCGCTTTTCACGTTCTGCTTGTGCGTCTTTTCCTGGATGCCCCAGATACTCTAGATCTGTCTTTGGCGGAAGCCATTCATCCACCGTTGCAAGCCAGACCCCATCAGAAGAGATTTTCATATGAGTGATCCTAGGCTCAGATAGACGGTGCGCATTTGGAGCAATGTTCTTGTTTGTAATGTTGGTTCGAGCAAAGGCCTGCCGTGAAACATGATGTCCCGAAGCAAGATCGAACGTCTGGAGGAATGGAGCACTAAGAACGGTTGGTTGTATTGGGCTAACTTCTTGTGTCTGACCAACCCCAAGAAGAAGCTGGGAAGGAACATGCGGATTGATGACTGCTGGGGTGTGCTGCATCAAAGCACGGCTCCAAGCCTCTTCCTTCACTCTCCTTACACTGGCTGCCAGAGGAGCCTCATACTGGATGACGGGAGCTTGGATGCCCGCAATGTTTGCAGTTGGCTTGAGCTCTGCGGTTGAGATAACCATGGCTGAATTGTCGGCCAATTTCACGGCATAAGATGAGCCAGTTGGCGAAACCACAATGTTTTCCAAAGTTGCTGACATATGAGGGAGCATCTGCTGTTTGCCTGTATCCAGTTGCCAAAGTACAAGAGTAGTTTCGCTACCGCCTGAAATTATGTAGTTTCCTATATAATCGTTAGTTCTCTGTTCATGATTGCTCGTAAATTATACTGACCATCCAAGGACCATTTAACACTATATACAGCCTGTCGATGCCAGTGCAATTTTCGAGGTAATAGACTAATTCCTTGGGAGGATCCGGCTTGGACTTGAATAAGATTTGACAGCAGATCGTTGTGGACAAAGATGGAACCTTTAACGTCTCCAACAACAACATCCACAACCGGTATCTTCCTTGGAACTTTGGTTTGTTTCGAAGGCGGCTTCTGGCCTGCAGTTGTGGCTCTGTCATAAGACCGGACGTCCAAAGAGGCTATCATGTCGGATGATTCGAAGACTCGGAACTCATATCTTATCTTATCCACAGTGTTGAATTCCGTCGACCGAAGAATACCAAGTAGAACTCTATTCTCAGAAGCTGCCACGATCACTGAGCCTTCTTTGGTGGTCTTCAAGAAGCTAATTCGCTGTGTAGATGTATATATCGTCCTCGCAACTGTCGCAATCGGTCCATCTGGTGATGCTAGCTCGTGGGCTGTGATCCGCCAGCCGTTATCCTTTCTTGACTCTGTGGTTAATACCACATCTCTCCGTCTTCCAGCAGACTCCATCGAAGCGACAGTCATATGAATGCAACCGGTTGAAGAAATCCCCCAATACTGACTTTCACCAGCTCCTGTGGACCAGTTGATATGGTAGATGGCTCCATCTGAACAAGCAACCCACACATGGTCTGCAGACGTAGGTGATAAGGAGTATGCGATTATGCGAGCAGTTGGACGAGCTTGAAAGTCGATGTTCAAACGGATTGTTTTTGTTAAGAGGGACGAGGCCGTTGAATAGACGTGAAGTGAAACTCGAGTAGCTACAATGAGAAACCTGAGTGACCTTTGTTAGTCACAAAATGCCATCATCAGTAGGTTCTGACTTACTTCTCATCGGCACTGAACACAGGATCAACATCAATCAGACGCCCAGCAATAGGTTCTGAGATTTTCCAGGGTGTTGAAGAGGTAGATCTTTCGATTTTGGCAGCTTTTTCTGCCTCTTGTTTTCTTGCAAAGTCTTCAAAGTCCTCGGCTTCTGGGGATCCTTCTTTCCCAGCTTCAGATTTGTCTTCACCAACCCTATCTACCACGGCCAAATCCTGCTCCCTGGGTACCTTGAATGCTGCATCCCAGCCAGCTTCCGTAGAGAACGGTAACTTCGCAGCAGGTTTTAGAGGATTGGCAGATTTCACTCTCTTGGGAGAGTCGACGGCCTCGAAAGGACCTCCCTTGCGCTTCAAAATCGAAGCCATGGCGTTGTCAGAGGTCTGCGTGGTTTGCGTTATTTTGAGCATTTAGAGATGTGAAAAGTCGGGGAAGGCTGGAAAATAAATTTTAGCGCGAAAAAGAAGGCTGCCAAACCAAAAAGTTCGACAAAGCACCGACGCGATCTTCAACCTCACTGCGACAACGACGCCCCTCCTGCATCTTACACAGCCAAAGTCAACTACGGGGGCAATTCAAGATGATTATTCCAGTGCGCTGCTTCTCGTGCGGAAAGGTATGCCTAACAGACAAAGCTATGGAACTCGTCCTTGCTGACCTGTTTGAAGGTGATTGGGGATTTATGGGAGCGTTACCTTAAACTCATCGACGAAGGAGTCACAGATGGGCAAGTCCTTTCTGCAAAATGTAGCCTTGTGCAGTAACTGACTTTGTGCCCACAGAGATGCCATGGATCAACTTGGATGCAAGAGATACTGCTGCCGTCGTATGATCATGACCCACGTCGACCTTATTGAAAAGCTTCTCAAGTATGCCTACCTTCATCTACAGCATCTTGATAGATCGAGACAAATAAGTTACTTCGACGGTATACTGACCTGATTTAGGTACAACCCTGCCGAACGCGATGCCAAAAAGGCAGCTATGAATTAGATGAAGGGCTCACTGCACCGGCGTTCTTTTGGGGGAAAGCACAGGCAATTGCATACAAGGCGTTTGGACATGGGCGTCAAAATATTGAGTCAGATCGTGTGGCCTTAATCGTAAGAACGAGATATCCAATATCGGGCTTCTCCAGTCATCGAACCTCCAAACTTATGGAACTTCCGACCCGGCGATCAGTCCAATGTAGAAGCCACAACGTGGTAACTAGGCCTTCTTGCGATCTGCGCCTTACCTTTGCATGCCATACCGCTATTCATTCTGCAGTTGGATGGGGCTTAGAGACGTAATCAATCAAGCCCATATGGGAAGTAAGGCAGATTTCCCAGGTTGCTATGTTCGTTGGTGTACTCTCATGTTGGATTGATGTCAAGCCGGCCAGCGTTGATTTCCAACATATGCTACGAACGGAAGTATGTGCCGATATGTGTGTGGATGCGGCGTAGAGACCATGGCTCCGGAGGACCGTGTATCCTCGGCGCCTATGCAAGCGCCGCTCCATTGCATCTCTAGGGTCCGGAATGGCACTGTGGTCGGGGAAAGGATAGCACACTTGATAACTATTATGAATGCTAGACATTTTGTTCCCAATCGGCGCATTTGCCGCATTTGTGTTCTTGACTTTGCTGGTGCAGATATGCTGCTGTCATGTTTGAGGCTCAAAATTGCATTGCTGGACCAATAAATTCAGTTCTCGCTGTGAAGTGCGGAGGTGGATTGGCTCAAATGCGAGGGTGTAGGTTCAAGCGTTGCGGGCTGCATCTGCTCAGAATGACAGAAAAAAAGAGCGGATGGTCATAATTCAGCTGGCTATATCCAACACGCCAGAGCATGGTTGGCCCTGCACGACTAAATGCACCTGCAGCAAAGTCAAGACTTAGAGTGGGCAGCGGTCCTTGACTTTAGGACCATTGTCGATCGTGCTCTGCTCTGGCCGAAACTGGCCGGGCAAGATGTACACCGAACCCAGAACCAACGCCGTGGGAAGAGGTCAGGTAGGTGTTCCAATGAGAGCGCATACCAGAGCGGGTTCATCCGCAATATCAGGTTCTGGTCAATTGGCCGGAACATCGCGACCTGGCCACGATAAGACGGCCGCTCTTTTCTGTTTCAAGAATCGTCTGCTAGGCCAGGGGGCAGCGGTTTCTGCTCGGTCCATTGCAGGGCCCTGAAGGCCTCAGAGGCGTGGAAACAAGTGGGACAAGAAGCCCGTGGGGATGGCGTGGGCGATGCTGCCGTTCGTTGTGCTGGCTACTCGAGCGTGGTGGTTGTGCTTAGCGAGGCAATACGCGCCGAAATCCTTGCTGCTGTCTGCATCTCCGCATAAGTCTTCACTTGCTCACTCTTCCTACTGGCCGGCCGCGATGTTGCGAGCCCTTCGAGAGAAGCGCATATGCAGCTGTGAGTGGCTGGCCCTGTCTGGGCTGCATGCAAGCCATCCCCGTCTCCTCCAACTCGACCTTTCACTTCTTTAACCTCCAGAACTACCTGAGCTCGGTATGTTGTCTGAGCTCAAGCTTCACTTCCTCGTCCAGCTTCCGAGACCTCTGACATGCCTTAATACATTCCTTCCCTGGCCATTGATTCTTGCCAGCTGCGCTTGCTCCTCTCCTCGCTGTGGCCCCGAAGCTCTGGAGCTGACACGCAGCCGTCAACCCCACCAAGGTTTTCGTGTTCCCTTGCCTTAGTTGGGCTGACAAGAAAGCTCCAGCCATAGCTCTCGTACGGCGGCGCGGCTCCAACCTGGTGAGATTGTCGGACTTCCCATCGAGCATGCTTCTCCCTCTCTCTGCCACCACCCGCTGTACATAGGCAGCATTGCCACAAAAGTATAACCACCTTCACCTGGTTGTGAGACTGGCTGTGCTTTTGAGGCCATCTCGGCGCGACCTTCGATCCATAAGGCTCACTTCAGCCTTACTTCAAGCTACGCCAAACCCGCCTTGTGGCTCCGCTATTGTTTTGGGAGGAGAATCCTTCTGACCAACACTTGTCTACCGGATAATAAGCTCCCATCCCACAACTGTCCGTTCAGCAATGGCACTGGAAAGTCCTCTGGTCTCGGCTGGGAACCATATGTCTGCCTTCTCCCCTCATCCAGACTTCTCCATGTCGCCACATTCTCCGGCAATGCCTAATCCTCCTAGGTATCACCCATTGTACTTACTCGTTCTTTCGGAATCCATTCCCCGCTAACATCTTCAGATCGCCCCTCCATTCCACAGAGTCCTCGCTACTGAACCCAAGCTCCATTGACGGTGGACTTTCTCCCGGTGGACAACTGACGAGCCCAAGTGACATGGTAGGACCGTCGCCAGTGACTTCGAATGGGACCGAGACAACAGACTTTGACGACGAAACTATGGAGGAAAACCACGAGCATACCCCACCACATTCCATGGCTCCAGACGGCAGTGTACAGGCATCGGTGTGTCCCGATCAATCATGACTTTTTGCACATTTCCTGACGTCCCGCAGAGACTAAGTGCAATTCGGACGAGCTTACCTGAAGAATTTCGGGCGTCTGTAGATGACGAATCTGTGTCAGTTATACATGCGCCTCAGGGTTATGGCAGCTTTGTAAGATAGTGAAATGAACTCGTTGGATTGACGCGCTAACATTCCCCAAGCAGGAGCGTAACAATAGCACGATTACAGTCACGGCTCCTCAGTCTCCTGATCGAGCTACTCCTATTCCATACAAGTTGATAGACGATTCTCTTTCGTCAGATAAACCAGCTCATATAAAGGTCGATCGTGCTGTACCATCGGACAAGGTACGCTCTTGAATTGTCGGCAAAATCGATGGTACTCTAACGGATGCTTAGACAGCCCAGCCGAGCCCGAAATCTCCACCTCCAATTTCTACGGATGTCCAGCCTGTCAAATATGGTCCTGAACATGCCACTCCGCGAGCTCAAACAAGGAAAGAAATAGAAGCATTATCAGACAACGCGACTCCATATGCCCGAAATAGTACAGCAGTCAATCTCCAAGGTAAGTATCTGAAATTATTGATTCTGGACCTCGACTAACTCACAAAAAGGAATTCCTGAGGATCAAGGCGAGACTGAGGAAGATGACTTCGACGTCCGCACTGTACAAAACTCCCAAGAAGAGATCGCAGCCCTTGACACAGCGCTGCACGAATGCTGGACCCTGTGCAATACTCTGGCAAGTCTTAGCTCCATCCACCGCGAAAGAATATTCAGTTACTCTGGTACCGGCGATGCACATGAAATAGCTTGGAAATGCTGTTGGAAGCTATGTCAAAAGCTTTATGACAGTCGAGACGATGAAATTGATTTTCAGGTCCAACCAACGTTGGATCTGTGTAGAGACTTTTGCCAAGCTCTATTTGACGTTCGGCAACGCAAAAATGAAATCGACGACTCGGTATTGAGAGTGAGTTTCGAATTGAACAACCATCTTTTCAATACTCATGACCGCACCCTTCCAGAGGCATTTCGGGAGAGAACTCTGGACTTCTATATCACACTCTGTCATCGCTTAATGAAGCAACGAGGTGAACTAGCTGAAGAGACAGACTCACTGCTCCGTGCTTGCTGGGGTTTGGCGGAAATGCTTTTCAGTCTGCGACAGAACAAGCGGGAAGGAAAAGCAGCAGATGAAGAGCTTCTAGGGTCTGCTGTTCAAGCTTGTTGGGAGCTATGCGATCTATTCCGAGAAGGTTGGACTCAGGTGCGACCGGACCGTGGCACTCCAAGACCTAGTCAAACGACCTTTGGTCAATCCTCAGATCTGCTAAACAGATCTTCACACACGCTCAGCAATAGCTTAGATTCCTTACCTGAACAGCAGGAGGACCTACCAATCAAGCCACCCCAGTTTCCAGAAACGCCTACAACCGAATTCGAGGATACCCCGATCTCGCCAGAAGCCAACTCCCCAAATATTCCTAATATACTTGTTCTTGGCACAGATAATTCACGTACTGGCAGTACTCGGTGGTCTAGTACCGCATCGAATCTGTCTGGCTATTCTCAGGGCAGCAACAGAAGTACGAATACGGTGACTTCCACCGGCAACACGGAGGATATTAATCTCACGCGACTAAAGACTCTCATCCTCAAGGCTGCTATGAATGTTGGCTTTGATCGGAATTCCAGTTCAACAGCTACTGGGACTGGCTCTCCTCCGCCAGCACTGCAAACCTTTGTCAAGTCTTTGCCAACAGGCTCTTTTGGCTCTCTTCCTTCACACGCAAATCTCCTTAGAGATTATCGAAATTTGGTACTATCGGACCCGACATTCCGCTCCAAGAATTCGCTTCCCGCTCCTGGCAAGAAGGTGTCCGCCGTTGACGTTGCAAAAAGCGTGACTTGGATGATGCGGAGTGGGCAGTACACATTCCTGAAAGATCTTTTTAGGCTCGTGTTTGGCTTCAAGGTTGACGAAGCAGAAAAGAGACAAAGTATCAGTATCACTGTTTGATGACCTTTTAAAAACAGTCAATCGTCATAAAAGGCTGAGACGCAAAATCACACCGAAAAGCAAATTTTCATCAGATCTCAGAGCGCCATTTCTTCCCATAGTCCGTGGGTTTGGTGGTTTACTTGACTTGAACCATGGAATGCAAAGATGGCGCTTATTTGAGATTCGAGGTCCAATAATCTGGAGGCAGCACTACTTTTCCCATCGTTAACTGGTTCATTCATTCGTTTGCAGGAACTTCGGAGGTGTCTTGTCATTTTAGATACCCCCAATAGCTCTTTCTAGTTTCCTTTTCTTTTCTTTCTGTGCAGATTTCATCTCTTCCAATAACCCAAGCTCGATCTTGACCTTCCTTGCTGTACGTAAGGCGTTGGAGGAAGACAATATCTTGAGTTAAAGGGCATTTAGGTACTCGGGCAATCGTATTTCTTGGAGTAGGGGTGAACATACGTCTGGATTAAGAAAATACAACACTTCGCGTAGTTTGAATAGAAACTAAGCAACTCTTCATCTGTGCTAGAAAAGTCTGAAGACAGCATCTCTATTACTTTGTCTGGTTGGTACATTATAAGTTCAATCTTTGACGGGGATAGTACACATAAATCTTCTCTTTAAAGTCATGCTAACACCATCGAAACCTAAGGCACCAAACCTAAAATAACGGCTGTCTTATTTTAGTGCAATGCTACGCTCTTAGATGTGGCGTTTGATATCGAACGGTCCCATGCTATTGTCGAAGGCAAGTGTACTCTTAACTAGGACGGAAGTGTTACTAACGAGTAATGTAACTCAGGCCACAGCAGCGGTCACAGACATCAGCAGAATAAAATGGGTATCATATAATAAGGTAACTTCTGAGCCATGTGAGTGCTTAATTGCCGTTAACATGGCTGCTAAGAAAACCAAGGACAGTACCGCCATGTAGCAAAGACGATTCCTTCTCTAAACTCGTCTTTTCCTTCTCATGACATAGAAAAATACATACAATACTCGAGCCCTTCATTACAAAGCATTCGTAGATAGCACCTCTGTGAAGGAAGGGGTCCATACGTGTTATTCGAGCGAGGAGGGTAGACTGGATTTTTTGTCATCCAGTCACTATAAAAAACCGCAGGCCGTAGGATTGTAACACTCACCAGTGATGGCCTTCACTACCATACGCGCTAAGTAAGTCCCTGGTCCTCTTAGTCTAGTCCATAAGTTGGAGCTTAAGATTATACCGGTTCTACTTGCCTTGATCCAAGCCTTGCTTTTAATGGCCGGCATGGAGTTAAGAGGTTTCGGGTTTGCAACATATAGATAGAAGAAAAATTGAATGCTTACTTGCGGTTCCGATTTGTGGTTGTGATATGATACAAGGGTCATGGAGTCAATATTACCCATCTGTCTACGCTCTCCGTTATAATGGTAGGGTAATAAGAAAGGACTCAGGATTTGGATAGGCAAGGCTAAGGACATGAAGATATACATGTGTCTGTCTCTAGAAGAGTTCATGTATGTGCAGCGCTTATGCGGGGCAATGGCAAATCAAAATGTGAATAATGAAGCTTACAATTCCTAAGGTTGACCTGGGCGTTGATGCCCAAAACTTGGGACCACCAGCTTTGTTTCATTGGTAGACATTGGCTTGGTCCCAATTTCTGAGTACCTTGTGCTGCTACAACGTCCCTGCTGAGCCACCCGAACAGCACTTATTACTACAAAACTCAGAAGACATGCCCCTTGAAAACCATTCACTTGATGTAATAGTCATTGACGCACTGTGAAATTGAAAACAAAATCAGTTCCATCATTATGCTCCTTTATTGATTTTTGATGTACAGGTAAACAAAGGAAAAGAAACGAGTTGTTGCAGGATATATGCAATTACAACTAAACCACTTGGCGGACAATCTCCCCTTGAGAAAGTTCCCAAAGTCTATCATCAGCCCATGCTGCATTCTTATCAACAACGTTGACCCACTCCTGCGCCATATCCACTATGTTAGGCCATCTAACCCCTCCCGGAGTCCTCCATCTAGTGATGAGCACCAGTATCTCCTCTGTATCCTACCAACTTCATTCGGCCAATTATCTCACCAACAGTGAAGAAACCCAACATTTCGGCAAAGACAACACCTCCAGAGACCAGTTGAGCCTGGTTTAGGTTGCGCAGACGGGCGACCACGCCGCCAGCAGATGTACTTTCAGCAGTCTTGGAAGCTGCTTGAAAGAGCTGGCTTGGGTTTCGAAGTTGCTTCAGTGCGAGTTGGAAGTATGACTGGAAGGTGGTGACAGGACTGCAGCTTCACATCAGTTTCGAAGGCTATGCGGAAACACACAAGGGATACTCACGGTGGGCTCATCTTTTGTCCTTTGAAGACTAACTTGGCGAGCTCTAATCCAACACGCGAGTAGTAGACGGCAGGCGGGATTTGTCCTACAAACAAGAAAATTAGCCATTGAGCTCTCGAGTCCCGTTCTCTAGCTTCCAATAATTCCACACAGATAATACGTACGCTCAACAAAGGCGATGAATCTTCCGGTGCGCCCACCAATCTTTCCCAAAGCATTACCAACCCCCTTGGCAGCACCAGCAATCGCTGGTCCAGCAGTCGAAGCGACTCTTGTCAAACCCTCTGAAGCTTTCGATTGGAAGTTCGAGGCTGCCTCTGATGCCTTTGATGATGCCTTGGAAGCAGTATCTTTAGCAGCCTCAGTTGCCTTCGCGGTGGTGCTTTCGAACCGGCGTGCCGACCTTCCTGGAAGCTTGGTTGTCTGGCGCAGAGCAGCGCGGGAGATGGACAGCGACATGATGGAGGCTGAATATGTGCTGACAGGACCAATATGTAGAGCTGCTCGAGGGGTCACAGACGGTCGTGGGCGAGCAATTGGTCTTTTGGGGATGGGATCGCGCGAGATGCCACTTTTTCCGTCGCTCGGGAAGAGTTGGAACGACTAGTCTTCTGTCACGTGATACTTCAAGGTACAGCTCCGGGATTTCCAAAATTTTGGATGAAGCTGTTCCTGGTTGATGGTCAATGTCTCCCGCTGAGTCGCATGAACCAACAACTGCTCTGAGCTCGTTCAATTTCCCCTTTGCGCACCTCCCATTATGCGCTACGCAGAGCCTCAGTCTTATCAGCCACGGCGTTGAATGGTGTTTGCTACCGACAAGTACCTTGAGGCGCGTTCCTCAATGCATGGTAAGCACCTTTGTCTTACCAGCTTGGACAGAGCCATTGGGACTCGGTATTGCCAAAGGCAACCGAGAAAACCAATCGCAGTGTATAAGAGGTAGGCTTTCGGACTTAGACATTGGCAAAAGAGTATAAGAACGGCGTTCATGCAGATTCGACGCCACTGACCACACTCACACAGCTTTCAGGTCACTCCTCTCCCTTATATAAACACCAGTACTTATATACCATGCCTCATTTGGATTCATGTTATTCTTTTGCAAACGATCAAACCTAGTCGACGATCGCGTCAATATTTTGGAATCTGCGAGGGGCTCTCTATAATGCGATACTTTTGGGCTGGAAAACACAAGAACAAATGGCAGATTGTTTACAAGAGTGCTTGGCATAGACTTGCATGGCGCAGAGAGTCTGTGATATGAATTTCTATGTTTAGTTCCACTAAACAACTTTACAAAATTTCAATGCCTCTACCTCCCACTTCGCACGACAAGACGCCATCCGTGAATATTTACTCGCTCTTGATCTGCACTTTGATAGCACCAGTCTTTGGATCTGCTGCAGTCTTGAAGGCCTCCACTGCATCTTCTAGACTGAAGCGATGGGTTACTAGCTGCTTCATATCAATAACTCCACTTTGAACAAGTCGAATTGCCCTAGGCCATGTGTTGCAGTATCGGTATTGGAATTGCAAATCGATTTCGCGGACACTCAGGCGCATGAAGGGGATGTTCATCTCGTTCTTTCCTACACCGATCACAAACACCTTTCCTCCGAATTTCACAGCCCAGATAGCAGAAGAGATACTGCTCTCTACGCCAGTACATTCGAGGGCTATCGCTGGCTCGATACCTCCAAAAGCAGCTATTATTGCTTTGCCTCCATCTTCTGCTGACAGCCTCTCGACCTTGTGGGTGGTGACGGATGGGACAAGCTTCTTCGCAAATGCCAGCCTACCTTCGTCGATGTCCGTTATAACGATTGGGGTCGCTCCAGCAGCTTGGCAGCATAGGAGGGTGATTAGGCCAATAGGTCCGGCACCGCAGATCAGGACCGGGTCTCCTAGTTGTACTCCAGATCTTTGCATCGCGGCCAAAGAAACGCTCAAAGGCTCTAGGCATGCCCCATCTTCAAAGGACATGTTCCCAATCTTGTGACACCAAACAGCAGGGTGGTTGACATATCTCCGGAGCAAGCCGAACACGGGAGGCGTAGACAGAAACTGAACTTTCTCGCAACCATTGTATCTTCCAGTAAGACATGGCTCGCATGCATTGCAAATGACATTTGGCTCAACCGCAACTCTATCTCCGACCTTGAGATCTGTCACTGAGGGGTGTACGGCCAGGATGACACCAGCCGATTCGTGCCCTAGGATATGTGTATCTTCGACGATCATGGGACCAATGCAACCCGCATGCCAGAAGTGAACATCGGATCTGCTTTGATCAGTAGGGTTCGACAAATTCCAAAGCGCCCAAACTCACCCGCAAATTCCAGTGCTCTTGATGCCGATTGTCACTTCTCCTTCCTTCAAGGAGTCCCCCTTCTCAACGCTCTCGAGCGAAGGGCCCGCCTCAGCCACGTACAACTCGTGTTGAGGATTGGTATAAACCCCAATGTTTGCCTTGGACGGTCTCGCCAAGTCGCTGATCGTTTCTGTTGCCGAAGGAGCCATGCTTGCTGCAAACAAAGATTGACGGCGCACTCTCTGATGGGTCTGCGATTCTAAAAGTGGTGAAAGGAAGCTTTACGAATGTGCGACAGCTCTTCCCTTATACGACACTCACGCTGGAAGAAATTATCCGCCGGCAAAAGGCTCCCAAAGAGAGTAAGTAGAACCCCTCCGCGAGTCGCGAGGTTTAAAATGCTACCCCATTTCTTTATGCAGTACATAGGTCTCGTTCCCTCTCCCAGCTGTATCACTGGTGGTTGCTTCTGAAGCGCATGGTGGGGCAGGTCGGTCCAACGAAAGCCGATAGACTTGCTCCACGAAATTTCTGGAGACCTCATGCGCCCCAATCACCGTCGCTCCTCAGCAGCTCTAACCGGCATTAACCTGCTTAACCTACCGGATATCCTTCCTCCACCACATCTGAAAGCAGCAATCCGAGCCACATGACTGTGTGTAGTGCAATGGCATGGACCGTGACTTTCAGTGGCACCATCCCTTACGATTCGTCGCAGGTATCGGGAAAGACAATCCCCGCGCTGCGGCTGTCCAGGACCCTAGGCTGAGGTAAGGCACTTGCTACATTGCAGTACTGGAACTTAACAGCTTTGAGCTTACTAGTCTATTCTTGATGTTTATGCCTGAGGCTTCCGAAGACGACATTGGGGCCCCGCATAAAATCACTGCCAACATCAACACAGAATGCCTCGTCAACGCTCATGATTGTAAGATTCAGAGTGGCGTCGCGATCTTGTATAGGCAATCGTCCTGTGGCCATTCAAAGACACAACACCATGACTGCACAGGCCCCCATCAAAGTAGCAGTCCTCGATGACTACCAAGGGCTGGCAAAGGCACACTTCGCTAAGCTACCCCCCAAATTCGAGACAACATACTTTCCAGAGACGCTATTACCATACAATCGCACCTCAACTCCAGAACATGTGAAAGCGCAGTTGGTAGAGCGTCTTAAGCCTTTTACTATCATTAGTACGATGCGAGAACGGACTCCGTTTCCAAGAGAGCTTCTGGAGAAACTACCTAACCTGAAGCTCCTGCATTCAACCGCCAAGAGGAATCTGTCTCTAGACCTCGAGGCTGCAAAAGATCTCGGAATTGCCGTACATGGTGCCACTGAACTCAAGAAACGGAATGGCCCAGATAGTACAACGCAGCACTGCGTAGCTCTTATCCTTGGGATTGCGAGGAATTTGGCTCATGACGACCTGGCCGTCAAGACGGGAAGCTGGCAAACAACCGCCACTGTCGGCCTTGCTGGCAAGATTTATGGCTCCGTCGGGTTAGGTAGGCTGGGTCTAAGCGTGACGAGGATCTTAGTGCTAGGATTCGGGATGAAGGTTATTTGCTGGAGTAGCTCATTGACTCAAGAGGCGGCGGATCAAAAAGCGAGGGAGGCTGGGTTGCCAGTCGAGGATGAGGATGGCGAAAAGACCTTCAAGGTGGTGAGCAAAGATGAACTCTTCAAAACTGCCGACGTCGTCTCCCTGCACTACGTTCTCTCCGACCGTTCACGCGGCCTCGTATCCGCTAAGGATCTAGCACTGATGAAGCCTTCAGCCTTCTTCATCAACACTTCTCGCGGTCCTTTGGTTGTGGAGGCAGATCTTCTACGTGTTCTAAAAGAAGGCAAGATCCGAGGTGCAGCTATTGATGTCTTTGATCTCGAACCGTTACCCGCAGATAGTGAGTGGAGGACGCTGGAATGGGGTAAGAACGGGAGCAGCCAGGTGCTTTTAAGCCCGCATATGGGCTATGTGGAGGAAGAGACGTTGTCAAAGTGGTATGAGTTAACGGTGCAGAATATTGAGCGATGGGGCCGTGGTGAGCCGTTAATTGAGAGTATGACCTCAGTGCATGTCTATCAATGAATGTTGTAAACGAGACAGTTTGACTAAGTCTGTGCTACCCAAAGGAAAACTTTGAGAGCACTGACTAAATCTTATTGATTAATTACAGTAGTTTCAGAGCATCATAAAATGGACATATTCATTTGGAGAAGCAACTAAATGTGTATGTGCGATTGAGTATGGATCGGACGAATGGGTTGGATATTGGTATAGAGCGCATATTTCTCCCGTCACAGACGAAACGGCAACAACATGAATGATGACTCCATCACTATACGCACGAATTCAATGCCATGCAATTGTTCTTATGAATTCAGTGGACTTGCCACCATGATGCCTTCTATAATCCAAAATAATCCCAGGGAGATGCAGGGGCAAGATTGTCGAGCCAGAGATCAGACCGTCTAGCACTCGTCATCCCTAGGATATAAAGCAAGTGAGATTCTCCCCCAAAATATGGTTGATGTCTACGCCATCCTGGAGAAACCCCTTCGCAGATGTCCTCTGCTTAAGGAAAGCAAATCAGCGCCATACATTGAGATAAGAGGAGACGGTGAAGTAGTTACGTTGATGGTTAAACAAAGTAGAGAGAAATTGTACGGTGTTGTATTGTGCTTTTGTTTGTGCTGCTTGCTAACTCTTGAGTAAGCATTCTTGTGAACACGAGATCCCCAATGAGAATTTCTCCCTTAATTATGCGGATAAACTACTAGTGAATGTCGCTTTGAATAGTACTATGGGTCCCTGTCGCCGAGGAACATGAAACGTGCTCGCTTAACTTTTTCCTCTTATATACTGCTTTTGGGAGCCTTGCTTGAGTGTCTCTAAGCTGAACTCAGTCGAGTGAGCTTACACCAGAACACCCAGTAGTACACCTAAGATAGCTAGATACTTTCTAGCAAATCACGCAAACGATCACAATGGTTGGGTAACACGCTGTCTTGCGCGCCAAATTGACTGGATCACAGTCACTACTGGCAAATCACTAGGATTCCCCGTTTGATACACGTACCCGTCCTTCGGCTCGACGATACTAACGGGTATATAGATGCTGTCGGTAAGATGCAAATACCTAGAGCTTATAGCCGCAAAGTCGGGCCAGGACGCGGTCCCATCAAAGTTGCCGAGGTTGGGTGTTCAACCCTTCAGGTCGCCTCATTTGAAAATGGAAATGCACCTCTGCGAGAACAACTTTCTCCCAGCTCCTCGGCCTCGTACTCCTACCAAGTGAGCTACCTAATACCAAAACTCGGTCTGTGAGACCCGACTAGCTACTTTATAGCAATCATAAGCGAGGGTTTACAACAACAGCAGCATCGGTACCATGGATGGTGATACCGGAAATCAAGTCATCTGCAGCGGTAACATACAGGGGTTTAGGAATTGATGGACTGATTGAGAATATTACTAGCAGTGGCCATAGATGATCTCATACATTCGCAACATGAACATCCATGGCGGTATGATTAGAACTTCCAGGCTATAAATGATCTGTTCTCATGACAGCAAAAGACTGCTAACCACGAAAATTGTTTCTGGATCGAAATCGTGTGCGGATTACGTAGAATTGAATTAGTTTCAGATTGAAATGGGGCTTGAATGAAATACAGGTTGTATTGACGTTGTAGATGGTGTCGCTGCTGTTTCTCCTGTGTTGCAAAAACATGATTGTTTCTGATCTGGATCTTCTCTTGTTACACGACTGAGGCTAGGAATATAATGAGAATGAAAATGTGGTAATTGCGTCAATCAATAGAAGTTTCAATCCTTACATCATAGAAGGCTACATATGTCCCAATACTCAGGTTTCTCCTCTTGGAAGAGTGCACCGAAAGCTTGGAGTGGGCTGAAGCCATCTTCCTCGGGGAACAAATTAGTATAAGCACGATAGCAAGAATCCACTTGACATCGATCGAAAGGACCAGTACCAATCTTCCGGAGACCAGAATATGCAGTCAAACACAACACCCCAGCAAATCAGTGGAAACAGTCTAACAAAACGCACTTCCCTTCATGCTGGTCCATGCTCTGCAGGTGATTCCTACTGATTGAGATCGACATTGTGTTTCCGATCAAAGTAGTTGGTATATGCTATAAAAGTAGTCTTTTTAGCAACTTCGATAAGGTCAGGCAAGGCCCAAATTGAGCTTCTAGTCTTGGCAATGTTCTTCGTGGCTATAACAAGTGTTTGATGCCAGGAAATTTGTTTACCATCTATGTATCGGACTTGGTGTGCGTCTGGTCGTTCTTGCATTACTCTCTTAAGCCCAAAGATAGTTCCTAGTTAACCAGGATATTTTTAAGTCAATTGGCGACACCAAGGGGAATATTACAGGCGGTAGGAGCATCGAGCATCCAAAGTAATCGAAAATGGCTGTGTAAGCACCAAGAGAGCTGGATTGCAATATGTTCGTTATTATAAATGCTTTTCACGTCCCCTTTTTTGCATATGAGTTTCTAGTTGGCTTCTAATAACCTTATGAATAAGAGAAAGAGTCCAAGGGCTTGGGTCGTATCTTATGAGAGGTAAACTCGTACTCCCCTGATTGTTCTGAATCGTATGTGCTTCCCGGGCCCACGGGGGGATGGGGGGGGGGGGTTCTATATTTTGAAGTGAAAGCATATCAACACTAAATTTTCGCTCCTCTCCTGTGTCATCCCTTCTGTGGCCTCAAATTACACTCTAGACTCGTGCTTCGATCTGAAGTATAAGCTTATCTACGTATAATATCCAGGGTCAAAAGCCCCTAACCCAAGCTCAGAAAACGTTCAAGGTCAGTAGGCTCAGCTCATTATCAGGTTCATGAACTCTGAATTGTTGATCAAGTTGCACTTAGGCAGAAATAAGTAGGCTCTTTGCTCAACGACTACTTGGAAGTTGCCCAAATTTTCATTCCAGCATATGAACACCAGTTAGTCAATCTCCTTAACAACTAGGAGAAGCAGTCTTGATTGTGAATTCTAGCTTTTATCTAAATATCCAGACAGGATAATTCAATCTTGTTCTCTCTCACGGTAATATCTCTCCTCTGCAGAGGTGTTGATTCCCCACCCAGGATAACGATGGCATCCAAGCACCCAAGCAATCAGCCTCAGGAAGTGGCTGATTTCATAGGATAGGATGAAAAAGGACGTATACAATACTCTCAAGGTAAACAAACCCCTGCTGGTCTTTCGCCTCAAGAGAGTTTGGCCAATAAGTTGATAAGAATCGTCATAAGCGAGACTACAGGCATGGGTTTGTTTATCCCAAGAGTATTGTAGGCTTATCTCCTTTCCAGCTATGGCAAGGCTTGCTTGGATCATCATTCCAGATATACACCACAAAGCTCGATGATGATGGGTATACAAAGTGAAAAAGGGTGGGAAAGGGAGATCCGCTGAAGCTCGTGACACGTCTCTTGGTGTGTTGGAGGGCAGGTATGATACCTATTTGGCTTTCTTCCTTGGAACCAAGACACTACCCAACCTTAACATAATAGAACCATGCTTGAGACGCAAGTAGGTGGCAAAAGCAAGGTAGCCAGCCAAGGAAGGAACCGCTCCAAGCATTATTAGTCCACAAGCATGTACTGTACACAAGGCCTCGGCAGTTGGGATGACAGATATCGGCTTCCTAATCGACTCTTAAGCCTAACTCCTCTGAACTGGGCCTGCATCCCAGGGAAACTATGTGTGGACTTGGGTTCCGTTAAGGTACGAAGGGTCCGGCTAGTGACGCAAAAAACGTGACATGATGGGATAGGATAATGGGTGATCTATCGCAACCCCGGCCGTCTGCCCACAATTCTGGTTCTGCCCGTGCAGGTGGCGATGGATGGGGACGGACGTGCAGCCGACGAAACTTGCTCTTGCCGGCGGGCCGGTCGCTCAGATGCGTGTGGATTGTTAATACGCGTCGGATTTTTGGTAAGGGCACAACGTCGTTGGTCTGCGGTAGGTAACCTTACATGATGTGTCAGTCAAGTCGTGTGGTGCAGTGGAGTTAAAGTTGGCCGAGGATGGATGGATGTATACATCCTAGCATCCTGATCCACCACCCTAACCGGGACCTATGGCCTGCCCGCGTAAGATTGGTATGCCTCGACGCCGCAAACCAGCTTCACAACATAACAGGAAAGCCAGCACGAGAGAGTGGGTTGCGGTACTTTCCTGAACGGGCATCAGAGCTCCGTGACCGCACTCAGTCCATTGCAAGGCCGAAACGCAACAGCACATCAGCCCATATGTGCACGCAGTACAACCTCTTTCCCATCTCTCTGCTCCTCCGGGCTCCTCTCTCTCCCTTCGAGGATGGAGCCGTGGATACCAAGACCCGCCACAAGCCCAATTGACAGCCACAACCAGCAGCCAGCAGCCACAATCCATTCCCTGTTTTCTCACAAGCCCAGCCGCGTGGATGTCTGGATCACCGATCTAGTCAGATGCTACCGTGCAGACATTCATAAGCTCTTATTGATGAGCATCTTTTAGGACACCTCCCAAACCTTGTGAACGCCTCTCAAGGCACAGAAACTAGCATGGAACCAATCAGCGGGACCCTCCCAAACAACCTCCCGAGGCCGATTGGAGGACGGGGGTATTGAAGGAACTCTAATCTTGTACGAGACGAGCCAGTGGATCATGAATGTGCAAGCCCACAAAATCCTCGGCCGGCAGGTGAGCTAGCGAAGGACGTCTTGCTTAGGAAAAGCATGGAAGCTCGTGGCCTGACAACGAAGACAAGAGAAGGCACGTTTCAGACCAGTACTAGTTCTGTCGAGAAGACGAGAGAGGTCGGGCTTGCGATCCGGGACCCAACACTCAGTCTCACTGCTTCACAAACTGCATGTTTGGTGCCTCACTCATAAGCACGGAGGACATCCCGGCTGGTCGAAATCCCAGAAGGAACCACAACCAAAAAAAACCTCTGTTCTGCTTAGTAGATAGGCTCACCTCATATCTACTGCATTTGCCTCCGGAGTACGTATGGAGGTGACACCAAGCCGAGCGGGATGAAGAGCACCAAGGGAATTGCACGTCACCTCGCGCAGTGAGTGAGTGATTATTCCCGGACGCCAGAACCTTCAGCACGGCCGTTACTTTCCCAGCTACATCACGGAATTGCCTACATCACGGAATTGCCAACGCCATCCAACCCAAACAGGTCTCGGCAGGATAACCCTCCAGCGCGCGTCGGAATCCCGTCCCCGTTACCTCATCTCACCGCACGCTGCGGCGAACTTCTGACAAACAAGCATCCAGTCGATGCGCAATCAGAGCGACCCATGACCGTGGGAGGCAAAATGCATGGGCACGGGACGGCGCTGCGTGGACGAGCCAAGATGAGGGTGCTGCTGGATGCAAGGCATCGGACCAGCACGAGGGAAAACTCTCCGATCAACGTGTTGAGGCGTTCTCCGGACGTTTTTTTTTCGGGCTGGCCCTCTCCAATGCCGGTTGTGCAGACGCGGGGTAAACCAGGCGAAAGGGTGATGGTAGCAGGTATGGCGGTGGGTGGTCCGAGAGGAACAGCACAGGCAATAAATGGGGATCATCTAGCAGACAGACAGTGAAGTTTAGGTTTTCGTTTGCGTCCTTGTCTGTGTGCGTGTCTTGGAACACCTATCCTCATACTCGGTTCCATAGTGGTTCTCTGAAGTGAGATGTCATGAGTCCTGCCCTTCTGCCGTGTCTATGATATGAAGATCCTAACGTGAATTCCGTGCTTTCTGGTATGCGACTTTGCAAAACGTGGGTCAGTACCTTTTCATTATCGGCCTATCTACTCCATCTATTTGAGGTGAGTTAGCATACTTCTTCTCGCGGCCTGCTTCTTGGGGGCCACTGTGCCACAGCTTCCTTCACTCTCCCATCTCGATCTGACATGGGTGAGAGCATTGGATGAAGGCTGGTTTTGGATTTCCATCTCCCAACCTATTCGATAGCTGCTGCTTTTTGTGTGTCCATGGGGTCCATCGTCATTACCAAGGTTCAGCTTCCTCCTTCATCCATCCCCGTTTCTCCAATTAAATTGCCGCCCAAGAATCCCAAGGCAATGGATGGCATGTTATGCATGCATGATGCCACCTTTTCTCTCCATTCCTGATCCATTGTCTCTTTCCCCTTTCCGTTCCCCGCTCGCTTTCACCTCTCTACCCCAATACCACTTTGTGCAACATGCCATGCAACAACGCAGTTTCTTTCCTGTCGCTACTAAAGAACCCAGATTTTATTTTCCTTGCAAATGCTTCACGAGTTATTCAATGCACGTCTCTTGCCATTTATTATCATTCCAGGTTTGCCTTCAAAATGTATTGCAAATGCGCCCCAGGACCCCAATTGTAGTATCCGTTTCTGGAAGGTAGAAACGACCTGCTGCATCTCACCGATCCAGTACCCGAGTCCGATTAATCCCAGAGCCCCGAAGGATATGCGTCGAATGGAAAAGTGGGCGGGTCCATGTTGCATTGCATGTATGTGTATGTGCATGTCCCGCCGCCAATGGCGGCGGACACATATAAACTGGATTATGTATGCTGCTGCCAACTCATAATCTCGGCTGGATAAATAGCGGAACGATGGATATCCGTCCCCTCAAAATCTGATAGCTCAGAAGGACATTCAATCCCGTCCCTGTTTCTGGGAAGCCGGAACTTCTCGAGTGATTAATACGAAGGCTGGGTATGTATGTCGTGCAGGGCGTTTGGTGTTCTGGGTCCTGTAAGATAGAGGCAAATTCGTTTCAAGCTTCGGCGGGTCGGCGAGCGATCCAAATATGCCTGTATATGCGTCAGACGGGGAATGGCGGGAGGTAGTTCCGGTTGGGACTTACATATTGCAGTACGTGTGGTATCTCCTGGAGCAGAGTTCTTTCTTCGCCTCCGCCACCAGCCTGTCGACATCTTCCTTTTTCCAACCAAAGACTCTTGTCAGAGGTCCTAACGATACTGCTTCCAGGCCTTGCACGAGACCTAAATTGTACCACCTCCCAATGTCTTTGAGATGCGGATCTGTAGGCCATGGGTTGAGAGGTACCTTGATCACCTGCTCCTGAATCTCTACAAAGCCTTGACGTTCCAGATCTGCTCTCGTCTCGGTATTGTATGCGAGAGGTTTATATGCGCGGGTTGTGGCATCGAGTAGATAGCGTCCCCAGTCCATCAGTGCAGAGTTCGATGGAAGTGACCCGTCATCGCATCGAGGCATTAGATCGACCTCTACGTGTTCCATCCATCCATATCCAGGTTTTAGATGCCTGCAGAGGTAAGATAGGTAAGCGGCGAAAAGCAAAACCCGATAGGCATAGCATACCTGTAGATTTTCGAATATATCTCGGGCCAACTCGAAATGCTGCCATTGAGCATGCGCATGTGTATCAGATCCCATGAATCAATTTCCATTCCGTACCACGGGGATTCGATATCTCGCTGGGCAAATGAGAGGTTCGGTGGAATCCTGCGCGCTGGATTAGCGTCAAGGCCATATAAATGGTTAAAGTGCTTACTTTGCAGGTTGAATGAGTGACAGATCCAAACCCTTGACTTCAGCCATAGGATATTTGCTTGTAAATATTAGCGCAAATCCCGAAGTCGTATTTTGCCAACATACTCTGCCATATCAATTGCCCATATTCCTGTCCCAGTGCCTAAGTCCAATATTCGCGGACCTTCGTAATTGCGTATAAAAGGCGTTGAGTGTAATTGATCCCGTCGAGCTACCAGAAAGAATTTGTGGAAGATATCCATGCGATCCATTTCTTGCTACAAACCCCCAAAGTGTCAGTTAACCTTTTCTCGCCAGTGGAATGCGCACCATGATCCGATTTACCTCGTCGCATGGGTACATGTATTTCCCCTTGCGAAAACCATGATATAGCCGTCCATTTTCGGTGTGATTTTGTGGAGGAGCTGCAGGTCCAGCAGGACCTACACTTGACATAGGCGGTGGAGGGGCTGTGAGCGGCATTCTAGCACGACGACAAAAGGTCAGTAGAGGTACCACAGCGAAGGAAAGTCATGAGTTTAAGTGAAGAATGCGTATCCCAGAGACATGGATGTGGCTGCATGTAGAAATTGCAGACTTCCGACAACGATGCCCCTGGAATGCGACCATCTTCGTCGCTGGGATCCCCAAGAACCGGATCTTCAACCCTCAAGGAATGCAAATAGCGAGGCACGTACCCGTTATTGGCCATGACGACAACCATTATATGCCGATGCGCAGGTTAGAAATGAATCAGTGTTCTTTCAGTTTTCATATAGTATAGATGCTGTTGTAGCTATGAGTGAGCAGGAGTGTGCGCGAAAGGACCAGCAGAGGCAGTGAGGTTGATTGCGTGTAAGAAATGTCGAGCTATGCAACAATACGGCAGTTGTCAAGCCTCTCACAAACAAGGACTTCCCCAAGCACGTGTAGGCTAGCCTGGGTCTCTGCTGATTCAAGTATGGCGTCGAGGGAGGAAGCAGCGTGAGCGGGAGAGCAGTAGCTCTTTGTGTCCGGTGAGCTTGATGACGGCGGCACCGAAGGGCGAGAATAGCTTCCTCCACAGTTTTCTCGGACCGTGCTAGAGGCGCCGAAGAGAGCTCGGTGGTGCTAGAGCACAACAGTGCACGAATCGCCGGCGTTGGTCTAGTTCAGTGGAGGCGGTTCGGTTCGTTCTCTTGGGATGACTCGCGAGGCCAAAGCTGTATGTACGGGACCGCAGGCCAGGACAGCGTGTAATGAGATGAGACTAAGGCAGAGTTCAGACGGTGAGCAAACTATCGCGATTGCAATTGCCAGAGCAAGGTAAGGGTGAGCGAATTGTGCGATTCCAGACTACCCAATCGACTTCTACGGTGAACTCAGAAGGTAAGTTTCGCCGTTGGGTCGCAATGCGAGAGGTCTCGATGGTGAAGCTGTATGTATGTAAGTGCAAGGCAAGGCAGAGGCAGTGCTGCTGTAGATGGTATCAGCCGCAGTGGCAGGGCTCCTGCGATACAGACAGTATCGAGCTGGCGATACGGCGCGTGCAAAAAGTGGTGGAAAGTCAAGTCTCGTAGATAGCTGGTAGGAAGGTATATGCGAAAGTTGGAAACCAAAACAAGAACAAGAACAGCCTCGTGGTCACCGTCCCCGCTTCCCGTTGCGCAGTCACAAGTACCAGAAAGCCCCGTCCCAAGAATGGGAGTTGAGAGCTCAGCCTGCTCAACGTGAATATTTCCACCCCCAACTCTACTCTGGGTGCGTCCCGCCGAATCTGGCGTCTTCTCGTCTTGCCACTGATCGTTTCCGTCGAAAGCGTGCCTCTATTCCAAATATTCTCGGGAAGCCGTTGGATCGTTGCGCTGTTCTCAATGCGACGTGGTGCCGTTGTGGTGCCCGGTGGGAGAAGAGCGGTGTTTGATGGAGGGGAGAAATCAAGAATGGAGGGTGAGAGAGCAGATCCGGGAATGAGACGAGGTTTTGTTCATGGACCCATCAACAGCAATACTGTATTCTCGGCGTGCAGGGCCAAAGACGCACAGTCCAGGAGCACAAGTCAAGGACAGACAAGTTCGGATAGGAAAGACTGGTTCAGGGCAGGGGAGTAGGGGACAATGCCGCAGGGTGAGAGGGGCGATTGAAGAAGAGGGTTAGGTTAGATACAGGGGACGAGGGGGCAGGCAAGCAAGCAGGTAAAGTAAATAACCACAGGTGGTACCTCAGTCTCGTCGGTAGGTGGCAAGCGTGGCTAGGCGTCGAGGGCAGAAGGGCGATATTGTGGACGCTCGATGCTCAACGTGAGTGCGTATTGGGAGAGAAGAGTACAGGGAGTGTTGTGTGGTGCAGACGGGGCAGAGATGGGAGATGCATCGAGCCGTATTAATTGATTTCTCTACGCCTGGCCGGCGCCCTGGGACGCTGATGTACTGTCTATCTGTCGGTAGGTATGGATGCAACTACGCTACCATACAGACCACCCGATGCAGCTGGTCCAGACATATACTTTCACGGTGGAAGCATCCGTACATGCGATGTACCTTCACACCTACATACTGTATGCAAAATGTCCTTCCCTCCATATGCGCTCTCTCGTAAGACCTGGTCGTCGTCAAGCTTCCACTTTTGTGCCCGCAGCCCGCAGCCCGCAGCCCGTTGCCCTCAGACCTCCCCTTGGCCTCCGCTCTCGACGAGTGTATGCTGTATTCAATCAGGCGACATTCCCCTTCGGAGGCACCCCAGTCGCATGCGATCCATATAGAAATCGATCAATGCCACACACGGGACCGCACGTAGTCAGACTGCTGTCTTGCCCTACCGCGCTGGCACAGACTGCCGCCGTCGCAGGCAACTCTTGCCCGAGGGCTGGATGGAGGGGTATTGTGTCACAGGCATCCCAGCAGAGCGGACATGGGCGACAACCAAGACGAGGAGGGCGCATGTGGATGGGCAGGAGCGGTAGGGTGCAGTAGTGTGCAGATGAGAAACGAAGGGTGGTACACGACCGACATGACACGACACCCTCGGTAGGAGAGACAGCGGAGGAATAACGCGCAGAAGCCAGCCCTCAGATTCGGTTCACCGAAGATTGGAATTGGATTGAGGAACGAGAAGCGAGCGGGTCAGTCCGTCAGTCTCGCGGTGGAGAAATCCTGAGGGTCCTGTCGTGTTGGTGCAGGTAGACACGAAAGGTGCGGTAAGGTAGGGATGTGAGGGGGGCCTATGTTTGTGCTTGGAATCCAATGGTGTTCATGGAGCATCAGAGCCGTCCACCAGAAGAAGGGATGCCCATGACAAGTGACCCGGCCAGTGGCCCCCCTGAGTCTTTGCTGGGAAGCAGCAACCTGGGCGGCTGTCGATAGGGCAGGGGATGGCTTTGCGGGAGGGAGGGGCAACGGCGGGTAAGAGCAGAAAAGAAAGGAAGAGAGCGCAAACCGCAGCGGCCGAGTGGGATGGGCAAGCCGGTCTCAGAGACGTACAAAGCACCGCATGAATGGCGTCAGGTCCCGTCATCTAAGCCAACGGGTAGTAGCTCTTCTGCTGCAGCGGAGCCAAGCAAGGGAAAGCTGAAGAAGCTGTAAACATGGGCATGGGCACGGAAGCAAGGCAAGGAAGCACTGCAAATTGTGATTTTGATCAGTCGCCGTGTTGTGCTTTAGCTCGCTCACCAGTACCGCCAGCATGGACACGCCAAGCCCGACCCGACATTGACAGCAGAGGAGAGCTGGCGCGCTCGGCCTTACTCGTTGCCGCCCATCGACGGACTCAGGAGGCAAGACAGCGCCGATGCATAGATGGGATGATCATCTAATGTCCTGCCTCGGCCACCTCACGCCGTCCAGAGCGGCCGTGGTGAGGATGGCCCTTTGCGGCATGGCGATGAGCGTCGGGCTAAGGATGGCGCAGGAGAACAAGAAGGAAAAAGCAAAAGAGCAAGACCTGCGGGTCCATCGTGAGCTCTTCCAGGGTCGTCTCTGCATGGGAAAGGAGAAGCAATCAAGGGAACAAATCCTATGCGATTCTGACGCTTGGGATTGACGCCATCATGCCATCCCGCCCCCCACGACAACGAACAGACACGCTGACCGACGTAGCGGGACGCCGGGATTCCGGATATACAGTACAGTACAGTACAGATACAGCTGTCGGTCGTGACTTCTGACGTTTATACCCGCCATCACAACCATGCATGATATGATGCGCAGCGGTACGACTAGACCGACGTGGCTCGGTATCGAGCTGAGAGAGCCTAGCCGCTGGCACCCAAGATCATGAATGATACCAAATGCATCAACCAGACCAATCCGGTCTAGAGCTGAACCTCCTTCCTTTCCTGCGGCTTGGCAATCACACCAATGACCCAAAGGTCGGAAAGTCGATCTCTTGTCCGGGGAGCTTCGTCGCTGCTTACCCTGCCGAAGCTGTGCTACTTCAGGTACTACTGTATCGAGTCCTCTTCACCACTTGACTAAGACAAGACAACACAATACAAATAACACACCAACACGTTACGTCCTCAACTGCCGACATCCGCCTCTCACACCCATGGAAGACCGACCTGGATATGCAACTCATGCCAACCATCGCAGAAGCCAGAGCACCGCTTCCGTCCAACTTGCTCACCACCGGAAAAGAAAGGTGAGATCCGACAGTCTGGTACACGGCTAAAGCAGAGTTTCAGCTTACTGCGGCACAGCACACAAAATGAGTTCTCCTTCCTCTGTCTGTTTCGCTCGCTCGCTTGCTTTTGCAGGTGGAGGGGTAAGGCAAGCATGACCCCGTCCTGCGTTTGCTCTAGAATGGCCCATGGGAATTGAGAGCGCTGCTTGGGACGACGGTGAATTGAATTAAGTCTTGGTTTCGGGCTACTTCGACTTCGAGACACTTTGACCGCTTCTTCAACTGCTGAGCTCATCGTCATGCATCCGTCTGCCCCTCGGACAACTCGGATTGCCTTTTCCTTAGACCCAAGCTGCCTTTCAGACCTCATGCTTCTGAGCCATGCTCTAGTCTGAACAGCGTGGGATTCGAGTCTGCTGACCGCATTTGACACCTCGTAGGCATCTCCCTAAGTCACCGCAGAAACCCTATCCGACCCAGCCACGGAAACCTGATCCATGCCAGCCTCGAGTAAGAGACTTACTCGCTGTCTTAAAATAAACCACGACACACCGACAACTATACAACGACATAGCTCATCATATGTATCGTTACTAACCAAGCTACCAAACGCCCCTGCAATCGTTTTAGTGCCGTCTTCCCTTGCCACGAATCAGCGGCCTCTAACCAAATACGATGCTAGCAAGCTTACTCAAAAGGTCCATGATTTGTGATCACGGCACTCGATATCATTGTAAAAGCCCAGCGCGGGGGGAGTTGCCTTACCGGCAGATGAGCTCCGAAGCCTTCCGTGAGATGTCCCAAGATTGGTACTTAGGCTTGTACGAGCCTTTAGAGCTAAGGTAGGCAGAGCTGTTCTGCTTCACGGCCGGTCGTATAGGGTCCAGACCGGCCTATATATTTTTCGCTTCACACACTCTCTCTTAATCCTTCGTGCTCTTGATCCGACTTCCTGTTGATGACCATGAATATGGGTAATTTGTAGGATATTAATATAAGCAGAGGTCAAGCATCACCATGAGACAACAGGTAAGGTGTGGCGCTCTGGGCTTCTTACATACTGCTTGAGCAACTTCTCCATCGAGCAAGGCGTACCAGTTCCTGACGTCTTTGGTTCCAGGTAATGGGGGAAAGTTTGTTCCCTCCCATGTGGTACCATAGAGTGGTAACCTTGATGATGGAAGGCTGGAGAACGGCATTGTTCGAATGGCGTCTGCAGGACTTGGCGGAGGATAAATCAAGGAACCGAACACCGGTCCTATGGAGAATCAAGTATTGCAAGTATCGAATTCGCGCATGATATGACATGACGCTTCGGATTGGCGTTGCCGGCGCTGTAAGACTCAGTCTAGCATGGAGTAAGTAAATAAGCGAGTGAGCGAATAACAAAGGTGGTCGAGGATCAGGAGCCAATTCTCAGAGAAGCTTGTAAAGACAAACACTTAGGACTCGCTGACGCACCATCCTCTTAGCTTCTACTTCACCATAGCAACGACGATGACCTGGACAGAAGATGGAGATAGCAATTCCAGATCGTATCGAGTGTACTGTTGCAGCCAGTGATTTGTGGACGAAAACTCGGGCGAAAGATGTAACTCAGTTATCTTGCAAAGTGTCTTACCAGAACGCCGACTTCTTTGCGTTCCCTCCCGGATATGGTACGGAGACGGCGCTACCTCTGTCCAGCTGTCGTTCGCCGGTAGGCTCACAACGGGACGTGGAGGCCAGTTTGGTGGACATATTGTAGAAAAGCCGACAAGGGGCTCTTCGGGCCCATACTCACATGCCCTCGGCTGTCCACTTTGCCAAAGGTCTCCTCTTTATCCCAGACTCTGGGTCATCCAATAGAAATCCCAGCCCGGGCTCCAGGGCCCCGGCCCCAGCGGTGGGGCTCCTTCCCTTGGATACCCGTTTCAAGGATTTGGGGGTCTTTTTTGCTGCGGTAACAGCGCCTTGTTGCTTTTTCCTTCTCTGAAAGATTTGTGGTCTCTTGCGCACTTTCTCCGGACGGCATTGCGGGCCTAGGATTGGTCTATTTGAGGCCCCGCTGGACTCGAGAACTACGCTGGGAAGGCGTCTACGATCTTGGGGCTCTTTGGCGGATTCCTTTTTCGTTTCGGGGGAGGGTGGGGGAGCTCCTGTCCATTCTGGTCTTGCGCAATCTCGCAGCAACAAGCGTTGGTATGGAACCTCGAGACTCCTTACAATACTTTCGCACACCCCCTCGCGACTGCTGTACTCGGTTCTCCCAGAACCGCCCAAGGCTCCAGGATGCGTACGTGCGGCCAAGGCTAAAGCGGAACGAAGTCCATGGAAATGCTTATGGACAAGTGCAGTGGATCAGATATTGATGGGATGGTTCATAGTTCAAGTTCGAGGGGTTTGAGCGCTGCTGTAAGGATCAAGGTTGTCTAGCCGCTCCGACGTGAACCAAACTCTCGGGTCGTGCCTTTTTTGAGCTTTCGAGGGGATAGCACAGGGTAAAGATTTACCAGGATCCTTCGTTCCGCACACAAGATGCCAAGGATGGGAGCTTCCCTTCCCGTCCGCGCCGAGAATCTTGGACAGGAATCAGAAGCAAACCGACACGAGTAGATGGCAGCACCGTCAAGGTCCTTGTCTTGTTCCCGAGCAGCAATTGAGTGTTCTGGCCTGGAAGTAATGCGGAACCAGAGGATGTTCCTCTGTTGTCTGAAGGAATGGGCAAATGATGTAAAGGTGGAGAGGCTTGCAGTGCGGAATTACGGACGATTTTCGGCGGTGTGGTTCGTGCTTCCCAGGGCCTCGCTCTCGGCAACGGGAACAGCTACACCGTTCTCGCGGAATCCCCGATGTAGTAGTCCCCGACTGTCGTCAAGCGCTGCCCGTTTGCTTCTCTCTCCTTATCAAATGAAGCACGATCTACTGAGGACGAACCAGTCCGCCCGAAGATGTCTGTTCGATATCATGTCGCGCAGCAATGAGGAGAGCTGCTTGGAGACGCCTGCGGACCCCTTGACTGGTGTCACTTATCTCCAGTCTTGTTATCCTCACTACTCCCCCAACGCAGACGAGCCTAGAAGGAAGTGGTGCGATAATCAAAGGGGCAGCCAAAACAATACGTTCAAGATTGCGCGTATATCGACCAACCAGGCGCTTTCGAGTAACAAGTTCCTGTGTGTTCTTGCCAACCAAGAGCTCCTGCACCATGTCCTTTCTTCCTTTCAATGGTCCCTTTCTGTTTAATCGGATATTGCTGGAGCGGGTTTCTCCTTACGAACCCGTCTTCGTCCTCCACCCACAGGGTTGGAATCAAACGCCTTCGGACGGGCCAAAACCCGCTCGCTTCGCTTCGGCTGCCGCTACCAGCGGAACATCAAGCCTCTCAAGAATTCCAAATCGTGGTAAGCCACAAGAATTCAACTGCGGCTGAGAGAGGCAAAGGCACTCCATGAGGAAACCACACATGGTGGTTGGACGATGGCGGATACAGCCGATGTCAGATTCAGGCTGCAAACAACCACAAAATCTTATTGGCGGCTTGGGAAAGTCAAAAACGTGCGATAATTCTACCAAGGGGGACTTGGTAACAAGCTAACACAAGGTTGAATCAGAGAAAAGCAAACCTGTCTTTCGACGGACGGCTTGGATAGGGATTAGAGTTTGTTTGCGGCATGGAAGTTCTCGCGACAGTTCGAATGACGAATTGTGGGTTGCAAGATTCTTGCCATGGCTCTGTCTTGATTTGAGTTTGTTTCCTTGCCCTCTACAGCCTCGAACGCCAATCTCGATCGGACAAGGTTCGCGCTTCTTCTTCTCGCACTGGACTGGCTGCGATCACTTCGCCCCATTTGTTCTCATCTCAGGAATGTACGTTAACTGTCCGATGTGGCCTCAACCATGGTATTGGGATAACTTGGCGCTGATTAGTAGGTCACGGCAGTTAAGATCAGTTAGCTTCCTTAGCTTAAAGTTACTTGGTTCAGAGCCATCTAGGCGTGGAGGATAAACACTTTTGCTATGCTATCAGAAGTCGTGCAGGTGATAGCTCAGGATGAAGATTGGCTCTTGTTCACTCTCAATCTCCATGGCTAGGAATCTCCCTACGCAAGCTGCATCGCGTCCTACCATTATGCGCCGTCGTCCACTACAAGGAAGTAACTTTCCGAGCACTACCACAATGTCTAAAAGGCACAGCATATCTTCCAAGCGCACCTAACCGTTCCACATTACCCCGTCCATGTCGCAAGACGGACCATCTCACATCATCTATTCTTCTAAATGGCCCGATGCAATTCAATAGATTGCTGCTGTGCTCATGTCTCTGTTTTCAGCAGCAGAAGCACGCAGGTCATCAAGGTCCGTCATTGGCTTATTTGGTCAAGCCCGGGTATGGTTCAAGCTTCCCATCTACCTACCAGCCGTGTTTGACCTATACTCAAACAGGGGAGCCTTTTGTGAGTGACTTTCCTACGGAGGTATGATGTCTGGTAACGCACTTTGCGGGACATGCATCCACATCAATTCTTGTGAGAGCGCCAGTCACGTTGTCTTCTGTTCTGGAGCGTCCCAGCCGCCGCTTGGGGTATAGTGTTAATGATATGGGCCGACCCGGTCCAATTGACATTCCCGTGAGATTGCTGCAGCACATATGCAATTCCGACGTGTTCTCGCTTTAACCATAGGAGCTCTTGCTGCCTGGTGCAAGATACTGGCTACAAATCATGGGACAAAATAAAGGCCCACTTCAAGCTCGTGCTTGGCAAAGAAGTGACTGAAGTCTCCTTGCCCGGCTAGACCTGACCGCAACGTCGAACTCAACACCATGCATGTATCCCTGGTTGGTACTCTGTGGCACCAGCCCGACTCCTCTATGAGAATCTAGTCCCTTCGAACCGTCGTCGGAGGGAGCCACAATCAATCAATGCCTTGAGCTGATATCCTTGTTCATTTGACCATAAGCCCGAACGGGCATATGGGCTCAATCATGCTTACTATCACGCAACTCACATCGCTTAATTGCTGCCAAAACCACTCCTCTCTACCGATCGTGATCTTTGGTAAAGTCTAAGTAGCTTCTTGTCTTTGGCAGTACGTATTGTTTCTGATATCGTTGCCCCTTCCCGTTGATTATAAGGTTCAATTTCTGCGCATGGAAAGTCGTCGCACCCCATGTGGCCGTTTCTCTATCCTCTAGCTTACCAGACCAAGAGCTGATCAAAAACGTCACTTCTGTCAAGTTTAGCTTGATGCATTCGTCTCACTTCCACGTTGGACGTTTGACTTGCCAACGGGAGCCCGGCGCGGGTCGAGAACGCCACCAATTGGAACCGCATGAAGGATAGCGAGAGTCATCATGGTCTTGGTATTCCAGATCGGCCAAAGTTGCTTTGAAAGCTCGCTAGGAAGTCACAAATGCAAGAGCTGTCGGACCACTCTCGCTGGGACCCAGATTCCAAATCCACCAGTTTGATCGCCCACATGACCTTGAGTAGAGCATCGCTGCCTTCCCCCTGGCCTCTACACCAGTGGAGGTCAAGATAAGAGCCTAGTAATTCCAACCCATGCAACCACGGTTGCACATGATCTCGCACCGCAGCTAATCATGCCTCGCGGCGAACCAGGACCCCGTGCAGCCAGGCCTCTAATTTCCCAGTATCGCAACTCTGGATCAGAAGCATCACCTCGTTATCTGATAGTTGGCCAACCTGGCGTGCCCTTCGCATATCCGGTTCCCTAATCCTGGATTCGCAAATCCCGCATCCCTGTTCCACATCATGACGGGCCACGATGCAGTCCAGTACCAATGTTCCAAGAGAGAGACCCGGTTCCGCGCCCCTTTTGGTTCAGCCAGGGTCGTCGGTCTCGTCGCGACTTTGCTCGGTCCGACATACCCTGCCCAAAGCGCGTGTACGGGCGAGTCTATTATCACTGCACAGGTGTCATAAAGCGCACTACTGGCCGGGTTGTGCGGTGGATTGGCGAACCTCTAGTCGAGAATGAAGGCACCGGTCTAGTCCACAGCGACTGCAAGTCTGCATTGGTTTCAATTCCAAGTGTCTTGTCAACCCATGTTACGAGGACATCTGCTCTAGACCACGGCGTGCATGACCAGCCTCATTCAAGCGAGCTGGCAGCTGTGATTGGCTACCCTCCTTCACGAACCACCTTGTTGTCGTTCGCCATTGCGGGGAAGTGAGCCGGTGAGTGGTGATGCTTCAACACGGCGCACTTGATCCCGACGCTGGGTGCAGGCTCGAAGGCGGTGGGTGGTGCATGGATTGCCTCGTGTGGGAACGGGCGTTCTGCGCAAGCTGGGCCATGATTCCGTGACTCAAATCTTTCCTGCTTCAGGCTACAATCCGAGGAAGTGGCTCCGGGAACAAGCCATAGGCTATGAACTGACATACGAGGACGCTGAAATATGACAGAGATAGGCACGGGACAGCGCCAGGCGGTATACATGCAACGTGCAAGCCAAGACATGCACGCCTCGTTTTGGAAGTCGACTCAAACACGGCCGCCGATGTCTCTTCACGTCTCATTCTGCAAGAGATGACACTTCATGATTATCCCCGACACGTCGTCGGCCTTGCTCTGCTCCTATCCCGCCCCATCCCCTGCCACTTACTCTTCTCGGGGAAGCTCAAGGGCGTGGTCCGCTTGACGAGCGGGAGATCCCTCGTCCCCTATCCTAATCTCTACCCCAGATCCTGGGCTACTGTACGACATCCCAGCAAAAGAGACCCTAGAAACATCTCGCACCACGCCCCAATGTGCACGAGGTGAATGGCTTCGGGACATGATCAACGCCGACCTTCTTTTCCACTTCCTTGTTCTGGCCTTACCGCCAGAAAGTCAGCGGTACAGTATCTGCGGAAAAGCAGGGGCGAGGAGAGGGATGGAGTCGAGCATGAGTGGTGGCCACATGGGCAGCCTACCAATCCCTTCGACCTTGCCACGTTTGAGCCTAAACATAGTTTGCGCTTGGGTTGTTGAGGGTGTGGGGTAGACGGTCCCCGTTGCATCTTGCCTTTGCCACGACATCTGCATTTCATCCCATATGCATCGAGGATGCTATCTTCAGCTCATGCTGCCCTCAATCCAGCCTTTTGCATCGCAGATCTGCCTTGGGAAACTGGCGGTGATAAGGGGAAACAATAGGAACCGGAAGAGAAGCTCCTGCCTTTCAGGCAAGAAAGTCTTCTATACTGACGGCCGGCTTACGGCCGTGAGATGTGTCCCCAATACTTTGGCCCCAGGTGTCTTATGCGGTGCTGTTTACGAAGGTGAGAATCTCGCCACAGTATTCCCGATCTCATGGCCCTGCCTTCTCTCTCAACGGCGACGCTCTACCTGACGATATCCTTGATTTCACAAACTCCGAGCCTGAGTCTATCATCTCCGCCAAGGATCAGTCATCCATCCGTAATCCTCTTTTTGGAATGCCTGTCCCTGTCTTCTTTTCACTATCCCTTACAAGGTACTTGATCACTTATCATCAGCGCAATTTTTCTTCAACGCTGGAGTGCTCGCGAGTCCACACCTGTCTAACTGTGGTAACACCGGTTAAACGAAGCATGAGGCTAGGTTTGATAGATTTGCAGCTTATCCCATGACCTTAGTCTTCCTTGCCGTTCCTAGGCTGAAGTAGAGATCCTTGCGAGATAACAAGGCTTGTAAAACTCTCCGAGCCATCTCCAAGACCACGGCTCGGGGAACTTGGGAACATAAGCATGCCTGCAGGCGAACATGGGAACCAGCCGTGTATTGGGCTGACCCTGTTTCCACATGATGGTGCTGGTTGGCTAAGGCTGGCTAAGGTGGCTCGAGAGCCCAGACTAGGGAGCACAGCTCTCAAGTCTGGATACCTGGTGAATTATGATAAGAGCTGTTACCAGGGGCGAAAAAGAGAGCGCAAAACGGTTCGTGGTGGAGATACTGCATACACGAGTTACTGCATTGATACTTGAGTGTTGTTGATCATACAATACACCACACTGCCTGCTAATTCCAAACCAGATAGGACCCAAAATTTACTAGGAGACTATTCTCCTTGAGGAAGAGATATAGCATTCAAAAGAGCCACACAAACAAATATAGGTTGGGAGGATAGCGGCAGGGTTCGGCCGCATGGTACTGGAGACCAGGGGGGGCAGGGTAGAGTTTAGTGAATTGAGGTGAGTACGAGTAGATTGGTCCCCGGATATCACTATACCGCAGTCTACGGTATCGTTTTCTCCGGTCCGGCAAATTGCAATCATAACGCGCAGTCATTCGATGCATGCGCGATATCAGCAGTTTCACTTTGCACCTGACGCATTACAAATCCCTCGTACGAGATAGAACATCGGTGCCTTCGAAGGGTCCGAATGCTGTCGGACGTAAGAAATCAGCCTCCTATCTCTCCACTTAGGCTCCGCGGGCACACCGTCAAGGCAATCCAATCCAGATTGGATGCGGCGCCCTTCGCTTGCGCTATCTCCTTCCTCCACACCGTAGTGACATCCACACCCAGTCCTCTACAACTCCTGCACCTCATACCTGCGGAAAAACTCTCTCTGAGTGCCTTCCTTCCGTCCTTCCTGGATCTTATCGCCAAGCGATCGATCTCGTGCTTGCGGATGGGAGGCCGCGAGCTGCGGAGTCCGAGAAGATGCCGTGGTTGCGAAGGCAGTTCACGTGCAATGCGCCAGCAGGTTGGGAATCCGCCGCTGGTGACCTGATTCTGGCCCGACGCCAAGTCTGCAGAGCTTGCCTGTGCCGCAATGGGGCGGCTGCTTACCAGTGCTGGAATGAACATTGTTTGTAAGGCGAGTCGATCGAATTGCTGGTTCGGAGGCTGGGAAGCATCCGTGGGTCAAGKTGSGGGGGGGGGGGCTGCTAGAAATAGTGCAGATAGGTTGGGGTTCTGGTGATTGTGGAGCACGGTCAATTTACAGTTATGGTATAGACGACGTAGCCTGCGTCGCTGCTGACCCTCAGCATTGCGAATGTATCTGACAGGCCTTGTCATATAACATGGGCCTGGTCTCGTAAAGGTCCGACAGTGACTAGAGTCTCTACGAAGACCATCGAAGAGGCTGTAATCTCTTCATTGTGGCATACAGCATCTCTGCTTGTCGGCTTGGTAAGCTCTGCTAGAGTACTGCACGCGTTCTGTATATCTCCGCACTGACCATTTGATTATTGAGAAAACCTTTATTGCCATTCTCAGACTATCCCCTTGGACATGGACTTCTTCATGGCGGCTCATAGGCATAATTCGTCAGTTACAAGTGTGACGAAGGGAGTATTCTTCGAGGATGCCGGGCATTAAGACCTATTCTCTAGATTGAAAATCAGGGTCTAACACCTATATGATATGAGCGATCCAGTCTTTTGGCCCATGAACATAGCTAGATTACTCGCCGCTCATTCAGTGCCCGGCGCTGATACCAAATGTAAGAGCTGCTCTTTATGATTTCCGAAGCCTGTCCACGCGCTCGCCGAATTCTCAATGTGTGATTGATTTTGCTTCCAAATCTCGCAATCCATTGAGCCTACCCATAGATGGCTTTGTGAACAGGTCTTGCATGTATGAGTCAAGTGCTGCAAAGGAACCTATAATTTTTTTTACCTGGATATGGCGACTTCTACTTAGTGTGTAGTACAAGACCAATGCGCAGCGAGCTGAGCGACCTTGATAATAACTCACCATCTCTTCCCTCACATCAGTATCTTGAAACCCGCCACTCCCATCTATCCATTCTTGGCCTCTAACTCATGAGAGCTTTGTGTCAGATTGTAACCAGATGGATGGTTGAGTAGGAGTTCTAAGCTTGCAACTGTTGAGTCGTGCGATATATCTCCTCTAATGGTTTTCCATAGGATGTACTTCGTGCACTTCCAAAGCACTAAGCACGAAACCCAACGCACACTGTACAAGGTCTCTGGATACCTAGGTAGGGCAGACTTGCCTTGGGGTGATTTGTTGTGCAGCGCTACTTGGAATATCCTTCGTGCTAAAAGGATGGTTAAGCTCCAGCCAAATCGTATTGAGCTATTTTTTTCCAGAATACTTACAAAAAGCGAAGCGAGTTGTGATTTCATGATGAGAAAGTCTTAAGAGGATTGGTCTTATTCAATCTTCAAAGTCTTCTTACGAATCCAGTGTTTCGACAATTATGGCAGCTCGATTACAAGGCTGAGCGACAGGGTTCGATCGAGTCCAACGATAGTAGTGTGTCTGAGGGTATTAAATCTTCAAACAAACTCTAGAGAGATTGGTGTGCTTTTTATATTTGAAGAGCATGATGTAGTGGGTGACATCAGATGCTAGATGGCCGAGAGTGTTCAGAACAGGAGGTTTTGTCGTAACTAGCACTATAAAATATCTATGAACGAGCGTATGAGTGGGCCATTCCTCAATATTCCATCTCCAAAACCTACCTACCATCATACCATACCTAGGTATCTCGTAGTGATGCTTGTGCCCTTACTTGTTCCTTTAACACCAATCTTAACCACCTCCCCAGGAACAACATCGACCATATTGTCCTCAAAAATGACTGCATCATCCTCACACTCTACTGCAACGCCCTTGACAGGAACCTCAGAACTCAACTCAACAAACTTCTCATCCTTGCTCAACTCGGCCAACAGTTGTTTCGGCTTCTGCAGATGCACATACTTCAATGGCTCTGGCCAATTGACATACCTCGCGACCTGCTCGCCGGTGGCAGAGATCAAGTAGGCAGCGACAACAATGCGGGATTCTTCGTCCTGATCCTTGTTCTTTACTGGCACTTCCATGGCGACTATTTCTGTGCTACGATTCTCCGGAAGAAGGAGGGAAGAGGCGACGGTTTTGGAAAACGTCTCTTCGCCACTGATGACATCGAATGCTTTGACGACTACGTCGACGGTTAAGTCGTCAAGAGTAAGGTTGGAGCCCCAAATCTCGATCATGTGAGTCTTTTTGATGTTTACTCGTGTATACTTGTCGGCTGGGATGGCATGTTCTTTACGGGTGATGCCACAAGAGACAGGTGCCATCTCACGCTTGACAGTATAGTAAGCATGCTTTGGCCGAAGGTAGTAGTCCACAATCGCCCATGAGGTAACTGGCCAACAGTCGTTGATCTGCCAGACAAGAGCCCCTCCGCAGTACTCGCGTCCTGGACCTTTCCACTGACGTTTCCATAATCTATATGCGCTTGCGAGACACTCGGCTTGCATGAGTTGTGTCGCGTAGATAAACTGTTCGATAGGATCCGGGGCGTACCGGAAGTTCTCAACGAGATACAAAGCTATTCTCCGTTCATGTCCTGCTGCTTTATTATGGAAATCAACCGTTGACGACTGCGGATACCGGTCTGGATCTTCTTTGCCCTGCGGGAGAAAAGAGTCTATCGTCTTGATATTGGGGAAAGCTTCCATACCAAACTCAGAGACGAATCGGCCAACCAACTTGTCGAAGTTTTGGTATTTCTCTTGGGTGCCGTGCCAGACGTTCCACTGATGCAAATCTCCAACGGTGGGATCTGTTGTATCTTTGCCACCAAATGGGCTGCCAAAGTGGTAGTAAGTGTCTGGAACCAATTCGCTACAAGCGTCTGCGAGTACCTTCTCGTATATATATCTTGCTGGGAAGTCGGTCTTCAGCCAGTTTTCGGGATCTTTGTCATCTCGATCATACGTAAGGCCCTCTTGCTCCTGGTACTGATAGTCTTCATTATTTCCAGCCCAAATGACAATTGAAGGGTGATGTCTTAAGAGCTTGATGTTTTCTTCAGCTTCTGTTTTGACCAGAGCTAGAAACTCAGGGAATGCTGGGTAGTTTCCGCAGCCAAACATAAAGTCTTGCCACACCAGAATACCGAGCTCATCACAAGCGTCATAGAAGGCTTGTTCCTCAAAAATGCCTCCTCCCCATACACGAATCATGAACTGGTTACCATCTGCAACTAACTTGACCCAGTCGTAATATTTTTCTTTGCTGATTCGAGGAATGAAGTTGTCTGCAGGGATCCAGTCACTTCCACCACAGAACATGGGTACGTTGTTGATCTGGAAGAAGAAAGTGGTCCCAGGCTGTTCTTTCATTGGTCTTTGAATGAGCTCTGCTCTTCTCAAACCAAACTTTTTGGTTTGGCTGTCAACCTCCAATCCGTCATACAGGAGAGTAGCTTCGAGTTTGTACAGTGGCTGCTTCCCATATCTGATGGGGTACCACAGTGCCGGATCTTTGATTGCGAAGGTGTGAGCAGCATGGTTTCCTGAGACCGAAACGGTCTTGGAACCTACTTCGTTGCCATCTAAAGTTATTTTAAATTTGACTTCCGAGGCTGAGCCTTCAGTATCAGCCTTTGCTATGAGTTCTGCCGATTCTAAGGACTTGTCGACAGTCTGGGTGAAATATAGATCAGAGATTCTAGACTCATAAACTTCCAGATTTATCGGTCTCCATGGACCACATGTCATAAGTGTTGGGCCCCAGTCCCATCCCTATAATTCATTCAGTATCGAAATTCAATGGGATCAATCGAACAACCCACCCAGTGATATTGTGCTTTTCGGACAGCTAAGCGGGAGGTGTCACCATTCCAACATCCCCAGTGATGATCTGGATATTTCTCCACGAGCGCACAACCTTTTAGGTATGCACTCTCAAAAGTGATTTCCAATATGTTGTCTCCATCCTTTTGAAGATATTTCGTTACATCCACACGTTCCGGATTGAACATGCTCTCAGTCTTCAAAATCTCCTCGCCATTTAGAAGCACGGTAGCATACGTATCCAGACCATCAAATGCCAATACTGCTTTCACGTTGCTTCCGGCACTCGAAGAAAGCTCTGGAGATTCAAATGTAGTCTTGTAAGTCCAGACCGCTTCGCCAACCCATTGCACGTCGTTCTCATTCTTGCCAATGAATGGATCAGGAATGATATTGTTTGCGATGAGATCTAGATGTACATTTGTGGGGAACTGCGCGACTGGGAGAAATTTTGAGTCTTTGTTATCTGCTTGCTTGAATGTCCAATTCTTGTCAATCGGGGTGGATGTACGTTGGAACATCCTGGTGGAATTGCTTTGCTGTGTATAGGGATTTGAAGAGAAGGCGTAGACTGTACGCATCTTGGTATATGTAGCCGATGCCCTGCGACAATCTTGGCTTTCGTATTCAGGCTGAAAGTGATAGGTTGGTCAATCAGGGGAATCTAAGCCTCGTGATCGCTCAGTGGTCAAAATCAATGAGTGATGCGTCTATGGAATGTGATACGTAGAAATTCGGAAGGAAAGCTTCCCCATGGATTGATTATATGCATGCGGGGTCTGCGTCCCACTGTAGAGTGAGTGCCCAGAGAGCTTCTTAGCTTGACAGCACAGGTTGAAAGCAGTGGAGACGGTTCCAGTTGTTGTGCTGTGCGGATCCTTGCCAAAGGGACTTTTGTGGTGTTGATGGAAACAGAAGTGGGTAAGTTGTTGTTGCAGCGAGGTGACACTCAGTGGTACTTATCTCGAGATAGTAGTGGGGTAACAATATGCATAATTATATGCATTAACGCCAGCAAGTAGATTATGCAAAGTGGTGCCGTAAAACAGCTCTCGTAAGTTAATGTAGGTCTACTACCATTCCGTGAACCCTTAAGCTCCTTGGAAATCTCGGATTTGGCTATTAAATTCCTGGACATATTGAGCGATGGGTCAAGTCCAGTCCGTGTGTTGCCGAAACTAGGAATCTTCAATGCCAGCTTTATCACCAGACCAGATACATCTTCCTACCCGGCAAAGTCTTTCGCACTCTTCTAATTCCAATCTGTTTCCTATAAAAAACCCCCCAAAATATAGTTTTCGTAATCTTCCCTTGCAGCGGAAGCTTCCCTCCACAGAAGCCGATCCTAAAATGGCGACGGAAGGGTTCCTTCCGCGGCTTAATGAGGCAATCTACGGTCGTCTCATTCAAGATCCACGAGCGAAATCAGCACAAACCCCAACCCCCCATTTTAGCACGCTACGTTACTTCTTTATGTTCCGATACATCAAAACTATCCAGAGCTGTGGCCCAACCTTTGTGCATGCGAGCGACTGGTGACTTCAATTGCCTGAGAAAGCAGGACATCTTTCGGTGAACTCAAACCAGCATAGCTTTGTAATACGCAAAAATCTCAGAATCCTGTCAACTCCACTCTATACCAACATTTATTTGTACGGTGAATGGCAACATCCGCAAAATCCATCAAGAAGCTTTACCTTTATGCGTAGCTCTTGTTGCCAGTAAGGCCTTTACTATCGTCAGACATTGGCAAATAATGCCAGTGGATGTTATCGTTCAACAAATATGTTTCATTTGTGTGTAAAATTTGAGTATCATGTGCTAACGCTATCCCGTGGCAAGGCCCAGTTATTACATAGTCATCATTTTGCCTCAGCTCGCGTAGCGCGCAGGGTCATTGTGTAGTAGACTGGAGAGGAGACAGAAAGTTCTTACAGCACTTATACTTCCATCCCAAAAGAATGTAGTATGAAGCAGGACCACCAAAATAGAATAATAAGACATATGTTGACGACAGTAAAGATATGGTATTTTACATCTTACTCGGCAACCTCATGCCTCCATCCAATCTAAGCACAACGCCATTGAGCATGAGGTTCTCAATACTCTGGGTAACAAGCTGGGCGAATTCATGGGGTTTTCCAGTTCTCACTGAATGCAGTCAGTAGTTTTCAGGTTTCTTGCTCTAACCATTCAGCACTTACGAGGAAATTCCATCACTCTTGTCAAGCTCGCCCGCACTTTTTCAGACATCATAGAACTCATTCTGGAGTCGAACAGACTTGGGGCGATAGTCACCACTCTGATTCCATACCGAGCCAGATCCCGAGTCATTGGCAGTGTCAAGGAGGCGATAGCGCCTTTCGATGCACTATATGCGACTGAAGACATATCAGCAGTGTGCTGTAAAATCCTAATACAATACTCACTTTGTCCTGTCTGGCCGTCAAAGGCAGCTGCAGACGCCACCATTATTACAATTCCCCGCTCTCCATCCTCACCAACGGGTGTGGTTCGAGCCATATGTGGTAGGCATTGTCGGATCAGATCGATGGTACCTCGGACGTTGACGTTCATAACAAAGTCGAAGTCCTCAAGACTGAAAGGATCCAGGTCCTTATTGAGTATCTGGACATATATTAGCCTAAGCCAATGCGCCTTTGTCCCATCACCCATACCTTTGCACCAGTGGCGACACCAGCTGCAGCGATCACACCACCGATTTCTTTCCCAGTCTCCTTGACCCATTCCAGAGCCCCCTTCACAGCAGCAGCGACACTGTCCGTTTCCAGGACATTCGTCTCGAAAAATCTGATCCTTCCACCGCCAACCTCTTTTACCAGCTCTTCTGCCAACTCCTTATTCATATCGAGAATAGCAGCATATCCTCCATGTTGGCAGATATCAACAACGGAAGCTCGACCAAGTCCGGATGCTCTGTGAGGATCTTAGAATTGAAAATGGTCTATGATAAGCTGCAGACTTACCCTCCGGATACGACGAATGTTCGACCCTCAATCTTCATGGTAGCTGACCTGAAGGTATATGTTTCTACATTTCGGGATCGTGGTTCAAGTTCACACAATGCTGACCAGACCGTCCGTCAGCAAGCTTTCACGTGCCGAGGCTCAGAGCCGGAACAGCGACTGACTCCGATTAGTCATCCAGATGCTACGGACTCGTACCTAGTAGCGAAGGTATGCTCTTCCGCTTTGAGATTCTCTGTTACAACAGTAATTCGGCGTCCATACTTTTCCTCTTTACGTGCGTAGATAGCCAGACTTATGAAAACTTATCTTCTACCTATTCTGAGAACCCAAGCTGTTATTGGAATTGGAAATAAATTAATGGGCCAAATGTTCAACATGCAGACGGTGCAATACGAGGGACAATAAGATTCATACTTCCAATTGACAGCGGGTTTAACTCTCAATCTGAAGACATAGGTTGCTTGGTTTGTGGGACGGCCGACCTTCTTCTTCTATAGCATTGAACATGATTCATCGTCGTTAATAATCTGCGGTCGGTCGTATAAGTTTTACACCGTTAAATAGCCATAAATCTTCATCCTAACCCTACGCAGAACTGCCCCTTTCAGTATATCCTTTCACCAAAGCTCAAAGGACGAACTTAGAAGGCATTTTCGAGTACTATTGAGCAACAAATTGTCCCTAAAAAGACCGGCTTCTCTATTGAAAGTCTGAAATTGAAGAGGTGCTTTATAACTTGCTTGTGGGGCAGAAATCGTTGGTAATACTTAACTTCAAAAGTATCAGTTGTGGTTCTTGTCTCACACAGTGCGCATTTTTGTCTCAAAAATTGTATCAGAAGTTGCACATTCAAGCCAAGACTGAAAGCCTCTCATCTGGTCTCAGCCGCATCAAACCCCATTAACCTGTCACTGAGACTCAAGCTCGCCGAAGATTTGAAGATTGAATCTATATACCAAAGACATGTTGACATTTCAATCCCTACAAGTTCTTAATAGACTTCACCGTTCGATGGGTGCTCTTCTTTTCAAATTACGAAGCAGAATAAGAGCTTGAACAATATCTGTTCTACTAGCGATTGCTGTAACACGCCCATCGCTAGACCAGATGTGCTAGCAGCTTAGTTCAACCAGTGTGCTTATTATGCGTTCCTGGGAATAAGAATTTGCCAGTCACATCTTGAGGGCATATTTACATTGAAGAAACATACTTGAGCGGATGCATTCATTGGTCCATTTCTGCATTCGATAGCATTTTCCAGTCCGGTCCTGAGGCGGGTGACGTCAAAAGCCACACATGAAGATAACAAACCTAAAGCAAGGGTTGAGCCTTCTCGGCAGTAGTAACAATACAAGCTTCGTTCATTGTCCCGCTCAGGATTTTGTCTTCGAGTGAGCTATTTTCAAACAAAAGCCATGCCTCCATCGACTTTTGTAGACGAGAACATCATGAAGTGCCTCTCAAAATCCCGAGGTGCCTAGCGCCGCCCGTCGGAGGTTAGCGGTCAATCACCGACTGACACGAGCCTTATCAAAATTGGCAGTGATGTGATGGGTACCCGCTTCACGCTCGAGCCGCGCAACTCTTTTATCGATCAACCTCACAAAACATTTGGCAGACCAGCACCGATAAGGATTTCAACATCCACCTTGCGCAACGACGTCTTGAAGCAATCTGCTTTTTTGAAAGAAAGGACACTGAGCGACAGAATGGTGCGACCCAGACGGTCTTCCGCTGCGAGCGATGAATCTGCGAGCACGGCACGGGATCAGGTTTGTTGGCAGCGACATGCCCGAAATAGCGGGAACGGTGTTGATTGAGTGAGCAGGAATTGGGCAGCATGTACGACTACTTGGCCAAGATCATTCTGCTAGGACCCAGCGGCAGCGGGAAGTACGCTCAAGCTCCTATCTATCTTGTCGCAAACGCGTGCTCACAAAGAACTACAGATCGTGCCTATTGCACCGCTTTGTGAAGAACGAGTGGAGAGTCCTGACATCGCAGACTATTGGCGTGGAATTCGCGAGCAAGATTATAAAGGTTGGGACAGGAAACCGGCGCAAGAGAATAAAGCTTCAAGTATGTTGGTCGGTCTAGGGTTTATGAACCGGTGAACTGATCATTCCTAGCTCTGGGACACAGCAGGCACAGAGAGATTCCGCTCTGTCTCACGCTCCTACTACCGCGGCGCTGCTGGCGCGATTTTGGTTTACGATATAACCTCGCATTCCACCTTCACCGGACTACCAACTTTCATGAACGATGCTCGAGCGCTAGCCTCCCCGAACCTCACATGTCTCCTTGTCGGCAACAAACTAGATCTTGCAGATCAGAATGGCGACCTTATTGATGCATCTCTTCCTCCTGCGACACCGTCAAGTATAAGCAGTAAAGGATCCGCATTTCCATATCATGCTGGTGGTTCAGTCACGTCATCCTCAGGCTTGGGTTCTCAATTGAAAGCATCCATCGCCCCCGACGGACGAGAAGTCAGCGCAGAAGAAGCATCAAGATGGGCCTCCAAAGCCGATATTCCAGTCTCAGTGGAGGTGTCTGCCTTGTCCGGCGAGAATGTCGATGAAGTTTTTGGACGGTTAGCGAGGATGATCTTGACGAAAATAGAACTCGGGGAAATTGATCCTGATGATCCAATGTCCGGAATTCAATATGGTGATAGCGGCATGTGGACAGGTGCTGCGAGTGATGTCGCAAGCGTAAAGAGCGGTATGACCGTCGACGATGGGACCGGCTCGCGAAGACGAAGAAGACCGAAAAGCAAAGCTGGTCAAAATTGGGGATTGGGTGGCATGCGAGAGTGGGAGGAGGTTTTCACTCTGAGCAGTAACAACAGAAGGAGGCGTGGTGGATGTTGTTGATCCTGAGTGAGAGCGCTGGGCGATCTCAACGAGAACGATATCATGTCCTCTCCCGAGCCCCTTCCTGGGATGTGCCTTATACCTCTTTTCCCCATTCCATTCTTCAGACCACTTGATTTCCACTTTAGCGATGCAGTTAAGCGAGTTATAGAACATTCTTTTTACTTTCATGGGTATAAGAGCGACAGCTGGTTGTCCTGGGCGTTTGTCTTTCATTAGTATTGTTTTGTAGAGATTGTAGAACTTGACATGTCCATAGAATAGTTAATAATAGCTCGATGACCTGATGAATAAGCTGTCAAAGACAGTCAGGAGAAGCTATGGGAGTCTCTGGACCTTATGTGTAATACTGGATAAACTGAGAGGTAACTGAGTTCGGCACGTATTATGACAATTAAAAGACATTTCTGCACCACACTCCATTTTTATCATGTATATACGTCACTATCTTCTTAGTTTGTCATTTTCGAAATCCACCTCTATCTTCTTCGCAACAGTATCATCCGTGAGAATTCTCCATGCTGCAAGTGCCATGCCCTTACCCGCCATGACCGCAATGTGATGTGCTGCGTCAGTTCTCGAAGCACGATTAAATCCCTTGCTGTGCATATTTTCACCTGGTTCAGCCGGTACGGCGAACGTCCCATGAAATCCCGGCACTTCATACGTCACATTTCCTGGACGAGTGGTCAGCAAAACGAAGTAAGCACCCGTGGCACAGAGTTTTTCATACCCATATCAGTTCCGTAGCCTCCAACCTCAACATTACCCAGATCGCAATTGAATCGTGAACCAAGCGTCGCCATAGCATGCGTGAATTCTTCACAGATTGTTTCATTGGGTCGGATTTCAGCGTAGGGGAGCATTCTAAGGGCGCATGTCAGATTTGACAGGGACGGTATCTGGCTACTTACCCATCCTCAAATGAAAACTTGCATTCAGTAGCGATCGCAGCACCTCTCGCACAATTTTCAACTCTCCTCCGAAGAACAAGGACCTCATCCAAGGTTGCGGCGCGGACATTAATATCAACCGTTGCTCGATCTGCAATTATGTTGCTTGGAGTATCGGCGTCCTTCGTCGTGATGATGCCAATTCGATCAGTGGGTTTGCACTGTTGACGCAGCAAACCCACGGCAGTGTATGTTAGATTCGCTGCGTCGAGAGCGTTGATACCAAGCCACGGAGCCGCGCCAGCATGCGCTGCGAGGCCTTCGAAATGCGCTTTGAAAGTGACCCCAGCAAGACAAGTCCCAAAGGATGTACCATCGTTGCTCGCTTCTGACTTGGGCACAGGGTGTACCATCAGGGCGGAATGAACATCAATGAATGCACCTGCATTTATGAGTTTGATCTTCCCTCCTCCGCCCTCTTCAGCTGGACAGCCCAGCAGTCGGACACGACCACGAATTGGCATTTCCTTTAGAGCTGCTACAACTCCCAAGAATGCCGCCATGGAAGCTGTAGCAATCAGGTTATGTCCACACCCATGTCCAACGACAGGAAGAGCATCATATTCAGCACAGAAAGTGACTACGCGGCCTCCCGTGCCGAACTCAGCTTCGAATGAAGTTGGTAGTCCATACGTGTGTTTCTGATGCGGGATTGATTGACTTTCAAGAAATGTTGTGAGAGTAGCATGAGCTTGGACCTCCTCATAGCAAAGCTCTGGGCAGTCATGTATCTACTTGGTGGTCTACATTTAGAGGGCTGACTTTTGATAACCTTTGGGGGCTATTTGGATTACGTACCTGCAGATTCATTGCCTGCAATTCCTGATCTAGCACATCTATGCCACTGATGATAGCTCTCCGTACTTTCTCATCTCTACTGATGATGCCCGAAGCACCAGGAGGCGGCAATAGGATTTGCGTCATGGTGCCCGGAGAACAAACAAGATTGGATACGACCGCACTTGGCAGTTTTATTATGAGGGAGGAAGAAGTATAGATACAATTCCCGTAAGAAAGAAAGACATCACTGTGAGCAAGATGGGCTGGAGCATGGTTCCTGAACTGATACCCGGCTCGCTTCTACCTCGTCAATAACCCAACCAATCACAAGATGCTGTGCGGCACAATTGCTATCTCCCCATAGGCTCCCCCCACTGTTCAGATAGGTGAATAAACTGCAAGCTTCTCGCGAAGCCGCAGTCTACGTTATGGAGATGGCCGGCTAGATGTGCCGTCTTCGTGTTTGAAGAATGGGAGTTACTCGCTATTGCCATAGAACATTGCAATAGCTCACTTATTATATCAGAAAAGATAATTGAGGCTGTGCCTTGGTGGATAATGGCGATGAGTATTAAGAGGCTCTTCCGTTCAGCATTTGGTTTGTAGTAGCTATGCAGGAATAGGGTGCTTTGCCGTCAACCGCGTAAGCTCCATATATGAGTTGTAGGAATGATACATTAGGCACTAAAAAGCTTGGGATAGAGAATATGGGGGCGGAAGCTTTAAATCTTGCCGGCAATTCATCCTTTTCTGTACTTTCATGTTGTATTCTGCCAACCCACGAGTGCCTGGTGCCTAGATGCTCAGGAGCTCGAGTGATTCAACTCAGCTTCTTTTCTAGCCCATTGATCAGGAAGGCATGGGAGGCTATTGATCCCATGCGTCTTATCAACGAAAGCCTCAAAACTGTATGGACTCAGTGATTCATGAAGAGCTTTGTAATTTTTAAAGAAACGCTACTCGATAACAAATGCTCGCTATTTGTATATGAACTCTTCTACCACCTTTACACCAGTTTACCACAACGCCAAGTCCTTTATTAACTCCCACTACTTTTCATTTGGTCCAGCAATTAAGACCTTGATTCCTTTTCCTTCCCTGACAGCTTTGAAAGCTTCCTCAGCTTCCTCGAATTTGACCGTTCCGGTAATTAAAGCCTTGACATCGATTTTGCCAGTCGCGACCAGCTCGACGGCTAGCTTGTAGTCACCACTGCCATACCTGAAACTTCCCCGCGCAGTAATTTCCTTTGCACAGAATGCCATGATAGGGAAAGTGATATCCGATTTCCCCATACCTCCCTGTACGTAATGGCCCCCTCTCCTAACAACGTGAATGCTCGTCTGGATACTTGGTTCAGCGCCAGAAGCATCAATGACTGCATCGGCACCTTCACCAAGATCGCACTCCTTGATCAACTTTGCAGCATTCTCCTCTGCAGATACGCGTGCCGGCGTGAAGGTATGTGTCGAAGTATAGCTGGCAGCGAATTCGAGTCTCGATGGTTGAATATCAACGGAAACAATTTTGGAAGCTCCGTAGCACTTTGCAACTGCGCAACAGAGGAGTCCAACAGGTCCCGCGCCCATTACGACCACAGATTGGCCAGGCGTAATAGCAGCCTGCTTGACGATGTGCACAGCCACCGCCAATGGCTCAATTAGAGCCCCTTCTTGCAGCGAAACATGCTCGGGCAACTTGTAGCAGAAATCCTCAGGAGCTGAGTAGAAACCAGCCAAAGTCCCATCGAATGGTGGAGTAGCAGCAAAGCGCATCTCATTACAGAGGTTGTAGTGACCAGAGAGACATGGCTCACAGTGTCGGCATGGAGTTCCAGGTTCCAAAGCCACTTTATCTCCAAGCTTGAGCGATTTGACTGCAGATCCTAGACTCACGACCGTTCCGGCTGATTCGTGACCCAGGACCATAGGCGCTTTCAAAACAAAGCTCCCGATGGCTCCATGTACCCAATAGTGTACATCGCTGCCACAAATTCCCGTATAATTGATGGCAACAATAACATCGTGTGGCCCCGGTGGAGCAGGCAGTGGCTTTTCCTCGAAGCTAACATCAAATGGCTTGTTCAGGACGAAAGAGAGGTTCTGGTAAGAGGCATGTCGTCAGTTCTGACTGACCAAAGGTAGAAAGCAACCTACACTTTTGCCCAGGACACCTTCCAAAGTCGCTGTTTGTGCCATTGTCCTACTGGTAGTGATGATCGTGGCGGTCAAGTCCTTGAATGAGTGAAATTTGTATCCCAAAGAGAAAAAAGTTGGTTGAAAGGGAGGTTAATCAGGGACAGCTCACAGGTTTCCCACAGTCTCAATCTCGGGAGACCTGCCCCGCCAAAGACGATCTCGTTATTTATGGCGACCCCGCGACGACCGGATAAACACAAGTGGTAGCCTGACGTCGCTGATTGGCGCGGGTAATTGCAAAACGATAGCTCCAACTGCTGACCGTCTCGACGAATTCCACATCAGCTAAAGACCCGAGCTGTTGCTTGTTACGCGCTTCAATGGGAGAAGAGTGGACACAGACCCGAGCTGTTGCTTGTTATGCGCTTCAATGGGAGAAGAGTGGACACAGGGTGGGTATGATCTATGGTGCTGCACTATGAGCTTAGCACTATCTCAGTTGCACAACCAAGCAAACTATACAATCTCACATCTAGTCTTGTCGGAATGAGATGCCATACCTCACCAAGACGTGGAAAGTTGGCAAGTCGTGTACGTGTTCTAGCGCATAACTCCAGTCATACCTACTTATGCGAAAGGGCCTGCTTGGTATGAGGACTCGAGTTGTGCTAGCAAGAAATACATTAGTCCTAATTTGTGCTAGATTTATGGATACACCAAAAGCATACTGACTGGCTTGAAAAGACGTCAATCAGCGGAAGAAGCATAGACATCAAATTGATGTTTGATTAAAGAGACCCTCCGAGGAAAGTTTTCTTTCTTTCATTCTCACAAAGAAACACTCGCGAAGCCGGTGAGCATGGGGGCCGACAGCTTAGCTTGTATGGGGATTTTCGGAAGGCGGTATTTACTGGCAGAATATTTTCCCCATTCAAAATTTTGGTTACGACTCGGCTTTTTGTGATCAAACTCAGCGCAAAGATGGATATCCTTAAGCTCCTGTCGCGATCGACAAAACAAACAGGCAAGAATGCACCAGGGAAGGGAGCGGTAACCCTGCCATCCGCTGGTACACCAGCAAATCCACAGCTGTTCCACGATGAGGTTCCGGAATCGAGAGGGAAGAAGAGGAAGCGTGGTGGTGAGAAAGTAGACGTTGTCAAACAGGGCGAAGAAGATGATGAGGTCGACTTTTTCGCCTCTAAGACTGCGGTGCCAAAGACCAAGAAAGGGAGAAGGGAGAGCGAGAGCGAGGAAGAATCGAAAAAACTAGAGACTATACTCGACGAGCCACACTTGTTGGATGAGGAGGAATGCAGACAGATTCTGAGATCTCATCGGCTGAAACACACGTTACTTCCTTCAGCGAAATCGCAGGAAAAGAAAGTTAAGAAATCGAAGAAAGGGAAAGCAGACAAGAAGAAATCACCCTCCAAAGACGATTACAAACAACTCTATCCACAGCCATTGACAGCATTTGCAGACCTGCGTTCTACATATCGAATTTCGGGACGACTGGCGGAGAATTTGGCAACACAAGGATACAAGATCCCAACTGAGGTTCAAATGGGAAGCCTACCACTGCTGTTACAGCCAGAAACAGCAATCAAAGACGTTGCAGAGCTTGAGGGTGTTTCAGCCGTGGATTTACTTGCTGTAGCCCCGACGGGAAGTGGAAAGACGTTAGCATTTTTGGTTCCGGCTGTGAACAGCATTGTGCAGCTTAGGAGACTGAGCGAGGATAAGAAACATCATGGACTGCAGGCAATTATCGTAGCCCCTACGAAGGAGCTCGCGAACCAGATTGTCAATGAGGCTAAGAAGCTTAGTATCGGAACCGGCATCAAAGTCGTGGGAATGAAGAAGGGTATGAGGGTTGTGGAGGAGAACGAAGACACTGTTCACGAAGAGGAAAACTCTAGCGATGAAGAAGAGAGTGACGAGGACGAAGAGCCAAAGAAAAGCCAAAAACCGAAGCAGCCAATTGCAAAGGCTGATATCTTGGTCACAACTCCTCTCATATTGCTACACGCCTTGGCAACTAAGAATCCCGAAGAGCACGCGCCCTTGCCTTCAGTAAAGACGTTGATATTGGATGAGGCAGATGTACTTCTCGACCCTTTATTCAGGGACCAGACACTTGGGATCTGGAACGCATGTGTAAACCCAGAGCTTCGGGTAACGTTATGGTCTGCAACGATGGGTTCAAATATCGAGGCTCTAGCATCATCTACTATCAACGAAAGACGAAGAAAGCTTGGCTTGGAGACAACAGCCAGAGTCGTGCGACTGGTTGTTGGGTTGAAAGATTCTGCCATACCGAATATTACTCATCGACTGATATATGCTGCCACGGAACCAGGAAAACTCATTGCCCTCCGACAGTTGCTGCATCCAACTGCCAAATCAGCAGATGCCACACAGTCGCTTCGGCCTCCGTTCTTGGTGTTCACACAAACCATTCCCAGAGCTGTAGCTTTACATTCAGAGCTTTTATACGACATTCCAGCCGAGGCAGGAGGCTCCACTCGAATTGCAGTTTTACACTCCGATCTCTCTGACATTGCCCGAGACCAGGTCATGACTCGTTTCAGGAATGGGGAGATCTGGGTTTTGATCACAACCGATATTTTGTCACGGGGTGTTGACTTTAAGGGAATCAACGGTGTAGTAAACTATGATGTCCCAAATTCTGGAGCTTCATACATCCATCGTGTTGGCCGTACTGGACGAGCAGGTCGTGATGGCGGTGTAGCTGTGACATTTTACACCAAGGAAGATATTCCATATGTTAGAGATGTGGCCAACATCATTGCAGCATCAGAAAAGCAGGCTGGAAAGCCAGCGAGCGAGGCGAGCATGCAGAAGTGGCTCTTGGATGCTTTGCCAAAGCCGTCAAAGGAGGAAAAGAAGAAGTTGAAGATGCATGGAGTCGAGGCGAGACGCTCCGGACTGCCCAGCAAGGATGGAAAGGGTGACAAGATGAAGATAAGTACCAAGAGTGGTTACGAAAGAAGGATGGAGAATAATCGGAAGGGCGCAATACAAGGCAGCAAGAGAAGAGCAAAGGAGGTTGAAGCTACGGCAGAGGATGGTGGTGAGGAGAGCGAGTGGGGAGGTCTTGATGAGTAAACCTGTTCATGTAGGTGGAATATTTATGATTTCGAGAATCATTCGAAATTGAAGGATCTCCATTGCAGGAGTCGAGAGGAAGACCAGGTAGTCACAAGCTCTCAAAGCTCGAGGATATAATACAAACAACATCAACGACTTTCTGTCGATGGTTAATCTCTCTCGGATGTTCTTGGGTGTTTTCTCCCAGCTCTGTCAAACTTCTGAATGGTCCCGGAGAATCATTGAGCCAGTGGTCCGTCTAAAATACAAGGCTGCGAAATAACTTTGACCGCGAGTTGTCCCCGGAGCCCCACCTTCTGTACCCCACTCCATGCCTACATCAAATGTTAAACTCCACAATAAACCGTCAAGGGTCCAGGATGTCAGCCCACAGACCATGCCGATGTATAAAGAGCACAAGATGACGTCCAAAGAATGTTTACATCCTTAGGAAAATGAGAACGAAATGGTGCGGTTGACCTTGCGGATGTTGGCCTTGAGTCTCGTCTTGGCAACAACACTGCTTACAATCTGCCATTTGTATGCGGGAGACCTTCGCCTCCCGATGTCCCGATTTCACGACAACAAGCACCCATCCGTGAACACATACGCCCCAGATATAACGACGTCAAAGGACTCGTTCATAGAGGCGTTCTTGAGCACCGAAGATGCGTTGCAGTTCAACCATGCAGCCATCCAGTCGGTGTGTGCGAGCAAGGGTTGGAGGGAAGATGTCGTCTTCACATGCGACTACATCGCAGGAGGGATTGGCAACGTCCGAAACCACCTCCTCAACTGCATCCGCTACGCGATCGAGGCAGGGGGTTCACTCGTCATACCTGGTGTCATGCGACGCAACCAAGATGATATTTCAGAAATAGACACAGAGGATTGGATGGACTTGGGGTACTTGTTCGATAAGGAATGGTTTCTCGAGCATTTGTCGACGGCCTGTCCAGAGTTGAAATTGTGGCAAAGCCTGGATGACATCCCCGCCAGCAGCAATGGCACCATGAGCCAGAAAATCAAGCTATTACCGGGTAGCCTAGATAGCTGGGTGCCAAGGTGGGGGCTTGCACACCCTACTAGCTGGCGAGCATACTTTGACCAGTGGTTAGATGTGTTCCGGGATGATTCTAGTGCTCAGACATATCTTGTTGGTATTGGAAGAGCATATCTGGAATTCCCGGTGATGTATGATGGAGAGAAATTTGTGGAGGAATTTGGGAAGATCTTGAGATTTAGAAAAGACGCAAGAGTCTTGGCTGGGGTTGTTCTCTGGGAACTACAACGGAAGTTTTTTCACGAAAGGGCGATCATCGTCCCAGGGGACCGAGTCAGCGCCAATACCTACTTTGGAGTTCATCTACGAACAGAATCGGACGCTGTAAAGGCCTGGCCCGAAGCTGATTGGAAGTTCCAGCGATACTCAATCCAGTCGACCCTGGCTATTGAAGAGATCAGTCACAGTACTTTGAAGGTTGTTTATATAGCCAGTGGGAACACAACAGAGGTCGCACGCTTCGCAAATGATGCTCATGCCTCGACCATGTTATCCGATCTTGCTGGGGTTGTCACAAAACATGACTTACTCTTTACCGAGGATAAGAAGGCCCTCGATAGCTTCACCTTTGATCAAGCTGCGATGGTGGATTTCATGGTCATGGAAAAGTCATCCAGATTTGCTGGCATTGGACATAGTTCGTTCGCTTGGAATATTGCCTTGAGAAGACATCTTTTGGTTAAGAAGCAACGTAGCTATCTGTCCGGACCAAATCTGCTGCATGATAGCTTGAGTGACATTTGGGGGGTTACAAGATCTTATGTCGAGTATTCTAATTGCATGTGGCCGTAGGAAGCTCAATTACGAAGAGAAGGACCGAATTAATGCAGTTTCGGTCCTAAGTACATCTCCGGAGACGGAAAATGGCACTGAACAGGTCTCGGGGATTTGAGCAGGCGTTCTCGTACAATGAGCCAAGGAGAATAAGGAAGACCACCAGCAATAAAAGAACAGTTAGCGGCTGGGAAGGACAAAGCCAGTTTGCGAGTATCTGATACGGCAGTGATGTCAGCTTAACTGCAACATAAACACGAACGACGTTATCATCCACCTCACACCGCTAAACACTTCCTATTTGACAAAGGTAACCACTCGATCACAAAGATTTGGAATTTCAAAACCATTCAAGACCTCTGTTTTGCAGGAGCTCCATTCATTCATGATCCAACGTGTTAGAACAGTACGCATATCAGCGAGTATAGATTTCCCTCCTCCTGGCTGACAGAGGGAAGATGTGCCGCATCCAGATGCCATCTCGCACTATGAGGAATACTGGAAACCCAAGTGCAACCGGCGTGCTGTAGAAGTAAGGCTGAATAATGCAGTGAGCACGACGTAGCCATTCCTTTGTCATCCCAACATGAATGGCTGGGGAGTTTCCCCGAGGTATCTTGCTATTTGGCGACTGTAACCGACAAGAGCAAGCAGTTGACGACAACAACAAATAAGTCCAAAAAATCATCCACCTCCAAGCCGTCCAAACTACACTAACAAGCATACCGCGCCATAGAACAATCCTTGCTGGATATGCATTCTCCTCAGGACTTAGCAGGCTAAGTTTAACCTTAAGAACAGAGCCAATGTGAACTACAAACTGATGCAAGCGCTAGGCTATTATAAACACATGGCCAAGGGCGGGGACTGGGGCTCATTCTTCACTCAGATCATGGCCATCAATTACCCACAGTGCCCTCGCATATAATTGCAATACAGTCGTTGGTGGTGTGCCGGGTTGGCTCTGGAGTCTCTGGGCTTATGTCAAGGCGATTACCCGGTGCAGGGTGAGGATAGTCTGTTTGGGAGGAGTATGTGGAGGCAAAAGAGTCCGGGAAGTACCGTTAATTTGTCATGAATAACTTGTCGTGGAATTTGGATACTGACTCCTATTCCTCTACCCTGTAGTCTATTCAGAAATTTGATCTACAAAGCCTTAAGCGCTGATATATAGACTTCATGGAATCTCCGCTGGGTCAGCTAGCCTGGATCCTAGATAAGGTTCACGTCATCGTCGATGAAGGAAGGCAGCATGATTGTTGAGGAAGAGCTTCTCAACATGGACAATGGTTAGGTCTCCCTTTCTACCATTTTGCGCCTCATTGAGTAAAGACATTACTCGCTCGCTCAACTAACTCCGCCAAATTCTCTGGCTCTATGTCTTTCCTACACCCTCACGACCCTTCTCCTCAGCGCCAATCTACAAAGACATGAAACAGCCCAAGCCGATTTCCTCAAGCCTATGATCCCCTCCGTGGCAATCGGTCCCTCCATATCTCCCCAAGCTGTGTCCCCGTCCATCCATATCCTGCCTTCATCCCCTCCCTCCCTTCCAAGAACCTAAGTCTCAACCCCACTCTACTCTCATGTTCAGAACCACTGAGTGTCTACCTAAAAGTAAACACGAGTGGCCAGAGGTCGCCTGTTTACCAAAGTAGTGGACTCAGAACCGCGTGGCAAAGAATATTCTTTTCTGGATGGAACTGCAGCTACTCAGAGCCCCGGGGATCTGGCGAGGAATATTATAGACTTTACAGCGTTGCTTGGTGATGCAAGGGCTAGAGAGTTGAGACATACTGGGGCGTGATGATATTGCCAAAGGATGTTAACGACGTATGTTTGATGGTGAATGAAATATGCCATGGAATTTGCATGTTCATTAGAGGATCGGGGTTTGTACCATGGTTAATATATATTGAATAGATGATAGCTAGCTACTCGTAAGTAAGGAATGCTACTGGAATGATAAATTGTTCCTATCTAGAGAATGCCTTCGGTCAATTCCACGATCTAAAAAACGAGCAACGGATGGGCTGAAGGGATGAGTACCAAGTATGCTTGAACTAAAACTGTGCAAAAAGAATGTTCAAAGCCGACAAAAGGCTCCCACGAGGCTCACACTTAGAAGTTCAACTCAACTCAAACAGACTCGACCAAACTAGTAGAGCAAAACACTATTTCTGCGTTCATCGCCCAATCACTTCTTCACCCTCTCAAGGAGAAGTCGTCACTCGTCAACTCTGCCTCCCAGGTAAAGCACATTCTCTCTAACAGCCGAAGTGATGGGACCTTCACCAGTGTAGATGTACAGCATGACTTCCTTCCAAGCACCAGCATGCGGAATAGGAATATCAATGGAGTCACCCTTGCGGACATGGCCAGACAGCATCAATGCAGCCAATGCAGGAAGATAGTGAAGCGCGTATTCAATGTCTGGATGCATTGAATTAGTTTCAAGTCCCAATTCGAACAACGGAGCAAGGATGAGACATACGGATTGGAAATGCACCGGAGATGGCTGGCGAAGCTCGACCTCCAGGGCTTGCACAGCGTGGATCACCATCAAGTCCTGAGGGTAGTTTTTGTGAAGGTCCACTGAGTGATTGGCGAGTTCGATTAGACTGGGGTGGCAGTACTTCGTGCTGCATGGGAGGGATATTAGATCTTAGCTCTTCGACGTCGAATTGCTTTTGGATCAGAAATGGCTTGCGTTCTCTGTCCTTAGGAATCACCCGTGCTCGGATTGTGGTATTACTTGAGACGACATTGTTTCCCTCCTTTAACAGTGCGAGACTGGGTCTTCGTAGGTGAACAACATTGATGAAGGCATCAGCCGTTGCCGTATTACCAAGGTAGGTGTGGCCCCATGTTCGAAGTCGGTCATGCGTGTATTGGAAAGGGATCGGTCCTAGGACCTCGGTTGTGGTAGGGGTACCGTCACTAGGTGCAGTTCGCGTGGCAATCTTACTAACTTTCATCAGATCACTCTGCTTGGTGGCATTGGCAGAAGGTGTTTCGTCCTTGGATTGTGCGGCCGAGTCCTCGCAGATCTGTGGGAGCTTTGATGCTGGCGAGGAAATGCTGAAATCGCTCAGCTGTTTGGTCACTGTCGCAGCTGAATGCCGTCTTGGAGCATCTATTGCAAGTGCACCAGCTTCCGGACTTATATCTCCATAGATTCCTGGTTCAGCGTGGTCTCGATAGTATTCCCGAGCTACAAGAACACTTGGACTCGGCAGTGCGCTTGATTGTAAGGGCAGCATCGTGGCTGTGTGAACGCCAGGATTTGGGCCATCGATATCCTCATAGTTGGTCTCCAAAGGCTGCAAGTTGTGCTTCTTTGAACGGCGAGGAAGGGTGGTCTCAGCCATGCTTGATGATATGTTTACCATGACCGGAAACACTTCAATCTTGTCAGGTCTGACTCTTGGATGGTAGAAATGATGGGACAGCCAAGGAGTATTTATTCTTGAGCTTTTGGTGGTCTGATGAGGGGAAAGCAGGCCGTTGTTTCGACACAAAGATAAGCCATGCTTCAGAATGTCCGACTTTGCCCCTTACTGTTGGGGCCGTCGTGTGCTTGATAACAGACAAAGAAAAGATGTAAGATGTGTAACAAGTCCACTAAGAGCAAGTCATCGGGTCGGCATCAGAGGCTTGTGCTTGGGGAGGGAAGGGCAGGATACTTCAGCTCACTCAAGCAAGGATTATATCAACGAATGAAGTCTCGGAGACTTGCCGAAACGCATTCTTATAAATGGCAGACTGCTGAATACGAGTCAGCCCTGCTTTGGAAACTGAATCAAGCGCGATGACCATGTTCTTTCTACCGATCAACCTGTCATGTTCTAGACCAAGAAATAGATTTGGCGATGTGAAGGAGAAAGCGAGATGGGGTCGTCGTCCGGAGAAGGCTCAGGCCGAGGCGAACAAGCGGCCGCGTTCTTTTCCTAACGCTCGTCGCGTCGCCTTGCTGGCATCTTTGTTCCCGACACGACTTCACAAGCACTGAGGGACGGCAAGCCCGTTGAACTGTCGCCATGTCCCGATCGTTGGAAGAGAGTATGGCAGCGAGCTATAAAAGCTTGAAGGAGGACTTCGTCTCCAATCTGGCTGGTGGAGAAATTGGAGAAATCAACTATGTTACAGCTGTAGCTCCAGTAAGCTCTAGACATTTTATTCGAGCTTGCGATGGCACGTCCTAACTTGCAACCAGGTCGCAGTCATCCTCTGGTCAGTCTTGCAGACTCGTCAATCACTCTTTACAGTCTATACTCCCATCGCCTTCCTCGTCGATTTCTTCCTGAATGTGGGAGCAATCCTGCTTGCCACCACCCTCTACGCGGACAGCCCGCTTTTGCTGAACCTGCTTCTCATCGCGCCGGCTGTACTAGTCTATGCCCTGCCATCAAACAATCCTCACAAGAAGAAAGCAAAGCCACCGGGGTTAGCTCCAACGAAAGGTGCTAGCTCGCTCAGCCCTCTGCCAAAGAAGCCTTTCTTGACTACGTACCGTGGCTGTATGATGGCCATAACATGCTTAGCAATACTTGCCGTCGATTTTAGAATATTCCCTCGCAGATTTGCAAAAGTCGAGACTTGGGGTACATCCCTTATGGACGTGGGTGTTGGTTCCTTTGTTTTCTCCGCCGGTGTGGTGGCTGCCCGACCAATCCTTAAGGAGCAGCTTGCAAACAAGACCTCAAGACTGAGCACTCGCCTCTATGCTTCTGTACGACATTCCCTGCCACTCATAGTCCTCGGCCTCATCAGACTTTATAGTGTTAAGGGCTTGGACTATGCTGAGCATGTAACGGAGTATGGTGTGCATTGGAACTTCTTCTTCACGCTGGGGTTCCTGCCACCTTTTGTTGCCATATTCCAGTCTGCTTTCCAGCTCCTACCATCCTATGAAGGCCTAGCAGTTCTTCTGGGCATTGCGTACCAGATTGCTTTGGAGTTTACCAACCTCAAAGCCTTCATACTGACCGCGCCTCGGACTGATCTGCTTTCTCAGAATCGTGAGGGCATATTCAGTTTCTTTGGATACTTGGCAATTTTCCTCGCCGGCCAAGGCACTGGCATGTACATCATCCCGAGGGAGATGACCAAGACCATCAGGACTGGGCCCGAGCATAGACAGAGGTTATTGATCACCTTGGCAGCGTGGTCTTTGTGTTGGATCGTGCTCTTCTGTCTTGTTACAAACTACTCCTACGGATTCGGGTTGAGCGTATCTCGGCGACTGGCCAACCTTCCATATTTCCTCTGGATCTCAGCCTTTAACTGCACTCAGATCCTGGCATTCTGTGTTGTAGAGACTGTCTTTTTCCCAGCTGCGCACCGGAGCATTGACACAAAAGCGGAGCATGATGCGTACCAATCGTCTACCAGCAAGGTGCTCGAGGCATTCAACCGGAACGGACTAGCAGTTTTCTTGGTTGCCAATCTGTTGACGGGTTTGGTCAACTTGACTGTCCCAACCCTTCATGTGAACAACATTCAGGCCATGGGATTATTGATGGCATATGCGATAACGCTCACAGGTCTTGCAGTGGGACTAGACGGCTACGGTATCTCGATCAAACTTTAGCCCAAGAAAGCTTTCAATGTGTCAATCCATTATGTGCATTGCACACCATACGAGGTCCGACGAACCGAAGTTGTGATCCTGGTTGGGCAACGGTGCGCACTGGCAATTGTGGATGACCTTCCGTGACTGTTTCACTTGGATAACCCTTGATGTTTCCATGATGTGCAATCTCTGGAAGTGACGGAATGGGTATTGCGAGGACATGCACACGCACAAAGCGTCAGCCCACGGGTCGTGTTCTTTGGAATTTGCTATGTATGACCATGCAGGTCTAAGCCAGAGTTGGTGTCGCTGTAAAACTGGGCAGCATTCACGTGCTGCCGTGCAGCGACTCTGCTGGCCCACAAGAAGATCAGTAGTGAGCGAGAGAAGCGTGGTGAACCGCCCACTCGGGCACGATCTTGTAGCCTTGCTGACCTAAGACGAGGCTGGATGACGTGGAGGGTCGGAAGGGAGAGGGCGAGCCGGCAGAGTGCGGTGCTGGTGCAATAGCGGAGGACTTAATCTAAAGAATGCTCAGATTCCATAACATGATTTATTGTGCGGCAAGTGGCATTGTCCGGAAACAGGTGTATCTGAAGCATCCCGAAGACTTTCGAAGTTGCAAGCAGACTTCGCATGCTCTGGCTGGGACTTACTGAAGCCAGCCGGGCGAGGCTTCATTAGACCGTGCAGCTGTGTACCTGAACCATTCCCTTGTTGGTCTTCGCCGTGCCTCTTATAGGGGCCGCTAAGGCTGATGCCGTTGGTGCCCGTCCGTCTCAGCCAATCATTCTTTCGTGGCCCCATGACAAGCACATGTACATACATACAATCACGGCGCCTTCTCTCCTGCCTAGCTGCAACTTCTTCCTTACGAACGAGATAGTTTGCTCTTGGGACACATGATTGATGCGAGAGCGCGTGCCATGGCCACACCATGAGGAATTGTTGATTACTGCTGGCCAGAACCCTCGGAGCCCTCGTTCGCAGGACGCCGCTGGAACTTGACGTTTAAGTCCCGAGCACGCACCACCCGTGCATCACGACGAGAGACGAACTCTCGTCTGAACTGCTGGATGGGTGTCAGGACTCCGAGGGCAAGCCAGTGAGCCAGCTGGGCAGAATGTCGAAGGGGCCTGGCGCCTCCTGAAAACTCAAAAGTCGTGCTCGGCATCCCGTCATCATAGTGTCGTCTGCTCCGCGTTCAAGCCTCGTCCCAAAGCGATGTGAGTTTTAAATAGTGCAGCAGTCGATGCGATGAGACCGAAGATCCTGATTGCTGCTGGACAGGGATGCGTACGGTATAAACAATCGCCTCATCTCCGGCCGTTAATGCTGGATCGCCGGCTTTCTTTTTCGCTGGACCTTCCTACCCAAGGGGAAGATCAACGCTGACCTTGATTTGACTGAGTGACTTGGAGAATATCGGGAAGGCCGTTGCCTTTCAATGCAAGTAAATTAGCCCCGGTGAGAAATGATGAACTTGGAGGCTCCAGTGACGGCTGTTTCATGGATAGTCTGGACGACACCACCCGACCCGACCATGGGACAAGCCTATAAGCACACGCTGACTCTGTTCTCCGCCTCGACGTCAACACAGCAGGGCCTGGGTTTATGGGGAAAATAGCCACGTCAATGCAGATAAACAATGTTTATGCACTACTGCATACCAAGCACCACGCTTTATCGTAAATCAACGCGCTCCTGTTCCGACGAGGGGCCGCTACTCCTTGGATCCGCGCACAACCCTTCTTCCTTCGCCCACCGGCCGTCGCGTCGTGTAGGCCATAGCCACAACGCGATGCGACGTTGGCCGTCAAGCAAGCATACAGGGACACACGCTTTTCATGAACTTGTCGGGAGCGTGTCATCGGGAGCGTGTCATTGTTGACGTTCGAGTCGGTCGAGACAGGACAGCGTGACGATATGTCCGTTTGCGGACAGGCACGATATCCTATCGGACGTGACAGGACAGGAGGAGGGAAGGGAAGGAGGGCCTCGCAATTAGCTATGTTTACATTGATGCAATGCTTCCCTACGACACGTACCCTATGCTATGGCCAAATGGAGTTGCCGATCGAGACTAACCAAAACTCTCGTGCCATTGAGTGATCGAAGTCCGCATGGCCCGTATGTGATCTCGCTCGTGTCAAGGTGTTGCTTGCCAGGCGCGCTCGTTGCATTTGATTGTTGCTTGTCCTGCAATATCCAGTTTCCGTATATCGACCAGATGGAAAACGCAAGCAAGGCGTTCAGAAAGTCCATTCCATTACTCAAGTATACTACCTACTCACCCCTCGGCTTTCTTTTCCTTTCCTTTCCTTTCTTCTTCTCTTCTCTTCTCTCTTGTAAATCTGGTCCATCCTCCGGTCGCTCTCCACCGCCATTCTCGTCACCGAGTGGAAACGTTTAACCATCGTGGTCGCTTCTTCACTCATTAGCCTTACGATAATTTGTCCCGCGGCTACCGATCCCCCAACGTCGTGGTTTGGGCGCGTGGATTTTGACTCTTCGACCTGCCGCGTCAACCATCGATCTATTCCTTGGTTCCAGGTGGAAATCCTTCTCGCACAGTGCCCTACCGTACCGTACCGTTTCTTCATCAATCCACCGTGCCGAAGAGTCATCTAGTTTTATTTGCTTTCCCGCCGCGCGAGAGAACTGACATCAGGGGGGAAAAAAGAAAGCGGAGTGATTGTGACAGCTCGCTCGTATTCTTACAAGCAGCGCGGATTCCTTAGCTTATTGCTCGCAGCATTATTGTTGCTCTGGATTCGGCCGCAGGAACCAGCGAGGTTGGGAAGTTGGGCTGCCCCTTTTCCTCAAACATCGCTAGCTGAGATCCCTCCTGCCTTATACCTTCCAGTCGCAAAAGGAAATTACTGGATCCAAGCAGAGCAGAGCAATTGCTACTCAACTGGGACAAGACTCGCCCTACCTTATTTACCTTCGCCGTCAGCCAGGACGAAGAAACTACCGGACCACTGGCCTCCTCTAACCCACCTTGTCTTTGCGGCCCAGCAAACATCTCGAGTCTCTCGTCCTCCGATCTACATTCACATCACATACCATCACCCTCCGCCAGCACTGCTTCCTTCGGCTAAGCACGTACCAAACATCGGACTGTGAATCAAATCAAACGATACCCACTGTCGCCCCGTTCTCGAACAGTCTCACGTTCACTACTGTGCTTTCTTCGCACTGCTGCATACTGCTGCACACTGCAGTGCACTGCGCTACGCTACGACCGCCGGCCTATACGAATATCCACATCGAAACTTCCTCCCGTACCTGTACCTATCACCCAGCTGCCGAAAGCTCTCCTGCGCGCTCGCGGTCAATTGATTGAGTGGTTGGCTGTTTGCTTGCCCGTTCGCTCGTTGGTTCTAGCTGCGTGATACTGGGTGCTTGAATTGATTGACAAACGCACCTCGCCTTATCCAACCACCCGTCCATCGAAAGCTTGACTGCGACACGCCTACCCCTACCATACCTTCACGCCCTCGCTCTCACTCGCCCGCCCAAATAATTGCGACTCCATTATCGAAACATCAGCTCCCTCCGACTTGACAGCGCACCATGGTAGCTGGCCAAGTTCATTGGTGACAGAGGCGACCCATTTCGCAGGATTCACAGCAGCCGAGCGCAGCGTGAGAACTGGTTTTCGTGGAGCAGCATTATCATTGAGAGAGCTTCATCATAATCTTTCTCTGCCTCGTCCAATTTAGGATCACAAGCTGCTGTCGCTGCAGATACTCAATTTTATAGACAGATCGCCGCGCACGCCAGAAGATGTCTTCGGCCGCATTACAAGCAGCGCCACACCAGCCAACTTCCCTAGGATCGCAGTCTCCTGTAGCAGCATCATCGTCCGGTAGGCCATATACGGCAGGGTCATCGCAGTCTCGCGACCCCTATTACAACCAGAATCCTCCCAACGCGTCCCCCTCCTCCGCTCGACGAGCATCACGACGACCCAGTGGAAATGGCGCATCGGCCTCGAACAATCTTCCACATCAGCAACAACAACAATATTATTCCCCGACGCCAACCGCCGGACTCGGAACTTCTCGAAGCGCGAGTGCTGCCAGCCAAGCTGCTTCTGCGGCCGTAGTGGCAGCTACTCCTTCTGGATACCCTGCTATGTCTCCTGGAGACCACCAGCGCGGTGTTCCCCCAGTCGTATCACCTCGAACATCCTCGAATCGATCTGGCGCGGAACGAAGGGAGAGTACAAGAAAAACTGGATATGCAGATGGGCAAAGTGATCGTCGACGAGACAATGGACAGACAAACGGGACAGACGCTGCTGTCGCTGCGGCAAACGCGGCAACGAGATCTAGACGGAAAGCCCAAGATTCCCCTGGGGATGCTCTACCGCATCGATCAGCCAGCAATCGAGAGTCAACCAGGTCCCAGCCTGCCGCTACAACACCGACCGGCCCTTCGAGAGAAGCTAGTGAAGTGTTGAATCGCATGATTGTGAGCAAGCCAGAGGTCGATCTGGACCGGGAACGCGAAAGAATGGCCGAAGCTGTACCAGCATCTCCAGTAGCTGATTCTCACCAAAGTGCAATGGGCATGATAAGTACTGAGACACCAGAAGATGCCCCGAGAGGTGCCCGGAGTCGACATGACCATTCAGCCAGTGCTGGGAAGAGAGAGAAGAATAGCCGATTTGGAGAGTACTTCTTGGGAAACACACTCGGAGAGGGAGAATTTGGAAAGGTCAAGATGGGTTGGAAACAAGAAGGTGGTGTTCAGGTGAGCGCCTTGCACTCAGGATTATGTTTGGTCCCTAACAATTGTTTCTAGGTCGCCATCAAGCTTATCCGCCGCGATACAGTTGGTTCCAATCCGCAAAGACTTGCCAAAATTTATAGGGAGATTGCCATTCTTCGAGAGATTTCACATCCAAACATTGTTCAGCTGCATGAAATGGTAGAGACGGAAAAACACATCGGTATAATATTGGAGTATGCTTCCGGAGGAGAGCTGTTTGATTACATTCTCAATCACAGATATCTTAAGGACAACGCAGCACGGCGGTTATTTGCGCAATTGGTCTCCGGCGTGGGTTATTTGCACAAGAAGGGAATTGTTCACAGAGATTTGAAGTTGGAGAATCTGCTGCTCGACCGCAACCGCAACATCATCATAACGGATTTCGGATTTGCCAATACTTTCAACCCAGAAGATGAGTTGGGAGAAGAGATCGAGAGCAACCTTATCGACCGAGACTACGTGAAGAGGATGGACCTAAATAAAATATTGCCTTCAGGGAGCCGAAGAGGTGATTTGATGCAGACTAGTTGTGGAAGTCCCTGCTATGCAGCTCCAGAGCTTGTTGTCAGTGATTCGCTATACACTGGACGCAAGGTTGATGTCTGGAGTTGTGGTGTCATTCTTGTAAGATGCCCATCAATGCCTGTTGTGCCGATGGCTAACCTCATTTTCAGTATGCCATGCTTGCAGGTTACCTTCCTTTCGATGACGACCCAGCGAACCCAGAGGGCGACAACATCAATCTTTTGTACAAATACATTGTGTCAACACCATTGACCTTCCCCGAATATGTCACACCACACGCTCGCGATCTCTTAAGGCGGATTTTAGTACCAGATCCACGGAAGCGCGCAGATCTCTTTGAGGTTGCCCGTCACAGCTGGTTGAGTGAGTATTCTCACGTCGTTGGGTTCATTACAAGCAGTGCAACGACTTCGGCAGATATTGGGTCAGCCACGGTTGGCCTGGAGGAAGAACATGGAGCGCCTCTCCTGGCGAGAAGTGCTTCTGTACGAGAAGCATCCAAGTCACAGAAGGCACCAGCCGCTGTTGGAGATCTTGCACGCAAGCACGGTGGAGTCGATGCAGAAGAGTCGTACCCCAAGCCTCAAAAGGATAACAAGCGTAGGACTGTTCAGGTCGAGTATGTTGCCCCAAGATCACAAACTCAACGAGGTGAGACATCGGTTCCACCTAGCGGCTCAAAAACCCGAGCTCGGGCAGGTAGCAACGGCCCGGTGGAGGTGCCAGCAGGGCAGCAGGCATCGAGGCGGCCAAGTACTTCAGAAAAGCCATTGCCACAGGATCCTCCAGGTTCTCGTGGTGCAGAGACTCAATATGCACAAGGGCGACGGGCATCCGGCTCGCAACAGAGATCGCAGGGAATGGCACCACCAGCACGTTCTGGACGAGAAGCGCCCAGAGCTGTCTCAGATGCCAATTACATGCAAGCCCCACCGTCCCTGGCCAGACCAGCTACAGGTAATTCCATGGGCTCAGCAGCCAGTCGGTCTGGGTCCATGGCCTTGCCAAGCCGCGGCTCTTATGGTCAGCCAGCTGCTCCAGCTGTAGCTGGAACAAATGTTCACGGACGTATGGCCCAGCCAAGTCGGGGCAAGAGCTACAACTCATCTACTCCAGCAAGCCCAGACGAAATCTCGACCGACTACGGGCAACCCAGTATCACCAAGGTCCCATCCAAATTTGCCAAAGTTTCGGGGCATGGACAAGCAAATCAGAGTTCAGAGCATAAGAGCCATAAACGATCTAGCACAATTGGAGGCATCTTCAGCAGGACGAACTCAATCTTTGGCAAATCAGACAAGGGTCAAGAAAAGGCTGAGAAACCGGAAAAGTCCAAGAAGTCCTACCCTCCAGTTAGTATGAACTCAACAAGGCAAGCAGCTACTGGGGGCGATACGCCATCGCGACAATCTATTGATTCCCGTCGGTCAACCTCATTTGGCTTTAACAAGAAGAGAAGTGGAAGCATAACCGGGTCTCAAACGACATTGCAGGAGAAGCCGCGACGGTTCTCTCTGCTTCCAGCCTCGTTTTCCTTGAAATCTATTGGTATTGGAAAGGAATATGGAAATGCTGGTACTCCTTCTGAAGATGGATATGACCGACCTGATAGTCGCAATGATTATCTAGATCAGCCACAAAGCGGACGTGGCGAGTCAAGAAATATCAGTGGAAGCACAGCTGGGCCACAACAATCTGGGGATGGCGGATACGATAGGAATCGTGACAGCCCTCACCAAGATCGAAGAGGAGCATCAACAGCGAGTCCTCAACAACACCACCGCTATGGGTCACAGGCTCAAACACATAACTCTCATGTTCTGCCACCCACGAATTTCCGTCAGGGTGAATCCACACTCAACAACGAATCCGAGTCTTCATCGAATGAGCAAAGACGGCAATACCCTGCAGGTTTCAACGAGTATGACGATGGCCGGTCGAACAACAACCGAGGTGGAAGAGGAGTGCTCCAAAAGAATAACCGCCGCTTTGCTGATGCTTATGACGAAGGCAATTATGGAGGGACTCACGATAATGCTGGCAGTAGTGGAGCGGCCAGGAAAGTGATGGACTTCTTCCGCAGAAGAGGAAGAGCGAGAGAGAGTGATCGATGATTGTTGTATTGATTGATTGATATCCCGTTTCGAAAGAGATATTTGGCGTAGAATGAAAGGCGAAGGGCGAAGGCGCGGCGTGCGTTTTGTGTGGTTCTTCCATCTCTTGCATAATAATTGTTGATCCTGGGGGCATTGCTTGCTTGTTTCTCTGTTGTTTATGTTATTGATCCTTAGCACATTGTGTCTACTGTTTGCTAAGGTGTTTGGATTCTGAGACGCGATTAAATTGGGAGTCTCTTCCTGTTGTTTCCAAATTTGTTCTATTCTTGTTTGTTTACCGCTGCTGGCCCTCTTCTGTTCCCTGTATGTTTCTTAGCTTGCCGTCTTGTTCACACTTTTCCTCATTATTTGTAGATTGAGTGAATGAGTGGAATAGGTGGACTGAATATTAAATGCAGTGGATGAAAGATTGAAGGAAGAGGGAGCCTCACCGGGTCTCAGCTAGCCTGGTGAGCTTGTCCAGAATTATAAATCATATATAAATATTACTCTTCGCTATACCGACGCTTTTCTCCAGTGTGTCTCTGTGCCTTAGTCGTGGCTCTCGTGTGTGGATGGATGGGTTGTCTCAGGGCGAACACAGGGTTAACGTGCAGATGGTTCTTGGACTCATCGCTGCGAAGGTAGCGACTTTAAGCCGGTGTTGCAAGACAGACAGGTCGACTAAATAAGTAGGCAAGGTCTGAAGAACAAATGCCTGATTGAAAGGGGATCGACCTTCAGGGTGGTGAGTAGCTATGGGTGAATACGTTGATGGTGCAACAACGAGCATCTCTATCGTACTTATGCCTACCTACCTTAGCTATAATATTCTCCCCTCTTGCGCTTCCAGAAACCATGGACTGCAGTCACAGTATTGACTTCCCTGATACCCAGATCTCCCTGTGCTTGGTTAGCTCGCGCGATACACCCATCTACCCAGCAACCATACTACATGTATCTTACGAATAGAAAGTGGGCAAGGCAACCATAGCCATAAGATAGCAACTTGTCATAACTGAGGTGCAGTCGTGTGTGTTTTGTGCTTGGAAGGGAGAGGACGGGATGCTGAGTCATGGCCGGGGAAGAAACCCTCTGCCTGCTGGAGGTTGAGGGTTTGCTAGAGCGGATGGAGGAAAGCTGGGTCGTCAAGCTTGCGACGTCTGTGATATACGGAGGTTGTCGGTTGCGTAAGACCTTCCTCCATATATTTGGGAAAGATCGTCGGCCTACTTAGTGCTCGTTAGTTCTTGGAAACCCCCGAGGAGAGGTAGGGGATTGCACGAGGACAGTATATGTGGGGATTTGTACCAGTGATGTGGATGAGGAATTGGAAAGAGAGAGAGAGACGGAATAAGCGGCCTCGTAGGGAGTTTTAATGGTGGACTTATCCAGTAGCTTGTTAAGCTTAAATCATCTTCCTCGTTTTGCGTATTCGCGTTTCTTCTGGCGCGGTTTAGTAGAGAGGGATAAAGTCAAGCGAGCAGAAGGAAGCGTGTAACGACTATCACTGGCATATACAACCATAGGGACTTGACAAGGACTCCATGTCCCATAAGGTCTTATTCGGTTCTAACCTCATATAGAAATACATTCATCCTGGAGGAGGTGAAACACGGGGATAGTAGCTGCACAATAAGGTAATCAATCCTCCCCTCACAGAACACACGAGGAAGCCCATCGACTAAGAATATTTTATTTATAGCAACGTCAGCCACCAAGGTTAATTCGACGGCAATGACTTATTCCAGCTCTTCCTAAGCTTCATGAAGTATCAAGCTCACTACCTCTTACTCCCCTACCATGACCGTCGGTGGAAGCAGCCAGGGTTGTCGAGTGGTAGAGCAGCCTGGACTAAGAAAGGGAAAGCGCGTCGCATAAAGCTTGCTGCGCCGGTAAAGCTACGCGCTGCAACCTGCAACCTGCAAATGCATGTTCATGTCAGGCCAGATACAAGCAGAGGGTACTGTTGTCCCTCTTCGTGCCAAAATCCCAGAAAACGAGAATTAGGAACCCGGATCCTAGTACCTTACATACAGGATCTCCTCGAGCCCTCGTCCTGGTCCTAGTCCTGGTCCTGGGGGGCGTGCAGCACACCACGGCAGCAGGCTGGATCTAGAACGTTGGTGTATGTATTCTTTGGTTCTGATGCGAGCGTGGATGTCAGCATCGGTTGCGACGTCAGGTTCGGGTAGCTGGACTAGCTGGGTATCGATCGGCGATGACACCAAGGCGTGAGTTGCGCTGCAGTTTTATATCAGATTTCCTTGGGCGTGGGATTTTTGTGAGCGAAATTGTGATGAATGTCATGGACCGACGAATGGTTTGGAACATGAGATTTGGGGGTCAGGAGTGGAGGCGACGCTCGGGGGGTTGATAGGATTCTCTGAGAGAGCAGTGCAACAAAGCTGGATGACAGTTGGTAGAGCTCCTTCGTGCTCCTGGCTCTTACGAGCTCTCCACCGGCTTCTGATGGCGCTGGAACACCTCTGTCTTTTGACGGACGATCTGGACTTGAGGCTCTCATCCAGAATCCTGCAAGGTCCCGACACTGCTTCGTACCGAGCACCTGGGGCCTCGTTGAAGCACCGAACGACTCAAGGCAGGACGGTCAGCACCGTAAGGTGCACCCTTACGGGTTGGGAGCGGCCCTCTTGCTTCTTCCATCTCCATACAGGACAGAAGTACCTCGGCATCGTCAACCCCGTCGCCCATCCAGCTACTTTTGGACCGTACCGCGATAAGAGCAGAGAAAAATGCACGCCAATAGTCATCCAAATAAACATCCCAGGTGCACATACATACGAACACACATACGGGCATACAGCCTTTGCCACAGTATGTACTTACATACATACGGTACACGATGGACGAGGGCGCTATGGAACGGGACATCCGCTATTTGCCAGAGATGCGGAAAGATGATATATCATATTTCCACGCTCCTCGTGCGCCATTCAGAGGCCATTCAGCTCGGCTGACTTCCTTGTGTCTCCCTGCAGCCGCCAGCCATCTCGCTCTCGCTTGGCCTGGGGCCAGAGAATGGAAAGGGCAGTCCGGAGTACATGCGCAGCCTACAGCATCTACACGCGCAGGATCGAGATGACCACGTACGAGAGGTCTTCCTGGCTGAGAACGTACGGCCACTCCCGAGAATGGTAGACGGCCCTCCTCTCATGGCTGAGTGCCCAATCTGCCGACGAGGCCGGTGTGGCTCAATGGGATATGGAGCCGCCTCGCATTCAAGCAACGTGCTGTCTGTCCATGAAAGTCAGGGCGTCGCCTTCTTCTCTTCCTTCTCGTACACTTCTGCAACAATGACTTAATGCCAGCAGAAAGGCTGGAGAGTGAATAGCACAGAGCCCGAAGAGCGAAGCGGCAAGGCTGGTTGAGACCAGATTGCTCGCCGTTCGCTACTTTCGAGATCCCTGGGCACATATATTGCCCAAATATTGAACCCCGAATCAAGCTGGTCACCGCGCCCTCAATCCAGATGTACCAATACCCATAAGTCGAGAAGAACCCGGTATTTGGGAGAGAAAACCCCTTTTCTTTTGACATCTATGGGTGGTTGTGTGTAGCGATCTATGTTCGAGCTGGTTCCAGAACACTTTGAAATGAAACAGACCAGACCACTTAGTCCTACACATCTGACGACGCCAATGAGTCCCCCATTCCCCAATCAGGACACAGCGGGAAGAGATCAAGAAAACTCCCGGATCTTAGCCAGGGTGTCTGTCCATTGTACAAGACAGGAAAGGAACGATTCCGTTCTGAGAAGTTTCCCTGCCCCTGTCCCGGTCCCGCCGAGCACCTAATCGCATCCGCATGCCCTTCCCAACGCAAAAGTGGTGATTATAAATGGTGATTACAGGACGCTAGCGTCTTGAGAGGCTCAACCAAGCAGGTCTTGACTTTTTCTTGAATCTTTTTGGGGGTCGGGGAGGGGGTATTTTGTTGTTGATGACAACCCCGGATTCAGAACCATGTCACTGCCCCATGTGAGCTAGCGAGAAGGAATAGATTCCTGGACGGACAGACAAAACGTTACATACAAAACCATGCCCAACCCGCATACGCACGCACGCATGCACGCACGCACGTACGTCCGCACTACGTGCAGAGAGAGCATGGTGCTTCGGGCGAACCTTGTCCAGCGAGGGAGCGCGGGCGCGGTGGATGCAGTGTTGCACGTTTTGCATGATGCAAGCATGAGCAGGTTGAGTAGGCAAGGTGGGAGGGCCTATTTCTTCCAGTCCCATCCGAGTTCCGTGCCCATCACTCGTCCTATCCGGGAAGGAGGGACGCTTATACGCAGTGGGTAGAGGGGGGGCCAGTTTCATAAAACGCATCTGGATGTCTCCCTTCGCGGCCAGGGCAGGTTGGGATATATACCGCAGTCCCAATCCAATCCAAGACCCGTCCAGGGCAGTTGACCACTCGATATCCTCCCAAGGTGACCCCCAAACTTCCGTCGGGGCTCAATGAGGCTACGTGAAGTTGAGCATGGTCGCGGAAAGTGGGAAGAATAAGCTGCTTCCTGAAGTTTCTTGATCCATTCTCTTGCGTCATTGCTCGCGCGCGCGCCGAACAGCACAGAGGGTCGTCACGGATGTATAGCGTCATCGGAATCCGAGTTGGTGCTTCCGGCTGTGTGGGGAGGAAGGTTTATATGCGGGCCTTGTTGGCAACAGGATCTGATGGACGTCAAGAGCGGGTGCATATCTGGATGGGGTTGCGTCGGTAGTTGGATATATGCAGGATGAGCTGAGTGTGACGGATATAGTGATGTTGATGATGGATTTGCAACCCTCTTGGATGCTTTGAGGACAATCATCGGCAGTGTTACGAGCAAAGATGCCGGAAGTCAAAGTCGCATTTTCTTTCACTTGTTCACCTAGCCGAAGGACCCGCAACAGATAGCTATAGTGTGAAGTGTGTGCAAATTAGAAACTAAAGCATCTCTTTCATCTAAATGGCTATGTGACTATCTAAGATCAGACAGATGAGAGAGGAAAGTGAAGCCAGAAGAGACAGAAGAAATAGTAGATCTTTCATTCTGTTTTCGTTGTTCTGTTCAGACCTGTTCAACTTGCTCTTATCTAAAACAAAGGTGGAAAGGAGGAAAGGGGGCATTCGCAACAAGAACCCCAGCTGTACTTGAGACACAAGGTGAAAATTGCTTTTGAAGATCAATGAAGGAACCATGACCTCGAAATTTTGGTGGATATCAAATTTTGTTTCTCCCCAGAAGAAATGAAAACAGAGATCAACTTGTGATCTTTTCCGATCGCATGAGATGCATTCTTTGATATGAAGAATGGCCCCTTGTGAAGGACCAAACCAAAGCAACATCTCTAGATGTGACATCCAAGAAAGAGAAACAATAAACATAAAATGAAATACAAGGGACAAAGCTGCTTGCGTTCTGTTTTGGAAATTCCGACAAGACAATAACCCTCCCATGTCCTCCTTTTGGATGTTAGACAAAAAGATGCAAATCGTTGACGTGAGAATCGTGCAGAAATCTTTAAACCCGAAGAGATGCACGCAGAAAACCATAAGATATGATCCCAAATGAACTCAAAATCGCGCGCCGAAGTTCCAGAATACCTGACCGAGCATTCCATCAACTGCTCGTCAAACATAGTGCAAGCTCGCCGTAAAACAACAAATATGCAGATTTCATGAAAGCCGTGGTATGAGCGGTAGAGGATGGTGGAAAGAGGATGAAGGGTGGTGGGATGAAGGTTGAAATTGCCTCGAGATGTAATGCTGCACTAGCGTCCCTGGGTATCAACATCATCGTTCTCCACCGACATCGAGTCATGAGAATCATAAGCGTCATCCGAGGACGACCTGGAATCGTCTTCCGAAGAATCCAGTGCTTCATCGACGACAACGGTCGAGTCGGTCTCAAAGCCCTTCTCAACCATGAAGGATTTGTCGTTGTTGAATTGTATCAGGCCTGGGTGGTTTCCAGGTGGAAGTGTGATGCTCTCGCTGCGACGAGCTCTTGGAGTCATACGGGCGCTGTCATTGGCGTCTCCGTCGGCTCGGCTACCCCATGATGTCTGTTATGATGTTTAGCTCAAGGCTAGGGAAAGGGGCTAAGCATGAAAACTCACCACTCGAAGGGTGAACAAAGCCCAGAGTTTGATCAGGCCGTGGAAGTATCCAAACAGGATTGAGACAGGTAAGAACAGAATGTCCGAAGGTTCCCGCACGAATAGTCCGACAAGTTTCACGACCTTGCTTGCACACATGAATAAGAACTGAACCAGCATGGCTGTCCGTTGTGCTTCTGGGCTCCATGTCTGCGTCGCCTGGTAAGTGACCCATAGGATGGCCGGGTCCAGCAAGAAGGCTAATGAGGTGAAGGTGGCAATATGCAAGGCGTACGTGGACCATGGCTGTTGTCTATGGCAAAGTATCAGTGAAAGAAGGAGGATGGTCAGATATCTCGCTTACCGCCATACGTGTCTCTCGGTAACAAGACTGGTCCAGTTGCTTCTCCAATTGCTTCGGGCCCATCTCAGGCACTGGTTGAGGAAGAGCGAGTTGTTCTCGAGCGTCGTCTCGATCTCGCATTCTTTGTTGTATTGAATCCAGGTCTTCCACTGGTTCGAGACCAACCATCTCGTGACGAAGTTGTCGTCGTCAGCGTTGAGCTGGAAGCGACCCCAGCGTTCGGTCTTGAAACCATGGAGGAACAGAGGACTCTGGAGAATCTCGGAGCGGAAGGCACAAGTACGACCTGACATGCAGGAGGTGCCACCATCCATGCCATGAGTGGCCGAGATCTCAAAGTTGCGACGCTCAATGTATGCAGCGCCCAGCCAGTTGTACATCCGGGCCGAGATAGGGTGCCCGGCGCGAATTCGCTTGACTCTCTGGCAGGGCCCAACGCCGCCAATTTTCTTGTCTTCGAAGGGCGCCAGCAGCCAGGGGAGAATGGTCCGCGGCCACGTGACATCATCGTCTGCCATAATGGTGATTTCCGTCTTGACGAGGGGGATGGCCTCGCACACTTGGATGCGCTTGTTGGCAATGGGAACCTGGAAAACCCGCACGTTGGGGGCTTCCAGCGTCTTCACGAACTTCATCAGGCCATCATACTTGTCGGTGGTGGTAACGAGCAGCAGCTCATACGGCCGACAGGCGAGAATGCTCTGGAGAGAATCCGTGAGCTCGGCAAAGTCATTGTGAATGGTCGGAATGATAACCGTGACATCCTTTGATTCGTACGAAGGGGATTCTGGTATGGGCACGGTTTTATACGTCCAATGACTGATGCAATTCACAACAAGTCGTACATATCGGTGGGCCCTGAATAAGCAAGCAAATGTCAGCTGAAAGCCCCTCGAGTGTGTGCAAGCTGGCAAAATGCAGATACGGGCGAAAAGTTCCACTCTGCATATGAATGAGAATGACATACCACATTATCACCCACACCCATTCCCAGCCTATCAGGTATGGAATCCATCCAATCGTCCATCCCACTAGTCCTGACGCTATCGCCAGGATATCCATTTTGCAGACTGCCCAAAAATGTGACCGGTCGTCCTGCTATACTTCCTACTTCCCAGCCTCTGCGCTCTCGCCTTTTCGGAGGGTTGCTTGTGTATTTGCGTTGCTCTTCGGGCGCAATCCAGCAGCCGGACCGTTGGTGGGAAGATCGGGCGGATCAGGGCTCGGCAATACTTGGGGAAATTGGGTTGATGATGCGTCGAAAGCGATCATGTAATGCGCGCTCGTGTTATTGGGTGGAAAAAATCGGACAAACTCTGTGTGATGTCCGAGGAAATGCGTGCAGGAGTGCGTGCGTGAAGATAACGCTGAGGAAAGTGCACAGCGTGATGTGTGCGTAAGTGTGCTGTGCGTGGAGGGGTATCGCAGTTGCGCTGCAGCACGTCTGCGGCTCGAAACGGCAATACCGAAACTGCCAAAAGCTGTTCCTCTGCTCTCGCTTGCTGTGTAGATGGCGGGGCCAGCGAGACTCAACTCGATATAAGTCTGCTGGGAGCGTCGTCTGCTCTCGGCGGCGATGGACTCGACTTATTCGAACTGCTTCGTGCGGTTGGCTCGTGAGGGGCAATTGACTGCCAGCTTGCGGGTGCGGGCAAAAAAGGGCTGCCCTGAAAAGCCCGGCGGGTGCAATGCTCAATTGACCTCGGGATTCGGAGTGAGGGGTAACGTGCAAGCAGGAAAACGGAGGATTTGAGGGTGTAGATGAGGCTGGAGAGGGCGACGCGGGAGCTTGACAGCGGCGCGGTGGTAGAACGACGTCTGGTGGCAAGGGACCAGGCTGGACGGGGTTATGGCAGCGAAGGACGAGGTGCAGAAAAGACCAGAGACCAATGTAGACCAGACCAGAGCACGACTAGGACTAGGGCTTGGATCAGAAACCCAGAGACCAGAGCAAAAGACCGTACGGGTGATTCTCGTGTACCGACGAGATATCTTGGGTTTTCAACCGCAATTGAATGCAATACCGGCTCAACACACGGACTTGGGTCTGCACAAAGAAGTAAAACGCCGAGGATGATCACACCTGGCGGGCAGAGATAGAGGGACGAAGAGAGGAGCGGGGAGGAGGAGGAGAGGAGGAAGAGAGCACGAAAGGCATTTCTCCACAGGGTCCTGCCTCGTACTATATAGCTAAGGTGAGATAGTCAGAGGACGAAAGCTTCGCCCGCCCGCTCGCATGACTTTTGGGTCGTAGTAACAATGCGATGACAAGTTCAGCCACGAGCGAGCAAGCACCACGACGACAAGCCTTCGTCAATTCGGCATGCGCTCCGCTTTCTGCGGGCCACGGGCACTTAGGATCCATCACCTATCTTTTTTTTTTTTGGTGGTGTTGGCTCGCTCCTCTCCCATACGGCTACTGGGAGGTTTGTTCAGGCAAGTCTGGTACAGTACCAAAGTAAGTAAGACGTTAGCTAGCGCATGTGCGTGTATGGCCAGACTACGGTAGGGGAGGGGGACGGCGACCGGGGTAGGGGTAGGGTAGGGTAGGGACATGGATATGGGTAGGATCAAGGATCGGATGGGGAGACCAGAAAAAGAGTGAGGTGAGGCAGGGGTGTGGATGGGTCGAGCAGGGACCAGGGGGCGACATGGGTCGCAGCATGGGGACGACCAGAATGCGAGGATGGGATAGGACGAGATAGGATGGAATGCAATACTACACTCAGCGAGCAGGAGTGGAGTCGGGCCCCAAACAAGATAAGTAGATGCGGCAGGTGGTGGGCGAGCAGCAGAAGCGCGCGATAGAGGGACCAAGGAAAAGTGGAAGGCCAGAGGTGCCAGACTGGATGATCACGCATAGGACGAGTGGTAATCAATAGCCGCCAGTATTGGCTGATCTCGAGATACGCGTGCTCACCCGGGCGCCACTTTTGCTGGCTACTATTATTGTTTGGATTGTTGCTATTGTGGTACAGGCACGGCATCGTCACCCAGATTGTCTGCTTCCGGCCTCGTATCGTGAATGGGTGCCGCGAGATTTGGTGCCTCCCTCTGGGCAGTACCTGTGTCGGTCGTAAAGGCCCTGATACGGCCGGCGACTATAGCCACTGACAACATGGCACATCTCGCCAATCGAGTGATGTTTGCCATCGACTTATACTACTGCATTGTGCATGCACTACGGTCATCTTTGAGTCAGGCGAAGGAGAGTATTTGAGTACGGGCTATGTAATGGATTGCCTCGGTGCACGCTTGGCTGGCTGGACGGGCCTGTCTCGCGGCCAGAAGAACATCAGACGAAAAGGTCCAGCTCTCGACGGCCTCCACCACGGCCAGCCGCCAGCCGCGAGCTGCTGAAGCTCAACGCAACGCAGCTGGCTTCAGGTCACCCGTGTCATTCCAGCTGCCATCCGGTCTGGTCTGCGTCCTATGGTGTCAGTTTCCGTGTTCGGAGCCATCACCTATCCCTGCCGTGGGCTGCAAGTGCCTTGCCCACACAGAGCATCCATAGCAGCCAAACATGCCAGGCTGAAAGTCAGATCCCCGTCGCCCATCTGCTTCGTTGGAGGCCGAGGGCTGATCCTGGCCGCGACGCTACAATGCAAAGAAGGCAACCCCAGTGCACAGGCTAGTAGGGTTGGAGGAGGGGTGGTGGAGCATGGGACTGAAGAAGTCCCTTTCTGCGTCAAGCGTTGTGCTTAGTTTCTTTGCGCAATTGCTCGTGCTTGGTGCAGCAGATGGCTCGAGATGAAAAAGCCTATCGTCCCCCATGCACGGCGCTTGATCCGGACGATTTGCGGCCGCCAGCTTCAACCCTATGGAGGGAAGCTGAACACGGGACGCTCAACGTCGTCCATGTTCAGCAGCGCGGATGGCGAATGCCTTCGCCTGCTTCATCGTGCGTTCTGGCTTGAAGGCTCGATGGACTGGGGACCCCCGAGACTGTTACGCTCGGCAAGGCCTGTCGCTTGCTTGCGCCTGCAATAATGCTCTGCAGCGGCCAGACAGACGCAGCGCAGCGTAACAGGCCCGTCGGTGATCAGTGAGATGACGGCTGACCAGGGCTGGCCTCCGTAGCCGTGCTAGTATATTGAGGGGCAGAGGCGAGGCCAACGTGAAGGTGCCGACGAGCACGCTGGACGAGCAGCAGGATGAGTGGAGGGTGCTGGTAGTGGCCATGTTTCATATCTCGACCTCCAAAGCTTCGTATCCATCAATCAGACATGAAATCTATCATTTTCAGCCTCTGCCTTTGCCGTCGCCAACAACGTAAGCAGAAACCAGCTTTGGAGGGACCCAAGCCAGTAGTGTATTATGGGCAGGGAAGTGCAACATGTCAGTCCTCGGCAAGCTCACGCACGAGCTCGCCGCTGGACATGGCAGCATACGTCCCTTCGCTCCGCACACCAGTGCCAGGGACTGCCCAGCCATTAGTTTGATCACATCTCCGCAATCATGAAATATGACAATTTGCAATGGATGAGGAACGCGACCATGCCAACCATCCCACAACCACCAGAACGAGGGAGTGCGCCCCCCAAATCGGCAACAGGCTGCAAGCCCAACCCTCATTCTTAAATCGATTCCTTGAACGTTCCATACGTCAATCGGCGATGAGCAAAGGGAAAAAATGATACGTTTCACGCTTCCTCGCATGCGGAGCGTTCCAGTTCCAAGGAACCTGTCGTCCTCGAGCCCGGCGGGCTTCACGGCCTCGCGAACAAGGCGGAAGCAGTGACGCCGTAGGAGCAGATGCACATGCTTGCTGGTCGTGGTCGTCCAAAAGCCGTGTTTCTTTGCTCGTGTGAGGCGCGTCTCGAAGAAATCAGGACCAGGCTGCTATCAAACGTGCGATATTAGTGACGGACGTTCGAGGTTCCTGTGTGCAACCAGCTCACAGCCCAAAGTGGAGGTTCCCTGGTCGCGAGGCTAAGTCATTGATACACCAAACCGTGCCCGGTATTCTCTACTTCTCTCTGACTTTCCATGTCAAGAATCAGGTTGATGTTCCCATGATACTGTTTCAACGGGCACGCACAAACAAGGATGCAGGGAAATTGTTCAAGGAGATGCTGTTCCTGCTGGTCTAGCTAGGCCAGGTCGCAGCAGAAAGTAGAGTCGGCTGGGAAAGCGAGCGAGCCACCGTAGCCAAGATCGCTCTCCACAGCAATCACATTGCAGAAGCGATTTTCACGCTGCAGCCGCGTCGATATCTTTTTATGCTCTTTTTATTCTCTCTGCCTCTTCCCTGCCCAGTTTTATTTTCCCTAGTCTTATCGCCTCTTATCCCTTCCCAGGAATGTAATCCCCATCCGACACTGGTTGTGGCCTGCTCTTGAGAGGGTTGCGATGTTACAGACACTAATCAATTGGCCAGCATGGCTGAGCTGAGATGACCTCAATAGCAGAGCGATGGTGAGACATCGCAGACATGGCGAGAAGTGAGGATAACGAAGAATAGGTCGCGAGGCGTTCGTCCAATCGCTGAGTCAACACTAGGCAAAGGAAGACATCACCAACCTGGCAAGTAGGAGCGCGAGGCACGCAGGAACATGTCTCAGCCAACAGCCCAGTCCACTCTACGGCTACTAGCTTATGGCGATGATGATACTGATGATGTGATGATTCTCGTGCTTGATTATTGCCGTGATGGGTAGTCAGTTGCAAGAGTCAGTAGCGGCCATGGTCATTATTCATGGTCATGGTCATGGACCAGGTCGTGGTCATGGTCACTGTCGACTCTCCCGCTCCGTCAGTTGGCTGATTATCGCGAAGCGCGGCCAAGAGTCCGCTAGCGACACGCTACAGGAGCTAAACTTCTCATGCAGCTGCAGTGTGCGAGTGCGCGTGCTTGTGCATGTGCATCGCCGTGCAGCACAGCCATTCCAGGATCTGTGGAGAAAAGACTAGGGCAGACAGCAATGGTAAGGTACGGGTGCGCTGCTTTTGAAGCGTCGACAAAGGTACAGCGAGCGATCTGGCGTTGTGTTACTTAACCAGAGAAGCCCGGTGGAGAGCCAGGCACCTCGTTGATGGGACAATCCCCTCCGTGCCAGCAGCATCGTACGGCCGGGAAATTTTCTAGTGATCAGGAGAGGCGAGTGAGGTGCATCATCGGCTGTTTCCTTCTGGCGAGACGTCGTGGACAGCTTGGTTTGTTATCCCACTGCTACTACACGATCGCCACTCTACCTCCTGCTGTATCTTCACGGAACAGCGGTCCACCTCCAGGGTGTTGAACTGTGCCCCTGCCCGAAGATTATACCGCCGTGCAGCCCTGGAAGGCATAGTCATAGGAACGGTATTTAGGCTGAATCACTGTTCGCTGGTGGTTGGAACCAGTGCGAGCCGGAGCTGGAGAGATACCTCTGCTCTACTTGCTCAAGTACCTAAGTACCTAAATACCAGCTCGCATAACGGTAATGGCCACTTTGATTTGCTAGAACTGCAAATCGTCGGATTTGGGCATCCAGCTGTATACCGTAGCCTTCCTCCAAAGAACGCCTGTGGTCTAGGACTATTTACGGCATTATTCTCAATCAAGCCCGACCCCAACCAATGACGCCAAACGTTGACATGCCCATGCTGTGCCTCGTTCTTGTCTCATCTAATCTCATCTCCTCTGGGCTGGATAATCAAGCACTCCCTGCCTGGGCTGCCACACCTTCCGGACAACAGACATGGTACGGAAGCAGGAGGACATCTCCCCTACGAGAAGATCGACTGCGCAGCAGAACGGTTAATCGTGCAGGTGCCAGCAAGCTGAGCCAGCATCAGCATCAGCGCCGCAGAGCATCGAGATGGCAGAATTGGCGACCAAGCAGGTTTTGCTTCTTCTGTTATTCCCGCATGTTGCTTTTGCCGTACCGTACCTTATATTGACTTGACGGCTATCCGCTTGAGTCGGGTCAGGAATGGTCGGGGGCTGGGGCTTCAAGAGAGAGGGTACATGTTAGCGGCGTGTCAGTGGCGCTGTCGCGAGCGTCCTTTCTAAGTACCTACTCAATCAGTTCACCACCACGTCAGAAATACATAATCGGCCCTCGCACTTTCATCTAAGTAGGCACCGAGCTGATTGGAGCTGATGACTCCAGTATGCCTATCGCCCAGCGGAGACTAGGAGCACAATTTGCGGCAAGACGCCTTGCGATTCGTTGGGGGATGGACGGGCGGGCAATGCTAAGAGCGGGACCTATGTGTTGATTATCGTGCTCCCGTAGACTAGAGAGCATACCCCGTACGCGGTACGAGTCGGCAATGCCTTCATGGTCACTTGGTGGCGTGTGCAGTAGAGTAGAGTGCGAAAATGCCCCTCATCGCAAAGCCGGTCCCACTCATTTCTCTGCTTTGCAATTGTCGCTATTCAGCTTCGTCGCCTCGTCAATGAGTTCAGGCTTCCGATACAGGTCCAGTTGGGACAGGGGGAGCCTCGAATACTGCATCGGCGATCCTACGGTACTTCTGATACTTCCGGCCGGTCGTCCAAGGCACACAAACCAGCCCACTGCTTCTGGCACCCAATTGACGAACGCACACCGAAAAGGGAAAAAGCAGGAAAAAATTAACACAAAGGACAGAATGAGCACAAATAGACCCGCCAAAACTGCCTGTGCATCAACCGTCGAAGGATCATGTCGGATGATGAAATGACGAAGAGCGCAACGGCCAACAGAAAGTATAAATCGGCACGTCCTCCTGCAGCGAAGATCTTTGATTTCCTTTTTCCCTCCTGCTTGCCAAGTTGTATCGACTATACGGCATTGGGGTGGAGAGAGGCAGGTTCTTCGTTTTGCTTAATGCAGTAGTGGTATGTCCGGTTGTCGAGAGGGCGCGTTGTGCTGCGGTACTGTACCAAGGACTTCTTCATATTGCCTGTACTGTACCTACCTAGCTTATACATGGCTGGGCATGCTGGTCAATCATCGTGAAGGTGGTTACTCTTGCAAACGACACACGCCTAGACCCAACCCACCATGTCCTCAACCACTCGTTCTGGCTCGAAAGTGGAGTGACGAGTGGCTTTTTTTGTACACTGCGCGTAGTTCCGTGCAGCATAATTCCGCGCGGTGCTTGTGCCGTGCAGAATCGCCAAGGTCCCTGGGATGCAGCGAGGGCTTTTCCGACCTGGCTTCTGGCTGTCTCGGTGTTCGCGTGTGTATGCAAGTCAGGGCCGTTACGGTATTGACTGCTTATGCCAGGGGAATCATCCAAGTATCTCTGCCTCATTCCCAATTTCCCAATCCCCTCCGCATCTCAACCCAATCGGTCAGAACTGGACTTGCAGTATCTGTATCGGTGTTCGGGTTCTTCAGTCATCTAAGGTACAGGCCGGCGGGCTGAGGCATTCAGCCCCTCGACCCCTCGACCCCCGACCCCTCCTTCCTCGGCTCGAGGCTCGAGAAGTGAACGGGATGCACGGTTGTATGCAAGTGATCGATAGGAAGCAGCAGATACAAGAGACTTCCGGCCGACATGCCACTATCGAGGCACGGTCTCTGCTCTCGTCCCCTACACCCAGTCTTGCTTGGTGGGTGGCATGGACAAGCCTTCCAGAAGTGAAGCCATTGTTCGGCCCAGCAGCCACTCAGCGCTGGCGTCTCGCTTCGCCCACTGAGGTGATGGTGGGGATTTATTGATTCTTCATCTTCATGAGGCAGGTTCCAACGCCCAGGAGGGGTTGCCCGATGCGGAGGTGACTCGGGTGCGGGTTTATGTGTATCATCCTTATTGAAGGTGCGTGATTTGAAGGTTTGAAAGAGTAATGCTATCACCAATGCTTGTGGGGACGGTGGATGACACGAGGTGCTTGCAGGGCGGTGGACTTTGTGGAGCGCTGGAGGACGAGGACTCGTGCTCTCCAACGCTGCCATTGTCGTGAGATGTCACCCGTTAATCAGGTACACAACGGACACTTTCCGAGGCTCGTTTCGGTCCCCTGGACTGTACTGACGGCTGTTCACCATGGCAGAGTTGAGATTCCCTCTGTCCCCAGTACCAGTGCGCGAGCAGGCTGTTTGCGTCCACGGTGCCAATAGTTGACAATCTCTATTGTTCCAGCCCATCGCTGGCGCAGCTGTTCACGGCCACGAGAGTAGTCTTATTGTCGTGGACCTCCGCTGGATACTGAAATTGCATGTGATGCGCGGGTAAACGCACAAGCCAGCCATACTCTGCTATGCAACTCTGCATCCAACCATCCATCGGGCATATCTTCCGGGCAAGACAAGACTCAGCTAGCCGGCGGACGCTTTCAGTGCGGTGAGTAGAGTACGGTGCTTTTACTTTCTATGTACCACTCAACCGGCAACAATCAAAGCGAAGCAGCCCCCAACAATACCGTACTGCAACGGCCAGACAGCTATCCTGGTGCCCGTACGATAATCAACCGTACAGTACGTGCGGGCGATAAGCTTGTAGCCGGTCGTCGCAAGGATGTCGCAGCCATCTCGTATGGACGCTTCAGGGCTGCACAACACCAAGTAGATGGAGGAATAATTGCATCAGCAACTGACGGGCGTTGGTGAATTTGATCCGCGATGAACTGACTGGATGATGATCTCCTTCTCGGCCAAGCACTGGACAGCAGATCACAGCTGTCCTGTCCCGCACCTGCTCGGCCGTGCTGATCCTGAGCCTCTTTGGCACCCGAAGCACCATTGGCCACAAGCCCGCTTTGCTGTGTAGGATGAAATATTTACCTTGATGCCCCTTCCGTTGCTTCCATCCCATCGCATCACCATAAGATGATGGTCGTCCTTTCGCCTCCCCTCCAGCCCTCCAGGCCTCCGTCTCTGTCGCTCGGCGCAACTCTATCTGCATCCCAACGTCGAGATGAAGCCGCCAGTCAGGCCTAAGACCGGACTTCCCGGAAACAGAGCGAGCTGGAGTCGCCAACAAAAGGCAAAGAGGGGGTTTGCGGACGACTCGGCCAAACTCTCCAGCCAGTCAGCGCGCGCCTAGAGCAGTCGAGCCCGCGTGCGCCCCGAGCATCCAGCGCCGGCGGGGGCTCAGGACGCTGTATTATTTGTACGGTCAGGCATTTAGCGGTGGGTGAGATAGTGAATGTTGTTATGGTGATGGCTGTGCTCCATTCATTGATCCTGCATTTATTGATTTCTTCCCTCTCCCCCTCTGCTTCTCCACGACCGCCTTCCACCACGCCGTGAGCTGTCATTGATTTGTCGCTGTTGTTCGAGAGAGAAAACGCATAGCCAAAGGACATCGTAGAGGGTGAAAGGAAGGCAGCAGATCCGGCATCAGCGATGCGCAGTTCATGATTGCGCGAGATTCGTGAACCAGGGGACCACCACCCGACGACACATCCGACCGGAGGCAACGGAACAAAACAATGTCGAGTTACCAGAGCCACACGTCCTCGAAACCGCGGAATAAAGTGGTGAAGCCGATCCTGCGGAAATTTACCCCCAGTGAACATAACTCCTTGGACCTGGACCGTCCTGCCGCGGAGCAGGATGGCCTGGGAATCTACAACGCGGACTTTGGGGCAGGATCGCGGAACGCGCGAGATGTAACCTTTGATCATTCGAGTCGACGAGGCTACCACCACCGGTCCACCAGTGGCACGTCACAGTTCTCAACGGGAACTACAGGAAGTCACAGAGCTGGATCCTTTGTGCATCCATTCCAACAGACCCCTCGTCCCTATACACCGCCGCTGGGAGGCTCTCACCAGTCTTCTCTTCGCCAGAGCGAATCCTTTAACAGAGACAGCCCGACGCTGAGCGACAATGATCTGGAGCAGCAGGACCATGTGCGGCATCACAACACCTTTCGGAGCACCTCCAACCTTTCCGCGCGGTCTGCCAGCGGCAATGCCAGCCCAATCCCAAACACCCTTCGAATTCAAACCACGCCTTACAATCCCCGGGTGCCAAACTCACAATCACAAAACAACCTCTCATCCGCCTTGTACTCCCCCGATCTAACCAGCCCTACCGACACCACATCCCCCATTTCGGCCATGCGTACCTCCATGGACAAGGGCTTCCGCATGGTCCGGACGCGCAGTGATGTCGAATCTCGCCCGCATGCAGAGTCTATCCAAGAAGCACGCCGCAAGTTCCAGGAGAAGGAGCGCCTGAAGGAAGAGAAAGCCGCACGCGAAGAGATACGTGCAAGGGAGAAGCGGGATCAGAAGGAAGCCAAGCAGATTGAGAGAGGACATCGTAGGTCATCTGCCAGCGACTACTCCCGCACAAATAGATCGAAGCGGAGCAAGTCTGACCTGAGCATGCCCGTGAGCGAGAAGGGGGAGGTGTTTGAAAGCAGAGATTATCAAAGCACGCCAGCTTCGAATGAACCATGGCTCTCACAATCGCAAGGTCAAGACAAACCTCGAAGATCGACTAAGGCTGTTGCTGCAAAGAAAAAGAGCCATAGTGCCTGGACCAAGTTCATGATGTGGCTACGCACACGACTCCTCCGAATGAAGAAGCGTGGATAGCTTTTCAACTCCATATCTCTACACCTTCGACTCCCCACCAATCCTACCAAACCTCCGACCTTCACTTTTGCACATTTCTCAGGCGTTTACGGCATACAAAGTCCCTAGCAAACCAGCACGCTCAGGGCATTGAAATTTTACCCATGAAGTTTTCCAGCATACGAACAAAGGAGGAACAGGGCCGGCATGCACTTTTTGGCATCTTTCACGGTTACAGGACCTTTGTTTTGCGTTTTCTCATATTCGATTCTCTTTCCTTCGTTTAGCTATTCCCTTTTTACAAAGCGTTGGCGTTTTCGGTGGGGTGTTTGTTCACACCTTTCTTACTGTCGATAAGGAGTTTGTACCAGATGATGGGATGGAATGGTACATGCACCATGGTGTTTTTCTGCTTCTTGACGTTCGCTGCTGGCTGGGTTGTCACCCCCACATACATACACCATTGATTGGGGATGAGATGGGATACGAGATATGGTATCTGGAGTGGCTTGGACTCATTATGTATAGGTACATGGGTTATGGCCGAGGAGGAGATGCTACATGTCTCAGCCAATGATGGAAGAATTTACAGACGACATTCTCCTCTTTGAATTTGGTAATTGAGATAGTGGACTATCCTTTTCCGGCACAAAAGGATTATGATCCTCTGAACTTTTTCCAGGGATAAATGAGAATAAAGCTGAGGATAGGCAAAGTAAAGCATAGAAATCTCCAACCTACCTATATTTACCTACCTGTTTGTGTGTCTGTATAAACAATTGCCCTTCGTGAGATCCACCACAGTGCCCAGTACCCCATCCTACTGTCAGAACAACCCAGTCTGTTCTGACACTAATCATACTCACTCTAAACCTCTGCCTTTTCCATATACCTCTCTGTGTTCTCCGTCGAATAAGACAGGAATTTCTTGTACCCCCCAGATCCTATAGAACTATACCATCTTTCCAAGTTGCATCGATTCAACCCGCTCATGGACAGCATTGCAGCAGAGCACCAACCCAGACAAGGCACAATCTAGCTTGCGGCATATATCCCTCCCCTCCTCCTGCGAAGTCCGCATCCATCCAAGAACCAACGAGCATCGATCCCGAGATCTATGCGGCTGAACCCAGATCTAAGAAGAAGGAAAGGGCCCCGGTGGGGGGGGGGGACATTGAAAGCAGCGCGTGGTCTCGTGCCCAACCATCTGGAGTTCTTCCCCTCTAGATCCTGGTGCTCGGCGCATGTACACTTCTTAGGTCCATGAGTTGGCTAAGCGATGAGTTGGATAGGGGTGTAGATGGATTGGGTTGGGGAGTATGGGAAGGAGATGGCTGGAAAAAAGCGTAGATGACTGGTTTCTCGTCGAGAGGTAGATGTTTTCTGTTGATTTCTTCCTGCATGCCTTTGTGTATGAGCATAGGTATGTGTGTGCGAACAGAGTAAGAGCCTTCGTACATGCGGCCTTTCAGACGGTGGTCACGTCGAGCTCGGAACAATTGGAACTCTGAATTGTTGATATTTAGATCCGTATATCTGACTATCTGGGTACGGTATTTGATAAACCTTCTCCGTGCGCTAACCTCCATCATCTGGTCACTAAGCGTTCTTGAACTTGGTTTAACTACCATGTTCAACTAGACTATGCCTCCCGCAAGTTTGTACTTCCATTTCCAAAAGGACATTGGGATACACAACGACATAGTCCTCGCTTATTGCAGCGACAGTAGAACTCAAACCAGGGGTATAGGTTATTAGCAAGACGTGAGTCTGCACAGGACTCCACAATCTCACATATCGTAATGCTCCATTCTAGGCTATCACGAAGGTTCTCCTTTGCTGGCTTGTATTTGTGCGCTTTGATCTTATCAGGAACGAGGAAATAATGTCCTGGACTGAAGAGGATTTCTTTTGGCGAATCCCCGTGGGAGTCAATCTCCTAGGGGATGAAAATGGTCATTATTCGAGAGCATTCGTTTGAAGTGTGATCCTCAAAGATTCTGCTCGTTGTGCTAACAGCTCCCTCGATCCCTGGATTGACTGGGACCGTTGCATATTTCAGTATGTTGCCCCTGAACAGGCATACTAGTGCTTCTGAGAACCATGTTGGAAAGTCAGGATTCAAGGACGAGTGTTCATTACGTCGTTAATTGACCATATTGAAGTGCTTATACGATGCATAGCCAAAGAGCGAGAGAAAATTGCCGAGATTATACAGCTGCGGAGCAACTTTTCAAGACAGTCTCGTTTATGCTCCACGCATCATAGAAGGCTTAGCCTTCAAGAGGTCTTAATAGTCAGCTGGGTTCGGCATAAACCATCTCGGTATCGAAAGGCATCAAATTCTGTAGGGCTTGAATATCCAAATTATCCAGCCACGACGTGTCATCGCCGACACTGGTATCAATCCCACTGTCGTGCGTCGCAGCTTGCTGGGGCTCTTTGGACTTGGAGCATCCAACGTTGAAGACTTCGGCAGCGACTTTCTTGATCTGCTGAAGAACAACTTGCGAGAATTGCCAGGTACGGCTTAGTGATTTGAGGACACCGATAATCAACGTGACCCGATCTCGGTGCTGCTCAAGACAGTTTCCAGCGTGCACTGAGCAGGCAGACAGTTGAACTACGGCGCTGAGCACAAGACCGCAGATGAAGAATGGTGTGTGATTTTGGACGGGCAGCCGAAGAGCGGCTAGGTTGGATAGCTGTTTGGATGCTTCCGTGGCTTTGATGGCATGCGTATGCTGGGTAGATGTCGGAGAGACGTGGATATCTCTTTGTCCGCCAGCAATATCAGCAGTTGCTGCAAGGGTGGACAGTAGATTGCTTCGAGGGAAATGCAGGAAGATGCTTGCGTATTGGATGATCATGTGAGCCTGGAACAGAATCTCGTCTACTTCGCCGAAAGTGTTGATGATATCTGCTTTTGTTGGAGGTAAGTGATGTGCCCAGCCTGCAAGAGCATTGTCAACCGCCTGGACTTGATCCTGATGCACTTCCCGTGCCCCCGTGAGCGCAAGAACTCGTGCCAGAATCCGGACCGCTTCGATTCTGTAACAGAAGGAAGAGAACTGTATCTCATCATCCGCAAAGAGCCTACCATCGAATTGAGATACCGAAGGTGCGCCGGCCACACACAACCCGTCGGTGTAAGTGGCCTCTTCGCAGGGCAGAAGCACATCTGAGGTTACACTATGAATGTTGAATTCCGACTTCCTCCAGAAGGCCGCCATGATGCCATCAATTACATATAGCTCCCACCACGTGCGTCTCAAACTTTCTTCCTCAATCACCTGCTGCCGACCATGAGTCGAGGCAAAATCTCGTCGATTCATCCCCAACTCGAGAGCAAGGCTGACAGCCTGAGCAAGCATCGCTTGCGCCTCCTTGATTTCATTACGACCATGCAAGGCAATAGCATAGAGCAACCGTGCCTGTACCATGAAGGGGGATTTTGGACTGTCATCAGCAAGCTCCTTTGCAGTAGCCGAGCGCAGCTGGTCGCTTGGCACGGCGGAAGAGTAATGGCTTCCGATGAACTGAACCACCAGTCTCAGATACGGCGGATACTCTCGGGTGAAGTACAGGCTCTTTGGGAGCAGAATAGGATGGGCGGGATGGAAGTAGGTGTAGAAGAGGTTGGCCAACTGTTTCTCCTCAATGGGCGTCCCCGAGCCTGACGCTGGCCGATAAGGGGGTGAGACGGGTTGCTGGGGAGGGGTACCATAACTCATGCGATAGTAATCCATGGTGTTGTTTCGTCGGTCATCACTGTTAGTACGCGAGTACACGAAGGCTTCAGTCGGCATAGGGGATGGAAAGCCTGTGGTCGTCTCCACGGTTGTGGACACCCGCCGTTGTGCTATCAGATCCGGAGCGGTGCTGGGCGTCAGTATGGAAAACTGCCCACGCCCAAGCTCAGGCTCTTGGCTTCTCGTTGAGCCTCGATGGCCTCGGCGAGAAGGCGTATAGCTGCACTGCAAAGCTCCGCCGGCACAGCGGGAGCATATGGGTTGTTTGGCGTCGCACTTCAGGTGTTTCCGACGACATGTTGTGCACGCGAGTGGAGCGGGCCGTGAGGGTTCTTCGGCGGGCGACGATATCTTTGGCGACGCGGCCATGGTCGGGGAACTGACAGTTCACAGCTCACACAATTCTGCTTAGATTCATGAAGGTGATTGTTGGTCGTACGGTGGAAGGCTCAGGCGAGGGGGGCTTCCTTTTCTCAATGGGATTCTGCTCGGGGTCTGCGAGCGATAAGTTCGGGCTTCAGCAGTGGGGCATGACTATTCGCACGGATGGTCCTTACTGCGGAGAGCTTCTTTCTGTTTCGAGCGGCGCATTCGGATAACCACACGACCTTCTTTTCTATTGACTTCGCATGGTCGGGGACTTCCTTCTTTGTCGCCGGTGGTCACAATGCATAGCCTTGATTACGGTGCGCTCCTTTCAAGCCCATAACGTCCGCTCTTCCATGCTGATTATGGCCGCTAGACACAATCCTCAGAAGTGCACTTTCGTTGAGTATTGGATATATCGTTGGAGAACACCCAAGTGGCGGTACTAATGATGATATGTTTCTATTTGGAGCAAAAGAGGTGTTTAGCTGGGTATTCCCCCTTCTCCTCAGTGCGATATCGCGCCGGCATTAGATAGCACATCCTCCCAATTGCCTGGTCTTACTCTCCCCCCGGGGTATTCCTCCGTCAGCCACTTCTCCACATCCCGACCCCATTCAATCAAGTCATCTTCAGCACCCCATTCCCCCATGCCCATAAGCCCAACGGGAATACGGCCCTTGCCCTTGACGGGATCCACGTACCCAGCGGGACAATTAATGACGGGATTCCCGCAGAGATTGGCCAGCCAAACATACTCCATGTTCCGACCTGCATTGTTTCCATCCAGGCAGCCGTACTTCAAATCAATCTCTTGGTCGATGGGCCATCCAGCCAAGGGCGTGGTCGGGGTCACAATGATCATGCCTGGATTCTGTTGGTAGAGGTGCGAAAGATGGCACATGAGCAGATTGCGGAGTTGTTGCGCCGCCAGGTAATCGCCGGCAGGAATCTGTTGTGCGACTCCTAGTACCACCTGGGTGACGGGAGTGAAGCCATCAAGAAAGTCGCTCGGGTTACTAGCCAAGGTCTTTGCCTTGTTGGCTACCTCGGCGAGGACGGTGATGGTATGTGCTGTTTGACCTGCCGAGAGATATGGAATGGAAATTTCGATGATTCGATAATGGAGCTTCCTGCGGAAGTAGTCAATGACGGGGTAGCAGACGGCAAGCACTGATGGATCTGCACGATCAAACCATTTCTTGTATATCCCAATGACTTTCGGTAGGGTCTTTGATGGTCTGGGAGGGTCAAAGAGGCGCCCAACAGGATCGGAGGGATTTGGTACGGCCATAATGCGGTAAGCAATTTCAAGATCAGACATCGTAGCTGCCATAGGGCCGTTGACTGACACTGTACTATGCGTATCTTCAAGGCGACCATGACTTGGCTTCATGCCATAGATGCCGCAAAAAGAAGAGGGCAGACGAATATTGCCACCTCCATCGGACCCGAGAGCAACAGGAACCAGACCAGCCGATACGGCATAGGCTGAACCACCTGATGAGCCACCAGGATAGTAGTTGTCGTTGTGTGGATCAGGAGGTGTTCCCCAAACAGGATTGTTGTTCGTAGTGACGCACCACATTTCGCTCAAATTCAATTTTCCCATAACAATCCCTCCGGCCCTCTGCCAGTTCTGGACGGGCCATGATGATTCTGATGCGATAGGGAGAAGACGTTCGTCTTTCCTCTTGCCCCAGGTGTTTCGATAGCCCGCCACTTTAGTATCGTCTTTGACACCAAGGGGGACCCCATCCAGAATGCTCAAAGGCGTTCCAGTCTTGTACCGTAGAGTCGACAACTTTGCAGCTTCGATAATCTCATCAATGTTCGATTGCGTAAATGCTACGGCATGTTGAGGGTGAAAATTAAGATCACGCCGGATCAATGGAAGAAGTGACTCGACGACCCCAAGTGGGGTCACTTTCCCAGAGAGATAGAGTGCATGGTAGTCAGATATTGAATGATATCTTCCACGAAGGCCTTTTGGTAGTGGCCGTACGGACTCGATAGAAGGAGGCTTGGGAACTGAAGTTTCTGTAGCCAGAGGAATAACAGTAGGCTGGAAGATATTAGTTCGTATTCCAGGATACAGTTGTAGTCCAGAAAATGGCATGTAGTAGAAGGGAACAGGTATGACTGCTTTGGAAGCCAAAGAAAATGAATGTGAGCGTGAATGAAACAGGGCGTCACATACATCCCATCGTTCAGAGTACTCATCCAGGCTTTCCCTTAGCGTCCGCAGGGAAATAAAGTCAGATTTAGCCAATAACAAGCTTTGAAGGAAAGGAAGATGGGTTACGCTGATAACTATTAGCTAGAGTATCATGATAGTGCCTCCAGCGCTAACATCCAAGAGAAGACCACTAATAGTATTCCCCGAATTGCAGGATTCTGATCCTCTTCTATCTTTTCACATTCAATGACTGATACCTCAATCGCCGGAGGGTAGGAGAAGAAAAGTCTTTGTTTTGATTGCATCATGATTGATGCGTGGATTTTCCAATGAATTCGATGCCCAATAATTTATATGAACAATGGCTGTTGAGAATCGACCAAGGAAACGAGTATATAAGTATGTGAAAAGAGTCGGAACTAGAAGAACCAAAGTACCCCCGGAAACCCCCTCGCAGTTATCTTTATGTCGAGCCTCTTTCATATGTGGCTTGAAGATGCAGGTTTATGTAGGGAGAAGTTAAAAATCTGCATAGAAAGTAAATCGCCGAATCCAGCACGCATTACCCCCTGGACTCGTATCTTTTGTTTCTTCCGCAACAACAACCGGGCGTAAAGTCACAAAATGGAGGCCCATTACGCGCTATATCGCATACAACGGAAGGACGGCATAAGGCAGGGATTCATGCAGAATACCTTAAGGGTATTAAGAAACAAGAAGGTCTTAGATCAGGCCGTTATCTTTACTGCAAGCACGAGATCCTTAGATAGAATTCTAGGAGTAATACTGACTTAGGGATGGAAGGCAGGGCCCAATAAATCATAGGTCAAATCACTAAGACCAAGAGAGATACTTATAGGGATTCGATTATAGAGGATAATAGCCATTAAGTTATAGAAACTATAAGGAGCACTGGACCGTTTCTGTGTGTTTGAATTATTTCCTTTGTTCATGTTATCTTGTAGAACAATACTGCGAATCGGACACCCTGGAGCCCATCGGGATAATGTTGATACGCGCCGGCTCTCGGCGAAGCTGCACCCCGCCTGGCCCGATGGCGCTCTCGGACATGGTGTCTGATTCGCTACCTTCCATCAGCATCGTACGGCTGCAGCCTACCTTGGCCAACGACTACTGGTACAGAGCCATAGCTAGCAGCATAGCCCCAAATCGAGGGTAAGAGTGAGGTACAAATACTACAGGTACAATTTCTATCGTTTCCCTCTACTTGCCTTCTACTTGCCTTCTCATTGTCTTGTGCTCCTCTTCCCGCCTCTCGCACACCCACGCCATGTGTTTTGGAAAGAGTTTAAAAGGCGACGATCCGTCAGCACAATTCAGCGAAGCTCCTCGGCCTTCTGAATCCAAATACCCCCCTCAGTCGGGAACTGCCAAAATGCCACAACAAGAGCCATATTCCCCTCCTTCTGGGCCCCCACCAAGTCACCACCAGGAAACCTACGCTCCACCATCGGGTCCTCCCCCTTCACACCAAAATGAAGGCTATGCTCCACCCCCAGGCCCTCCACCTTCGCATCGAACGGCGGATTACGCTCCGCCCTCCGGCCCTCCCCCCTCAAAAGGCGAGCCATATCACGATTGGCAAACAGCAGTTCCCGATACGTCCCTCCTCCCTCCGCCTCCATCCCTGGGCAACCAACAAAGCAGAACGAACAATGCTACCGAGCAGGAAGCCGAGCAGGGAGAGGGTTGGTGTCAACAGAACCCCATGCTAGGACCGACGAGCCTGGGATATGAAGCGATGCAGGCACTGAACTCAGGAAATATTGGGGTCATCAGACCACGGCCATATGTGGGAGATCTGGAGCGTCTCCGTGCTGGGATCTGGAAGGGAAAGACGAAGTCCAAGAGCCCTGATTCCTGTATCGTGAGCACACTGCCCCTCTATTCTGTGGATGCGCACTCTCCCATCCAGACGCGAGCATCCAAGACTATCTATTACGAGGTCAAGATATCGAAGCACAATCGAAGTGAAGTCTCTCTCGCTCTGGGTTTTACAGCTCCTCCGTATCCTACCTTTCGTCTTCCGGGCTGGCACCGTGGCTGTCTTGCTGTACATGGTGATGATGGGAGCAAGTACATTAACGACCGGTGGGGAGGGAAGGACTTTACTTCCCCATTCAAGCCAGGCCAAACGATTGGTATTGGAATGACTTTTGCCGCACGCAATACCAACGCTCCTCCAGCTTACGGCGGCGCACAAACCACGGCTACTACTCCCATTGATGTTGAGATCTTCCTGACCAAGGATGGCAAAAGAGATGGCAGTTGGAATTTGCATGAGGAAGGTGATGCTGTAGAGGATCTGCCAGTCACGGGACTCGAAGGTATGCATGATCTGTACGCTGCCATTGGCACCTTCGAGAGCGTAGAGTTTGAGATTATATTTGATGAGAGAGAGTGGATGTATCATCCTTGAGGCAGTCCCGGAGCCTGGAATGGCGTAGAGGAGTTGGAGGCTTCTGCAATTTGGTACCGGATGTGTTTAATGTGAGGTAGTGAAAACTGTAATCAGATCGGCTCTCCCAAGTCATCGAAAAATACACACTATTTGCTACGGTCACTCTCTGCAACTCTACCCGAATTGTTTGCTCTTCCAGATGTTGTCCAAAGAATAGGAGCACCACCTGCCACGCTGCTAAAGCCAACGAAAGTTTCCTTGTAGGCAAACTCCCGTCTGGACCAGTACTAGCCACAAAGCCAATCCTGCCGTTTTGGCATATGACCACCCCCCCCCCCCGAAAGATTTTGGTTTTGATGGTTGGGACTTGCATTGCATTAGGCAATTCTAAATACCCCTCTAAGGTACTAACTAGTATGCTATCGGACGCAAATACGCAAGGTGACTCTTTCCTCGGGCTGCTATCTATATACTTAGCCCGATCAAATCCAGCCAGACCAGGCCCATTATGAAGGCATCATCGACAGAACCTTGCTCTACAGGAAGACGGGTGTACCTGAGGCAAATCGCACCGCAGCTATGCGAGGAGCTGCAGCCCTCAGCATCACAGCCACATATATGACGAGTGTCGGTGGCAGTGCTGGGTCTAGCATAGGTTAGCGTCACCAGCCACTTGTCGCTAACGACTCGTGAAACCGATTCGCTGGATATTGCCCCACCATGCTGGCGGAGAACTTCTTTGGCATGGCATGTCAAACCCACGGGTAGATGGTGACTGCACAATGAGTACAGTGGTTACAGGCCACACGGTTGAAACAAGGCCAGATGGGAGATAATCTGCAGAAGAAAAACAGGCCCAATCGGAGGATGATCAAAAGTTTCCCCTGCTGGCTGAATTGCTGCATGCAGTCTAGCCGAGTAGCTCTAATCTCCTGGTAGCTCTAGACCTTGAATTTGTTGGCTTGGCGGAGGCCTCACACAAGGAAAAGAGGAAAATGATCATTTCCCTTTAGGAGGCAGGAGATGGACGGGATCCAGTTGCACAAAGCCCAGTTCCGCATAGCACAGAATGCCGTGATGTTATAGGACGGGATCGAGAGCAGAGGACAATAGCTGACGTGGAGGACATAAAGATAGAATCCGGCTTTTTTTCTTTCTGTTAGTACGTCTCAATTCTCTTGACTCTTTTCTTGACTTGTCTTCTTGTCATTTGCTTTGCTTGTTTGCCTGTTTGATACCAACAACATACCCCGGCCATTCTTCTTAATTTGTCTACTGTCGCGTGCGCTCCCCGGATTTCAACTTCACTAGAAAAGCGGCTTCTTCTACCGTGCCATAGGGTCTTGAATCACCACAGCCAGACCTTCCACTCTATTTTCCACACCAGTAGCAGCATAACATCACACCTTCGTATCGCATCGCACCATACCAGACGCGGTCACTTACTCGCCGCGACCTGACTGGAGGAGAAAGCGACATCGGTTGTCGGCTCATCGATTGATAAGATAGCTGGCACAACAGGCATCTCAACATGCGTAAGTTTGCGTCTTCCTTTCATGTCTCGTCTCGTGCGGCGGCAGAGGCGAGAGAGCTGCTCCATACCCATGGTATGCAATAAGCCAGCATAGCCTCGCTCTCGCGAGCAAGCACAACACGTCATGACAACGACACCACGTTCAACGTCCAGCTGCTCCACACAGCGTCTGGTGGTAGTCCAACCAGCGTTTGGACATCACACAACAAGCTCGCTCGCCAAGCATGACCGGTACGCAAAGTCAACTTTCGAGCTGGAAGCTTTGAGGTGGTCTTGTTTGTGCTTGTTTTGCGTTGCGTTGTGCGATGATGTGCTGCTGCTTCGGTCGCTGGACTTCCTGCTAGCCGAGTGGGGCAGAAGCGAAACAGCCAGCGAATCATGACCCGCTGGATTCCCGGTCTCTTGGGTCCTGATATGCTGTGACTGGATGGGAACACGCGCTGGACTGCGCCTTGGGCGAGAAGGAACCAATCGAGGGCGGCGGCCGCTAGCCAAATGCTCCACTCTCAACATCGCCTTGGCACTCTTACCGGTTTCGGCTTAACAGCCCTCTCGGATCTTTGATCCCCCCACCATCTTATCTCATTTGGGCATCCACTTTGCCTTGCGGTACTCTGCCGTCCCCCTTCTTCTGCCTCTCCGTTGCCTACCCGTACGCCGTACCTTGCCTTATTTGAACTTCCTATTGACAAACTCTCGGCGCCTTTTTGCTACTTCTGCCTCTACTTCTGCCTTTCAACTTCAGCCCTCTTCATCCATTCTTGCTCTTCTGTCTTCATCACCTTTCCCCTTCCTCCCCCTTCACCACCACCACCACCACCACACCCCCTTTCGACCGCCTGCTTCATCGATGAAGAAGACTTCGCCTGACTCAGATAATTCTCTAGATCGCATACGCTCTTGGGCTCGAACCAAAGCGCATGGCCCCTCTCCACTCTCCGTAGACGCGAGACGCAACAACTCCATCCCCATTAACCAGAACAATGTCAACCTTCACAATGGCACCACGGTCCTTCCTCCCTTCCCAGCCAGCGATGCGAATGGCCTCGCGCGCCCGTCGTCAAAACCCACGCACAACAACGTGGCCGACAATACATCGTCTGAGCATCCGCCACCAGCTCCACCTCCGCAAGCTGATGGGCCGGGGACTGTCGTAAGTGAGGACGAACCCGAAGAGAAAAAGAATGTCTTTGTTCGCTTTTGGAACACCTTCTGGGCTATCCTAGCCTCCAGCTATATCAACGTCTTGTTGGTTTTTGTTCCGGTAGGTATCGCTGCCAAAGCCGCCGGCCTTAGTTCCGGCATCGTTTTCGGCATGAATGCTATTGCTATCATCCCTCTCGCGGGTCTACTCAGCCATGCTACAGAGAGCGTGGCCAAGAGAATGGGAGATACAATCGGTGCACTAATGAATGTAACCTTTGGCAATGCTGTAGAACTGATTATCTTGTGAGTAATACTCTATTTTCCGGGCGGAATTATGGCTAATCTCATGCAGCATGTATGTCACCTCTCACGAGAGATCAAGACAAGAAAGAGCGAGAAGCCTCTTAAAGGCATTATCATATCAATCGCGTCCCATATCATCCAGTCCCTTTCTTTTGTCCTATATGCTTGCTGTCCCTTGCCGTGATTTCAAAGACCCATGCTCACTGTTTATGTTCTTTTAATGACACAGCATTGCACTCGCCAAGGTATGTCGGGAACCTATCTGGTTCAATGGGTAGAGCTGACTTAGCTAGGATGAAATTCGTATCGTCCAAGCCTCTCTGCTCGGCTCAATTCTTGCAAACTTGCTCCTGATTCTAGGCATGTGTTTCCTCGTTGGTGGACTCCGTTTCCGTGAACAGGTATACCAATCCATCATCAGATCCGCAAGCCTGATACTAATCCATGCATAGATCTACAACAGTACTGTCACGCAAATGAGTGCATGTCTACTTAGTTTGGCAGTCATGAGCTTGCTCCTTCCGGTAAGAGATATGTTCTTGGATGAGAGGCGACGGGCTAATATTTCCAGACTGCATTTCATGCTTCCTTCAGCACCGCTGCGGCCGACAAGGCCTCTAATGCAGTGCTGAAAGTCAGCCGTGGTACCAGTGTCGTAAGTTAGATCGACCCTCCTAGCAACGACGCCATACTAAGTGATTAGATCCTGCTCCTAGTGTACGGAATGTACTTGCTGTTCCAGCTCAAATCACACGCCTACATGTATGAGAGTACACCACAGCATATCATTGACGAAGAGCTTGTCCCTGGACCCGTTGCAGCTTGGATGGACTCTTCCAGCTCCGATGACTCTTCCTCTTCCAGCTCTGATTCCGATGGCTCCAGTGGTTCCAACACCACCGCTAAGCGTTTCAAGCGCGTTATGAGAGGTGGTCGTAAACGCCGCAAGTCTTCTGCTGGATCCAAGGAGACTGCCGAGCATATTCCAACCCGAACACCGTCCATCGGCACCAGTAGCATCACCCCTGTTCATTCTGACCATCTCAATGAAGAGCCACAAATGGGTCATCGTCTTGGTGCTATCGACTTTGCTGAGGATGCTGACAACGAGAAGTCAAAGCGCAAGAACTCTATCAGCAGCCACAAGGAGCGTTCCATGAACAAGAGAATGATGAAGAAGGAGCGCAAGCGCCAGGAAAAGCGGGAGCGCAAACTTGCCAAGGAATCTGCCATCACGGAGGGCGTGGTCTATAACAATCCCCCGACCGAGAAATCTCCCGAAGTCAATGACAATGATCCTCGCCGCGTCGACTTCGCTGTCATGGGTGATCTAGAAGCCCAAACACAACCTGGCATTGAACCCCTCCCTAAGCGATTTCTCTTTGGCGGCATTCGTCCTCAAATCCCCAAGACTTTCTCCCAGAACGTCTTCACTACGCCAGCTCCCACCGGGAACCCACCACCGGTTGGTCCAGTGCCACATGTTCGCTATGGAATCCGCCGCACCAACTCCCTCCCCGATCGCCTTAACCAAACCGCTTCAGGACTTACCCGCACAACGACACCTGCCCAGGCGGCTGTCATTCACACTGCTACACCGATGCAGGTTAAAGCCGAAGAGGAAGCCAACATCTCTCGAACAACCGCCGTGGTACTTTTACTTGCATCTACTGGACTTGTCGCTCTCTGTGCCGAATTCATGGTTGATTCCATCAGTGAAGTCGTATCTGGAAACTCTGCGCTTAGCGAAGCTTTCGTCGGTCTTATCATCCTACCTATTGTCGGTAACGCCGCTGAGCATGTTACTGCGGTCACGGTTGCTAGTAAAAACAAGATGGATCTCGCCATTGGTGTTGCTGTTGGATCGTCCATACAAATTGCACTTTTCGTCACCCCTTTTGTCGTGCTTCTCGGCTGGGCTATGGGGAAACAAATGTCTCTATACTTTACTCTCTTCGAAACCGTCTCACTGTTCGTCAGTGCCTTCATTGTCAACTTCTTAGTTCTGGACGGTAGAAGTAACTACCTTGAGGGTGCGCTTTTATGTGCTGCATATGTCATCATCGCCGTTGCTGCTTTCTTCTACCCTAGTATCGACGATAGTAGCAACCTTGGCGGAAATGCCAATACGGCTAAGATGATTCGTGATATCGTCGTTGTCGGGCTTGGAGGTTCTTAAGAATAGCGATGGTAAGATGTTGTGAGGCTCAGGAACCAAATTGTTGGCAAAGGGTGGAGGATTTAGTGTCTGTATTTCTGCGGAAAGGGCAACACTCGCTTGAATCATCAAGGCTTTGTTTTTGTTTTGCCTCTCCGTTTTAGTTCTCTTTTCTTCCGGGCTTTTCTACTGACCTTGAGTCTACTCTCTTTCTGGGATCTCTCCGAAATTTCGTCTGGCTTAGTTTACTGTCGATGTCGTTCGTTGGTTTTGGATTGCAGCTCTTCGAAGCTTATCTGGGATAGGTACCGGATTTCGTTGATTTTGTGTTTATGGTATCTCGCGTAGGCTAGTAGATCCAAATACACGTCTCTTCTGCCTTGCCCGACTCTGTTGCGCGATTGATACTTTTGCCCTTATTGGATGCAAACATGTATTGGTTCCTGTCCAGTAACGACCACATCGGAACCCAACTCATTTGTCTTGCTTATCACTATTATTCCATTCCTTCCTCAGGTCCCCTGCATGAGCAAGAAAAGGTTCTGAACTATCTTGGAACTCGTCCACCCACTCCAACCTTTTTTAAATCAAAGTAGGTTTTTCACAACGTCTCCACCACCATGATTTAGCAGAAGACAACGTAACCAGGGGCACCGAAGGGGATCTGCAAATTCAAGATCCCCATGCGTACAATCCGATAAGCTCTTCTCTACTTGTCCATGGTCCCCCCCTCCCTGGGTTCATTTACGCATCCTCCTGCACCTTCCCCCCTTGCCTCGTTGCCTATCTCCCTCGAAACGGCGATGCTTGATCCCTCACAATCAGGAGCCCTCTCGCTTGTCCGAAAGGGGGGTGTGGGTCAGGAAATTGAGTTCCCCGGAAAATCGCCCAGTCGGGGTTTTCGGGGATCGCGAATCTGGGATCTTCTGGCTCTTGCGGCCTTGTTGATTGGATGGATGGGTGTGCGTGTGCTTACATGTGCTTGTGGGTGTGTATGTGTGTGTGTGGTACTAGTGATAGGAGGATTCAATGCAAGATCTAGCCCTTGTTGCAGTGGTAGGACATGGGAAGTGGTGCGCTGACTCTTCGCAGATTGAAAGAATATATATATTTGTAAATCTCGATGATGATGAAGATGACAGAGAAATCATGGTATCTTGCACGTAACGCCGGTGCGGAATCAGATCGATCCCCATTACAACCTTGGGTGAGTTGGAAAAAATGCTCAACCGCTTTCGAAACGCCGGAGGCTCTTGTAGCCTATGCCACTGCGAGAAAAGTCCCAAAACAATACCACAAAAAGGGGCCAAGAAACCGGTCGTAGCCTTGCTCGTACATATATCCATTCACATGTCCTAACGGCTGGAATACGATTGTGATCCGTATCCTCTCCTCGAGTCCCCTCGAACGTCTGCGGTCTCACGTAACACGTTTGGCTGTGGCCTTGTTGACAAAGACGCTCTTGCCCGTCTTCTCATCATAGATGTGGTACCCGAAGTCCGCAGCATTGGGCGGCGTGTAAACTGGTCAGGGCATTAGCTTTCGTCTGCCCAACATGCAAAACACATGGAAAGAGGGTCAAAACTCACGGTGTAGCGAAACAGCCAGCTCACCATCTTCCGCTGGATTCGAGATGCGGTGGAGACCAATGTTGTCGGAGACATAAGCGACCTGATCCAGTCCGAGGATGGTCTCCTTCTTCAGCTCCAGTGGTGCATTGGCGTGGTGTGAATGTCCCGAGGAAGAAGAAGAAGCGGGCATGTCGAACAGTTCCTCCTTCAACTTGCCTTGCAGGATTTTCATTACGCAGTGCGCATTGGCGTGGTCATGCACAGGCGAGCCCTTCTTTGGATTCCACACCAGAATCAACTATGACGCTAAGTATTAGCAGCAGCTCCTCTTAGCCCTACCCTCGATCTCGTGGGCGAGGGAGAGGGGTTTCGGGGAGAAGCTTACAATATTCGCCTTTCCGTTGATGTCCTCTACGCAGTTTCGCGTGTAGTGCTTGCTGGGATCCGAATGTGCGTACCGCTTCCAGTCGTCGGGGTTCGAGACGTAGCGGTTCATGAGACCCTTCAGGTAGTCGACGTCGATATCCGCAGAGTCAATCCCCGAGGACGAACCGAGATACGTGCGGATGGAGCGAACTAAGCTGTGGAAGGGGTCGAGATCCGGCTCAGCGCATTCTTCTAGATCTTGGGTTGAGTGAGGTGTGTAGTTGGCGGGTGTGGGCTGGTCCTTGGATGCTGCGGTTGAGCTGGTAGGGAAGCGGAGTGCGACTGCCATGATGGCGGGACTTGTTGGTTTGATTGCGAAGGGCGATGGGAGAAAGGTGAGTTCTTTCGGGGCGGCTGGAGTATTCTTGTTCTTGTTCTGGTCTCTTTTGTATGTTGGTACGTGTTCAACGTGCCCTCGTAGTCAGCTTAAGTACAATGTACTACAGCGAAGACACCGCTTGTTCGCTTATATTTTCTTAAGACCCCGATGTTTCGCGAGGGTGCGGGTAGTCGCCGATACAGTCCCCGGCTGTGCGGCCTTTGCTATACGGGGGAACTGCAGGGGTGAAGGACAGATGCGAGATAAGAGCATGTGAGGTTTGGATGAATGAGGATTCCTGGGATCATAATGAAGCGGGCATAGCGGCGGCAGATAGGAAAAGTGATCCTTACCGATTAGCTGGATATGTTCAAGCCGAGCGTAGCTGACCGTCTCGTCGCTTAAGGAGGTGCGCGCGCAAGAGGTGTATCGCGAACTTAAGACCACAAACAAGACTAGCCAGCTCCTAAGATCAGATTCGTAGCGGCTGTTTGTTTTAAATGTGCGGCAGCTTGGTGGTTTGGATACTAGAGCGTGCTAAGTAGAACTTTGGGAGCGTCATCAAACGGTTGGGCTTGGTGGCAACAAGCGGGCTTGGGGCTGGAAAACAGCACTTATCGAGAAAGTACGTTGGCGCAACCTCCCTACATGAAACCCCGAGAGTGAAACGTAATCGATCATTGTTCTTCACAAACGAAAATGTCGTGCTAATGTCATCTCAGAAATCGTATGCCATCGTAATGCAGGGTCAGATCCTCAGTTTGCTGAGACGCGTTCGGGGACTTCCGTCCACATCGGGACTAGCTGGCTCTTCTGACTTCATGGTCGTGAGGTATTGGACTTTGGACATCGAATGGGGCGAATGGCAGGCAATCAACACAGTCTGACGATGTTTGGTGCCTGACTAGGATATCTCACGATGGCTCTGGATTCTACTCCCCCCCCCCCACCAAAAAAGGAAAAGGCCTGAGATGGCACATATGTGATGTGATAAGAGTCTATCCTGACGAGAATTCACATCTAAAGAGATCTCCGGGACTTCGCTCATTCGCTTCATCATTCAACTAGCCAACAATGACAGTGAAAGTCTTTGGGTTCCCGTCGCTCACAAATCCAGATTGATCAATCCCACCGCCACCCGGAGCAACATCATCGTAGGGGAAGGCATAGCCTCTACCATCCTTATTCGCTTCATGTACCAGTCTCGCGTAGTGATTCGTGACTTGATGCTGATAGTAATTCTCGACCTTCTCCTTGTGGGGGTGCGAGTCATTAACCAGAAGTGTGGATCGATTTAATGCGGCACTGATCCGAGCTGTCAACGGGCCAGCCGCACCAGCATTATTGGCAAAGGGTCCGGAGCTGCAGCCAAAGATGTCTCCTGTACTGGGTTTACCGAAGCTGGCTCCGACTTTGTCGAACTTGAGCTCATCGCCGTGGACTTGCCCCTCGATCTTGCCCCATTCCGCCTGCGTATCGACAGTAAGTGGACACTTTGCGTATTTAGACCAAGCCTCGTTGACATATGCATCATAGTAGCCTCGAAAGAGGTTTCCTTGATTCATAACGATGGCGTTGTTGGGACTCAGTACCCTCAAGTTCTTACCATCGGCCTTGAAGATGAGTTTCTCCCAATCTCCGCCTTGAGCCACAAGACCGGCACAAATGAGTTCCAGTCCATCCTCCTTCAGGCCTTGCACAACCTGCTCAGGCCCGGCGCCAGGAATAAGGCCCATCGCTATGGGCAGGCTTACAAAGTCAACGTAGCTGATGTTCGCATATAATTGTGAGCTGTTATATGTGAACTCGCAAAAGCCCCACTTGGCATTGATGCTCGGATCTGTAGGATTCGACACCGAGGGTTCGACAACGGCCGGCCCAGGATTTAGGAGGAAGGTCAGCTGGCTGTCAACGGAGAACCAAATCCGTCCACCAGCAATTTGTGGGATGGTGACGGTAGTAGTTGAACCAGGCTTTCCGAGCGGGATCGCACAGTCTTCTCTCAGTGGTTGTAATATCTCAGAAGGGGATTCGGGGTAGTACAGGCTTTTGCCATCTGCTTTGACGAGGACAACGTGATTGTTGTGGTTGAGAGCCTGTCCAGTGATGTAGGCAGAGACATTTGAGGAACTTGTCTTGTTCTGGATATGGATATCCAAAGTCGGAGGGGTCATGATGGTGTGATATATTGACTCCGAGGGATCCTTGATGATCTATCTCTAGAGTGATTATTCGCGGTGCTGCGCAGGATTCTAGAGAGTTGCTATGTTTTGATGCGAAAGACTAGGTGTGACGCAAGCCGATAGAACTAGTTAGTAGCCAACATGAGACAGTTAGCATGAAAGAGCATGTACGTTTGTTCAGCGGTGAGGAAATACAACTGAAATTCACAAGTCGGTCAGAGATGGTCTATGGTACATTATATTCTCGCCGGCATGTCAATGCCAGTGAGGTCACAACAAGGCCGTCATGTATTTCTGTACATCTTCAAGAATCAAGGAAGCACCCCACCACCAAACTTGCTTGGCAATCTGACGCCGGACAATATATAGTCCGAGAGCCAGTAAGCACTCCGCGTCCGATGCTCAGAAGAGCCTAGCGTGTTTACGCGCTGCCGTGCAAAGGCAACTTTGCAGCTGTGCAGAAGCTGAACGGGAACCCACAAACATCGTCGGCGCAGAGCTTCGTTCACCCCAACGCGCCAGCATTGTCTGCCATTATCAAAAAGAGCTGCCACTTCCCTCAACCCAGGTCGGCGCATGCGCATCGCTTGCCAAGATGGTGTATGACTGGGAAAACAAGGAGGAGATATGCTATCGCATGTACATTGAGGAGAAGAAATCTCTGGAGGAGATTATGGAATACATGAAAGCCGAGTACAAGTTCGCCCCAAGGTATGGATGAAGCTCCAGGTCGACGTACTCCAGCGACCTGCTTGACCTGAATTTACTTTCTCTACCACACTGCACTTCAACCTACCTCCGCTATCCGCTTTCACTGACCTAGATTTTCTTTAGCAAACGTGCCTTCCAGACCCAATTCAAACGTTGGGAATTCCCTTCGAAACAACATCCCGCTTACAAGAATGCCCACCTAGTCGCGCGCATCAAGGAACTATGGGAAAACAACACCTCACAGCGCGATATGCTTCGCATCCTCAACGAGCAAGACGGCTTCGAGATCAAGGATCGGGAGTTGATGCGCGTACGTGCGAAGAACCGTTGGTTGTTGCGAACTCCAAACCGAAGTGCCTCATCCAAGAAACATGACTCCGACCAAGATGTCATCAATCAATTGCAGCAAGCTCTGTACCCAGACGGACAAATGGGAGACGAAACTGATATGGTAGAGATGCCCAAAGCCATATCACCTCCGTCTCCAAGAGCTACATCGCCTCCTCTCAGCCCGGAGGTTCTGAAGAAGAGACAAGACCGCTTGAACAAACTGCAGGCTGAATCTGCGGAGCGCTGGCAAGCACGCAAGAGACGTCGTCGCACTCGAGGTTGGCTTGGGCTCCCTGCAGATCCACCTGGGCCACCCCGCTTTCCCTCCGAGACCACCATCGACGAGAGCAAGGCCCTCTTGAGCCTTGACAACAATATGTACCGTGATGTGCGTAATCGGTTCACACGAATCTGCCAGGACGCAGGCATTATCAAGAAGACAATTGCTGGGCCGGAGCGATGGGATGGTGCAAAGTCTAGCCTGATCCAGGAGAGCGAGCACCTACAAACGGTCTTCTGGGGAAATGACGATAACATTGAGCAGAAGAAATTAGCACTTGATGTTGTCTGTAGCGATGTCACCAAGAGAATGCGAACTTTGGAGCGACGCATGACCATTGCAGAGGCGAAGAATGCCCTAGGAGTCAACCCAGAACAATCACGCCAACTTCGTAGTGCTTTCTACCAGACTCTCAAGGCAGACCACTTCACAAGCAAGCTTGAAGCTGGCGAGGATCATTGGAAAGAACTCAAGCAGTCATGGATCGATGGTTCGGAGTTGTTGCAAGGTATCCTTGCACCTGGTGAGGCTGATCCAAATCACGCTCTCAAAGTCAAGGCTGTTGAAGTTCTCTGTAGAGATGTCATGAAGCGACTTCGTGACGACCAGACAAAACGTGATCCTACGAAGAAGAGAAAGGCGGACAGCGGTTTCAGTCAATCACCAACTGCAATGAATCCTTACGGTGACGCAACAGATGACACTGGATTCCAACCAGCCCCACATGATGCCCTTGTGCAAGCAGCTGCACATGCTCAAGCTCAGGCAGATGCTCAAGCCCAAGCCCAGGCGCAAGCTCAAGCTCGCGCAGCACATGCTCAAGCACAAGCTCAAGCTCATGCCCATGCCCATGCCCATGCACAAGCTCAGGCTCAAGCTCAAGCACAGGCTCAGGCCCAGGCTCAAGCACAAGCTCAGGCACAAGCTCAGGCACAAGCTCAAGCACAAGCGCAGGCTCAGGCTCAGGCCCAAAATCAAACCCAAACTCATATGCATCATGGTCACCCACATCCTCAAGTCTCTCATGGCCAGGTTATGGTCGATCATGGTGATATGCAGATTGATCCATCGCTACTTCTTGCAGCAGCAAATGAACCGCCCATGATGAATAGACCAGGACACTATTCGGAACAACCATACACTGATCAACAGTATGCAGCTCAAGCTGCCCAAGCAGCTTTCCCATCGTCTTCCTCCATTGCTGTGTTCTTTAGAGTGCATCCGGCTTCTGATTTCCATCCCAACCTCCGAGTCTGGATTGAAACGTTGTCCTCGGTCTCAATTGATGAATTACGCCAACTGGCTGTGGCAAAGTTTCCAGGTACTGTTCCTATCCGCATTGAGGGGATAATTAAGGACCCCAACGGCCATGAGATGGAGCTGCAGATTGATCAGGACGAAGAGCTCGATGCCTACCTGGCTGCCATTACCGGTGTCAATAAACCTACGTTCTCAGTCCAGTTGGTCTCCGGATGGAAAGAATAATTTCGCTTCCCCGTACTAATAGCGCTGATTTCTCAACAGAGACTCGCTTTTTTTCTATAAAAAAAATGTAAGAATGTAGGGTTGCATCATTTGATGGGTTTGGCGTTTCGGTTCTACAGATACCTATTTTGCTTTGCTTTCGGCGAACAATCGGCGTCGACGGCACAGACGGCGTATAAGAGGCTCAGATAGCTCCTGATTAGGCAAATCCCCTCACAGATATCCCATACATGTGGATTGCATTGGGAAGGCCCAATCATATAATGATCCTGACTGTGATATTTAATTATTATACATTAAATAAACTGATCACTCGATCAAAACATAGATTATTGGCTGCTTTGTGATGTACGTCTATCACGATTTTCGGCTCTTGATGGCGTAAGAATGTTGACCCGAGCTTTATCGCCAAAAATTGCAGGGGAGCTCGGATAGTGTCAAGCTCAGTCCAGTAATGCTCTGCGATGCACCGCCATTTTTGAACGGAGTTATACATTGACGATTCGCTCCTGACAATACGTCCGGCCCTTTCGCATATGTGAATCCTCCCAGCTCGTCTCAAATTGTGGCCAGCACGATGTCGCTTTCCAAGGTCGCTCCTCTCCGAGTGCTCCGCAGACCATCAACAGCAAGCCAATGTCTGCGCTCCTCTGTACGATACGGGTCATCGAAACCACCTGCGCAGACCGCTGCAGCAGAAGAGAGATCTTTCAAGGGACAGCTCTATGAAAGCACAGGACTGCGATTGCAGCGCGAGCGCGCAGAGAGAGCTAAATATGCGAAAGACCGAGCAGACACTGGAGGAAGGAACAGTCTTGGGATGACTATTGGTATGGCTCCTGGAATCGATTGTATTGGTAATCGAGACTAATTCTACCATACAGCTGTGATTGCGACAGCAATTGTCTCTTACAACATAGGGAAGAATAGTATGCCTAAGCTCTCGACCGCCTCTACCGTACCGCTTAATGCGACCATTCCTCCGAAATTCAAGACTGGCAGCGCAAATTTGGAAGCAGCGTGGGCGGATTTCGCCGAGATTGTTGGCAAGGAAAACGTCTCTACCATTGACGCTGACCTTGAAAGTCACGCTGGCAGTGAATGGTCAACACATATCAAGAAAGCTGGCGAGGTACCTTTTCTGGTTGTATACCCCGATTCCACGGAGGAAGTCAGCAAGATTATGAAGGTCTGCCACCAACGGCAGATTCCTGTCACAGGTTACAGTGGAGGAACGAGTCTGGAGGGGCACTTTGCTGCAACGAGAGGGGGCATCTGTATTGACTTTGGAAGGATGAACAATATTGTTAAGCTGCATAAGGAGGACATGGATGTTGTTGTACAACCCGCCGTTGGATGGGAGAATTTGAATGAGGAACTGGCCAAAGACAACCTGTTTTTCCCCCCAGACCCTGGACCTGGTGCCATGATCGGTGGCATGGTTGGCACTGGCTGCAGTGGTACAAATGCCTACCGGTACGGTACGATGAGAGAGTGGGTGTTAAGCTTGACGGTGGTGTTGGCCGACGGGACAATCATTAAGACTAGACAACGGCCGAGGAAAAGCAGTGCTGGCTATGATCTTACCAAGATGTTCATCGGCAGCGAAGGAACCTTGGGGCTTGTCACGGAAGCCACACTCAAACTTACCACGAAACCAAACACCACTAGCGTGGCAGTCTGCAGTTTTGGCACTGTGAGACAAGCTGCGGATTGTGTGGCCAAGGTCGTTGGAGAGGGTGTCCCGATTGCGGCTATCGAGATCTTGGATGACATGCAAATGAAGGCCATCAACAAAGCAGGCATGACCAGCAAGGCATGGACCGAAGCTCCCACTCTCTTTTTCAAATTTGCCGGCACGCCAAATGCTGTGAAGGAGCAGATTAGTATTGTGCAGAAGCTAGCCAAGGGCACCGGCAGCAAGACGTTCGAGTTTGCCAAGAGTGCTGACGAGCAGACCGAGCTGTGGAGTGCTAGGAAAGAAGCTCTCTGGTCTACAATGTCCATGAGAGAGAATGCGGGCGATCATGTTTGGACTGGAGACGTGGCAGTACCCATCAGCAGATTACCAGATATAATCGAGGAGACCAAGTTAGATCTTGCAAAGTCTGGAATGTTTGCAACTATAGTGGGCCATGTTGGGGATGGAAATTTCCACAGTAAGTTCTTGATCAACGTGGCGGAGCCTCAGAAATACTAATAGCGCTCCAGCTATCCTGCTCTATAACGACAAGCAACGGCCCGAGGCTGAAGAGCTCGTTCATCGCATGGTGAAGCGCGCTGTGGAGATGGAAGGCACCGTTACCGGCGAGCACGGAGTTGGACTCGTGAAGAGAGATTACCTCAACCACGAGTTGGGCGAGACCACGGTAGATGCCATGCGCAAAGTAAGTTTGTCTGGCCCCCGCGCCCAACCCGCTCCCCGCAATGCATACCGGATGCTTATTCATCTCATAGCTCAAACTTGCCTTTGATCCCCTCTGTCTGCTGAACTGTGACAAGGTTGTTCGTGTTGAGAAGCCTAAGGATGGCGAGGTTGCGAAATGGTAATTTAAATGATGCTGTACTTGTAAATAGTTCAGTCCATGTGAAACGAAGTGTTTCGATGCAAATTACCCCTTTTCAGGCGCACGAGCTGTTGTTTGTGGACGACTTTGGGCAATACCACGCGCCAGCAATTTCACTAGGTCGTGATGCGTGCTGTTCTGCTTGGTTAATCAGTGCCCCAGGCTGGATGACTAGCTACCTTTCTCGTTAGTAACCCCTTATACAGCTAGGTCCAGCGTCGCTTACTAAATATATGCTACACTACTTTGCTTCTTCTAGCTCTCCGCTTCTGGTCCTAACATGTTCGGAGTGAAATGGCAACGGTAGAGCGGGGCTGTAATGTCAATTTACTTTGGGGCTCTGGAAGGCACCTCCCCCATCATGCTGTCTGTGCTGGAGCGGATTTTGGTCGAATTATCGACTTGGCTCGATGTAAATATGGCTTCTTCTTGTTATGAGGCTTTCTTTGGGCTTGATGTGCTGGGTCTGCGGCTGATGTAGATGGAGAGCGCCCTTGTTGATATTGCAATCATATTCTCGAGGCATTCCCTCTTTTATTTTTCCTTGTACATACAATCTTCGTCCCGTCAATCCTTCCAGTCTCTAGCGCAACGCAGTTTGATAGCCCAACGATTCCTATACGATGCGCAGTGGTATCTATGCTGGCGCTGTTGTGCTACTTGCTTCTACTGTCCATGCAGTCTCAGGCCTCCACGAGCGTGCCACTTGCAGTTTAGATAATTGTCTTCGTGCCGTATGTTCTTTCCGTGGTACCTATCCGTAATATGGTTGATGCTAATGCGTCAGACATCCAGGTGGGTGGCAGTGCTCAAACACAAATAACCTCAGCAGCTAGGAGAGACTGTTCTTCCTTCTTTGTCAAGACTGTGACGCCTTGCCCAGTGTACGAATCTCTATGCTAGAACTCAAGCATGGAAAAGCTCTGATGCTCGATATAGGACCGTGACCTCTACTATTTCAAGGGCGACCGCAGTCCCAACTGGAACTACAATGTCTCTGACGACTACTTCGGGGACAGAGACAGTGATCATTACTGCCAGTCCAGCTGCCACTGTAGTCACCCCGAATAAGAGAGATCCTGTAGCTGCTCGACATGCAGACTACCTAGCAAGTGTGTTTAATAAGAATGTTCGCGCTGTAGTCTCGACATGTCCAGCAACAGCGGCGCCCTCATTAGTTCCCACGTATGCAAGCGCTTGCTCTGGCACAGCTCGATACTCCTCGGCTTGTTCATGCATTGGGGCCACTCTATCCACCATCCTTTTGGCTCCTGTCACCAGTACTGTCCTCGTTACGATAACCAGTACTACCAAACTGGTGTCTACCGTTCAGAGCACCGTAACGATATCAACCACGACGTCAACCACGACCACCACAGTAGCCGCTTCCACGTCAAGACCTGTATTCATCATTCGGAGTGAGGGTGGCATATACCCTGGCCAGTATTTACTAGCAAATGGCGACAACTCTGTGCTATCGCTGACCACCAACATCACGGCAGCGAGCCAATTCACCCTCGACAGTACCGGTCACGCTTTCACTAGCTCGAGCGGGTATCTCAACATCGATCAGGGTACTTTCCAATCCCCACTGTTCGCCAATACCCTGGACGAAATCAACACGAACGAGTATCCCATCCTTCAATGCGTGACCGCTGCGGCGGCACCATCGCCCGCTCTCTTGTCTTGCACGGCCAGTGATGGCCCAAACCTTCCGACCTCTCAGACTTTCGAAACTTGTCCGGAGCAGATCAATAGCGTTTTCTTTAGTCAAAGTCCTTCTTTCGACTGTGCTTCGTTCACCCTCTCGGTTGTCTATACGTCTTAGAAATAGGTGCATGCGAGAGATGAGATGGCGGTAGATACTGGGATGCGCGAGATAACCAAGACCTGTACATTAATAATGTTTTAGCAATCCTCGATATATGTGGCTTTTGTCCACTGCATACCTTGCACTGAAAAGCTTGGGTTTATGAATAGCTTGTTGCGGAGAAGTGAAGCGACGTCCCCAAACATTTGCCGGTCGCTTTGAAATGATATTGCGGCCGATGGGGTTGTATTGTGCTGTTGTCTCAGAACAATATAAGTAAAAAATTACTCAATCCACCAGCCTTTTGATACACACACGTTGCGATACGTATTAATCTGAAGATCTGTAGAGGTTCAGAAACTCGAGTACTTAAAAGTCAAAATCCAAATCTAAATCGAAGCACAAGCGAGCTCCCCGCCCAGCCCCCTGCAACCCCGGATTGTCAAGCAATTCAGCAAACGTCATGACACCTTCTGCTACCTCAAGGCTCCTTGTCCAACACCAACACCATGAGACTTCGACGTCGATATTCAATTAATATCCCCCCTCCTATATCCCCATTCTAATGGCGCTCGTTCGATCACCGCCGTTGTTCATACAGTCGTTGGCCTCAGGGTCGTCACATGCGACCTATGACGAAGCCCCGCCTTCGCCTTCTGAACAGCTCTTCCATGATCTCCACACCTCAATCACTGCTTCCATCTCCTCGACGCCACAACGGCGACCTATTCTAACACATCTAAATGCCGATACAACATGGCTGTTGTCAATTCCATACCCTCAGGAGCAGCGAACTCATGGCGAGCCTAGTTCAGAGACGAAGCAGACGCGACGAAGCCCGAGAGCTGTAAAGAACACAAGGATAGTGAGGGAAGCCAAGATCGTAACCCCTGCTAAGCGCAAAAGAAGTTCCAGCGAGGAGGAAGGCGACAAGAAAAAGAAATACTTCCACATCCTCATCGATCCTTGGTTGAAAGGCAGCCAGTCAGATGTGGCAGCGTTCTTCAGCCAGCAGTGGCACGCCACACCCAGCGCGGTGCAAACAATCGAGGAGGTCGAGCAGTGTATATGGGAACTAGAGGCAGTTGCTGCCGGGCAGGATCCTCCCTCCGCGCGGTGGGAGAAATCAGCATCGGCTCTTGACTGCGTGGCTATCTCGCACGAGTTCACCGACCACATGCACGAAGCAACCTTGCGCGAAATCGCGCCTTCGGTGCCCATCTTCGCGACGCCGAAAGCCCGGGGCATCATTGCATCCTGGGGTCATTTCAACCAGGTATTGGAAATTGAACGGTTCGGTGGGGATTGGAGGCGTGGTGCTTTGCATGGAGCGGGAGTATTGCCGAGATGGCTGTCGATTTCGAGGCTGGCTTTTCCCGGGAAAGACCTCTTGTACTACCACTCTGCCATCATGATCGCTTTCTGCGGTTCCTTGAACCCGAGCGTAGGCGACGCCGAAGCTGTGATCTACACCCCTCATGGCATATCCCCTCCCGTGGCGGAACCGGTTGGGAAAGCGCATCCAAAGATCAAGACCTTGGCCTTGTTACACGGTCTACATGATATCACTCTCGGAGCTCAGCTCAATATGGGGGCACATAATGGGTTGAAGATTCAGCGGGCATTGGGTGCGCACTACTGGATTGGGACCCACGACGAAGTGAAGAAAGGGGGTGGGTTGATTAGTTGGTGGCTGAAGCGTAAAGTGGTCACGCTGGAAGATGCTCTGAAAATCGAGGTTTTTGGAGGTGGGAAAGAGGGGAAGGAAGAGCTGGCTGTGAGGTTTGTGGATCTGGGCAATGGCGAGAGTTTGATCTTGGAATAGGACGTAACGGTAGCTTATACCTAGCTAGGCGTTATTAATTGTGTGAGTATTTGAGAGCAATCTTGCAATGGGACTTTTGGTCAATGGCAGCGTTGAATTGGAACCACGCCACTATCACGCGTGGTTTATGTGCCGATTTTTGAATGCACAGGCCACAATTTTATGGCTCTATTAACCACACCTTTCTGAGTCCTCGTTTTATAGACTGCATCCCAATCAAAATATCCAGATAATTCGACACACAGATTGCTTTATTCATAATCAAGGCTAGGAGCTCATCTTTCCGCCGCTTACTTTCTAATTTATCTATGAGCTGCAACTGAGTTTCAGCCCAGGGTATCTACCACAGTGAAACCTTTGAAAGGCATCGCAGCAGGAGTACAGGTTATTGCCATAATTCAGCACCTCAGCCACTCCATACATATATACATAGATCACAAAAACCCGTTTTGATCCGTGTCGAAGTTTCCATCAAGCAGATCCCGAAACTCGACGTCCAGGGCGAAGAAACCATCAGAGGAATCGCCGAAATCTCGAAGGAAAGCCCAACCCTCGAGAGGCTGTTGTGGTAGTGTTTGCTGATAGTCTACCGGCGGCAGCATGGTGGCATTTGGGCGTGGAACTTGAGTGGAGGCTTCCGGAACCGGGTTTGTTGGGAGGCTCGCCTCGGGTCTGGAGGCACTCAGTTCCTTGGGCAGGTCGAATACTGCAATTGGTTGTTAGCTATTGAAGAGGTATTGCATTTACGGAGAACGAAGCACTTACAATCAGCCAGGATTTGGTGCCTTGCGCCCGCACTCTTCCAGCTGTTTCCCAGGATGGAGAGCCAGTGAATACAGAGTTTCAATCGCCGCCTCGTCTCCGCATCGACGGGGTTCTGCTTGAGATGATATAAAAATAGACTGGCCGCAGTGAAGATGGCAAAGATGGTGTCACACGGCAAGCCAGGTAAAGCATCGGCATGTTTTTCAAAGACCATGCAGATGTTGTTTGCGGCTTGGAAGCAGATTTTATGTGGTGATACCGCGGGATCTGGGTATGCCGGGCTGGATTGCCAGCGCTCGATGAATGGACGATGGAGGAGTATCGTGGCTGACCAGAGGATCTATCGCGAGGTAAGTGACCTAACCAATTGATATATCAAATGAGGATTCCTTACCACGTAGTTAGTGATGGCACCAGGCACTGAGGACAATCGGTCTTTGAGATTCAACTTTAGAGGCGAAGCCTCAACCTTTCTCTCCCATTCTTTGATGTCCGTCCAGATCTTCATTCGGATCACTTCGCCAACATTCTGGTCCTTGCGTATGGCTTTTCGAGCAGAAATACCGTAGATGTCTGTAATGATATTTTGCATGATATAAGTAAGTTCAATACTAGTATGAAGTACAGAAATGGTGCGAAGTTTCAAAGGCTGCCTTTGAAGAAGCTCGCTTTTGATTTGAGGCATCCATAACTCGAACTCATCAGCTTCCGATGTTGATGGATATGGCGTATCTGCATCCTCAAATCGGAGAATCACAGGTTTTCCCATCTCGAATGAGAGCATCTTGTCCAGGATGAACAGATTCCACCAGAGGCGAGAGCGAATCTCTATCTGTATAAAATCGTGACCTCCATAAGGTCGATTTAGTCGCAGTTCAATCGCCATTGCTGCTGCAAGTCCACACAGCATTGCTGCCCGAGCATATTCCGCAACGCTATGAGACTGAAGAGAGAGGATAAATAATACTTGACAACTGGTGATCGACGGTTTCAATGTATTGATAGGATGCTGATTCTTGTTGCCATCATCTCCGCATTGAAGGAGCATCAGCGTCTCCTCAAAGAATAGGCTTGGCTCGGGCATATTCTCATACAGCTGCTTGACATCTTCGTTTTCAGGCAAACCTCGTACACACGCTGTGAGAGAAAAGATCGCAGACACCAAAGCAGCTGGGAGAAGAGGAACTGGCGAGGCATAGTCTAGTGATGAGTACATCGGCTTGTACAAGACTGGCCATAAGGGGTGGATACAATTGAAAAAGGTTTGAAGGAGGTAGGTCTTCAGAGACGATGAGAGCGAGGCATAGAGTGGTGTTCCGGCTTTTGGCTGAGCAATTGATGTCGTGGTTTCGGCATTGCGAGCCTCAGTAGTAGTAACTGAACCAGGACTCTGCGAATCCGAAGATCTCATAACTCTATAAGTCCATTGTTAACCACAGGCTCCATATTTGAGCAGGGAAAACTTACTTCCGCTTTGTAGATCCATATACGCACATTTCCTTGTCACGACAAGGCCCACATTCGGGGTAGACGCCATCACACTTCCTACTCAGTCAGTACCACACTGCACCATGGGCCATTCGGGAGAATCCACCTTTCTTTTCTTGGTGCCACACGGCTGGCAAGCTTGAGTCACTCGTTTTCGCACCAAAGTTGACATATTCCCATGCGATTGACTAGGATGTCTTGCGATGTTATATTAGAGTAGGGGTTTCGTCACCGCATGATTTGAATTGAATAGAGTCACTCTGAGATCATATGTTGGGCATGAGGTCTTGTGTTGCGTGCGTAGAAGTGAGAGCTTCTGGGTGCGATTGGAGTTGAAGTTCGAAATCGCTTGCATTCAAGCCAGCTCGGATTGAGGCTTATCGCTAACGATCACGTGGACGTATCCCTACTTGTCCAGCTGTAGCTTGATGTGGTAGTCATAAAACCAGTCAAAACGACATCGTTTGCGGTAACGTATGCTTACATTCGTCTCAGCCATATTGCATCTTGGAATTGTATCCGTCGTGCAGAGCTAAACAGTTAAAATGATCACGTGCCTCTTTCGCCTCGAATCTGACAGAAGCTAAATAAAGGGCTTCCTGAAAAACTTGTCGTAGATCCCTTTGCAAATTGATTCTGTATATCACACTCTGAGTATACATGTGCTGCAGGGCTTTGCTCTGCCGCCAAAGAGATATTTGGAAGTCGTGAATTGCACACTGGTCCGCCACCTTGAGAAAGCCCTCTCGGATACATCTGGATGTACCGGAAACTCCCAAAAGAAAAGCATACATGAAGTTACGAGATAGTCTGAGATAAGGGAAAGATATAGTAGAAGCCAAAATAGGTCGGAATTTGGAGACCATAGAGTTGTGCTTTACTGAAGTAAAATCAAAACGCTAGCACAGTTGTGGAAGCGAGCGCTCTAGCAACGGACTTCATGAGTTGCCATCATTCGGAGCAGCGGATATTTAATCCGAGCTTCAAAATGGGGCAGCTATGGTTACCAATTCGCATAAAGAACTTTAGGCGCGAAGTCTCAGTTGTGATGATTTGATGTTGGTTAGTAAAGTAAAGCTTGGTGCATTTATCCGGTCGTAGAATTTCCATGGCGGGGCTAACTTATGTTGTGGATAAATGGATGATTCGTCTCTTTAGACGCTGCCCCAGAGTTTGAGTATATATAGCTTGATAGCACGTTACTAACTATTATTACTTTACCTGTCTTGATCGAAATTTGCTCTCTGTGCAAAATGTCAGAACAACCATTAATCAAACATATTTATACTGCGGACCCGTCGGCGCATGTGTTCGATAACAAGATCTACATCTACCCCTCACATGATGTTGAAACAGATATTCAAGACAACGATAACGGTGACCAGTATGCCATGAATGATTATCATGTCTTCTCGCTCGACAAAGTTGGTGGAGAAGTCACTGACCACGGAGTTGTTCTTGCGCAAGCTGATGTTCCGTGGGTCTCAAAACAGCTTTGGGCCCCAGATGCAGCGTTCAAGGATGGAAAATACTACCTCTACTTTCCAGCACGCGACAAGGAGGGTGTATTCCGAATTGGGGTTGCTGTTGGAGAGTCCCCACAAGGACCCTTCCAACCAGATCCAGAGCCCATTCCAGGCAGCTATAGCATCGACCCTGCATGCTTTGTGGATGATGATGGCAAGGCTTATCTGTATTTTGGTGGGATCTGGGGTGGACAATTGCAATGCTGGACCACAGGAAAATATGATGCCAAGGCATACTCAAATATGGAAGCCAGCGGTGACAGCCCGGCCTTGTTGCCGCGGGTCGCAGTTTTGGAAGACGGCATGCGCACTATCAACGGCGATGTCAAAGAGCTTGAGATTTTGGATGTAGATGGAAAGCTATTGCATTCAAGCGATCACGATCGTCGATTTTTTGAGGCTGCGTGGATGCACAAGAAAGACGGAACCTACTACTTCTCGTACTCGACTGGTGATACACATTACTTGTGCTATGCGACTGGAGACAGCCCTCTCGGCCCTTTCACGTATCGAGGCCGTATCTTGGAGCCAGTATTGGGCTGGACCACACACCACTCAATTGTTGAATTCCAGGACAAATGGTACCTGTTTTACCATGACTGCTCGCTTTCTGGAGGCGTCAACCACCTGAGATCGGTCAAGATGCGGGAGATATACTACAACGATTCAGGGGAGATAAAGCTCTCTCCATAGATCCTGCAGGGCGATTGCGTCTTAGTATCTTCATGTATTCTGCATTCAAACTCAACTTATTATCAATGTACATTTTACAACGGCTCCATGCTTAACTACTCCGTTGTTTACAAGTGCTCGCTTAACTGGCACTGTAAAAGCTCCGGGATTTCTATAACGGAGCACTTGCAAGGTTTTGAAAGCTAATTTGTTGCTAATAAGCACCTTAGATCTTTCTATGCAAGAGAAATTCAGATTCTATGCATATGGCTGTCTACAGGGGATATGGATTGGCAACGGGGTTAAGAATTAGTTGGATGTACTTCCCGTTTGTGATCCTCTGAATGCCATGAACCTTACGATGATGGATATTGCAGATCTAATTGTCCGTATATTCTTGAAGTGAGCATGATATAGTTGCTATTTTGGGGCCTACATGGGCAAAGTTAGAAAAGCGCAAAACTGTGCGCTGTTTACGATATGATTTAATGACAAAGGATAATAGTACTCAGTACTGAAAAAGGTATCTCGCTTTCTACTCACAAAAACCAATGAATATCTTATTGTAGTCGTATTCAACCATCAACTCAACTTTGACCTCCTGATATTGCTCGCTTAAAAGGTAGGTGAGGAAAATTTACTGCGAAATATGTCCTACATATCAACAAGCTTTTGGTCTTTGACTTATTCAAACCATACAGATGCTGAGATATCATCTGTTGCGGAACTTTGCGAAACAGATCTTGGAAGATAGCAACATCATTGACAAAGCAAGAAGCCAAAGTGGGAGGAGATTGGTCATGTGACCATGTTTTTATCCATGTTGCACAGACGTCGGCGATGACCTCTCGCTCTTCCTCTATTTCGGCCCCGAAAAGATCCTCGGAGCACGATAACCACATAAACTCGACCGATTGACTCCCTGTTTGCTCTCGGAGCCTGTCACAGCCAAAATATGCCCGCTTGCGATGTTTGCCACCGGCGTAAAGTCAAGTGCTGCGTGGAAGAAGGGAGCCAGTGTTCAAACTGCAAGAATGGGGGACTTCAATGCACGTAAGTATTACTCCAAATCTTCATACTCTATTTATACCTTCGGCTGATATGATCTAGTTTTGTTCTCGCTGAGTTACACAAGCTTAAAAGGAGAAGGAAGAGATCGGCTGCACCAATAAAGTCTGACCATGGCTCAAAACACGGACTGGATTCTCTCTCTTCTCCATCTCAAGATTCAAAGAATTCAACATCAGCACCTTCTTACATAGAGACAGTTCGTTCTGTCACAGCCCCAAAGCAGCCACTAGCAAAGAAACAGAACTTTGTCCCAACTATGGATGACATCGTCGAAGAACAATTGTCACGTACAGCATTAACGGAATTTTACCAGCGAGGCATAAATGGGGAGTCGCCTTGGTTCATATACAGAGAAGACGGATGGATACGTATAGCTTACATTGGAAATGCCACATCCAATCTCACGCATCTTGTACAAGGAGAGCTTAGCAATAGCACTCATGGTCCGTCATTGCATTTCCCATTCCCGTCGATCAGGCCCACCATGCCTTGGAAACCACAGAAAGATCAACCTATCGTGCGGTGGTATTCGAGAGTCGCGGACGACGCTGGTGCTCTTCCAGCAAAAGAAGTCCGGGATGATCTTGTCAATTCTTTCTTCGAGAAAATCCATCCTGGGTTCCCGATTGTGGACGAAGCAGAATTTAGGTCCCAATACTCTAACCCGGAGCATCCGCCTCCCTTATTACTGCTGCAGTCAGTCCTGCTAGCAGGTGCACATGTCTGTCAGCACCCCAAGGTTGCTGAATCTCGTGCGCTAGTAAAGATGGCACTTTTCAGACGAGCAAAAGCCTTGTTCGAGATGCACTTCGAAAATGATCGCATGAATCTGGTCCAGTGTGCACTCCTATTTACCTGGCATTTTGAAGGAGCCGATGATGCCAGCTCAAATGTTTACTATTGGGCTGGAGTGGCTTGCAGAATCGCATATGGTCTGGGAATGCACCGTGACCTCTCTCAGAATTCCAAAACGCGCATGCCCGCGGGGGATTGTCGCATCTACCGACGAATATGGTGGACCTTGGTTCAGGTCGATGTCCTTGCAAGTCTACACCACGGGAGACCCCCAATGATCGATCCGGACGAATGTGATCAATCTCCTTTGATTCCAGAAGACTTTGTCGAGTACTGCGGCTCGCAGAACCAGAACGTTAATATAGAGTACAACATCCAAAACTCCAAGCTCTGCGATATTGTGTTGCAAATCCTCAAATTGTCTTCGCCAGGCTCATTGAGGCGATGTGCCCTGGCGCCGGGATCCTTACAGCTACAACAAAAGTCGCTGAACTCACAATTAGCCGGCTGGTACATGTGCCTTGCACCTGATATTCTCAGCTCTATTGGAAACCATGACAGATTCTGGTCCCTCCAAGTTCAAATGCACTACAATCTAGCTCTGATGCATCTGCACCGAATCCCGACAGACAGCAATGAATCAAGACAATACCGATCCACAACCTGCCACGTTGCAGCTCACGCTATTACCAAACTCTTTGATGAGATAATTACCATTGGCGCGGTTTCACAATGCTCTTTTACAGCGCTGACGGCACTTCTTTCCGCAGCCATTCAGATTAGTTCCGAAGCACGCGCGGCAGCGAATGATTATGACATCGTCCTTGCTCTCGAGGCACAAACCCGCCTGGAAAATCTACTTCCAGCAATCAAAGCTGTTTCGCACTACTGGCCAAGCGCCGAGGCGATCAGTCACATCTTCCACGACGTTCTTCTCAGGTTGCAAGAGCAGTGCAAAGCAATACATGCCAAGCTTCAGGCAGACTCTCAACCCCGGAGCCCGTCGGAAGGAATCGCGTATCCAGTAGATGCATCTGCTGGAGTTAGCTTTGCGAAAGCCGATGGCGGTGCCGGTGCGGGGGTCGGATGGAGCAATTTCTTTGAGATGGGTGACTTAGATCCTTTTGCTGATATCGAAGCTTCGGGCTTGGAGAGCTGGTTGACCATGCCCACTTCTGGTGATCGGTTTGCGGAGTAACTGATGGCTCATACTGGATGATTGAGCTCGCCACGAGATGTTCACATACGTCGGCACTAGTATTATGGTTGTCTGGCCTGAAAAATACAGCGAAGGACTCGCAGGAATTCGCATGCAAGGCTCTGCAGGAACACCGTCTGAGCCAAGCCAAGTACGATAACCAGCTTGTGTATTATCCGATTCAGCCAGAAGTTCCAGCTGCAAAGATGTCTCATAAAGTCCGTGAGACCAAGAATATCTGCCTTCAAGAATATTTGAGTCGAAGCACATCGCTGAGACAACTGAGTTCGTGTCTCTTCTAATAGTAGACCCCAGATATCTTGCGGAAAAGACGCCGTTCAAGACTTTAGTTAAGTCTTTGAACGGAAAGGGAAAGACTGTGTCAACTCTTGATTGTGTTTGGAGGTGCAATTGTTTGATTGAAAGTGTCGGGAAGACAACTTTGTTGGGCCGTCGCCGCCTATTGGCAATGATACATGTATGTTGGTTCCATTAGACTTAGAAGAAACCGGCCACGCTAATACTCAATGTAATTTTGGCTGTGAAATCCCATCTGGATACCTTTCGAGTATTTTGCATATCAAAAGCTTCAGAACTCAGCTAGACCATTCCCATGCTCATCCCATTCTTCAATAATGCGCCTATTACCCAACATATCCTCCATTCCCTGGATATTATCGTAAGTATAATTGAAGTTTCCCCCACCCGCCCAGTCTTGTGCCATCACAGATACGGTATTCGCTGGCGTCCAGCTGTCCGCAGCTGTAAAGTCGGCCCAAGAAAATTCCTCTTGTTCAAGGTTAGAGACGTTGTTAAAGACAACGTTGTTATACATGTTGCTCGTATTCATCGCAGGGGATTCCTCTGTGCTATAGGCATTACTCGACCCTGGATACGGAGATTGATTGCTATTATTATTGGCTTCGGTACCGCTGTCGTCCTCATCCTTGGGGATCACCTTGTTGATTGCGGGGCCATTGCTGTTGGCTTGGTTTGGTTCCTTCGCAAACACAGCACTGGTATCTAACATGCCCACGGTAAATTTCATAAACTCTGCGGATTTGCTGCTAACTCGTAAAGTCCATCTGTACTCGGCGAGCTGAGAGCGATAGTATTCACACTCCTTAGTATCGTCGCTTGTGGCCCAAAGTATACTGCCGAAAGTTGCAACGATGGCAAGATTCACTTTTGAAGCAAAGTACCAGAAGCTTTGTAAATGTGCAGCTTCCAGTCTCCTCACAAACTCGATTGCTGAGACAAATCGCATCTTCGCAGCTGCACGTGTAATTGGGCGCAAGCTGTCGTCTTTGGCTGTATCAAAGCGTATGATCGCTCTGTGGAGTGTCATCTCAGTAGCAAAATACGCAAGATGTAGAGAGCCTGTCACGGTTAGCTGCCATAAGAAAGTGGAGCATTGGCTATACCTGTGGAAGAAAGCTTCCGCGCTTTCGTCTCGCCCATTGCGAGACATTGAGGTAACGATGCATACCAGTCTCTCAATCTTAGCTGTAACGGTTTTGCTCGCTCTAGCGTTGACATAAGCGCATTGTGATCCTGGTTGTCAAGATCTGTGGTGTACTTGAGCGTGTAGAAAGTATTCATCACATCCGCCAGTATATCCGTTAAAGATATCATGTGCATAAACTGCTGTCGTCCTTTCTCAACTTCAGAGCTGCCTTCTTCGTCGTCATCATCGTCGGCAGTTTCTGGAAAGTCTTCTAGCTCGACGGGCTTCACCACCCAGTTGTCTTTCCAGATGTGCGAAGATCGTCCATGGACCAGGGCTCCCCATTTGTCCTGCATGAATAACGCCCAGCCGAGCCTTTTCCGAAGCCCCCTTTCCCACTCTGGGATCTTCCATTTCGAACAATCCAAATGCAGTCCAAGGTTTTGACCTACGGCAACCAATTGGCTTGTCAGTGCCCATGAGGCTCCGTCAGGGCATTGCAACAAAAGCAGACCTCCTTGCACCGTCGAAAGCTTGGGACGATTCAGGACATCACTCATCATTTTCGGAACCAGTTTCTCGAGGTTCCGCACATCTGGTTTTGGTAAGCTTACAAGCTCAGGACTGTAAGACCACCAGTTCAAGGCTAAGATATAAACCGCGGCAAGCACGGGAGGCGTGAACTCTCGGTAGGTGCGAGCATATTTCTCCAAAAAGACCTTCTTATGCATGATTGGAAAGCTTGGATGGATGATTCGAAAGTAAAGATCGACCAAGGCCTTCCCATGTGGTTGGACAATGGCTTCGACAGCATCGAGATTTGCAAGTTCCTCATCAATTTCGGCTTGGGTATCAGCCTTCATGAGAAAATGGGTCTTCTGACTGACACGCCGCAGAGTCCCTGGAGTGCTGACAGATTCTCCTTTGCCATCGAATGGCGAAAGATTGATAAGCCGGGTGTCATACTCGGTGGTAGATCCAAGATATCGACCATGTTGTCGATTCTGGAGTCCAAGCGTCCCCTTCAAGAGCGATCCTTGTAGGCCAGTGTAGTCGGTTAAGGGCAGTTTTGGACGAGAAACTAAGAGCGATTAGACATATATCCTCCTAGATGGCAAGATCCTTACTCCTTTCAGTACCAGGGGAGCTGCAAGCATGAATTGGATTAGTGTTGCGCGTGGAATATCCTTATCAGCTGATATATATCGACATACCGAGGTTTGGAGACATCAGGACTACTCCCATCAGTGTCAAGTTTTCGTCTCTTTCTCCTTTGCGGATTCTCGACGAAGGTGCATTCTTCGGAGCGCGACTGGCACATTATACAAACCGTAGCATCTTGCAGCATGATACATCGACTCTTTCGTCTTCGACAAGCATCACATGGTCGATCTCTACGAGCGTACCCATTTGAGGTTGTGCCATTCTGCGGTGCGGCAACGACAGGAGGGTCTGCCATGAATCACACCAGAAAGAGGAGCCTCGTCTTTCTTATGGGGGTATATACAATTAAGAAGTAGAATGGTCAAAAGGATGATACATTGACTACTTCGTCCTCGCGATGTCTGTCGTCGATGCGTGATGTCGATCACGTGGGTACGGCTCCACGCCCGCGCGCCCCCGGCTAAACATGCCAAGCTCAAGATCCCTTACCTGTGAAGTTCTCACACTAGTATATCTTCAGCTCTTTCTGTCTCTACAGGGTAATCTGTCTGTTGAAAAGGAGTCGCATCTGGATGGACTCGCTCAAAGTATCGCTGGCTACTTTGGTCTCTATTTTCTGACATCTCTGACCTCTGACACTGAAACAGTCGAGAAGATCGATGATGCCCTTCCCGCCAGTGATACTGTCTTTGGAGACATTACTCTGAGCCAGACGGGAAACGATTTGTATCAATGAAAGAAGGTATGTGAGATCAGCTCACGGCAGGAGGAATGTTTTTATCAACGACCTACTGAACTTCCGGGCATGGCCGCGGCCAGTTTTCGGCAGTAACGAATAAGGCCGCGGCTCTGGTGTGCTGTGTTCGCTTGTTGGGGCAGCTAAGAGACTCCCTCCAGTCGCCGTAAGATGTCGATTCCAGGACAGTCGTTTGGTGACATCAAAATGCTTCAGACCATGTTGTTAGGGACATGGACTGTGTAGTCTTTCCGTCCTTTCGTTCTCGCAGTATTGTAAGATTCTCTTAGTTTTTGGACTTTTTGGTTCATAGATTCACCTTGCTCCCCCAAACTCAAATCGAGTCACAAAAAGAGTCTATGGATCTAAGCACAAATGATAATATAAGGACCTTTATGAATTGACTTTTTGAATATCCATTATAAGAGCAATCAATGATCTAACCTGACAAAGCCTCTATAAAGATTGCGGGGTACTATTACATCAAGTATGGTGCTACTACCTTATTCAGGTGCACCAAGTAGGCAAGCAAAAGAAATAGTAAGCCAGAATTACTTTCAGCAGATTCTTACTACATTTGACAATGTCACCTCGTTGTCACTTGATCTATTGCTTGGGGACAACAGACCAAAACAATGCCCTGTCTCAATTATATGGATATGATATCCTTGCCTTAGAGGAAGGTCATTCCCGATCCATTTGCAGAGACATCATAATCTTTGCAGCAGACCTCGAACCCAGCGCCAACTGGGTTCTTCGTAAACACATTATCATTCGTGAAATTCATGATACGTGAGGCAAGTACCGTGCCCAATTGACTGTGAGAAACGCCCCTTCAGGTAACAGTCTCAGGCTGATCAGTGACTCGACGAGGAAGTACCCTCGAGCCAAGAAATATGCCAAAACAATAGCGAGGAAGAATGGCGCAGCAGCGATATCAAAGTCTCCGTTGCGAAAGGGGAATAGCCACTTCTGTTTTGAACTGACTGCCTTCCACCACAGGATCCATAAGACACCCCATATCGGTACCGCGGTCAGCATGATCGCAGACACTCTCCATAATTCGGCCTCGCGTAAAGATGGAAAGGCTGAGGACGCCCATGCAGACAGATGACCCCCACCGTAAAGTAGATTAAATATAAAATGGACTCCTTTGTCAAGGGACATCTCATGGCCTGTGTTCGTGCTCCAGCTACCCCAGACCTCCTTGATAGTAAAATTCTCCGAAGATTCCCGGAGGAAGTCCCAGTTTTGTGCGTTAATTGAGTTGTCAGTGAAGCCTCCGCGGTTCTTCAGTTGCTCGATGCCACGAAGAGCCGCCGGAGCGAAGGCCTTCAAAATAGTCTCTTCGGTATTGCTCAACTTAGCCCCTGAGCTACTTGCATTTCGGACTGACTTCCGGGGAATGAGCTGTAAACTATCTCTCCGTGGTTGATAACGGGAGACCATTACAGTCAATGCCTCTTTAACTGGAGGATCCGGTGGCGGATCATGATCTAACAGATTGTTCGATGCGCGAACAACACGATCCTTCCAATATCCAACTCGAGCTATTTCATAATCAGAACAAGCCCGTCTATGCATTTCTACGTTGATCTTGTAAAAGTTGAACAGAGCTCCCATATCTTTGACATCCGTGTTGCTCAGCAGTATCGATCGGTGAACGTCGTAAGGCTTTTTTAGCCAGATCAAGTAGATTACGATAGTACATCCGACATGTATTACAGTGTGTACTTCAAGTAGCGTAATTGGTAGGTCGGCTGCGAGTCTTCCTATAACCTGCAATGCAAACCATGTAATTTGTGATAAAACAAGTACCTTGGCAATAATATCAGCTTGACTCCGGTCATCGATGTCCTCCAAACTTATGGCAGGCACCAAATGTAGTTTAGCTAGCTGCAAGACTCCTTCAACTGTGACCAGACGTCGAATGGTAACTTTGACGTTGCTATCATCAAGATAATCGTTTTCAATAGCAAAGCCTCCCATGACCACAAAGAAAGCGTGCTCGAGGCTCCAGGAAAGGCCAGGCTTTTCTTCCGTGGCTTTCCTAGTCACAGTCCGTGGCACATTCTCTTCGCGTCTACTCCAGCTTGACCAGGACTTTCTGAGATGGTTTGAAGACACATCTTCAGACACAGGCGCCGAAGAAAACGTAGGTAGTAATGCTTCTTCAATGTCTTGTTCATCAGTACGACGACGAGCGGCATTTTTGGCCATAACAGGCTGGTCTATATTTGATCCTCCATGCTGTGAGATTTTGTCAGCCACGCAGAAAACGAGCACAAAACTACTCTACTCAATCACACATACACTGTTACTGGTTGCCAATGGATCCTGAATCAGGGCATTGATTCTTGGATGTAGCCATTGGGCAGATCGTAGCTGCCTCCAAGCTGCGGAAATGATAAGCTCAGGGAACACGACAGCAACGACCATCATTCCGAGACGAGACAAAAGAGAGCGCTTGAAGCTTGGAGCTTGCAAGATGTTTGGATGGACCGCCGTCCACACACATAGTGCCAGAGTAGAGAGACAGGTCCAGAGAATGTCGAAGCTGCCGCGATGCTGTGGTCCCTCTGACCAGCCTTGCTTGTCAGACATGATTCGCCTGGACGAGCAGAGCCTAGCAAAGACAGATACTCCCCAGTTCCATTACAGTATTCGACCTTTCCTCGGGAGAACTCTCTGGGGTTGCGCGCCCTTATCATCGTATGCCCTGCGTATCTGTGGATCCGGTGCGGCTGAACTGTGATGGAAAAAACTAGGTGACCATGCCACGTAGAATGTTGGGGGCGAAACCTGGGGCTGACACTCCTTTTCTACCCCACCCAGGCCATGACATGGGCTTCTTCTGACTCGGTTGCCTAGCAAGAGAAGTAACTATCGCCGAAGTTTTGAATCATCCCATCCTGAAATATGCGGTGAAAGGCTCCTCAGCGCGGACGCCAAATAACCAACAGGGCAGGTGAGAAACAACACCAGTGCCCCTTGCTCGCGATGGTCGTACTGATCCGTTGAACACAGAACACAGTACCGCCTGGTTGATGTCGTTCACCAATACTAATTGTCTCCTGATATCAGGATGTTTTACCGCCCAACTTCATTCTGGACGTGGGCTCTGGTTGTGCTCACAGTGGCAGAAACGCTCGTGGTTCTGGCCATTGAAGGGTTCGTAAACTACTACTGAAGCCTCGCGCGATCATCCTTCGCTGACCGATCCATTTCCAGGATAATCTTCGCAATGTTTCGTGATGCCCAGCGTCCCATTTCAAAAACCACATCAGAGTCGAAAGCCGTGCCAATGTTTCTAAGCTTGCTTATTCTTGGCCTTCTTTACCAACAATTATTGGTTTACGACACCTTGGCGCATAGAAACACCATCCAACTCATAGGTCTTTGTATCTACGCGGCCTGCTTTTGCGTCTATACCGGCTTGCAGGTGACACAACTCCAAGTCGCCATCGTCGCGCTTGCCGATCTGGATTTTCTGCTCATCAACGATATCTGGGCGAAAATCGGCCCGCTCGCAATAGTAAACGCTACCGCAACTGGCGCTCATATGCTAGTGTTGAGCGGTATTAGTTTTAAGCTCTATGCTGAGTTTCAATGGACAATCTACCGCCAATTAAATGCTGACTTGGACATGCAAAAACGGTACTTTCTTTTCCAGGTAAATTGCCATCAATGAATTCTGCCTTCCTCATCCAGCACGAATCGCACTGACAAGACGCTTAGATCTATATGACTCTTCTGAAATTCGACTTCTTCTTCTTCGTCGGCTTTCTATTACAAAATGCCGTAGTTGTTGCCGGGTTCACTGGGACCGTGGAGTGGTCCGTGGTCGTTGCTGTCGTGTACACCGTCATCGTCTTGATAACCTCCAGCTGGTATGTGAAGCGGGAGAATAGATTAGCCACAGCGATACTTCTTGTCAGTCAACTCATTTCCCTCTCATCCCGCCTGGCTGACTTCAGTGATCAGGGTTTGCAACTCGTCTTGCTTGGGTATTTTATATTCCGGTTCACAAATATGTTCAGTGGCAACAGCTATTACTTACCTGTAATTAAAAGTCTGACCTATTTTGCGGTCATCACTATCCTCCTCGGGGCGATCACTGTCGGAGTTGGGATCACATGCATGCTGAATTTCAACAAAGGCCTCAAGCCACATGTCAGTAGCAATCGGCTCGCAGAAGAATGGCTGGGGGATCATGAAATGGAGTTATCCGAAATTTAGATCGAAGGATTATTTCACATGGTTCTCCACTGCGCTAGCCCTTGTGCGTCATTCATACGTTGTTTATCGATAAAGCTGGAACTCTTTGAATGGTCTGCAATAGCATTGGGTAAAGGGCTGAAGTTGAATGCATCATGGATGGATCCTGCAAGGAAGGCTTTTGGTTCTGCACCTGCAAAGGTGCAGCCAGCATGCTAGCTCGGAGTTTTGGCCCAAGCTCCTCAGGTAGAACCGCTGGGAAGGAACACACTAACAAGGCCATGTGGATGCTAGTGAAGCAGGCTCTTTGATACGTCTGTTTCCCATAACTTGGTAAGATTTGTTCCGGGCTGCAGTCAGGAATGGTAGATACATTGATCTTAGCTAATCACTGAACTGCCCAGCTATGAAATACCATATAATCACATAGTAAAAGCTGATACAAGAAACTAAATATTCATATAGAAGATAATCAAAGGTTTATGGTTAACGAAGATATTTCCAAAAGCCTCGTATCTTCACAATGTGGGTATAGGTTGGTCAGTGAAAACAGTAGCAAAAACCCCATCCATGATGCTCGAAGTGTATTAGATTGGCTTTGGGGCTGCAGACGGATGGTAGAATGACACTTGATCTTAGCAACTCACTTCACCACCAGTTATCAAATGTCACCTAGCCATGGAGTAAAAATAGCTGCGGGGAGCTAATTATTCATATAGAGATAATCAAGTTTTCATGTTTCGCAAATACAATTTAAACCTTCTTGGGTTTGCTGTGAGTATACTGTGAGTACAGATGCCGGAATAATCTACGATTCTCGAAGTACGTTATATTTGTTCGGGGGCAAAAGTCCGGGATGGTCGAATAATACTAAATATTAGCTATTCGCTGTACTATCCATCTACTAAATGTCACATAGCCAAGTAATTAAAATAACGCCGGAAACTCCTTATTCATATAGAAGACAATCAAAATTCTATAGTTATCAAACACCTCTTAAACCCCTCTTGTCTTCACGATGCGCATAGATGCTGGAACAGTTCAGTGAAAACGGCACCAAAAGCCCCTCCACGATTCTCAAATACCATACCATACCTTAACTCATCACCAAACAAAGCTTTCTAGAGCCACCCTTCTGTACGCAAAAGTCCACCTTGGCAGTGAGTTAATCTTGCATCCAAAGAAGCTCATAGCTAAGCAAACGGAAGCGTCCCAGGCAAAAGATCACCTACCCCACCGAGTCACCAGCCCACCCACAGATTCCAAGATCCTGCAAAGCATACTCCGTACACCCAGCACAAACCAAGCTCTCCCCAGCATGGGTGAGTGCATCGAGCGATCGATCGCAGAAGCAGGGAAATCTCTCCAGCTGCGAAGATCATTGCTGGAGTCTCTGCGTAACGCTGCATCGTCCGGTAGGGACGCGCCCCCCCCCCAACCCCCACCATAGCTGGCTGCAACCCACTTACTGTGGCTGCGAGGAGAGCGTCACCATCGACGTCTTTCTGCATGACGCCTGCTGCTGGGTGCAAGTTCTTATATGTGACCCTCTTTTTAAATCGGTAATTTCTCCGTACTAAGCAGGGAGGCGGAGCAGAGAACTACAGAAGTGCCGGGTCGGTGGGGGAAGGGGGAGGAGGAGCTGAATGCTTTGTGGTCTGCTCATCTTCGTCGGTCATGAAGGTTCAAAAATACATTGTTCTTGTGCAACGTCTCTAGCAGTTACAGCTCTGTGACCGTAGTGTTGCCAAATCTTGAACTTCTAAAGATGTGCATTGGCGGGTTGACTTCTACAACTTCGTCTCTAGAACATTCCGTGAGGATTTTATGTTTAGTTTTACTACTTTTGATTTACAAGCAGGCCTCAGTGTGCGAAAGGTCAACAAGTATCCATTGCTTTCCCTGGTGCAAGACGCCACCAGCCAGGAACAACACCGATGACGCGGGAGATGAAGCCAAGTAGTGGTGGTCGAAGAAGCTTTCAGTGCAGCATTCTAGAAAGGGAACGAACGCAGTTCAGCAGCTGCGAACGTCCACCCGCGGAAAGTTCAGTCCTGCCAGAGCCACCGGCAAGCTTATCTCGATCACAAGCTGCAATCACTCTATCTCATCACTACTACGGGGCAGAATCCACCGATCTAGACCGCATCGTTGCAGGATAAATGGTACTTAGTTCGTTCTAGTACGTTCTACCCGCCACTTCGCTCATCAAAGGCTTTCATTTAGCTACGAGGGTACAATAATAAAGGGGCAGGTGGAATTTCCCTCGCGACGAAGGTGTGTCTGCAAGAAGGAGTTCACGCCACACACCAATGGTTCGCGAATGGCAACCCCATGCCACCCCCCCTCAGAAGAGGCATGAGCACATCAGCGAAGTGCACACCCTGCGCGATGACCACATCTGAGATGGCGAGGCATCGCAGCCAGTGATAAGCCAACGGGGTTCTTTTACCTGCGTAACGATGAGCATCACACAGCGATCGGCAGTGAAGTGCCATCATGGATTACTATGGTCGCTCAAGCACTTTCCGGTCAGATTGGAAGGGTATTTTAAGATGGATATGCAAGAAGCACATTGTTCGACCCTCCCAACGCCGATGACGTGAAACATAAGCAATACACCGGAAATACCATAGACGCCTGATACCCACAAGGACGACATAGCTGGACCACCCCCAACCCCCCAACTCTGAGACTCGGACATGGGGCGACAATGATGGGGTGAAGTGATAGGCCATATTGTGGTGGGTGCTGGTCCGCACGAAGGCCTATCAGTTGCTTACGGGGTCGAGACAGCAGGTTGGATAGACAAGTCGCGGCCCTCTTAGAGCTGTGGATAACGAAGTCATTGTGCAGCGACGTGTGGAAAGGCAGTCATTGCCCCGTCGGGACCGGGCGTGCATCCGATCAGGCACACCTCTCGAGGCGCGCGAAGGCCGCCTAGCCCCACTGGACTTTGGTTGACAGCGGAACACGACAGGTGGTAGACAGCCGTTCTGAACCTGTCCATTGATGTTCCACCGCGTAAGACACAACGGGGCCGGAGAAAAAAAAATTTGGAAAAATAAAAAGGTCGAGCCCCCGCGGGAAAAGTCTGGCTGTTAATCGGTGAAGGATTTTATTCTCGTTATCCTCGGGAGGCCATGATTCAGACCGTCGCAGGCAAGCCTGGAAGAGGTTTCAAAAAGGGATCATCCAGAGAAGAAAAGATGTTATCTATTTAGCCAAGTGACGTAGAGCCACCCCACAGTCTCCACCGACCAGTCTCGACTCTCTGATCGTCCACCGTCGTCCTCGGTCGGGTGGTTGTTTCCACTGACCCACCCGCAAATATAGTACCTCCCAGGTTCCAGGACGCAACCGTCCCCACTCTGCTGCATCAACCGGGGAGTCTGGAGGACTGGGGGGAGAGGCCGAGTGGAGCCGACAATCAGCTCGCTTGCGTATGTCATGGCAATAACGACGACAGGGGCGGCGAGGAGATGAGGAATCGGACGGCGTCGAAATGGAGAAGGCGGTCGAAGGGGTGAGATTCTGCCCAGCCATGCGTAGCTATTAGACTGGACTCTCACGCGCCCGTGCCTCGGTCGATTCAGGCCGCAGAGATGTATGTGGTCGCAGCAACATGACAACGTCTGATGTGGCCGCGAAACTCTCCCCACTGCCGGCTCGCTCGGGAGCGCTAAGCGGGCACCAAGAGGATCTTCACAAGTTTTCATAACAAGGCAGGATTAATGAGTGATCTGAGCCCACGATGGCGACTCTTCGGCAGCCAAGAAGGATCAGTGAGCAGGGCCGGAAACAGGTCCGGGCGAGCGGTGCACGGTAAGTTGGCAAGCGACGGCACTTTCCCATCCAGACCTTACCACCCTACCAGACCTGACCAAAACTTGGCAGCCTCGCTTGAGCGTGAATCATGCTTGATAGGCCGACTCGATGCTCCTCTAGTCGTCTCATCCAGCAGCCCCATGCCTACCTGCCCACTGCGACGACGCCGCCCAAGGGGGGGTTGGAACAGCGCGCTCGAGCAGTGAGCTGAGCGGTCGTATGACATCCAGCCCCAAGCCCAGGAGCCCTATTAACGCTGGCGCGCCGTGTCTCATGTTGGCTTCTTTTTCCTCCCAGCTGTTCGCGTCCGTCCTTTCGCGACAACAGACATCAGCTCCAGAAAGACCAGAACATGCCAAATGTCAGTATGGCGACGCTTGTAGAAGACTGCCCGCGGGAGATTGTCTCGACCCAACGGTCCTGTTATTCGATTCTCGCGCTGGCATTTGTGTTCCTTTCTGTTTCGATCCTCATTCAAGTCCCCGCCGCCCAGCGCAAGGCCCGCAACGAACTGCAGGCCCTGAAGAAGAAGTACTTGCCCAGCCAGTTCTTTTCAACTTCCGAGCCACGCCAGAAATTCGTTACGTCCGGACACGTTTCTGACCATTCGGAAACGGGCTCGACACGATCCAAAGGCGGGCGCAAGAATCGCAGAGGCGGTCGAAAAGGCAAGGGAGGCCGAATTCCTCCTCTGGGCGAAACCCGCGAAGAGGAAGAAGAGGAGGAGCAGGACCTACCGCCCGCCGATGAGATACGAGAGGAGCTCTACGGCCCGGAGGACTCGTTGAGCACCTCGGAGACCTTCATCAACCCCGACGATCATCCGCACCGTGACCTGCCTACCCACGAACGCACCCCCTCGGCTTTCGAGACGGGCATTCGCAACTTCAACATCAAGAAGGCGACAGGCTCCGATGCCAGGCCTTTTGGGCTGACCGTGGAGCGGGAGGGGGATCGCGAGGAGAGGCAGGGCAAGGCGGCACCAGAGGCGGCCAGTGAGGGTCCCAAGGAGGGCACCACCAAGGACGAGCGAAAACCCATCGCCATCCGGCTGGACCTCAACCTCGAGATTGAAATCTTTTTGAAAGCCAAGATCAAGGGAGATGTCACCATTACTTTCCTGTGAGCCGCATTCTACGGGACCAGGGGGCTCTGATTTGCTAACGGATACCTACAGTGAATGATCTTGATACCTGGGTCACGTTCCTTCACCTACCGGTCTGCTCGCTCACTCGATGACCGGTGGGGGAGGGACGCAACCATGGTAGTTTCTAGACTGAATCAACTCCTATGAGTTTCGACTTTTCTTTTGGCCGCTAAGTTCCAGACTAATTTGCAAATTGGAAGGGAGGGCGTGACCTTCGCGTAAGCTTTCACCACTACTGCGAAGCTCACAGCATGGTGGACCGTTGGTTGGCTAACCTCGTCGGTGGAAACAGGATTTCGCGCGCTGCTCTTGCCGGATGGCCAACCCTTGGGTAAAGGCCGCGTGCCCTTCTGTAAGAGAGTTCGACGGACGGCTAGCACGACGGGCGAGGACCACGATTGGGCGCGCGCAGGCGTATCAACGGCGCGGACTGGTCTTCAGCCACCACCACTCGAGTACTTCGTGGCTCGGGCGGGTGTGTGTGAGCTAACTGGGACGACGTCAGTTGCTATGTCCACCCCTCCGCACACTCCTTTCAGCCACACTGGCGTCGAGAGTATGATGGACGCAGCTGGGCCTGCCGTAGGGGACGAGGAGAATGGGCATACAATAGGGTAGCACGAGGGGCATGGCCCCGCTGATGTAATCCAGCGCAATATACCGTATCATTCTAGCCCCACCCTATCTTAAGAGCTCAGCACGTCGTCTTGTGTTGTCGAATATCCCCTCAAGGACGATATGGATATGGTGGGCCTCCTGTGGCTTGACGCACCGTGAGCGTGATCCTAGGCCCATTGTGACCACGGCTGCAGCCTCCAGCTGCACGTTTCTCATTGGTGGCATAAGCAGCATGGTGCCCTCTTATTGGCGCAACCCCATCTCTGCACGCATGCTCTCTCTCAGCGAATCCGACCCTAGAACCCGGTCCGTGTGTGCATGCAGGCCCCATCCGATTCGCGTGCTGGGCTCCAAGCTCTTCGCCAATATGGTCATGATAGAGCAGCGCCCCGCCTTTCTGAAACCACCCTACGTCGTGCTCGGCCACCTGAGCCACACCCGACCATGACAGCTGCAAAGCCTCGAATCAACCCAGCGCCACCGGGAGATTGTCTCCACCGCCTCATCCAACCAGCGGGCCGGGCGTCGCTCTTCATGACCACGACCTCAGAGTTGGCAGACCACGGCGCCAGCTATCGGTGGGGAAAAGAGCCACATCCAGCACCTTGTGTGGCGACAATCTCCGTGCCGGCTCGCTGTTCATTTTATTCCCGGCGTGGTACGGCCGCGCTTATTGATGATGATGATGCTGATCGGGAATACGATGCGAACGTTCTCGGGTGCAGCGTCGAGTCCAGTTGAACGAGCTCCCCTCCGCATGGCATGGACGGGGGGCTGGCCTGGTACACGGGACCAGCAGCGCGGTGCGGAAAGCAATGAAGGCCTCCCCAAGAAAAAGGGTTAAGCGATAAACTCTGTCTTCTCCTTGCAAGGCTGATGGGCTAGGGATAGAGAGAGGGAAAAGAAAGAAAAAAAAGCAAGAAAAGTCAAAAGGACTGGTGGGGATCGGAGCATGGGGACCTTCCCTTCCGCCCGCCTGAGTCGCTACCGGGAATTGACGTCGTCGGCTGGGCCACACGTTGCTGAGCGACGGTGAAAATGCAAGGGTGCGGCACCTTTGGCGCGCAAGAGCGAGAGAGAACGAGACGTATCGCATTTTGAATATCACGTTCCCCTGTCACGCCGCCGCAACTCGGTGATGCTGCAATGTCCGACCAGCCGTGCCGTGTTGCGTTGCATGCGTCGTGCAAGTTGCGGCAAAGAAGAAAGAAGAAAGACGACGACGACCCAAGACTCATCTCATCGCATCCGAGACACCGCACCCAGCACGGGCTCGCTTCCACGACCGCTCATGCATAAGCGAGGGAAGATCCCCGCGGCCGCCGACGCCGACGACGACGACGACCACCAGCGGCGAATGGGGAATTTCGAAATCCGGCCCATAGTCAACGCCAATTGCCTCGACTTCAGCCCCCCGCCGCGAGGCCAAGCAGAAAACCTGCATTAATACCCGCTGCTATTGCTCCCTTGACCCTGGGGGTAAGATGACCGCCGCCGTCATGGTAAAGCCTTAATTCGACCGTCGCAGCAGCTGATCTCCTTGCCCCCTCCCCATTCTTCTTCGTTAGGCCTTTGTCCTGCCCTGCTTGCTCATGCAATGCACCGGGCTGGGTCAAGCTCCGTCTGTACGTACCGCTCTCTTACCTCACCCCTCAACCTCCTCTGCTTCCTAGATGGGACGGGGCTTGGACGGGGCTTGGAATGCTTCCCCTCTCTGGGTGTCTCTCGTGACTGTTTCGTAATAGTACATTGTTGGGGACTTGTCTCTTGAGCGGGGAGGATAGCGACCTACCTCGGTGCCTGACCAGACTTCCCTAGCCCTGAGAAACGAGCCTCCAGTCGTGTAGACACGAGAGCTTCACCATGTAATAATAGATAGGGATTTCAAACACAGATCGATCACAATAGACAGTTTGTTCTCGAAAGAAGATTGTATTTTTTTTTTGGTTAATAATTTGTTTGTGTAAAACAAATGGAATATCGTAGGTCATGCCGTCGTATCTTTTCTAATATACAAGTATTGATGGGGTGTGGTTTTCCCCTGATAAAAGGAAGTAAAAACGCCTCTGAGATAGTGATAATAGTCTGAAACCAAAAGAAAAGGCTACATATCTCCCCGCCGAAAACCAAAACACAAAAAAACAACAAGAGCATGCTCTGCATCAGTCTCGTCTGTCGCGGAAGGTGGTTAACGACCCGTCTTGCCCTGCGAAAGAAACAAAGAACAGTATATGGTGCTCCTCACAGTAAGCCGATAGTCACATCTCCCTTCACCCGCGCGTACAGGTCAACCTATACAAACCGTTACTACATCAATCCAATGGTAACGTCTCCCTTCACCCTGGCATAAAGATCTACCTCGACTTCAAGATCCAGCTCAATCTTGATCTTCAAACTGCTGTCCCGAACCTCCTTCGGCTGCGGACGGTCCTTGATCCTCGACTCACGGATCGGCCACGTGCGATTCGCGGGGATCTGTTGGTTCTGTGCCATCTCGCCGCCGTAGTTCTGTTGCCCGCCGTAGGGGTTTTGCTGCTGCACGGGCGGCTCTTGACGGCGCGCCCGTTGCATGGTACGTTGACCTTGCTTGGGAGCGTTTTGCAGAGATTGGTTTTGTTGGGGCTCTTGCTCTTGGCTCTCCGAGTCGGACGCGTAGTCCTCCTTGGTCATGTTCTTTTCGCTGCGGGACTTGAATCAGTATGCAGTCAAGACCGGTGCCAGCAGCACCCTTTCAACCAGAGGAGGATTGCTTACCCGTCAGACATTTTGAAGAGTTTCTTGGGATGACGCTTCGAGTTGAAGGTAGATGTGCGTTTTAATGGTGGCTTTATGGTGAAAGCGTGGCTCTAACTGGTTGCTCGTGTAGAAGACGGTGATATGGATCTTTCTTTAGAGAATGGAAAGAGAGCTAATGGTGAGAAACTCGAGATACTTATGGCAGGTCCATCGGTGAGACTGCGCAACTGCGTCATATCACTGGACTGACACCGTGACAAAGTCCTGAGATGACGTTCGACAGCGCAGAGGCTTCAGGAACAGAGCGATCGGGAGGGCTGCAAGTAATCTGAGCAGGGAAGCGCTGGAAAGCAGGTTTCTCGCTCCCGTAGAAGAAGCTGGGGCAGTCGATCGAAAGGGCTGGGCGTGGGTGGGTGGGTTCCGATCCGCACACCCGTCGACGGTGTGAGCACAGGGCAATCTGCGATGTGGTTGGTGCGAGCGTGGAGAAGACCAGGGCGCGCGAGTCCAGACTGCAGTAGACGCACTGGAAATCTTGATGTCCCGAGCTTGTCGTGCGTGAGTCCTGGGCCGGAGACGTCATATGTCGTCGTGGTTCTCGAGTTGATGCCTCATGTGGTTAAGCGGGGGGTTGTATCATGCTATCCAGGGATGGCGGAGGGGAGCTGATCGATCTGATTGAGTCCCACAAAAGTTGCAACCGTAATTGTCGCCCTCCATCACATCACGGTCGCAGGGACAGGTGATGGCGAAAAGATGGCGTCGTGATGGTCCCACATGATACGCTGCTCGGTTGGCGATCACTTGTTGCACACACCTCAGCTTCTACTACAGACAAGCATGACTCTGGCCCGCGAAAACACCTCCCCACCCCTGCTGCGAAATGAATGGTGCATTTCTCGTAGAGAGTCACATAAGCATGCGCTCAGGATCCCCCCTTACAAAGACGCTGTGTTGTCCTGCCTAAATGCCGTTGCTGTCACTCGGCTCCATCATGACGTGAAGTACGGGGAGAAGCCTCATGCACAATCGAGATTCTTTTCACTGAGCTCCCGCCCAGTTTCCCAACCCAACACTCTTTGGACCCGACTGCGAAACTCACGCTTCACTCACCGAATTCCCCCCAAGTTACTCGACTTGACGTGAAAATGGTTCTTGGTATCCTGACCTCGATCGCAGCCTGCCCGGCCATCATTGGAACAACCGAGGCGGTACGGCAAGGTCAGAAGCAGAATTCTAAGCAGGCACATCGCAGCAGGAAAGCAAATCTCCAAGTGAGCTGTACCGATCCCTCGTCGCGAGCCAAAGATGTCAACGGAGGCTGGATCGTGCTGCGCGACGGCAAGGTAAGTGGGAGCAATCCCCAAGTCCTGAGCGTTACGGACACTGAATTAACCACTTCGTAGCTCTGGGCGACCAACACCAACCCCAAGTCCAAGTTTCCAGCGGAGACGTGGGAAAAACAACAGAGAATGGATCACGAGCATCTTCTCGCCGGCTACTTCTTTGCCTACCCGGGAAATCCATGGGGCAAACGAGGAGACGGTTATGTATCCACCATCTCCGACGATCCACCCCAACTGAACTGGATTTACGTCGACAAAGACACCTACGAAGTGAAATACGGGCTAAAGAAAGATGCGGAACCCCATCTGTGCGGGCCGTGGACGGTTTCGCCCATTGACCGTCGACTTACTTTTGATGGATGGGAGGGATTTACTGTGGTTGAGGAGTATGAGGACGAGTGGGCCCTCTACTATGATGTGGATGACGATGGCTTGGAAGAGAAGGTGCCCGCCGAAGTACCCATCATGGAGATAGAATTGACCCGCAGAGAGCTGAGGATGAAGAAGGGCGACCCCATCATTGCTGGATAGTCTGTTTCTGGAGGTCACCTTGGTTGTCCTTGCAACTGTGGTGATGAGATCCCTTAGAAACTGTAGGTTGCGAACACCTCGGGACAACAAATTAGTCCGACGAGGGTATAATCGTGACATCAACGGACCATACAGCATCATCTTTTGCACGGTACAGGATACGGAGGTACTTTCGACAGGAATATGCACATAGCCCAAACCGGCACGTAGTGTGTGCGCCTTAACGCTCACCACGTTGCGACCCATAGCGTCTGCGCGGGGAAGTTCAGGAACATTGAACAGCGGTAGAACATCGCGTAGGATAGTCTCCTCGCCATGCCTGGCTTGCGGAGAAACTGGTACGTGGGAAGCAAGTACCAAATACAAGGCGTCGTACTCGCTCGGGGTGAAGGTTCGACCTCCGAGACGGGGAAGGAGTGGGAGTTGGTGGAAGAACCATCTCTGTGAAACGGTTCCTGTTTGTAAACTTAACTGCGTTCGCTTTTAGACATAGCACAATTGGATTAGGCATGCACCGGCTCGCGACTAAACAATGAGACTGTGAGTAAAGGGTAAGCGCGCCGAGACAGCAATAACAGGATTTGTTATTGCCAAGATCGAGGGATAAGTTGATCTGCTGGATGATTGACCGGCGCGCGCAATAGAGTTTCACATCGAATACCGGAAGCCTCATCTGCAACGGCGGCACCGTGTGGAGGGGAATGCCATGCCGTGATGGTTGAGTTGGTGTTTGGAGTGCAGGATGCTTCTCTGCGCTCCGGATACGTCATCCAGCAAGTGGGGTGGAAAGACGAGGATGAAGCTTGACGCCACAGTGCACCACCACGACCGGCCCAATCACTTACCACATGGCACCGCTGCGCTTCACATCAACCTCCCGTGTACTATTGTCCTGTACCATCGTCCAGCCATCACGAGCCGTATGTATTCGTGTCGTGCAGACAGTTTCGGACGGCTGGGCAAGGGTGGAGCAGCCACATGCTGCCAGTCGCAACCTCGCACTACGCCCAGCCCTGATCTAGCAGGTACTCGGCACGGCGTCAGTGCAGCCTAGGTAGAGCTAACGCCCACGTAACTTGGTTATTAGTCCCTCGTCTCGTCTGTCGCAGCAAGAGTAACCGTGGTCAAAGCAATTTCGCTGAACGGCTCTCGCGCTGATGGAGCTGTCTGGGCGGTCTGCCGTCCGGTAGTCTGCAACGTCTGCAAGTACGGGGTTTGCTGTCAGAACTTAGACTCCCGCGCGAGCATATTAAAACAGGAAACAGGAATTGACATGAAACCATCGGTAGGGAGGCTACGTCGGTTGCGTATGAACCAAAAGCGCGCGCATGTGAACCACATTGTTGCGGCTTCGAGGAGAGGCTCGGTGACACCCTCGGTCTGTATAGGGGAGAGGGACAGAAGATCGCTCTTTGCCGTTGGGAGGATTTTCAAAGCGTCTTGCTGCTTCTGATACTTCCCCTCCTCCACGACACCCTCCGGTAGGTAAAGCTCGAGAAGCAAGGGAAGGGGGGACAAGCCACTCGTCGTCGATGACAAGGCTTGACCGCGGTGGAGGGGCGTACGTTGTGCGGCGTGATCTGCAGCGTGAGTTGCCCGATCTGGGTCGAGTCGGGGCGATCTAAGGAGCAGGGGTGTCTGTGTGGCTGATATGATGCTCTCGGTAGAGACTGCAATGATCAATGGATGGCTCTGCGTCCTTGAGCGATGCTTTTGCAGGCCTTCCGGGAGTCACCAATATCCTGATAACCTGCTTCCTGACCACCTCCCTTCACTGGATGACATCGTGCATATGCGTTGCGACGAGCTCCCCGATCGAGATCGGACTGTTTCCTGCCCCTCCCATCGCCGTCGAAGGAGGACCCTGGGAAGTCTCCTCTCGCTCCCCCAGATGAATGGCTGGTGATCCAAGACACAGGCCACTGTGGCTCAGGGTCTTCTGCCGCCCTATGCAACCTGTGATGTAAGAGCTGTAGGGTTTCTTGGATGGGAGCTTCGAGCTCACAATCCCATACTGGATATGACGTAGACTCTCGTCATTTGGATAGCTCCTCGATAGCTTTGCCCAAACAGCTTGCCTAGAAGCTGCCTTATAAGGGTACCTGCGACCTGGATTTCGGTGACAGCATACCCATTTGATGATATCAAAAGAACACCAACAAGAGCCTGTTCGTAGTCCCTCCCCTCATACCTCCCCCAGTATCTCACCCGGACTCTCCCACACAGACACACCTCAAAGCTCTCCCAACTTGAAACCTATACTTGGAGAGAATAACACTGTATATTACCCTGTTTATTTGACGCAGCCCAGCGTGGATTGGATCAACGCCATGGCGGACACAGCCAGAAAATTACCCGCCGACTTCCCCAAGAAGCTGGGTGTTACCAGAAATGCAAAATCAGATGCCACAAAGAAAGTAAGTGCTGTTCCGCCGCCGCCGCCGCCTTGGACAGCCAACCTAACCGTGCTAGGTGGATGAATCTAAATCAGAGGCTCCCGAAGTCCCCGATAAATCAGATCTCACAGACAAGGCCAAAGGCGCATCAGAAGATGTTGCAGACACAGCCAAATCCACAACAGATGATGTAAAGGAGGAGACCGAAAACATAAAGAAACCAGATGTTGACGAGCCCGAGGTCTCGGAGCTGGAAGAACCAGACGTGAAAAAGACAGCGGATACTTCAGATCTAGAAAAGAAATCGGAAGACCTGAAGGAACAAGACACCACTGAACCAGAACACGCCGTGAAAGACGCCACAGAACCGGCGAAAGATCTTAAAGACGGAGACAAGCCATTTGACGATGACCATACCGGACTGGATGAATCAGAAGGGGGACAAAGCGATCAAACAGCTGTTGGACAAGACCAAGCTGAAGATGCCGCGGATAACCTGAAGCATGTAGAGCCAGAATCCCTTAAAGACGAAGTGCCCGACGGAGAAGACGTCAAAGACAAAATCCCAGAAGGCGAAGATTCCGTAGATGTGCCAGAAGGTGCGGAGCTCGACAAGGATATACCCGATGGCAAGGAGCTCAAGGAGGACATCCCAGAGCCGAAGGCGGCCAAGGGATCGAGCTCATGGGCAGGATCCGCCTTTGGAGGATTGAAGAATGTTGGCTCATATGCCGGATCCGCATTTGGTGGATCAAGGAAGGGCGGTAAAGGCAAAGACACTGAACTACCTAAAGGCGAAGATCTCAAGGACGAGACATCATCACAACTTCCAGAAGAAGAGCTTCCCGAAGGCGCTGAAGGGCTCAAAGACGACGAGCTTCCCGAAGGCGCCGAGGGGCTCAAGGAGGGCGACCTGCCTGAAGGTGCCGACGAGCTTAAGGAGGGTGAACTTCCTGAAGGTGCCGACGAGCTTAAGGAGGGTGAACTTCCTGAAGGTGCCGACGTGAAGGAGGGCGAACTGCCCGAAGGTGCCGACGAGCTCAAGGAGGGCGAACTTCCTGAAGGTGCCGACTTGAA